>JAVQMG010000126.1:11861666-12608333 GCA_032878915.1 Castanopsis chinensis | reverse complement strand
TCTGGGTTTTTTTTTCCCCAAAAAATTCAAAATTCAAACAAAAAAATTCAAAATTAAACACAAACTTAGAAAAATTCAAATTAAATAGAACATACTCACAATACAAAAACACCCAGAAAATTCAAAATCAAACACAAACTCAAAAAATTCAAAATCAAACACAACATTCTCACAAGACAAACACACCCAAAAAATTCAAAATCAAACACAACATACTAACAATACAAGAACACAAAAGCAGAAGCTCAGAAACTCAAGAACACAAACCCAATTACACATAAGCACAATATCACAAATTCAAAATTTTCAGCATTTCCTCCATTTTCTTACCACCTAAACGTAAAATAAAAAAGAAATAAAAAAACTAGATCAATAGACAAATCAGTGGGCTTGAGATGAAGAAAAAAAAGAAAGAAAGAAAAAAAGAAGAAGAAGTAGTTGCAAAGAAACAAAGAAAAAAAAAAGAGTTGTATTGGAGTGAAGAAAAAAAAAAAAAAAACCTGTTGTTAGTTGCAGAAGAAAGGAGCAAAAAAATAAAGAAAGAAAGAAATTAAGCTGCGTACCTGAAGTTGCGTACCTGAATGAAAGAAACAAAGAAAAAATAAAGAACCTGAAGAGTGTAAGACGAAGGAAGAAAGAAAAGGAAAAAATAAAAAAGAAGGAAGTTGGGCGTACCTGGGTTTAGGTGAAGAATGAAGAAAGAAAAAATAAAAGAAAGAGAAAAGGGAGAAAAGGAAGAAAAGATGAAGGGGGGTAGGTGGGCAGGTCAGTGGGAAAGAGGGGAGATCACGTGGAAAGATTCTCCACAATTAATTTTTTTTTTTGGTGTTAGTTAAAAAAAAGGCAGCCAAAGGGGGACCTATAGCCGCGTTTTCAAAAACGCGGCTATAGGCCCTCCTTTTTGAAAACGCGGCTATAGACCCTCCTTTTTTGAAAACGCGGCTATAGGCCCTCCTTTTTGAAAACGCGGCTATAGACCCTCCTTTAAAAAAGAATTTTTTTACTCGGCTATACTGGCCATCTTTTAAAAAAAAATATATTATTTGGTTGGACCTATAGCTGCATTTTTAAAAACACAGCTATAGGCCCTCCTTTATAAAACCAAATTGTTGGGCTGTACATACGGTTTATATAAAAACTATATTTTGGCTGGACCTATGGCCGTGTTTTCAAAAACGCGGCCATAGGTTGTATATAAAGCAGCGTCTTGTCCATTTAAAAATATTTTTTGGTTGGACATATAGCCGCGTTTTTAAAAACGTGGTTATAGGCCCTCCTTTCTAAAAAAAATTGTTGGGCTGTACGTACCGTCCATATAAAAACTATTTTTTGCTTGGACCTATGGCCACGTTTTTGAAAACGCAGCCATAGGTTGAGTCTCAAGCCGCATTCTTTATGAAACGCAGCCATAGGTTGGATCTATAGCCGCGTTTCCTAGAAACACGGCCATAGGTCCGATATAGCCGCGTTTTTTGTAAACGCGGGTATAGTTGGGCGTTTTTTGTAGTGAACCATCAGAGACTTTACCAGTTGAGTTAATTGGAACCGACCTCGTTATTCATTTTAGTTAATAATCTGGTGATATCATCATCATATGAGCAACGTGGCTTAATGGATGCCACTTATGTGGTACTTAATGGTGAGATTAATATCAGGAGTGGTTGACAGAGATATGAAAATGAAATCAAACGTGAAAGGCCCACATGAAAAGTTTAAAACAAAAAAAGCCAAATGGAAAACAATCCCAAACATTAAGGGCTAAAAGTGTACTTTAGTCAATTAATTAACTATTTAATTAACAATTATGCCCATTTAATTAGTGATTACAATTATGTTAGTTTAATCGTATTTAGTGAAAAAAGAAGAAGAAGTTAATTTAATCGTAACCACAGCAAGTACCAAATCTAAAGAGATTTCAAGAGACAATAAAAATTCAAATTTGGTAACAAAATGAAAAACTAATTGAAAAAACGCCAAAGGAAAAAGCACTCTTGAGGGTAACCTAGCCCAACCAAGAAGATCTAGTTAAACTTACTTTACCCTAGAAACTACACTACCTTGTCAACCTATAACAATTTCAGAATGTTTGAACTCTTTATACATTAACCCTTCAAGAATAGCCTGTCTATGTTCACTACTAGAATTTCAGACCGACTCTAATGACCTTTGAATGTTTAAATTATTTGTGCTATGGATTGGGTTGATAAACTTATGGTAGAAACTTTGTAGCAAATAATGAACTTTCAAACTTTCAGGTTGAACAAATTAGGTTTGGTTTGGGTTGTCTGTGTGTATGGTTCATGGCTAAAACCTCTCTAAACATTGTGAAGTTGAGTTTATAATAAGAAGCCTGTTAGATGTTATAAAAGTAGGGTACGAAAACTAAGAAAACTGCCTTTATTTATAACCAAATAGAGAAAACTTCCATTTTAGATTTTGTTTTCATGATTTTCGATTGATCAATTCACAACCAAATATCTATCAAAAATCACATTTTGACCAATTGAGAAGAGATTGAAAATCAATCAAAACTTCTTGTTTAATCAATTAAGGCTGTTGAAATCCTGATAAAATATCTTTTTTGAGTTGCATCTTCACATTGTGATCTTGATCATTGATCAACACATCACAAACTTGATCATTGTTTGCATTGTTATGGAAGTTCTCAATCTAAAACCTAACACATAGTAAAAAGAAAGTAAAAAAGGAAAAAAAAAAAAAAAGGATTTATGATTTATCACTTTGTCATATAAGTAGATAGTTGGCTAATATATCTACAAAATTGTGTGCTACATGTAATTCTTAAGGGGGAGTGTGATGCCACCGTGCATCTTTAGTGCGGTGGTCACTCCATGAGTATATATGTTTGTGGGGGTGTTGGAGGCAAGAGCTGGGGTTTAAGTTTCTAGAAGGGAGGTTCATACATATATACATTTAGATTAAGCCAGAGTAAAAATTTTATCTTGTATGAAAAAAAAAAGAAGAAGGTGGAGTGTGATTATAACATCATTTATTTCCTGTTGATTTTTACACTCTCTCAATTGAATGAATTGAAGTGGGCTACAATTCAGCATCATGTATGTCAATTACTAAAAGCAAGGTTTCCTTATTTCCATGAAACAAATCATAGAAAAAAGCTATCCTGTTTGACCTGCCTCATGCAAACCGAAACTTACACTGTAATTTCCTGACCAAGTCAACTTTTAGCGCGTAGACTATTCAGTGAAAAGGCACAAGATTTAATAATTTTTAGCTAGAAGACTTAGATTATAGCAGAAGACCTCGTGGCCATCAAATAAGTGAACTACCGAGTCCACAATAGTGCGCACAACTTACCGCATTCTCTCATAATAGAAACCACAAGCAACAAAACCAGAATAACAATGGCCTTTGCATGGTCTGCAAGTCATATTTCATTCTGTACCATATACACATTCTTGTTTCTATCTTCCTTTTCATTTTGCTCTGCTAGAGATACCTTAACATTTCGCAACCCACTTAATGACAACCAGGGAGAATCTCTTGTATCAGCAGGAAAAAGATTTGAGCTTGGTTTTTTCACCCCCAGTGGAAGCTCTAAGCATGGAAGATATGTAGGGATATGGTATTACAAGTCAAGTCCAGTGCTAGTTGTATGGGTTGCCAACTGTATTGAGCCAGTACCGTCCAAAACCACTGGGGCTTTTACTATTTCAGAGAATGGCGACCTACAGGTACTAGACAATACTAAAAAGTTATGGTCAGCTAATATAGGTGGGTCAACTTCTTTTAATAGGACAGTGAAGCTCTTGGATTCTGGGAATTTAGTTCTTATCGAAGGTCAAGCTGGCTCAGAAACAATTCTCTGGCAAAGCTTTGATAATCCAACTGATACATTTCTTCCTGGAATGAAGATGAATGCAGAGATGACTTTAACTTCGTGGAAAAGTCAAGTTGACCCTGCGCCAGGGAACTATACTTTCCGGCAAGACCAAGATCGAGGAAACCAGTACAAAATTGAGAATAGAGCAATTCCATACTGGAAAAGTGGATTATCAGGAGAGCTATTTAACTCTGACAACAATCTTATTTTTACAATATCCAACTTGCTATCTAACTCTACATCGGGTACTGGAAGATCGACATATAAGATTAAGAATAAGACTCTGACAAGTACTACCCCTGGACGGTTGGATTATTACGGAATGAGACTGGTAATGGATCTTGATGGTCATATAAAGCTTTATAAGTTGGATAACGATACAGCCCTTGCCTCATGGAGTTTGATCCATATGGAACCAAGAGATAATTGCAGCGTGTTTAATGCTTGTGGTTCCTTTGGCAGCTGCAATATTGAGAAAAATCCCATGTGCAACTGTTTAGATGGGTTTCAGCCAAAGGCACTAAATCAATGGAATTCTGGGTTTTATTCAGAGGGGTGCACTAGAAACTACTCCATATGTCGCAAGGGTGATAATTTCTTGATGTTGAACATAACTGGAGTGGGAACCGACGGTGGCAATGGAATTTATAAGCAGAGTGCACATGAATGCAAAGTGGAATGCCTTAGCGATTGTCGCTGCCAGGCTTATTCATTTCGTAGTGCAGACATGAGCCGTACAAAGGCTAATACGGCCACCTGCTGGATTTGGTCAGAGGATGTCAACAATATCCAGGAGGAGTCCATAGATGGAGGCAGTGACGCCCGAGAACTCTATGTCCGTGTGGGTCTTTCTGACATAGGTACTTAATTTTTGCTTCTTCTTGTTGTTTATAATGTAATCTATATAGCATTATAGCAGATTTGCAGGATGTGGGGACTGGGGGTTGATTGATTATTTCCAGTCTTTAATGGCTAAAATTTTTCTAGCCAGTCGGGTTTGATGTGATGACAAGTGTCTTCCACCAACAGAAGTGCGTGATATTTATTTCCTGGGTTTGAATTTGAAAATCAGCTTCTTCAACAACAACAACAACAACAATAATAATAGTAATAAAAAAGAAGAAGAAGAAGGGTAAGGCTACTTTCCAATCTCCTCTTCAAGCACGGCAAAATTGGGAATTCTATGTACCCAATTCCATATGCAACACGATTGGTCAAGTGTTTGTTCTAATACTGAAACTTAATTTCAGTTTAGAATAACACAATTCCTTGCCATATTATGGTGGTTGTGGCACAGTGACAGTTCATTTCAGAAGGGAATTTTGAATTTTAGGCACCCACTTGTTCATTTTTCCTTAAAAAAAAAAAATCTGATATATATTAACACAGACCTATATTGAATCATCTCTTGACCTTTGAGTTTTGAGTTTATTTGTTGTTGTTGTTGTTGTTGTTGCTCATTCATGTATCCTCTGCTACAACAGAAGGTCAAGCCAACCAGAACTTCATGGCAAGCGTACTTTTTCCATCGATTTTTATGTATTTTTTGATCCAGTGTCTCGAAATATGCAACATTCATTGGATTACCAAAACCCTTTTGGCATCACCATCATTTAGGATCCAGCTAACAAGCACTTACACCTTTCACATACTTTGTTTGCTTTGGACACATAAAACAGAATCATAGAACAATATAACATTTACTCCTGTGACTTAACAACAAATTAAACCTGATTTTTTTTTTTTTTAGTGTTTATTTTGGCAATGTTACTTAGTACCTGTATTTATATACATAATGTTGTTAACTTATTACTTATTGTTCTATTCATTTTTTGAAGATGATCACACAAAGTCTGAAGGATCTTCCCACAAGAAGAAGCAATTTGATCCAATCATCCTGATGATTATTGCAACTTTGATGGTTATTGCATGCTGTTACTTATATTATTTCACAAGAAAAAAAGTGGCCAAAGGACAAGGTAACCGGTGTGAAAACAACCATATATTCTTGATTTGTCAAAATGAAAATATTTTGTTTCTTCCATACGGTTAGCGAGAGACTGAAATTTCAATTTTTTAATCTATTAGAATCAGTTAACAGGGAAAGAAATCAGGCAAATGCAGCATTTCGCCTATTTGACAGTGAGCGACAAGTGAAAGATTTGATAGACGCAGGCCAATTTAGAGAAGATGATAAAAAAGGCATAGATGTACCCTTTTTCGATTTGAAAAGCATACTAGCCGCTACTGATTATTTTTCAGATGCAAAAAAGCTTGGACAAGGGGGTTTTGGGCCTGTTTACAAGGTAATTTAACCTTTTTGGTATTCATTATAGTTAATTTTAAACATTAGTTTCCGATTAATGATGGATGGTGCTTATGGGAGTTTCTCTCAGGGTTCCTTTCCAGGTGGACAAGAAATTGCTATAAAGAGGCTCTCAAGTGGTTCAGGACAAGGCTTGGAGGAATTTAAGAATGAGGTTGTTTTAATTGCTAAACTTCAACATCGGAATCTTGTTAGACTTTTGGGCTATTGCATTGAAGGAGATGAAAAAATTTTACTATATGAATACATGCCAAACAAAAGCTTAGACTCCTTTTTATTTGGTTAGACTCTAAACATGAAGTTTAAATATTTGTACTGCATATTATATTGTTGCTTAATATGATTACTTAAAAATGTTCTAAAATGGAAAATGGCATGGAAGATCGGTCGCTATGTGTGTTACTGAACTGGAAGATACGCTTTGACATTATTTTGGGAATCGCTCGAGGGCTGCTCTATCTTCACCAAGATTCTAGGTTGAGGATTATTCATAGAGATTTGAAAACAAGCAATGTTCTACTGGATGAGGAGATGAACCCTAGGATTTCAGACTTCGGCTTGGCAAGGATATTTGGAGGCAAACAAACTGAGGCAACCACAACCAGAGTAGTTGGAACTTAGTAAGTTTGATGCAATGGTTGATTATGAATGCTCTTTGTTTAGACTTTGAATTACAATTTTCAGTTCTCCCATCTATGCTCCCTAATTCACTGAAAATTTAAACAATTTTTGTTGTGCAGCGGCTACATGTCTCCAGAATACGCATTGGATGGGTTTTTCTCAGTCAAGTCTGATGCCTTCAGCTTTGGAGTAGTTGTACTTGAGGTCATCAGTGGAAAAAGGAACACAGGATTTCACCGGTCAGAGCATGGTTTGAGTCTTTTAGGTTATGTAAGTATGTTGTTTTAGTAAACCAAAGAAAACGTATGTTGCATGAAGTACATATAGTTATTTTTAATTTTTCCTGCACTCTACTGATTGCCAATTCGTTTTTCGAATTGTCCCAGGCATGGAAATTGTGGAGAGAAGGCAAGGCTTTAGATTTAATGGACCAAACAATACATGAAACTTGTAACGCAGATGAATTTTTGAGGTGTGTTAACATTGGGCTTTTATGTGTACAAGAGGACCCAAGTGATCGTCCCACTATGTCGAATGTAGTTTTCATGCTTGGTAGTGAAACTGCAACTCTCCCAACTCCTAAACAACCAGCCTATGTTGTAAGAAGATCCCTTTCTAGCAAAACTTCATCTACTACTAAATTAGAAAGTTTGAATGAATTAACATGTACCATTGAAGAAGGCCGATAATGGTGGATAGCATTAGTGCACTCATGATTCTTGTTCTCTCTTTATCAGTGTTGCAGAAGTTTCTCTAGTATTCTTATTATGGTTCTCGTAGGAACAATTAAGGCACATTTCATGTCTGTCATATTAATACTTTTTTTTTATTGTCGCTGATATGTGATTACATTGTATCCAACGTAAGTCTGATTGTTTCCTATTTGAACCTCCTTTGTATTTATTGTACTTCACTGAATTCTGATTGTCTCCAACTCAGACTAACTTTCTTCATTTATTTATTCCTATTATTTGGAAGCTTAGAACAGCATTATTAGCAATTTTCATCAAGAGGTACAGTCAGCCTTACATTTGAGCTGTACTGTTCATTGCCAAAATCAGCAGGAAGAGATTCAAGAGAATGCTATTCACATGTACCATTAGTGCACTTATAAAGAATAGGCATTCATGTCATGTCTCTGTTGTAGATCATTTCAAATGCGGTCATATGAAGCCTTTGGAAAATGTTCTAATTGGAAAGACAGGTCGTAATTCACGTAGGATGCCATATAATTGTATCTAATATTCCATCTAAACCAAAAAAACATAAAAGTTAAGTAGTTGAAACAATCGAATAGTTGGAAAGGAAAACTGGAAAACAAAAAGGACAAGATGAAAAACTCAATTTTGTTTTGATAATCGAAAAAAGCAATTTCATATGCTGCTTTCTGCTACCTTTGAAGAATTCCTTACTCTGTTCTTGCATTACAGTATCCTGGCTTTCCTGTTGTGCGTATTCTGTTGTTTAGGAGATGTTGTAGTATAAATTTTATTTTCTAGTGTTTGCTTCTGATAAAAGTCTTTGCTTCTAATTCCCCGTTATGGAGAAGAATGCCTTTAATGCGAGATACATCATCCTTTATTAGATTGTAGTGATTTCGTGCCTTCATCCGCTGTAATTCAAAGTATGAATTTTCACCCATTCAACACCAATAGACACTATGCACAGAGACAGAGTCAAGAATTTAGCGTAGGAGGCAAAATCTTGAACCAAAAAAATTTGAACCCATGAATGAAATATATACTAAGATTCAAGACTAAATATATGGTAAAAATTAAAACTAGTGTGCATTCAATGTTAATATATATAAACAAAAGGAAAGATACAAAACAAAAATGAAATATACTAATAAAGGAAATGAAACTAGGCATGCACATGCACATATACATATAAGAGCAAGACACTATATTAATTATAACCAGGGACGGAACTGACTTAGGGTTGAAGGTGGGCCATGGCCACCCCAGCCTTTGAAAAAAAATCTTATATTATATATATTTATGCAAAAAATTTACATTAAGGCCTAAAATTTATCCCAGCTCTTGTTGTTGCCAAGCCTTCAAGGACTTTGTTTGGAAATGTCATTGCTGATATTAATTATTTAGTATCTAATTTAAATTGTAGTTTTTGTCATGTCAATTGAGAGGGCAATTAGCTTGCTCATGCCCTTGCCCGTAGAGCAGTTGCATCTGCAAATTTTGATGTGTGGTTAGAAGATCTACCACGTGAACTTGGAGGATGTTTTTCTATTTGATTTGCCTTAAATAAAATTTCTTACCTTATTCTCACCAAAAAAAAAAAGGTCTAAAATTTATATACTTGGCCCCCCCCCCCCTAAAAAATTGACAAGATGACCCATAAATCTCAAAAGTAGATAACAAGGAAAATATTTAAAAATATATATATATATATATATATATATATATCAGGATAATAAGAAAAATCTTTGGACAAATCATAAATTTGGTCTAAGCAAAAATAATAACAATAAATCAACTACAAATCCTAGCAAAATAAATCACAAAAACCTAATAACTTTTACCTAATTTCTCCCTCTCATTTGAGAGCTCTATGCCCCTCTCAAATGACTTCACCTCATAGACATAGAGACAAATCTTATATTGTTGATCGCTCCATCTACACACCAGTTAATCACCAACAACTTGGATCAGTTGGTGTCTTTAACTCAACTAGTGGAAAAATTTTATCTATTTTTTGAATGATAGAATTTTTTATTTTTAATGTCTTATTAGCTTTGGGAAACACTTAGCATGCATGCATAAATGGTAATACATGTGTGAAACAACAACAATCTATCATTTTGTGCCTTACATAAACTGCCACCAAAGCATGTGTGAGATTAGTCTGTTGGTAATAAATTTTGTGACTTAACTAAATTAATGTAATGATGGGAAAGGCTTTATTATTTACTTAGTTAAAGACTTAAAGATACTGTCCATTATCATGTGATTGTTTAATAGATCTCTTTTAATGTTTTGTTTTACTATTTTTTCAAACTTGCAATTTTTGAAAGGAATAATTCTCAACCTTACCAAGACACCAATAATTGTCTTACCCTTTTTTATGCTGAATATTAATGCATGATATTATTAACCATTATTTTAGCTGTTTTATTAATATAATGCTTGACATAGATTTGAACTTTTAACTATAGTTTTTTTGTATTTTTTTTAAGAATCTTTTAACTATATATATAGCATTATGAAGTTATTAGTTATAGAATTATGTCAAAAGAGTACATAATTTTTTTAATTTATAATGTTGATAGAATAAAGAATCAGACTAATCTTGGTCAGACCTTGAAAATATTAAGACATGCCAATTGACTTACAAAACTCTTGATTATAAATTGTCATTTGTGTGTTAGATTTTTTGTCCTTATAACCTCAAGCTACTACTACAAAAGTTAGGCCATTTTGTAGTGGTACTCTGATTATATAATGTATTATAAGCCTGTTTAAAAAACTCTATATATTACTTTCGTGTTTATGTGTTCTAATAAGTATTATTATTTCCTCAAAAAAAAAAAAAAAAAATATAGGGATGTTTATCCCATATCGGTTGTGTGTGTTAGAGTTTTAGTCCTTACAACTCTAGGCTACTAATACAAAGGTTAGACCCTTTTGTAGCGGTACTCTGGTTATGTAATGTATTATAAGCCTATTTAAAAAACTCTATATATTACTTTTGTGTTTGTGTGTTCTAATAAGTATTACTGTTTCCTCTAAAAAAAATTGTCATTTGTGATTTTTTTTTTCAAAATAAAAAATTCAAATAATTAAAAAATTAATGCTAATAATGCATTGTTGTCAAACTCTAGTATTGAACAAAAGTTAGGCTTTTTTGTAGTGGTACTCTGGTTATGTATATATTATAAGTCTGTTTAAAAAATTCTATATATTACTTTCGTGTTTGTGTGTTCTAATAAATATTACTGTTTCCTAAAAAAAAAATTGTCATTTGTAATTTTTTTCCAAAATAAAAAATACAAATAATTAAAAAATTAATGCTAATAATGCATTGTTGTCAACCTCTAGTATTGACATTTCAATTTTTAAAAATTTTTGAACAAAGAACTTCGACCCCCTAAGTTTGAATCCTAATTTCGTCCCTGATAAACTGCTTTTAAAATTTGGTAGAAAAATGGTTCTGTGTGCACCCAGATATGGCTGATGGGCCTGAAAGGCATTTGGGCTTACAATCTATTTGTATTGTGGGCTTTTGGATTTCCTACAATGGGCAATCCTATGTTCGGAATCCAAGTACCCAAGTTCCCTCTGTTCTTACAATCACTCTCCCTCTCTTTCTCAAGAGCTTTACCTCCTCTCCTTGGTCTTTCCTCTACCCAATTGCCAACCCTTTCAACTGAATCTCCCCTACTTATTTATAGTCAAAGTTAATGGGATGGCTATGATCGTTTTCCTGGTCAGTGGAGGTAGAGGTCTAATACTGTTTCTTCTAAGTGGGTGCTTAATTGTGAGTGGGAGAAGGTAATGGTGGCATTAGAACTAACTTCATTATTAGATCTGATACCCGATAGAGCCAATCCCTAGGCAATAGGAGGGAGGTCCAATACTGTTATTCTTGAGTGGAAGTTTGGTCTTGAATGGGAGATGGTAGCAGTGGCATTGGAACTAGCTCCACTGGTAGATTCGATGCTCGGTAGGGGTGTTCCCTGGTGATGCCGTGCACTCCGAGTTCCACCTGCCCCGGGGGCGTATTCATCGGAGGTGGTGTGACTTCACCTTTGTTGATCATGCTGTTAATGATTTCATGCCTAAGCCTTGGGCTTTTGGTAAGCACCGAAACTTGCTTGGAGTGAGCTCAAGTGTCTGATCAGTGTGAGGTTCTACACGTGATGTCGGTGCAATGGGCTTCTATAGACAAATGTACTTAGAGGAGGGTAATGCCCGTACAATAGCCCCTCCTTGATTCATGTTAGGCTCTCGGTAATGAATCAAGGACTCTGGTCAGATCACGATGAAGACTCCCTAAAGATACCGAACACCTTTTACGCGTGGTCAGAGTGACTTTCGTGGGCCACTTTAAAAGCAGTGCCTTGTCTGGTTGTCATGTCTGTAATTAAGACTTGGCAGTTGGTAAACTGTCCGACGGTTGGCGAACTGTCTGACGGTTCGCAAGCCGTCTGACAGTTCATATACTGCACCCACACATGTGGGGGTTTATCCAAAAGGGATTTGAAGGGTTTTTTTCCCACTCCACACCTCATTAAATGCCTTGATTCCTATATATAGCTTCTGATGGGTTTCCATTTTACTTTTTACGTACTTTTCATTTTGAATCTCCTTTCTGCCGAGCATCCCTCTTCTGCGCATAAACACTCCTCCAGTTCCTCACTCCCTAGAACCCAACGCAAGTTTTCTCTACCTCTCTTTCTTTTTCGATTCTTCTCTGTTTCATACTTTAGGAATGGGGTATTCTCATCTTCTCACCCCTGAGGCTTCCTTGGCTAGTTTTAGAGAGACCTTTGGAGTCCCAAGGGATGTCAACATTGTGTATTGCAATGTAGGCGATATTGAACTTGCCAGGGCTGCTGATTCGAATGCAGCGTTTTTTCCGTTGATGTCCATACTTGAGGGTGGGGTTAGGTTTCCTGTAGACCCTCTCATCATAAGCACCCTAGGGTTCTATGGTCTGTGCCCCGACCAGTTTCCCCTTAATTTTTATAGAGTTGTTAGTTGTGTCAGCTAATTGAATCAGATGTTTGGGCTACAACTGAACCATCATGACATTAATTTTATGTATAAACTGTGTGGTAATTTTTCGAGTGATTATTACTTAAAAACTAGAGATATACGAGTCTGGCTTATCTCTTGTCTGCCCGACTCAAATAGAAACTCGATTGGAGAATTCGTTCGGATGAGTAGCAACTGGCTCTCCAGTGAGCTGCTTTGCTTACTTTCACCATGTGAAGTTGGTCGGTATCGAGAACCTCCACTTGCTCTATTCTTGCATCTTTTTATTATTTGTGCAATTAACTGATCGATTTATTCTCGGATTTGTTGCGGAATCAAAAAGGTTCCTGCCAGACTCTCGAGTCATCCACGAGCGCGATCTCAACTTTGTCCTGAGGTCGGAGATTTTCGTGCACGATGACAGGAAACTTCAAGCATCTCATTTGATTCTCGGCGTTAACCCAATGTACACCACTTGGCAAAACTTTAGCCAGGCGCTTTTAGTAAACAGTTCGCTCCTGTCATACATAGACGTCCGGCATAAAAAATTCCTCCCTACCTCATTTACTATTGGCAAACGCATGACCTTGGCCCCTGTTTTACCACCGCAAACGACATCGTGCCTGTAAGAGACAAGTCTGCCGAGATTGTGTTCCAAAATTGAAAGAGACACGAAGCTATCGAGTAGCCAAAATCCGTTATCCCAGCAGCCGAGAAAGAAACTTCCGGATTGGTAGGTACTTCGGGCGCTAAATCCTGCCAAGCGGAAAAAATGGAGAAGTAGAGAAAGATGACCCTTGCTCGGTTTATAGCCGGGGTCGGTCCTGTGGCTCAACCTCGATCCCCCCAAAGGGTAGGTCAGGCTCTTCCCGTTGGTGACACCAGAAAGAGGAAACGAGCCGCTGAGAAGCATACTCCTGTCCCAGGTGACGCCTTACTGAAGACCCCGCCTCACTCAAGGGGTGGGCCAAGGATCCAGGAGACGCTGGTCGTTACTCCACCAGCGGCTCAGGTTGGGGCCAACGTGGCATCTTCTTCTCAACTCGAGGTTGGTTAGCAACACGCTTTTTTCTGTTGGGTGATAAGCCTTTACCGGCAATCGCCAGTGTTCAGCTATGGGACAAAGGAGAAGGGGGGCGGGTAGCTCAAAGTTTAGCGCACGGCCTCCTGCTGCCTGAGGATGTTCACATTTATTCTGATGGTGATGATGAGTCTCTTGCTAGACGACTGCAATGGCATACCATCATTGTAATCTCCTATTCCCTCTATTTCATACGTTGTTACAGGTAGCCATCTTCCCGGCTTAACCATTTTTTTATTGTGATGTTTTTAGGCCACGCAGCTGATTAGCGTTATGGACAGGAGATTAAAGGAAGCAGCCGAGGTCATTGATCTGGAAAAGGCGCTAAAAGCTGTTGCTGAGGTCAGTGTCCAAGAAAGGGGAGAAGCTGCTGCAGCGTCGGAGAGTAAAGCAATAGATGTCAAGAAGGCCTGGTTGGCTGCCGAAAATAAGCTGACCATCATGAAAAAAGACCTAGGTGAGACAGAGCTCAAGCTAGCAATGGTGAATAGCCTGAACTTGGCCCAAGCTGATCAAATTGCTAACCTAAAGGAATCCCTCAAAGTCTGCGAGGATAAGTGGTATAATGCAGGCTTCTCGGCAGCTGAAGACTCTGCGGAATTGGTTGTTCACCAAGCTCGGTGCCACGGTTTCGGGGAAGGATGGTTAGCTGCTCTTTAGGCCATAGGAGTGGCTGAGGACTCCCCATTGTGGAATCCGACATAGATCCTCTACTCGTCCCCTCCTCCCCTTGTTCAGAGTCGAAATAATGCCACGAATGAAGAGGAAACTCCGAGTATGAGGGATCTTGTACGAGATATCGATGCTCATGTGGAAACAGCCGACTCAGAAGTTACAAGAAATATGTGTATTGGGAATGAAGTTGAGCAACATGTTTCTTCCCCTACTCCGACCGACCCCGCCGTTTGAAAAACTAGCTTTTTTTTTTTTTTTTTTTTTTTTTTTTTTTTTTTTTTTTTTTTTTTTTTTTTTTTTTTTTTTTTTTTTTGATGAGCCTAAATCGCCGGGCTGTGGTGATCGAACAATTTCTCTGTCTCTTGATTGGATTTTAATTAATACCGTTCAGATATAAATTTGTGTTGCTTGTTTGATAACTATTACTTTACACATAATTAGGGCTAACCCACTCATAATACCTTACTTTCTCACTTACGATGGCTAGGAGCAACTTTTCTACCCTTAGGATATTTTGTTTTAGGTTTTCATTGCTCGGTTCAGAATGTCGAACCTAGGACAGGTTTTTGCTCTTAGAGAACGATAGTTTAAGGTTTGTACCTACTCAGTGACAAAAGTCGAACCAAGGGCAGGTCTCTGTCCTTAGAAAACGATGTCTTAAGGTTTCCACCTGCTTGGTGATAGGAATCAAACCGAGGATGGGTTTCTGTCCTTAGAAAATGATGTATTGAGGTTTCCACCTGCTCAGTGATAGGGATCGAATTGATGTCAGGTTTCTGTCCTTAGAAAATGATGTCTTAAGGTTTCCACCTGCTCGGTGATAGGGATCGAACCGAGGTTAGGTTTCTGACCATAGAAAATGATGTCTTAAGGTTTCCACCTGCTCAATGATAGGAATCAAACCGAGGGCAGACTGAGGACAGGTTTCTGTCCTTAGAAAACTGTTAGGACATATGTAGTTCAAGTGGTTGTTACCATATGTCGCTATTTTATGTAATTGGCTTATCCTTAGACAAAACGCACTTTACTTGTAATTAGGTAGATCTAGGATGTGTTTAACACCTCAAGAAATAGTGTTTCAAGATTTAGTGTTGAAGCCATCCAAGTCTGTCCAAGGAATAAGCAAGGAAGTGCAAGTTACTAAATCTCGACACCTACCTCGACACATGCATCTATCGAGATTTAAGAAGCTGTTTTGCCCTGAGCCTCGACAACTTCTCGACAGATCCTCGACACCTCTATCTGTCGAGAATTAAAGAAAACAGATTTTCAGTTCTGTTTCAAGTCCAATCCGTGAATGTGTCTTTGGGACTTCTTTTCTCTTAACCCTAGACATATAAAATGATTATTTTAAGGGCCGTCAAGATGATGCAAGTTGCACATTCATTCAGAACTTCTTGTTCATGCAATTTGTGATCTGAAAGACAAAGTTCGTGCCCTAGTTCATCTCTGATGATTTGAAGAACTTTGCAGCCAACAATTCTCTCTCTAGTTGGTGTTTGAAGTCGCGTACTAGGATCCGCGCATTTGGTTAGTCACGTACTTGGGAGCGGTGCATTGAAAGGAGAAACTGTCACTATAGAACAAGTCCAATTGGGTATTGGGGTAAGAGTTCAACTGTAGGTTGGTAAGGTACTGGGATTCCTTACTTGTAACTGCTTGTTGTGATAATAGTGGAGTTTCGGGAGTGGTGACCTTAAATCACCCGGTGGGGTTTTTGCCGTAAGGTTTTTCCCATTCGTAAACAAATCACCGTATCATTTAATTTCCACTGCATTACTTAGTTTTGGTGATTTGTTTGTGCTGCCACGTGATATTGCATGCTAATTTGATTAATTAATAACTAGGCTAATTAATTAATCTAAGTTATCACAAGGGGTCAACGCGTTTGTGGCCTGTCAAAAATGATGTCTTAAGGTTTCTACCTGCTAGGTGATAGGAATCGAACCGAGGGCAGGTTTCTGTCCTTAGAAAATGATGTCTTAAGGTTTCCACCTGCTTGGTGATAGGAATCGAACCGAGGGCAGGTCTCTATCCTTAGAAAACGATGTCTTAAGGTTTTTACCTGCTCGGTGATAGGAATCGAACTGAGGCCATGTCTCTATCCTTAGAAAATGATGTCTTAAGATTTTCACCTACTCGGTGATAGGAATCAAATTGAGGATAGGTTTCTGTCCTTAGAAAATGATGTCCTAAGGTTTCCACTTGCTCGATGACAGGAATTGAACTGAGGGCAGGTTTCTGTCCTTAGAAAATTAAAGCTCTAGTTTTCTATACGATTCTCTTCGTATTTGTTGACTGGCAACAATTAATAAACAGTGATAGAGTTAAATGCACCTGCAAGAGTAGACCTCGTCATATTAATATGTAATACGTGTATTGAAAAATTACATCCCATTTACACCCTGAAGTACATCTGGTCAAGGATAAAACCTTTTTAAGGTGTGGACGTTCCACGGCCGGAGAAGTGGTTTTTCTTCCAAGTCTTCTAAGTAGTATGCTCCTGCACCTGCAATGGCATTTACTCTGTAGGGCCCCTCCCAAGTTGGGGCCAGCTTCCCTGCATTGACGTCACGTGTATTCCCCATGACTTTACGAAGTACCAGATCTCATGCGGCAAACTCCCTTTTCCTCATGATCCTATCATACCTTCAGGTGAGCTTTTGTTGATATTTTGCCAGCCGGATGGTAGTTGCTTCATGGTGTTCTTCTAATAAGTTCAGTTGTTTGCACATCAGCTTCTCATTCTCGGCTGGGGCAAATCGTGCAACCTGGGCACTGCACAGGTTCACTTCTGTAGGGATGACAGCCTCTACCCCATAAGTTAGAGAGAATAGCGTTTTTCTCGTAGACCTCCTCGGAGTTTTCTGGCAAGCCCATAAGACGCTTGGCAGTTCCTCGGCCCACCTACCTTTTGCACCCTCTAACCTCTTCTTCAATCTGCTTACGATGGCCTTGTTGGTAGCTTCTGCCTGGCCATTGCTTTGTGGGTATACCGGCGTTGAATACCAGTTTCTGATCCCGAGGTTATTGCAAAACTCCCGGAAAGCTTTGCTGTTAAATTGTAAACCATTGTCCGACACAAGAGACTCTGGTACGCCGAATCTTGTTCAATGTTCCTCTATACGAACCTCTTGACATCAGCATCTCAGATTTTTGCCAGCGCCTCCACTTCCGCCCATTTAGTGAAGTAGTCTACCGCGACCAGTACAAATCTTTGATTGCCTGTTGCTCGGGGAAATGGCCCGACTATGTCCAGCCTCCACTAGGCGAATAGCCACGGGCTACTTACCGTGTTTAGACTCCCGACAGGTTGGTGGATCATCGGGGCGTGTATTTGACACTGTTGGCACCTCCGTGCATGCTCGAAAGCCTTCTTCCCCATCTGTGACCACCAAAAACCTTGAGTCATTGCTCGGGGAGCTAATGATCGTCCTTCCACATGACTACCGCACACACCTTCATCCAGTTCAACAAGGAGTTCTCTAGCTTGGCTAGGGCGATGACATTGCAAGTACGGTCCTTCAAATGACCTTTGATATAACTTTCGATCGACAGATAGCCAATTCTGAGAAGCAGTCAGTCGTAATCTAGCTGCTTCTTTTTTGTCTTTCGGTAACCGGCTTCGGCTAAGAATTTGACTATAGGATCCATCCAAGACTTCTCGGCAGTGACGGCTTGCAACACTTCCGTTCTCGCGTTGATGCTTGGTTCGTTCACCAATTCCATCTTGATTAGTCGGGGTACTTCACTAGCTATTGATGATGCTAATGTGGCTAGGGAGTCGACATGGCGGTTCTGCCCTCTGGTAACTTGTTCTACTTTCACGCTTGAGAAATGGTCCATAGCCTGTTTCACCACTTGCAGGTACTCAGCCATCCGAGGATCCTTTGCCTTGAAACTCCCCAATACTTGGTTGACTACGAGCCGGGAATCTGAGTAAATTTCCACCTCCTTTGCTCCCAAATCTAAAACCACTCTCAGCCTGGCTAGCAGGGCCTTATACTCAGCCTCATTATTGGAGGTTTTGAAACCCAATCTGAATGAATGTTACAACTTTATTCCCTCCGAGGTGAGAATCACAATCCCAGCTCCTGCTCCTGCCATGTTAGAGGCACTGTCCACAAACACTTTCCATAGGTTGGTCCCTAGAATGTTGATCATCTCCGTACTTCTTGGTGAAAACTTGGCAATAAAGTCTGCGAGTATTTGGCCCTTCACTGAGTTCATCGGCTTGTATCTTATGTCAAAAGAACCCAGCCGAGTCCCTCACTTAGCTAGTCTTCCGGTAAAGTCAGATCTCCTCAATAATGACTGTAGAGGATACTTTGTGAGAACATGGATGGTGTGTGCTTGAAAGTAATGGGGCAGTTTCCGTGTAGAGTGCATAAGTGCTAACACCAATTTTTCCAGCGGCAAATACCTTGTCTCGGCGTCAACCAATGTCTTGCTTATGTAGTAAACTGGCAGCTGGATACCATCATCCTTTAACAACACTACGCTGGAGGCATGTTTGGATACCGAGAGGTACATATATAAATCTTCTTCAGGTTCCAAGGCCGTTAACATTGGAGCCCGCCCCAGATATTCCTTTAGTTCCTGGAAAGCTCTATCACACTCCTTGTCCCACTAGAACCCTTTCTATTTCTTCAACAGTTGATAAAATGGTCGGCACCTGTCGGCGAATTTGGAGATAAATCGGTTAAGGGCCCCTACTTCTTAGGAGGGCATAAAGGGTCCACGTTAAGCTTGTGGACTATAAACTTTGGGTCAACCCCGGGAACCTCATAGGGACTCCAAGTGAATACGTCCACGCTTTGTATAAGAAAAACCAATAACTCCACCTTTTGTTCATCCTTTAAGCTAGCCTCTATCATGAAACTCCTCTCACAGTCCTGCAAAATTTTTACTTTCACCAAGTCCTTGGCACAGCTTGCCCTTACTCCCTCTCAGGGTTGCTGTAATTGCTATAAGGGGGTTTCCCCAATGGTCTCCCTTTGTCCGGATTCTCGAGTGGCTGCGGCCACTAGACATCGTCTAGCTACCTGTTGACTGCCCCTTATCACCACGATTCCATCCTCGGCGTGGAATTTGACCTTCACGTGCAGGTGGAAGGTATGGCTCCCATGTCATGAATCCATGGCCTTTCGAGGATTGCAGTGTATGGTGAGAAAGAGGCAATCACAATAAATGCCACACTTACCTCTTTTTCCCCCATGCTGATGGGGAGTGAAATCTTCCTTTCGGGGATCACCATATGGTCGTCAAACCCCATCAAAGGTGTATCATACTTGGATAAGTCTTCTTTCTTTAGCCCGAGCCCCCTGTTCAAGTTGGGGTACATTATATCCACACTGCTCCCCTGATCTATCATTATCCTTTTTACCACGAACCCCCTTACACGGGCCATGACGACCAAAGCATCACCGTGCGGTTGAATGGTGCCGTCCATATCATCATCATCAAACGCAATAGGTTGCTTTGTGTACCTCATCTTCTTCTCGGGAGAATGGTCGTCCGTGGATTTTTTTTGCTGGCTCCATGGTCAATACTCCCCTCGTCCCAGAAGCTAAAACGCCCTTGCAACTGCATGGATGACTTCTATTACTTCCAAAGGGGGTGGGAGAGGATTTTCGTGCAGCCGATCAACTTGACCAGCCTTATGATCCCTTGTTGCTACCACGAACTCTTTCAGATGCCCCGCCTTCACCAACTATTCCAAATGGTCTTTCAATACCCTGCGTTGCTCAGTGGTGTGGCCTTTGTCCTTGTGGTACATACAGTACAAATTCTGGCTTCTCCTTAACGGGGTGCTTGCCATCTTGTTTGGCCACTTAAAGTATAGCTCATTTTTTATTCGATTGACATTCCTATGCACTGGTTCCTTAAACGCTACATTTACTCCTCCCGCTCCCGGCCTAGGCTCTTGAACCCTCAGATCCTTCTGAGGTCTGGGCTGGAAACCAATATTCCGAGAATAATTTATGATCGGGTCCTTTCCCTTATTCTGTAACCGATCGTCTTCTAGCCATTTATACTCCTCGATTCGCCTCATCAATTGTCTCATATCCTCGGGAGGCCTTCTTATTAATGATTTCCTCAGCCTGAACTCGTCAGGCAACCCTATACAAAAAGTGCTCGCTGCAATTTTTTCATTACCCCCGCCGATCTCGTTATACAACTCCTAGTACTGGTTAGCATAGTTGCGGAGGGTCTCACCAGCCCCCATTTTCATTGATAATAAAGCGTCCACGAGCTGTGGGACCTGGGTGCAAGTCATGAATTGTATACCAAATTCTTGGATCAATTTTGAAAAACTGTGGATCGAGCCTTTCTTTAACACGTTGAATAATCTCAAAGCAGTAGGACAGAGGCTTGATGGGAAGACTTTTCACATCAATGCATCATTTTAGGCGTGCAAAGACATCATTTGGATGTAGTGGCTTAAATGTTCTACCTAGTCTGTCTTTATAGTGTACGAATTGAACGGTGGCCGTGTGAATCTGCTCGGCATAGGTGCGCTCTCAATGTCCCTTGAAAATGGAGATCAGGCTGCTTGCGTAGTGCCCGGCTCATTGCGTCCATGGCCATATTTCGTGGTCATCCCTCGTCCGGGGAGGTCGAATCACGGTTCGCATACTCTACGAATGTTCGCGGTGCCGATAAAACCCGAATTGATGGGACCCTGCCGCACGACGGTCCCCTATATTTACCGATCTTTCTCTTCACTCATCACGGTTCCTTCCCCCGTAGGCGCTCAAGCTCTCGATGACTCGGCTCAAGCTCCTAGTCCCTTCTATCGGGGCGGTTAGGCCTGAGGCATAAGATGCTGTTCGGAGAGTTTAAAATGACCCCTCTCCGAGCTCGGACTCCTCTGCTTCCTTATGCCACCTATCCTCTTGCCTTTTCTGCCTCCTTTCTCGCCATGTGGACCCCCGCGATGACCCCCAGGAGCCACTTTCAACATAACTTCCACGTCCACTTCCAGACATTTTCCTATGTCTGCCTCGATAGAACCACAGCTACGTAGGAGTTCCCCACAAACGACGCCAATTGTGTGCACCCATATGTGGCTAATGGGTCTGAAAGGCATTTGGGCTCACAATCTATTTGTATTGTGGGCTTTTGGATTTCCTATAATGGGTGATCTTATGTTCGGCAACCTAAGTACCCAAGTTCCCTTTGTTCTTACAATCACTCTTCCTCTCTTCTCAAGAGCTTCACCTCCTCTCCTTGGTCTTTCCTCTCCCCAGTTGCCAACCCCTTCAACTGAATCTCCCCTGCTTATTTATAGTCAAAGTTAGTGGGATGGCTATGATCGTTTTCTTGGTCAGTGGAGGTAGAGGTCCAATATTGTTTCTTCTAAGTGGGTGCTTAATTGTGAGTGGGAGAAGGTAATGGTGGCATTGGCACTAGCTCCATTGTTAGATCTGAAACCCGATAGAGCCATTCCCTAAGCAACGGGAGGGAGGTCCAATATCGTTACTCTTGAGTGGAAGTTTGGTGTTGAATGGGAGATCGTAGCAGTGGCATTGGAAATAGCTCCACTAGTAGATTCGATGCTCGGCTAGGGTGTTCCCTGGTGATGCCGTGCACTCCGAGTTCCACCTGTCCGGGGGGCATATTCATCGGAGGTGGTGTGACTTCACCTTTGTTGATCACGCTGTTAATGATTTCATTCCTAAGCCTCTGGCTTTTGGTAAGCACCGAAACTCGCTTAGAGTGAGCTCGGCCGTTTGATCAATGTGAAGTTCTACATGTGGCGCCGGTGCAATGGGCTTCTATAGACAAATGGACTTGGAGGAGGGTAATGCCTGTACAGGTTCTTTTATACACATGAGCCTTCGGCTCAGTCATAACTCCATGTCATTTGATTGTGAATAGCAAATTGCGACCAAATATTTTGGAACAAAGTTTCTCTCCAAATTAGTTTGGAGAGAAACCCTACAAACTCACCATATATATTTATATTGAGTGTGAATTTCAAAAATCTAACCGTTAGATTGCATGTTTTTATTACATCCATAATACTTACAAAATTTCAAGAAAATTAAAAATCAATTACTATGTTATCAAATAAATGTTATAATTTCAAGTTTTTATAATCTAAAATTGTATGTAAAAAATAACTTAGTTGATCAAATAGTAAATAATATCCGATTTGAACAAAATTTGATATATATGTTAAGAATAAAAGAAACATGAAATTTAATGGTTAGATTTTTAAAATTCACATCCAAAAAAGAAATATATGAAAAGTTTGAAAAGTTTCTCTCCAAACTAGTTTGGAAAGAAACTTTGTTCAATATTTTGTAGCTACCTAGCCTCCCAAGTTTCCTAGCAAAAGACTTATTCTTTGTTATCAACTTACTGGTACGTTGGGTTAAGACTTATAAGCCTTATTCCTAATGGTACGGTACAATTCCGTTGACTTGATTTTTTACTTCTTCACCAACTTTCCTCTAATTGCTATTTTCTTCTTTCTTGATCGAAGTATCATGCCTATCATTTTCATTAATAAAGAAATGAAATTACAATATTTGAATATTGAATTCCGTGATTTTGATATTGAACTATGTGATTTTGATTTTCATGAATGGTACACTACAATGTTTGAATATTTACTCACGACTTGGCCTGAGTTATGAATGACTCGTGAAATCCAACTTATCAAAGACTCTTTAAATTTCAGTATGTGCTTATCGTGTGGCCTGTTTCACAAGTTAGCGCTCGCGAGCTAGTCATGAAATCCTCATTTTCACATAATCTTCACCAAACTCACACACATAACTCTTACATTAAATCTCACAAAAATACAGGGAAATGATTAAACATAATTACAATCAAATTTGACACGGAATTTAAGTCAATAAAAAAAATATAGTTGTAAATCACAAATTACAAAACTCCTAATTATGTCATTTGTGATTTTTAAAAAAAATAAAAAATACAAATAATTAAAAAAAATTAATGCTAGTACATAAATAAATAAGTAATCTCACTCGACGACCGAATATTTCTCTATTTTGCTTCAGCTTTTCCTTTTTCTCTTCGGTGTGTAAGACACGCCCAAGACACCTTCCAAGAAAAAGAAAGATGAATTTTGTGGCTTCTCCAACAGCCTCATTTAATGAGGTGTCCTATAGAATGTGTGCTGGACTACAATGGTGAGCTGGCTTCTTCGACATTGACTAATAAGTAATTTGGCTTGAGTCACGAATTACATGTGAAATCCAGCTTGTTAAAGACTTTTCAAATTCTAGTATGTACTCCTTGCGTGGCCTGTTTTGCAAATTGGCACTTGTGAGCTGGTCATGAAATTCTCATTTTCACATAATCTTTCCCAAATTCTCACACACAATTTTGACATTAAATTCCACAAAAATACAGGAAAATGATTGAACATAATTACAATAAAATTTGACATGAAATTAAAGCCAACAAAAAACATAGTTTTAAATCACAATTTACAAAACTCTTGACTATAAATTGTCATTTGTGATTTTTTTTTTTCAAAATAAAAAATACAAATAATTAAAAAATTAATGCTAATACATATATAGATAAGTAATCTCACTCAACCGAATATCTCTCTATTTCGCTTCAGCTTTTCCTTTTTCTCTTCGGTGTGTAAGACTCGCCCAAGACACCTTCCAAGAAGAAGGAAGATGAATTTTGTGGCTTCTTCAACAGCCTCATTTAATTAGGTGTCCTATAGAATGTGGGCTGGACTACAATGGTGCCATGCACCCAACATTGTGAACCGACACATAATTTGACTAATAAGTAATTTGGTTTAAAATTGTAGTATAATTTGGCACAGCAGGGGCCTAAATCCGTAATAGAATGATTTTCTTTGTTTACTTGACATATCATGTTGTCATGGAGGGTGCTTATCGAAAGAACTGGATCCACTAATTTAGTCATTTTGTTTTGTTCTTGCTTTGTAAGTCAAAAAAGATTAGTAAAAAAAAAAGGCAAATGAAGTAAAATGACAGGGAAGGGATTCGGATCAAACAATAAAAGTGGTTTAAGTTGCATAATGGTTTTCTAAGCTTCTCCCGTTCTCACAGTGAAAATTGCTGACCAAGAAGTCTTTGCGTCAACAAGCAAGAACATGAAGCCATTTTAGTACCAAGAAAGCCAAAACAGCAGGAGTTGCTGAAATTAGATGATCAGCGACCACACCGACACTGTGCTTCAAACAACAAAGTAAATTCTACTTGTACGTGTGCTTTTTTCCATCATGGTAGCAGAAAGTTGAAAAATGGGAGCAATCACCTTTATTAAAAGATGGTCCGCAAACTGCATGCTGTCTTCCATGTTCATCTTGTACATACCAGTACTTCTGTGGTCCTTTCATGTTTATTGCGCTGATAGAGTTTCTTTGAGGTATGGTGAGTGGATTAGAGACTATGAAGAAACTCTGGTTTCCCCTGGAAGAAAGTTTGAATTAGGATTCCTTAGTCCAACTGGAAGTTCTGGAGACAAAAGGTATGTTGGAATATGGTACACGTCGGATAAGCAAATAGTTGTATTGGTTGCCAATCGAGATAGCCCGCTTATCAATACTACCACTGGAGCTTTCGGATTTGCAACAGATGGCAACCTCAGGGTATTAGATATGAGTAGTGGGAAGGTTCATTGGTCTTCTGAACTTGATAGTTATTATTGGTGTGATCCGTGTACAACTACAGACAGGATTCTGAATCTCACGGATTCCGGAAACCTGGTGCTATTCAATAATGAGAGAAGTCTATGGGAGAGCTTTAATCATCCAACTGATACATTTCTCCCAAACATGACTATGAATCGATAAATGAACTTGACTTCTTGGAGAGACCGTGATGACCCTGGAACTGGGAACTTCACGTTTCTGCTAGATACATCAGGATATTCGAACACACAAATCGTCAACAAAGAGGGGACGATTTTCTGGAAAAGCTTTGAGAATGGTTTTTATTACTCTATCGTCACAACAACAGAAGGTCAAAATAGAAATTATTTTGAGAATGCAAGGTTGGTGATTAACTTTAGTGGGAAGATGGAGTATTGGGATCAGAGCACAAACGGGACTTGGTCGTTGTCATATGTGAATCCCAGTGACAATTGTAGTGTGTACAACTTTTGTGGAAAATTTGGTAGCTGTAATTTAAACAATAATAAATTGCCATGCAAATGTTTGCCAGGGTTCATGCCCTATGTCGCTCAGAAGTGGTATTCTGGAGATTTTTCAGATGGGTGCGCCAGAAATTCGATGTCCTGTGGTGACACCTTCTTGAACTTAAAGATGATGAATATAGGCGGAATACCAGAACGAACTTATCAGGTCGGAAATGAAACAGAATGCAAAGAGTATTGCCTAAAAACCTGCGACTGCAAGTCTTATAGTTATGATCAAGACTCAGCAATGGCATGCTCGATTTGGACGCAGGAGCTAGTTAATCTTCAAGAGGCGTATGTTTACAGTTATAACCTCTCCATCCGTGTAGCAATTTCGGATATAGGTAATGTACTAAGTGGTCGATTTTACATAAATTGCTTAGATTTACTAACGTAGTATTTTACTTAAGGAAATTTAGAGAGCGTCTTGAATATGAAGTAGAAAGTTTAGAAATCTTGCCAGCTGTTTATAGTCCAAGCCAAAGTCTATACAAAATGTTAAAGAAACAGCCACTCTCTTAAGATACTGGACACAATAATAGTACTAACAATTTAGTGACTATTTATAATGAATTTGACAAGGAGCATGGTTCTACATAATAACCAAAATCTTGTCAAGGTGAGCCGATAATTGAAAATATCGATTATCTTTACTGAAGAAAAATAAAATATTAACCTTGTCTCTGTATATGATAAACTCTCAACTATGGCCCAGGGGATGATGGGCTGTCGGTTTGTGGACAGATGGATTTGCAATGATAGGCAATTTCATTATATGTATACAAGGCCAAGTCCTATTTTTTTGAGTTCATTCACTATTTGAAACTTGATATTTCTGCAGAACCAACTGTACAAAAATTGTGAGCCTTGTGGCACAAACATGATCCCTTATCCACTTAGCACTAGCTCAAATTGTGGTGATCCTATGTACTTCAGTTTCAATTGCAACACAGCCTCTGGCCATGTCAGCTTCAACGCCCCAAGTGGGACATATCGAGTCACCAATATCAATCAAAATACATCAAAGTTTTTTATCCAAGTCAAGGATGTAGGAAGTTTGCGGCTAAACCAGTCATTGCCATTTAATCAAACTACTCCAAGAAACTTTAGTTCTAATGTTTCATCTAGAGTTACAGATGATGTTGAGATTGTTTGGGAGCCACCACTGGGGCCACTCTGTAATTTATCTGCAGATTGCAAGGATTGGCCACATTCAACTTGCAAATCAGCAATTGATGGGAAGAGTAGGTGCCTTTGCACCAAAAGCTTTCGATGGGATGGCTCAAAGTTAAGTTGTACGCAAGGTTAGGATTCTATATCATGTGCATATTGCAAATTAAAATTACTTTATTACAAATAAAGGTTTAGTTAATGTTGCCCCAGCTGAGATTTTTTATTTTCTTCCTTTACTAACTGTGATAATGGTTGCTTTAGTGATTTAGCACAATGCTAGGACCTTGTGTATTTAGCTAAGGACTGATTTTCAGGGGTTTTTCTTTTACTTACGTGTAACGATTCTAATTTCAGTTGCACTCCAGGTTAGAATCCTATATTAATGCACAATATGATAACAGTGTGCCCTGTACATTTAATTTTGCTTTGTTAATGAACGATAAATTTTGTAATGCTGCCAAGAGTATAAATACTCAAAACGATATTGTCAATTATAATTATGAAATTATAAGAAACCCCTCTTAAATTTGAAACCCGTCTGCCATTAGGATGACTCAAGGACGGCTTGTCGCATTTGGGGGCCTAAAACGAAAATTGATTATCTTCTTTTTGATGTAAAATTACTACTAACATGAACTATGTAGAATTTTTTCTTTTTTTAGCAATTTTATAGACAAAAAAAATTTGACAATTTTTCATACTTGTTGATGTGGTAAATAAAAGAATAGTGCTAATAGTAGACTTAAATGAGAACTAGTAAAAGTTTGCTAACTAAACTCTTATTATTATTCTTATTTTTTTTTAGAAGTACAATATTCACAATATTTTTTACAACAAATTCTAAGTTTTAAGTTGCTTTTTACTTTCTATTTGAAAATATCACTATAATTATCTTTTTGTCATCAATAACAAGCTGTAACAACTTGCTACTTAGTATTAACTGTAAAAGTGTTGTGAAATATTTTGTGGACATTGCATTTTTCTTTATTTTTTATTTGTTTTTCATCTAGTAAAAAATTATTATTTTATTTATTGATTATAAATAACCCTATTGGTTAAAATTTGGGGGCCTTTTTTTTCCTTGGGGCCTTAGGCGACCGCATTTCTTGCTTCACCATTCAGCCGGCCCTGATGACTAGATAGTTTGTTCAGGCACTCACTTATTCCTTTACCTTAAATGAATATTTTTAATATGCATTATCACAGACCTAGATTGAATGCAGGCGGGAAACCCAACCATTTTATCTTGACAATGGCCCAATTGTATTCATCCGACTTATTGTTTTCTTTCGTTTTTGAAATTGTGCACGATGAGCTTGCAGTGTCTCACAAAAAAAAGAACCTATTACGTGCAATTATCCCAGTGATTACTGCAACTTTGATGGTTATTGCATGCTGTTACTTGTATTATTTGAGAAGAAGAAAAGTGGCCAACAGACAAGGTAAATGGTGCAAAAACAACCATATATCCTTGTTTCAAAATGACAATATTTTGGTTTCTTCCATAAAATTAGCTAGCAAGAGACTGTAGTTATGATTAATCTTTTAGAATCAATTGACAGGGAAAGAAATCAGGGAAACATAGCATTTCGACTGTATGACAGTGAACGAAGTGTCATGGACTTGATAGATTCAAACCAATTTAGAGAAGATGATAAAAAAGGCATAGATGTACCATTTTTCAATTTGAAAAGCATACTAGCAGCTACAGATTACTTCTCAGATACAAAAAAGCTTGGACAAGGGGGCCTTGGGCCTGTTTACAAGGTATTAACCTTTTAAGTACTCTATCAATATGGCAGTTTGTTTACTAGTTTCTAATTAATGATGGATGGTGCTTATGGTTATGGGAGTTTTCTCTCAGGGTACATTTCCAGGAGGACAAGAAATTGCTACAAAGAGGCTCTCGAGTGGTTCAGGGCAAGGCTTGGAGGAATTCAAGAATGAGGTTCTTTTGATTGCTAAACTTCAGCATCGGAATCTTGTTAGACTTTTGGGTTATTGCATAGAAGGAGATGAAAAAATGTTACTCTATGAATACATGCCAAACAAGAGTTTAGACTCATTTTTATTTGGTTAGACTCTAAACCTGAATTTTATTTATTTTATTTTTACTTACCAGTAATTTAGATTTGAATGGTTACTAAAATATGTCCTGAAATGGAAAATGGAATGCAAGATCGGACTCTATGCGTGTTACTGAATTGGAAGATACGCTTTGACATCATTTTGGGAATTGCTCGAGGGCTTCTCTATCTTCACCAAGATTCGAGGTTGAGGATCATTCATATTGATTTGAAAACAAGCAATGTTCTTCTGGATGAGGAGATGAACCCTAAGATTTCTGACTTCGGCTTGGCAAGGATATTTGGAGGCAAACAAACTGAGGCAACCACGATAAGAGTGGTTGGGACCTAGTAAGTTTGATGCAGATGGTTGATTATTTAGACTTTGTATTGCAGTTTTCAGTTTTCTCATCTGTGCCTTAATTCACTGACAATATAAATAAATTTTTTTGTGCAGTGGCTACATGTCTCCAGATGCATTGGATGGGTTTTTCTCAGCGAAGTCTGATGCCTTCAGCTTTGGTGTAGTTGTACTCGAGGTTATCAGCGGAAAAAAGAACACAGGATTTTACCAGTCAGAACATGCTTTGAGTCTTTTAGGTTATGTAAGTATGTTGCATTAGTAAACCAAAGAAAAAGTATGTTGCATCAATTACATATAGTTATATTTCCTGCATTCTACCTAATGCCAATTTCAATTTCAAATCGTCCCAAGCATGGAAATTGTGGAAAGAAGGCAAGGCCTTGGATTTAATGGACCAAACAATACGTGAAACTTGTAATGCAGACGAATTTTTGAGGTGTGTTAACGTTGGACTTTTATGTGTACAAGAAGACCCAAGTGATCGTCCCACAATGTCAAATGTGGTTTTCATGCTTGGTAGTGAAACTGCAACTCTCCCAACTCCTAAACAACCAGCCTATGTTGTAAGAAGATCCCTTTCTAGCGCAACTTCTTCTGCTACTAAACCAGAAAGTTTGAATGAATTAACATCTACCATTGAAGAAGGCCGATAATGGTGGATAGCATAAGGGCTCTCATGATTCTTGTTTTCTCTCTATCAGTCCTGCAGAAGTTTCTAGTATTCTTACTATGGTTCTCATAGGAACAATTAAGGCATATTTCTTGTCTGTCATATTGATACTTTGTAGAATTGAGAATTCCTTACCCTGTTCCTGCATGACAGTATGCTGGCTTGCCTTTGAAGAATTGAGAATTCCTTAATCAAAATTATTTTCAATAATTTTGTTTACTTGACATAACATGTTGTCTTTGAAGCATGCTTAACGAAAGAACTGGGTCCACTAATTTAGCAATTTTTGTGTTGTTCTTGCTTTGTTGTGCAAAGTAGCTAGAAATGGTTTCAAAAGAAAACAAGTAAAGGAAAGGAAAAAGAAGGGAATCAAATCAAACAGTTAAAAGTGGTTCAATTTGCATACTTTTATTGCAACCTCTTTCAGTTAGACAGTGAAATTTGATGACCAAGAAGTCTTTGCGTCAATAAGCAAGAACATCAGGGCATTTTCGTGCCAAGAACGCCAAAACGGCAGAAATTGCTGCAATTAGATAATCAGAAACCACAGACACTGTGCTTCTAACAACAAAGAAAATTCTACTTGTGCGTGTGCTGTTTTTCTTTTTGGTAACAGGAAGTTGAAAAATGAAAATGGGAGCAATCACCGTAATTAAGGGATGGTCCGCAAACTGCTTGCTGTGTTCCATGTTCATCTTGTACATACCAGTACTGCTGTGTTCCTTTCATGTTTATTGCGCTGATGGAGTTTCTTTGAGGTATGATGAGTGGATTAGAGACCATGAAGAAACTCTGGTTTCGCCTGGAAGAAAGTTTAAATTAGGATTCTTTGGTCCTGCTGGAAGTTCTGGCTACAAAAGATACGTTGGAATATGGTACATGTGGGATAAGCAAACAGTTGTATGGGTTGCCAACCGAGATGACCCGCTTATCAATACAACTACTGGAGCTTTCGGATTTACAACAGATGGCAACCTCCAGGTGTTGGATACGAGAACTGAGAAGACTCATTGGTATTCGGAATGTTATAATTGGGGTGAATCGTGCAATACTACATGATTGTGAATCTCACGGATTCTGGGAACCTGGTACTATACGGATATTCATACGAATACGGTAATGTGACAAGTCTGTGGGAGAGCTTTGAAAATCCAACTGATACGTTTCTTCCAGGCATGTTGTTGTCGTATGGAAAAAATTTTACTTCTTGGAGAGGCCGTGATGACCCTGGAAGCGGGAACTTCACGTTAATGCTAGATACAGCCGGAAATCAGAACGCAATAATCGTCAACAAAGAGGGGACGACGATTTGGAAAAGCTCGTTTGGATTATACACTTTCCTCACAACAACAGAAGATCAAAATTTTGCTGATTTTGAGAATGCAAGGTTGGTGATGTATTTTAGTGGGAAGATAGAGTATTGGGAACAGAGCACAAACGGGACATGGTCCTTGTCCGCTGCGGAGTCGAGAAACAACTGTAGCGTGTATAATTTTTGTGGAAATTTTGGTAGCTGTAATTTGAACAATAAATTCAATTGCAAATGTTTGCCAGGGTTCAAACCATATGATACTCAGAACAGGCATTCTGGAGATTTTTCAGATGGGTGCACAAAAAATTCGGTGTCCTGTGTCCAAACCTTATTGAGCTTAAAGATGATGGAGATAGGGAAAAACCTAGAACAAAGGTCTTGGGTTGAAAACGAAACAGAACGCAAAGAGTTGTGCCTCAAACACTGTGACTGCAAGGCTTATTCATATAATCAAGATGATCCAACAATGCCATGCTGGATTTGGAAGCAGGAATTAGTGATGTTAAAGAGGAGTATGTATATGGTTATAACGTCTCTCTCCGTGTAGCAATTTGCGATATAGGTACTGTACTAACTGGTTGATTTTACATAAATTTGCTTGAATTTACTAACGTAGTATTGTACTTCAGGAAGTTTAGGATCTGTTTGGTAATGTTATTCTAGCAACATTTGTTTGTATTTCTTGAAAATAAGTATGATTGAAAAATTGGATAGAAATATGTGTAATACTGTTTAAAAACTAAAAACATGTACGCCCTTAGAAAGCGTCTTGAATATGAGGTAGAAAGGTTAGAAAACCTGCCTGCTGTTTATATTCCAAGCCAAAGTCTATACAAAATGTTAAAGAGGAACAATAATAGTACTAACAACTTAGTAAATTTATTTATAATGAATTTGACAAGGAGCACGGTTCTACATAATACCCAAATTATTTTTTCAAGATGAGCCGATAATTGAAAAGGTTATCTTTACTGAACAAAAATAAAATGCAAACCCAGTCTCCGTATATGATAAACTCTCAACCACGGCCCATGGGATGATGGACTGTCGGTTTGTGGACAGATGGATTTACAATGCTAGGAAATTTCATTATATGTAAATAAGACCAAGTCCTATTTGTTTGAGTTTATTCACTACTTGAAACTTGATATTTCTGCAGAACCAACTGTACAAAATTGTGAGCCTTGTGGCACAAACATGATCCCTTATCCACTTAGCACTAGCTCAAATTGCGGTGATCCTATGTACTTCAGTTTCAACTGCAACACTACCTCTGGCCAGGTTAGCTTCAAGGCCCCAAGTGGGACAAATCGAGTCACTAGTATAGATCAAAATACAACCAAGTTTTTTATTGAAGTCAAGGATGTTTGAAGTCTGCGGCTGAACCAGTCATTGCCATTTAATCAAACTACTCCAAGAAACTCTAGTTCTAATGTTTTGTCTAGAGTTACAGATGAAGTTGAGATTGTTTGGGAGCCACCACTAGAGCCAATCTGTAATTTATCTACAGATTGCAAGGATTGGCCACATTCAACTTGCAAATCAGCTCGTGATGGGAAGCAGAGGTGCCTTTGCAGCAAAAGCTTTCGATGGGATGGCACAAAGATAAGTTGTACACAAGGTTAGGATTCTATATCATGTGCATATTGCTAATTAAATTACTTTATTACATATGAAGATTTAGTTAATGTTGCCCCAGCTAAGTTTTTTTATTTTCTTCCTTTACTAACTTTGATAATGGTTGCTTGCGTGATTTAGCACATTGTTAGGACCTTGTGTATTTAGCTAAGGAATGATTTTTAGGGGTTTTTCTTTTACTTACGTGTAACGATTCTAATTTTACCTCCAAAGTTGGCAAGTCTACCCTAAAATTTGCAAAATCATCTACAGCAATGTCAATGTGATCATTACGAGTCATATATTGTTAGTCTGTATTTTGTATAAAAATAAACATTTTTGTTTCACAAATTTATGAAAACATACATGCTTTAACTTCCACTAATTATCATTTGATTATGTCATTTGAGCCTGTTCGCTACTGTAACTAAACATGATGTGAGAGATTTCTATTCAAATTCTACACACCGAAGTACGACTAGTCAATGATAATTATGAAATCATAAGAAACCCCTCTTAAATTTGAAACCCGTCTGCCATTAGGTAACAGAGAGCTAGAGGATGAAGAAGATCACAAGCTAGAGAGAAAAGATCGAAGAAGAAACTTCTGGAGTTTATATTGATTAATTAAAACTGAATGTACAAGAGGTATATATATATCTGACCTAATCCCAAATTGAAACTAACTAACCTCTAACTAACTCCAAACTATACGGGCTTAATCTCTACAACCTATCATTGCTATACACGTGTTTATACACACAAATTCCAATTGATTTTAGTCTGTAATTGACTTAAGTCTAAGCTATAGATCGTATGGAACATCACAGTCGTTTATCATGTTTAAAACTAAGTCTTCCAATACACTGTTCTGCTACTTTGCCTCTCTGCCTGAGCCATTAACTTGAATTGTTTGCACCTATCTTTTTTGTATCTATCCTTCTCTTCTGTTTGCCATCTGTACAGTCAACCAGACTTTCACATTAGGATGCCTAGATATTTTGTTCTAGGCACTCACTTATTCCTTTTCCTTAAATGAATATTTTTAATATGCATTATCACAGACCTAGATTAAATGTAGGTGGGAAACCCAACCATTTTATCTTGACAATGGCCCAATAGTATTCATCTTACTTATTGTTTTCTTACATTTTTGAAGTTGTGCACAACGAGCTTGAGGTGTCTCACAAAAAAAAGAACCTATTACGTGCAATTATCCCAGTGATTACTGCAACTTTAATGGTTATTGCATGCTGTTACTTGTATTATTTGAGAAGAAGAAAAGTGGACAACGGACAAGGTAATTGGTGCAAAAACAACCATATATCCTTGTTTCAAAATGACAATATTTTGGTTACTTCCATAAAATTAGCTAGCAAGAGACTGAAGTTATGATTAATCTTTTAGAATCAGTTAACAGGAAAAGAAATCAGGGAAACACAGCATTTTGACTGTATGACAGTGAACGAAGTGTCAAAGACTTGATAGATTCAGACCAATTTAGAGAAGATGATAAAAAAAGGCATAGATGTACCGTTTTTCAATTTGACAAGCATACTAGCAGCTACAGATTACTTCTCAGATACAAAAAAACTTGGACAAGGGGGCTTTGGGCCTGTTTACAAGGTATTAACCTTTTTAGTACTCGATCAATATAGCAGATTTTTTACTAGTTTCTAATTTATGATGGATGGTGCTTATGGTTATGGGAGTTTTCTCTCGGGATACATTTCCAGGAGGACAAGAAATTGCTATAAAGAGGCTCTCGACTGGTTCAGGGCAAGGCTTGGAGGAATTCAAGAAGGAGGTTGTTTTAATTGCTAAACTTCAACATCGGAATCTTGTTAGACTTTTGGGTTATTGCCTAGAAGGAGATGAAAAAATGTTACACTATGAATACATGCCAAACAAGAGTTTAGACTCATTTTTATTTCGTTAGACTCTAAACCTGAATTTTATTTTATTTTATTTTTACTTACCAGTAATTTAGATTTGAATGGTTACTAAAATATGTCCTGAAATGGAAAATGGCATGCAAGATCGGACCCTATGCATGTTACTGAATTGGAAGATACGCTTTGACATCATTTTGGGAATTGCTCGAGGGCTGCTCTATCTTCACCAAGATTCAAGGTTGAGGATCATTCGTAGAGATTTGAAAACAAGCAATGTTCTTTTGGATAAGGAGATGAACCCCAAGATTTCTGACTTCGGCTTGGCAAGGATATTTGGAGGCAAACAAACTGAGGCAACCACGACAAGAGTAGTTGGGACTTAGTAAGTTTGATGCAGATGGTTGATTATGAAAGCTGATTATTTAGACTTTGTATTGCAGTTTTCAGTTTTCCCAACTGTCCCCTAATCCACTGACAATATAAATATATAATTTTTGTTGTGCAGCGGCTACATGTCTCCAGAATACGCATTGGATGGGTTTTTCTCAGTCAAGTCTAATGCCTTCAGCTTTGGTGTAGTTGTACTCGAGGTTATCAGCGGAAAAAAGAACACAGGATCTTACCAGTCAGAACATGCTTTGAGTCTTTTCGGTTATGTAAGTATGTTGCATTAGTAAACCAAAGAAAAAGCATGTTGCATCAATTACATATAGTTAATATTTCCTGCATTCTACCTAATGCCAATTTGAATTTCAAATCGTCCCAGGCCTGGAAATTGTGGAAATAAGGCAAGACCTTAGATTTAATGGACCGAACAATACGTGAAACTTGTAATGCAGACGAATTTTTGAGGTGTGTTAACGTTGGGCTTTTATGTGTGCAAGAAGACCCAACTGATCGTCCCACAATGTCGAATGTGGTTTTCATGCTTACTAGTGAAACTGCAACTCTCCGAACACCTAAACAACCAGCCTATGTTGTAAGAAGATCCCTTTCTAGCGCAACTTCTTCTGCTACTAAACCAGAAAGTTTGAATAAATTGACATCTACCATTGAAGAAGGCCGATAATGGACAATAGCATAAGGGCTCTCATGATTCTTGTTTTCTGTCTATCAGTCTTGCTGAAGTTTCTAGTATTCTTACTATGGTTCTCATAGGAACAATTAAGGCATATTTCTTGTCTGTCATATTGATACTTTTTTCTTATTGTCCCTGATAAGTGATAGCATTGTATCCAATCTAAGTGTGATTGTTTCCTATTTGAACCTCCTTTGTATTTATTTACTTTATTGATTTCTGATTTTCTTTAACTCTGACCAACTACGTTCATTTATTTATTCCTATTATTTTGAAGCCTAGAACTGCATTATTTGTAATTTTCCATCAAGAGGTACAGTCAGCTCAGCCTTACATTTGAGGTGTACTGTTCACTGCCACACTAAACAGGAAGAGATTCAAAAGAATGCTATTCACAAGTACCATTAGTGTACTAATAAAGAATAGGCATACATGTCATGTCTCCATTGTAAATCATTTCAAATGCAGTCATATGAAGCCATTTGGAAATGTTGTAATGGGAAAGACAAGTTCTGTTTCACGGAGGCCTTATAACTGTATCTAATATTCCATCTAAACCAAAGAAACATAAAAGTTAATTAGTCGAAAAAATCTAATAGTAAAAATGAAAGAAGAAAAGGACAAAAGATGAAAAAACTCAAAATTATTTTCAATAAAAAAAAAAAATCGAACTTTTGTATCATGCCTTCTGCTGCCTTTGTAGAATTGAGAATTCCTTACTCTGTCCTGCATGACAGTATGCTGGCTTGCCTTCGAAGAATTGAGAATTCCTTAATCAAAATTATTTTCAATAATTTTGTTTACTTGACATATCATGTTGTCTTTGAAGCATGCTTATCGAAAGAACTGGGTCCACTAATTTAGCGATTTTTGTATTGTTCTTGCTTTGTTGTGCAAAGTAGCTAGAAATGGTTTCAAAAGAAAACAAATAAAGGAAAAAGAAGGGAATCAAATCAAATAGTTAAAAGTGGTTCAATTTGCATACTTTTATTGCAACCTCTTTCAGTTAGACAGTGAAATTTGATGACCAAGAAGTCTTTGCGTCAATAAGCAAGAACATCAGGGCTTTTTCGAACCAAGATAGCCAAAACAGCAGAAATTGCTGCAATTAGATAATCAAAAACCACACCTGTCAGGCCACAAACGCGTTGACCCCTTATGATAAATTAAATTGATTAATTAGCCAAGTTATTAATTAATCAAGTTAACATGCAAAATCACGTGGCAGCACAAACAAATCACCAAAAACTAAGTTATGCAGCGAAAAATAAAAGACACGGTGATTTGTTTACGAATGGGGAAAACTTGACGGCAAAAACCCCACTGGGTGATTTAAGGTCACCACTCCCGAAACTCCACTATTATCACAGCAAGAGATTACAAGCAAGGAATCCCAAGTACCTTACCAACCTACAGTTGAACCCTTACCCCAATACCCAATTGGACTTGCTGTGTAGTGATAATTTCTCCTTTCAATGCACGACTCCCAAGTACGTGACTAACCAGATGCGCAGATCCCAGTACGCGACTTCAAACACCAACTAGAGAGAGAGTTGTTGGCTGCAAAGTTCTTCAAATCATCCACACGTTGAAGATCAGGAAGATACTTGGTTACAAAACCCTACGGTGCACATTACACAGCAATCTTCTTCACAAAGGATGAACTAGGGCATGAACTTTGTCTTTTAGATCACAAATTGCATGAATAAGAGTTTTTCAATGCTTGTGCAACTTGCATCCTCTTGACGGCTCTTAAAACAATCATTTTATATGTTTAGGGTTAGAAGAAAAGAAGTCCCAAAGATACATTCACGGATTGGACTTAAAACAGAACTGAAAATCTGTTTTCTTTAATTCTAGATAGATAGAGGTGTCGAGGATCTGTCGAGAAGTTTTTAAGGCTCGGGGCAAAACAGCTTCTTAAATCTCAATAGATGCATGTGTCGAGACAGGTGTCGAGATTTAGTAACTTGCACTTCCTTGCTTGTTTCTTGAATAGACTTGATGACTTCAACACTGAATCTTGAAACACTATTTCTTGAAGTGTTAAACACATCCTAAATCTGCCCAAATACAAGTAAAGTGCGTTTTGTCTAAGGATAAGCCAATTACATAAAATAGCGACATATGTTAACAAACTTGAACTACATATGTCCTAACAATCTCCCCCTTTGGCTATCCGTGACAAAACCACAACAAAAAAAATGAAGATATGAGAGAAGTCATAAAACACTTTAACTCATATTTCAAATGTTACATACAGTAAAATATATCCTAACACAAACTCTTGAAAAACTTTACAAGAAGAGTGTTTATGGCAAGAAGACTTTGACAACCTGTATTTCTGAAACACTTATAAACAAAACACATCAAGGCATCTTTGTGTGAAGCAGAAATAATAGATTGTATACAAGTAAAGAAACATATATATAAAGACAAAAAAGAAACAACACATGGAAAGATAGGTGAAAGAAACATACATCATCATATATATGAAGAAAAAGTACAATGTATGTCAATACATGATCAATGTATCTCTAAAAAGATAGAAAAGAAAAAAAAAATACATATGATCCTCACTACATCCCTCAATCCACACTCCCCCTATCAAAAATGTCTTATGCTAGCTCTCTCCCTAAGTATAACTACTCTCATACTAAAACTACTCCCCCTTTTTGTCACGAGTGACAAAGGGTAGAGTGTCATGTAGACATCTTGTCAGAAGAGCTCGCATCTCCATCATCATCACCCTCAGAAGCATCATTGTCATCACCGTCATCATCAGCCTCAATCTCAGTCGAAACATGAGGTGGCGGAGGAGAAGCCTCTAGAGCAAAGCCGCCCAAGGTCTCCTGTTGCCTGGCGATGCGACCAACACGAACGTTCACCAGATACAGCTCCGTGGAGAGTGTATCTAGGCGAGCATCCATGCGTTGAAGCTACGCCATGATGTCTCCTAGCGTGACGTTGCTCGAAGAAGAAGGAGCAGATGTCGCTCGAGCAGATTTGGAGGTAGTCGGACGGGAGGAAGGAGTAGCACCATCTGACTGTCTTGATCTAAACTGTGCCTCGCTACGTTTTACGGTAACGGCGTCTATGGCAGACATGACATGGTAAGGATCGACGAAGGGAATGGGATGGAAAAACAGTGAAGAATCCTCGTGATAGCGGAAGGGAAAATGAGCTTATCACGGGTGGCCGTATCTCTATAAACATCTATGATGGAGAAAATAAAGTGTGAAGGAAAGTCTATAGAGAGATCCTCTAGGAGGGACAACAAAAATTGAGCACGAGGCTCTGTGATAGAGTTATAATGAGAAAGTGGGTGCAAAACAAAAGTCATCACCATGTTAAGGAAACGAGGACTTTTAGCAAAAGGCCGACATGGTGTATACTGATGATCTCCCCAAGAGGAAGGACGCTCACAGAACACCGAGATCATCTCATCTTTGGACACAGTCTATAGATGCTTATAGCTAGGGTAATCAGGATGATCCACCCTAGGTACATGAAGCACCTCGGAGACTAACTTCGGAGTGACAGCGAAGCGCGTACCTCGAACGCTAGAGTAGAAGAGAGGTACTGAAGAATCGATCCCGTGGATGTTAGAGTGGAACTCTTGTATCAACACGAGTGGACATGTGACCGGGACGTCACACAGTGACTCCCAAGCCCGACTGTGAATGACATCGAGTAGGTCAGTATCGGCAAAGTCTGCCAGGACAACATGGCGTTCCGAATGAACACCTCGTTTAGAGAAGTTCTCCGAGAAGTCCTTATGGGCTTTCTCATCACGGAACTGGATAGAAAGTGGAGTGGAATCCGAAGTGGAAGATCCCTTAGAACTCAGAGGGTTCTGAGATGGAATGGACTTACGTTTAGGTGCCATAGACACTACTAACACAAACATAGAGAGGGGGGGAGAAGAAAAGACAAACAGAAAAGTCCCAAGCAGTTCAATATTGGAAGAAAAATATTGAAAAGAAAGAACGTATGCATGGAAAATGCATGAACATGTGACATGCAACATAAATATCATGGGCTCAGCCCAATCCAAACCTAACAGCACACAATAGATTTGCACACATCTAAATGCATGAAAATAGAATTAGAATGCTAATGTGATGCAATGCATGTAGTTTTAAAGATCAAATTTATAAAACCAACCCAAAAATTTCATGAAAACCTCAACAATTTTGAAAAATCCCAAAAATTTTCAAAAACACAAAACCTAGGGTTTTAAAAACATGAAATGCATGAAAATGAGTGATAAGATGATTACCAAGTGAGGAAGATCAAGAAGAACACTTGAGTAAGCCTTAGGAAGAGGTTTGGAGTGAGTGAGAAATGTTTTGAAGAGAAGAACACGTTCTATCGAGTGAGAAAGGTCGAGCGAAATGAGAGAAAAAATCGCAAGAAACTGTTTTATAGACCTTCAGTAATTCTCGACAATGCAGGTGTCGAGAGGTGTCGAGACATCTATCGAGATAGGTGTCGAGAAAAAGCACTTCGACAGATATAGCTATCGAGGTCATGTGTCGAGAAAGAAGGATCAAGCATGAAGGAACCTCGATCGATCCAGAAGCTGTCGAGAAGCTATCGAGCAGACAGAAAGTTTCTCGATCGATTCACCAGGTGTCGAGGATGTGTCGAGACTACGTTTAGAAAAAGTCTGAGAAGCTCGACAGACAGCTAGGGTCGAGAGGTGTCGAGGAGGTGTCGAGATGCCTTTAAAAAATAGTTTTTCAAAAGAGGAAAAACACAAACATGAATGCAATCATGCATACAACTCAACCAAAGATCCAAGTAACACATTAAGCTCTCAAAATCATCTCTCAACAAGAATTTTAAAGCACATGTATCCCAAAACACGTGCACACACACTAAACAAGTCTAACCAATTTTATATTTCAAAAATAAGTTAAGACAGTTTAGTGAGCATACATTAACGCATGTAAACCTTGTGATGGCCAAATCACATTGAACCTGCACATGTATAAAAAATAGCAAAGAGTACTGCGTGTTGTGTGTGAAAATATCGCAAGATTGCATAAGTGTCTCAAAGTTATGACGATTTGAGATATGAGAAAATCACTTTAACTCACACACAATCATGACTGCTTGATGGGGACTATCATCTTTGAGGTACAACCTATAACTCCCACATCTCCTAGAAAACACGCTTGCAACCATATTTTAAAGTATTTTGGTCTTTTTGCTTTTTATTTCTTTGCATATTTTCTTTTATTAAGCATATCATACATGGGCATACAAGAGAAAGAAAAGACATACCCAATTATGTTAAGTTTTTGACATTGCACTTTTGCTATGCCAAAGCATACAGATGTCATTGACATTGCACTTTTGTTATGCCGAAGCATACAGATGTCATATCATGATTGGCGAGTAACAGTGATGAGATGGTTATTTATGCCTTTCTCTTAGGATTTTCTAGTCCTACCCGTCAAAAAGAGTGATACGAGTGTTAAGTAGAAGTGATCACTTAACCTTACTCATCACAAACAAAGAGCTACAAAGCTCACTTGCTTAGTTGTGCAGAAGAATGCTCATCTAAGCTACAGGTGATACAAAGTTTAGAAAACTCTGTTTCAATGGCTATTTTAAAAGTTCACATGAACCAATGCATACAAACACACACTGTTTTTGTATTTTTTAAATTTTTAATGTTTTTTATTTTTATCAGAAAAGCAAAAATAAAACACAAAACTGAAAACACAAGAACAACAACAAGCTAAAGAAAGCAAAACAATGCATAAAACTAGACTGACTCAAAACAGTAAAGAAACCCACAAGTAATGCAACACAACAAAAACAGGGAGAGAGAAAAAGAAGTGACTAAAATCACTTAGATCCTTTTGCCTTCCACACCTTGGAAGAACCTTTCCTTTTAGTCAACCCTTGAACCGGTGAAGAGGGAGAAGAGTTCAAACCGTTCAACTTCGAAAGGAACATGAGGGCTTTGAGAATGTCTCCAAGAGGAGCGAGAGAGGTCTGAAGCTGATTCTGGTTCCCAGATGTTATCATGCCATTGCTTTATTGAGTGGCTAGCCACTTGTAGCAATTTGGTCGAGTATGACCGGCAACACCACAATGATAACAGAGATGCGGCTTCTTCTGTTTGGGCTTTTGAGAGATAGCCTTCTTAGTCCTAGGATTTCTAGTTTCCTTTTTCTCAACTTTAGGGAGTGCTCCTAAGATGGACTTGCCCTTGTCTATGTTCTCACTAGCTAAATCAGTTTTAACATTTTTATCCTCAGTTTTAATGTTTTTAGCAGGTGGAACAAAAACAGTAGTACTAGCAGAAGGAGTATTAGAGAGAGAGAATTCATACCCCAATCCAGTACGATCTGAAGAAGATTTCTGAACACTTAGCATCTCATCCAGCTTTGCACTCGATGTCCTCTCCAATTGTGCTCTGACTTGAAACAGCTCCGCTTCAAGCTTCTTAGTCCTCTCAGCCAAGAAATTGTTTTCGAACCTCAATGCTCCAATTGTCTGATTTGCTTCATCAACCTTAGTGGAAAGCTCCTCACGGTCAAGTTCCACATCACTGAACTTCTTAGTGGCCAGCCTATAGAGTTTCTCATGCTTCTCAGAAAGCTTGTATAGCTTCTCATAGGCGGTATGGATATCATCTTGATCATCCATAGTCTCACACTTGGTGTCTACCAATTCCTTTTCTTCATCCACTTCTTCAGTAACCCCATTAGTAGGATTAACAGTGGTAGTGAAGGCATTCACGATTCCGTCATCTTCATCTTTGGAATCATTCTCGGGCTTCATGTCGCTCAAGGTAACAGCAAGTGCTTTGCTCTTCCCTATCCTCTAAAGGTACGTTGGACACTCTTGTTTCATGTGTCCAAAGCCTTGACACCCAAAACATTTTAGTCCAGCGGGAACAGTGTACTGACTGCCATCCTTGATATCCTTCTTCCCTTTATCCGAATTCTTAAATTGTGAAGAACTGGATTGCCTACGGTCTTTGTTGAAGCCCTTTCCATTGGCATTCTTCATGAATTACTTGAATTGCCCTGTAATATAGGACTTCATTTTTGAATCTTCATCGTTTGAAGAATCATCCGTATCACTACTCTTGGCCTTTAGTGCCATGCTCTTACCCTTGCTTGACTTGCCTAACCTAGTCAGCCCTAACTCGTAGGTTTGCAAGTTTCCAACCAGCTCAGTTAGAGGAATTCTGTCAATATCCTTCGATTCCTCTATCGCCGTGATCTTAGCATGGAATCTCTCGGGCAGCGATCTGAGCACTTTCCTTACTATCTTAGGTTCAGGAATGGTTTCTCCAAGATTGAAAGCTGAGTTCACTATGTCCTTGAGCTTGGCATAGAACTCATCAAATGACTCATCCTCCTCCATCTTAATTTCTTCAAAGCTTGTGATGAGCCTCTGTAGCTTTGAATCCTTGACAGCCTTGGTTCTCTCATAGGTTGTTTGGAGAATGGTCCATGCTTCCTTAGCAGTTTCTGTTGAAGAAATTTTCTTGAACTCCTCATTGGTGACTGCACTGAATAGGGCATTCAATGCTCTGTTGTTGAAGTTTGCCGCCTTGATCTTGGCATCATCCCAGTCGGTCGGCGCTTTTGTAGGCTTAGTCCAGCCTATCTCCACAGCTTGCCACACTTTCCCATCTAAAGACTGCAAGAAAGCTCTCATGCGTACTTTCTAATATGCATAGTTAGTGCCATCAAATAATGGTGGTATAATAAGAGATTGACCTCTATCCATGACAGCAGGGGTCAATGGATCACACACAAGGATTAAACCCTAATCAGAGTGTGCTTGCTCTGATACCACTTATCAGGCCACAAACGCGTTGACTCTTTGTGATAAATTAAATTGATTAATTAGCCAAGTTATTAATTAATCAAGTTAACATGCAAAATCACGTGGCAGCACAAACAAATCACCAAAAACTAAGTTATGCAGTGGAAAATAAAAGACACGGTGATTTCTTTACGAATAGGGAAAATCTGACGGCAAAAACCCCACCAGGTGATTTAAGGTCACCACTTCCGAAACTCCACTATTATCACAGCAAGCGATTACAAGCAAGGAATCCCAAGTACCTTACCAACCTACAGTTGAACCCTTACCCCAATATCCAATTGGACTTGCTGTGTAGTGACAGTTTCTCCTTTCAATGCACGGCTCCCAAGTACGTGACTAACTAGATGCGCGGATCCCAGTACGCGACTTCAAACACCAACTAGAGAGAGAGAGTTGTTGGCTGCAAAGTTCTTCAAATCATCCACACGTTGAAGATCAGGAAGATGCTTGATTACAAAACCCTACGGTGCAAATTACACAGCAATCTTCTTCACAAAAGATGAACTAGGGCATGAACTTTGTCTTTTAGATCACAAATTGCATGAACAAGAGTTTCTTAATGCTTGTGCAACTTGCATCCTCTTGACGGCCCTTAAAACAATCCTTTTATATGTCTAAGGTTAGGAGAAAAGAAGTCCCAAAGACACATTCACGGATGGGACTTAAAACAAAACTGAAAATCTGTTTTCTTTAATTCTCGACAGATAGAGGTGTCGAGGATCTGTCGAGAAGCTGTCGAGACTCGGGGCAAAACAGCTTCTTAAATCTCAATAGATGCATGTGTCGAGACAGGTGTCGAGATTTAGTAACTTGCACTTCCTTGCTTGTTTCTTGGACAGACTTGATGACTTCAACACTGAATCTTGAAACACTGTTTCTTGAAGTGTTAAACACATCCTAAATCTACCCAAATACAAATAAAGTGCGTTTTGTCTAAGGATAAGCCAATTACATAAAATAGCGACATATGTTAACAAACTTGAACTACATATGTCCTAACAACACCAACACTGCTTCTAACAACAAAAAAAATTCTACTTGTGCGTGTGCTATTTTTCATTTTGGTAACAGAAAGTTGAAAAATGAAAATGGGAGCAAGCATCGTAAGGGATGGTCCGCAAACTGCATGCTGTGTTCCATGTTCATCTTGTACATACCAGTACTGCTGTGTTCCTTTCATGTTTATGGTGCTGATAGAGTTTCTTTGAGGTATGGCCAGTGGATTAGAGACCACGCAGAAACTTTGGTTTAGCCTGGAAGAAAGTTTGATTTAGGATTCTTTAGTCATGCTGGAAGGTCTAGCTAGAAAAGATATGTTGGAATATGGTACATGTGGGATAAGCGAACAGTTGTATGGGTTGCCAGATGACCCACTTATCGATACTACTACTGGAGCTTTCCGATTTACAATAGATGGCAGCCTCACGGTATTAGATATGAGTAGTGGGAAGATACATTGGTATTCAGAAGTTGCTAGTTATTATTGGTGTGATCCGTGTACAACTATCGATAGGATTGTGAATCTCACAAATTCTAGGAACCTGGTGCTATTCAATAATGAGACAAGTCTATGGGAGAGCTTTAATAATCTAACTGATACATTTCTCCCAAGCATGACTATGTCTCTATACATGAAATTGACTTCTTGGAGAGACAGTGATGACCCTGGAACTGGGAACTTCAAGTGTATGCTAGATACAGTATGAAATCTTGCTAGCTGTTTATAGTCCAAGCCAAAGTCTATACAAAATGTAAAAGAAACAGCCTCTCTCTTAAGATACTGGATACAATAATAGTACTAACGACTTAGTAAATTTATTTATAATGAATTTGACAAGGAGAATGGTTCTACATAATAACCAAATTATTTTTTCAAGATGAGCCGACAATTGAAAATATCAATTATCTTTACTGAACAAAAATATAATTCTAACCCAGTCTCTGTATATGATAAACTCTCAACCATGGCCCATGGGATGATGGGCTGTCAGCTTATGGACAGATGGATTTACAATGCTAGGCAATTTCATTATATGTAAATAAGATCAAGTCCTATTTGTTTGAGTTTATTCACTATTTGAAACTTGATATTTCTCCAGAACCAACTCTACAGAATTGTGAGCCTTGTGGTACAAACATGATCCCTTATCCACTTAGCACTAGCTCAAATTGTGGTGATCCTATGGACTTCAGTTTCAATTGCAACACAACCTCTGGCCAGGTTAGCTTCAACGCCCCAAGTGGGACAAATCGAGTCACTAGTATCGATCAAAATACAACCAAGTTTTTTATCCAAGTCAAGGATGTTTGAAGTCTGCGGCTAAACTAGTCATTGCCATTTAATCAAACTACTCCAAGAAACTCTAGTTCTAATGTTTTGTCTAGAGTTACAGATGATGTTGAGATTGTTTGGGAGCCACCACTAGAGCCAATCTGTAATTTATCTACAGATTGCAAGGATTGGTCACATTCAACTTGCAAATCAGCTAGTGATGGGAAGAGGAGGTGCCTTTGCACCAAAAGCTTTCGATGGGATGGCACAAAGTTGAGTTGTACACAAGGTTAGGATTCTATATCATGTGCATATTGAAAATTAAGATACTTTATTACAAATAAAGATTTAGTTAATGTTGCCCTAGATGAGATTTTTTATTTTCTTCCTTTACTAACTGTGATAATGGTTGCTTTCGTGATTTAGCACATGGGAGCTCAGCATTGACAGTAATTGCTGGCATTGATCTGCTGTAAAGGGAAAAGAGCTTGATTGTGATGCAGCCTTCGATTGACCATTTTCACCATCAAAAGCCACTTGGTTTGCCACAGAAACTCTGCCCTTTTGCTTATACCCTGGTGGAAATCCCACTAATTTGTAACACTTTTGCATGAAATGGCCAATTTTGCCACAATGGCTGCATATAGGTCTGCCCTTACCTTTGTTCTTCCCACTTTGGTTGAACCCTTGAGTCTTTACTGCAAGAGCTATTGAATCAACTGACACACCTCCATTGAAACCTAAAGCCCATTGCCTTTCTTCTTGTATCACCAAAGAAAAGGCCTTGTCAATTGAAGGACTTGGCTCCATCATAAGAATCTGAGTGTAGACCTGTGAAAAAGCTTCATTCAAGCCATTGAGGAATTGCATCAATGTATCTTGATGGTTGAAGAATGTGATTTTATTGTTCACTCCACAGACACATTTACCACAAGAACACCATGGTAAAGCCCGGAGATTAAGCAGTTGATCCCAAGAAGCTTGAAGATTAGTGAAGTAAGTAGTCACTGTTGCATCTCCTTGCATAATTGTTGAAATCAACTTCTGAAGCTGTGAAATCCGCAGACCATTGGCTTGTGAAAAACGGTTTCTGAGTGAATTCCAAACCTCCATTGCAGTGTTTCTGTAAATTACACTTGCAGTGATGTGAGGTGAGATGGAATTCAAGATCCACGAAGAAATCATGGAGTTGTTCTTCGACCAAGCAATCTTCTCCAGAGGAGTAACAGCCATGGAAGCTATGATAGAACCATCCACAAAACATAGCTTGCTTTTCGCATCTAATGCCATAAGCATAGCCCTAGCCCAATTAGGCTAATTGTCCTCTGTCAAGAGCTGAGTGACAAGAATTGCACCTAGTGATTCTCCATGGTGCAAGAAGAAAGGGCTTCTCGGATCCTCCATTGGAGAAGTCTCACGATGCGCATTAGATTGAGAAACAGAAGGAGTTGAAGCTTGATTTTGATTCGCCATTGACAAAGAATCAAAGCTCTGATACCATAATAGAAAACAGAGATCTAGAGGATGAACAAAATCACAAGCTAGAGAGAAAAGATTGAAGTATTTTTGTAAACGTATTCACCAATTTAAAAACTAAATGTACAAGAGGTATACATATATATATATATATATATATATATATATATCTGACCTAAACCCAAAACCCAAATTGAGACTAACTAACTTCTAACCAACTCCAAACTATACGGGCTTAGTTTCTACAACCTATCACTGCTATACACGTGTTCATACACATAGCTGTACAAATGATTTAAGTCTCTAATTAACTTAAGTCTAAGCTACAGGTCGTATGGAACATTGCTGGAACATTTGCAGTCGTTTAGCACATGGTTAAAAACCAATACTCTGTTCTGCTACTCTGCCTCTCTGCCTTGCTGTTCTGCATCTGTCTTTTTCTTCTGTTTACAGTCAACCAGATTTTTACAAAAGGAATGATATTGCTTCCGATTGTTGGAATAACTAGTGTGATTGTTCTCTGTGCCATTACTTTTATCTACATATGGCAAACAGGCGAAGAAAGTTGACCAAGAGACAAGGTAAGCACTTTGCAAAATGCATACTATGCACGTTGATTTTTTATTTTTATTTTTATATATATTTTATTTTGGGTTAGATTGAATAAAAAAAAAAAAAAAAACCTGTTACAAGTTCTTCCATGTAATTAACATGTGAACTAAGACAGATCAGTGACTTCTGAATTTAGAAAATAGACAAATTGACCAAAGAAATCGAGTACAACGCATGTTATATAGTGAAAGCTATGTCCAAGAAGAAGATGAGAAAAGAATAGATGTACCTTTTTATGATTTGGAAAGCATACGAATTGCTACTAATAACTTCTCAGATGAAAACAAGCTTGGACAAGGAGGCTATAGGCCTGTTTACAAGGTAATCTCAGCAACATTTAGTGGTCAGTAATGTACATGTCAACTAGTTTTTGGTCAATGGTAATATTGTGTATTGGGAATTTTGGTCCCGGGGTAAGCTTCCAAGTGGTCAAGAAATTGCTGTAAAGAGACTTTCAAGTGTCTCAGGTAAAGGTCCACAAGAATTTAAGATTGAAGTGGTATTGATTGCAAAACTTCGGCGTCGGAACCTTGTCAGACTCTATGGATATTGCATAAAAGGGAATGAAAAGATTTTAATTTATGAGTACATGGCTAACAAAAGTTTAGACTTCTTATTTGGTTGGCTTCTAAACCTATTTCCTTTATCTACTATCCATATTATGTTAATTTTAGTTCTTATTTTAGTTGCTAAAATTATTTTTTCAAATGCGAAATGGAATTATGGAAAAACACAAGATGAAAAGCAAAACATATTTTTGGACTGGGAGATGCATTTCAACATTATTTTGAGAATTGCTCGAGGGCTACTTTATCTTTACCAAGACTCTAGATTGATGATTATTCATAGAGATTTGAAAACCAGTAATGTTCTTCTATACCATGAAATGAACCCCAAAATATCTGACTTTGGATTGGCTAGGATTGTTGGTGGAAAACAAACGGAGGCAAACACAACAAAAGTAGCTGGAACTTGGTATGTTTCCTATACACAATATGATTGTTGTAGCTGATTATTTATGTATTATGGCAAATCTTTATTCTACTAACTTTGTTTAGATAATATGCACAAAGAAGTGTCTTGCTAATATCATAATTTATACAATTGTTGTGATGTAGAGGCTATATGTTTCTGGAGTAGTCATTAGATGGAATCTTTTCAATCAAATCTTACGTTTTTAGTTTCAGTGAAGTTTTACTTGAGATTATAAGTGGAAAGAAGAACACTGGTTTTTATCAGTCAAGAGAAACAATGAGCCTTCTAAGTTATGCAAATGTGTTGAATTTTCATAACCTTCTTCATTCTCATCATATTTTGTTTCATTATAGGCTATGTAGGTGTGTTAATTTTTCTAATAACCTATGCTTTGGTAATTTTTTACTTCATACCAATGTTTGTTTACTGTCATAGGCATGGAGATTGTGGACCCATGACAAGCTGTTGGATTTAATGGACGAGACCCTATGAGGTACTTGCATTGCAGATCAGTTGTGAAGTGCCTAAATATTGGTCTCTTATGTGTACAACATGACCCAAGCGATCACCCCACCATGTCAATGATTAATTAATTATCAAGATGCTTGATGGTGAAACTGTGGACCTTCAACTCCCAAACAACCAGCCTTTTCCATAAGGAGAGACCAATCCAGCTCAACTTCTTCTAGTAGACCGGAATCAAATAATGAATTAATGAAGAGTCTAGAAGGACGATGATGCATGGTTATGGTTCTCATGAATCTTGTTATTCTCTTTATAATTCCTGTTGCAATATTCTACAAGGAGAAAATGCAAATATTTTTCCTCAATTAATTCCGTTGCTGGATACTTCAGGTAATTATAAATCCTTTCCCATGTTTGTTGCAGTGGTGTTTTGAATTTGAACGGATAAGATTTGAAATGTCTTAAATTGTGGTTGGACTATTGCTTGTATGTTTTAGAAGACATGAATTAACATAATTCTTGTATTTACATTTTCTATTAAATTCATTACCGTATCTACCCAAAGATCCCTTTCTTTGCTTCTGGTGCAGGGAATTGTGTAGGGACTGTATCAGTGGTTCAGAACTTTGGAAAATGGCCTGGGTAGCTTAGAACAACAAACAGGTGGATATAACACCTCTGCAAAGAACTCAAGGTTCTCAAAATAGCACTTAGGCCAATCAATTCACTAATCAAAATCAATCAAGCATAAAAATGAAGTCTATATGCCTATTTATACAACTATTGCTGCATAATTGTCACTAGTTGGCTGTTAAGTGTTACAATTTGTTTCTTAACTGTCTTAAGAACTAACTGAAATATCAATCTATAGTTGTACGAGACTCAGTTGAAACTACAATAAGAGGGCTGTTTGGTAACATGTGCAGTACTGTAAGTAACCGCATATGCATCAGTCATCTTCTTAACTTCCAAATTCCTTCTAGAAGCTTCCAACAACCTAGCAGTGGTGTAGTTTTCTAATTAGGGACTTATGCTGTAACATAAGTGTTTGCACTTGAATTTGAAACCCAACTACTTGCCCTTGTAAGCATACATGATGCTCTGCATCAGCTTCTCTGTTGAATAAAATTCATTCATGCTATACTCTATCAACAACAGTTTATTACGCTTTCTTTTTAATAAAGTAACTAGTCCCATACTCACACATTGCACATAATAATTTTTTTTAAGGATGATCTCATTAAATATTTTATTAATACTATAATTTTAGTTATTAACCATTGATTTTTCATTAGTTTTTAAGTTAATAAAAACCATAAATATACATTTTATTACCTTTATACACACCCACACCCACACCCACACACACACACACACACACACACACACACACATATATATATATAGTGAATCTTTACACATACCTTTAAGAAAACTCTATATATTCAACTTTTTTGAATGCGTAAAATTATAGACTACTACTCTATAATGAAAGTGGCTAATTTTTTTTTTATATTTTTTTATTGTTGATCTCATTTGTAACACTTCTTACCATTATCATATACTTACTAAATGAGAGGTAACATTGTTCATTATATTTTCGAAAGCAACAGTGTATGAAAATTATATATATATATATATATATATATATAATAAATAAGGTTAAATAAAATGTCAAAAAATTGATTTTTAAATTTTCTAACTTTATTTCTTATGTAATATCTACTACTATCAGAGAGCATCTATTTTTTAGTTATGATCAATCTGGTTTCCATAGTTTTTTTTTTTTTGAAACCAGATCCATCTTTTATTAATCCTCATGAACTGTCAAAATACAAAGCTTCCAAAGCAACCGGAGGTGAGTCCTCCATCCATACAATTTCATCATCAATATTTTTTGCAAACCGAGCAAGAGAATGCGCAACAGAGTTGGCTGTACGGTGCACACAACTCACTGTAAGATTAGTTATCCCTGTTGCCATACATTTCACATCTTCGTACAAGTGTCCCAGCTGAGAAAACTCAGTCCGCGAGCTCAGAATAGACTTCACGACTGAAGAGTTGTCACCCTCCACCACTATGTCCGTGAATCCCGTGTCCACTGCAAATTCTAGTGCTTTTCTACATGCGAGAAGTTCGGCCTCTTCACTATCCGCAATTGGTAGTCCTCTAGCTAAAAATGACGCCATAACTTCACCTCTCTCATTTCGGATTATAGCCTTGAATCCTAAAGCATGAATTTCCTGGAAAATGGCTGCATCGAAATTGAGTTTAAACCAGTGATCAGACGGTGGAACCCATCTCAAGCTCTTTTCCATCACATTCGGTACGGTGAGGTGGTCCTGTGATGCTTTGTACTCCTCCAAAAAAACAGAGGCCCGTTGCACCAGTTGAGCCGGGTCTTGTATTGCCCCCCCTGTTCTGACCTTGTTTCGCTGTGTCCACAGAATCCAAGCTTGCACCAGGAACATTTCAACTTCCTCCAAGGGCAATCTATGTATCAACGCCTCTAGTAATTGCAGAAAACCATCTTGACCTCCTCCACACTTTTGTAATCTCTTCGTACTCCCTGCCCATACATCCATCGCCACAGTGCATTCCCATAACACATGTAGGACCGATTCCATTTCTCTCTGACACAACTTACAGGTGCTGTCATCAATTACTCGCCTCCGAACAAGATTTTCACGGGTAGGAAGAATGTTATAACAAGCTCTCCACCCAAAATTTTTTAACTTATTCGGAATTTTGAGGAATTTTGAGTTTCCACAGCTTACTCCACACTGGGTTGACATCCACTCCTTTAGAACACTCCCCTTTGGAGTTCGCTTCCCTCCCCAATTGCTTCGCTAAATGATATCCAGATTTAACAGTGTATTTTCCCTCCCTGTTATGTAACCAAAATAGCTTGCCACTACTCATCCTCCTACTTAGTGGTATTTGAAGAATGGCCTCTGCGTCTTCTGGATGGAATTTCAATTCCACCAATTGTCTATCCCAAGTCCTAGTTGTCCAATCAATCAGCTCCACCACTCTCCACTTCCACTCATCATCTTTTGGTGGGTGAATTACCATGTTAGTTGGGTGATTAGGAATCCATTTATCCTGAATAACCCGAATTTTCGATCCATCTCCCACTCTCCAGCAACATCCTTTTCTTAAAATCTCTTGAGCAGCCTTTATGCTCCTCTAGACATAGGAGCAGTTTGGACTCTCCCCCGCCTCCAAGAAATTGCACCTAGGAAAGTATTTTGCTTTAAAGCACCCATACAGTAATGAATTTGTCTCCTGCATTAACCTCCATCCCTGTTTGGCTAACATTGCAAGATTAAAACTCCGGATGTCTCTAAAACCCATCCCTCCCTCCCTCCCTTTTTGATTTGGACAAAAAATCCCAATTTCCCCAATGTATTTTCCTTTCGTTGCCCACTTGCCCCCACCAGAATCTTGCACACATGGCACTCAGCTCATTACACAACTTTACTGGTAACTGAAAAACCCCCATAGTGCCTTACATATCTTAAGTGCCATGTGTGCAAGGCTTTGAACACATGAAACAAGAGTGCCTTACATATCTTAAGACCATTGGGAAAAGTAAGGCATTTGCTGCTACATTGAGCGACACTAAACCTGAGGATGATTCGGACAATGAGGATGATGGAATCTTGAATGCCTTTATTGTTACTATCAATCTTACTGAGGGGATTGTTGAGGATGTGGATGAAGAATAGAACTTGGTGGAGTCTAAATTTGAAAAGATGGATGAGCAAGATGACATCCACACAGCCTATGCAAAATTATACAAGGTCTTGGAAAAGCATGAGAAGTTGTATAGGTTGGCTACCAAGAAGTTTAGTGATGTGGAGCTTGAACAAGAAGAAATCTTCACAAAGTTTGATGAAGCTAATCAAACCACTGGAGCACTGAGATTTGAGAATAATTTCTTGGCTAAGAAGACCAAAAAGCTTGAAGTTGTTTCAAGTCAAAGCTTAGCTGGAGAGAACTTCAAGCGCAAAGCTTGATGAGATGCCTAGTTTATAGAAATCTACTTCTGATGGAACCAATTTAGGATATGATTTCTCTTCTCCTAATATTGCTTCTTTTAGTACTACTGTTTTTGTTTCTCATACTAATAATGTTGAACCTGAGAACATTGATGTCAAAACTGTTTTAGCTAGTGAGAACATAGATAAGGTAAATCTATTTTAGGAGCACCCCCTAAGTTTCTTAGGAAAGAAACTAAAAATCCTAGAGCTAAGAAGGGTAATACTCAAAAGTCTAAACAGAAGAAGCAACATCTCTGCCATTACTGTGGAGCAACTGGACATACTCGACCAAATTTCTATAAGTGGCTAACCACTCAATAGAGCAATAGTATAATCTCATCGGGAAATCAAAATCAGTTTCCATCCTCTCTTGCTCCTCTTGGAGATCTACTCAAAGCCCTCATGTTCATTTCGAACTTGAACGATTGCAATTCTTCTCCCTCTCTACCGGTTCAAGGGTTTGCTAAACAGAAATGTTCTTCTAAGGTGTGGAAGGAAAAAATCTCTAAGTGATTTAGTCACTTTTCTCTCTCCCCCTCTATTTTTCTTTGCATTACCTATGTGTTTTTTCTTTCTTGTTTTGAGTCGGTCTAGTTTTATGCTATGCTTTATTTAAGTTATTTTTGTTTGTTGTTTTTAGTTTTGCTTTATTTTATTTTTCATAAAAAATAAAAAATCACAAAAATCACAAAAATACAAATACAATGTGTGTTTGTTGACATTGGTACTTGTGTACCTTAAATGGCCATTGAAACAAAATTTTCTAAACTTTGTATCTTTTGTAGTTTAGATGAGCATCTTTATGCACAACTAAGGAAGTGAACTTTGTGTCTCATATTTGTGATGAGTTGTCTCATGTTTGTGATGAGTAAAATTAGGTAATCTTTTGTACTTAACACTCGTATCACTTTTTTTGACGGGTAGGACTAAAAAATCCTAAGAGAAAGGCATAAATAACCATCTCACCACTGTTAATCGCCAATTATAAAATGACATCTGTATGCTTTGGTATAGCAAAAGTGCAATGTCAATAACTTAACATCATTGGGTATTTCTTTTCTCTCTCTTATATGCCCATGCATGATATGTTTAAAAGAAAATATGAAAAGAAAAATAAAAGAAAAAAGGAATAATATGCTTTATATATGATTGCAAGCGTATCTTCTAGGAGATGTGGGAGTTATAGGATGTACCTCGAAGGTGATAACCTCCATCAAAAAATTATGATCATGTGTGAGTTAAATTGATTTGCTGTTGAGCCTAACTCAAAAGAAAAAGATTTTTATATTCCCCCATTCAAAAGGAATAATGAAGAGTTAAAGGCTAATATTGCTAGGATAGACAAAGGTAAACAATCTGATGTTAACGCTAAAGTTTCTAAACCTATGTCTAAAACTCCTCCTAGGTTGAATAAAAATTCTGAATTTGTCCCCACTTGTCATCATTGTCACATTGTTGGTCATATTAGGCCTAATTGTCCTAAGCTGAGGACTCTGTCAACCTCTAAGGTTAGACCTCCTTCTAGGAAGCCGAGTAGCTCTAAAACTGCTCATGTTTGTCACCATTGTGGTGTTTCTGGACACACTCGTCCTAATTGCTTTAGGTTGTATCCTCATAAGCAATTGTCCAAACGGTCACAGGTTTCCTCTCAAGGACCTAAACCTTTGTTTGGAGAGTTATTAAAAGTCTTGAGCTTTTTAACTCAATTTCAGGAGAATTTTAATTCTTCTATGTCCTTTAGTAGTCATACTAGGACACGTGCCTTTTCATCTTCACGGCCAAAGACTCGTGCTGTGTGGGTGAGAAAGAAGCCTAAGACTTAATCGTCTTTTCTGTTTGTCCTCTGCTTTAATTCTTTCTATCTAAAGTAGGACTCTCTTTGCTTGATTTCTTATCTTCTGTTGAAATCATGCCTTCATGCATATGCATCTTTCTTTCATGCATATGCATCTTTCTTTCATGCATTCATGTTGTTTGTATGTTTTTGTTTGTGTGTTTTCAGTTTTATGTTTTATTTTTGCTTCTCTAATAAAAAAAAAATTGAAAAATTGAAAAATACAAAAACAGTGTGTGTTTGTGTGCATTAGTTCATGCAAACTTTTGTAATGGCCATTGAAACAGAGTTTTCTAAACTTTGTATCATCTATAGCTTAGATGAGTACTCTTTTGCACAACTAAGCGAGTGAGCTCTGTAGCTCTTTGTTTGTGATGAGTAAGGTTAAGTGATCTCTTCTTCTTAACACTCGTATCACTCTTTTTGACGGGTTGAACTAGAAAATCTTAAGAGAAAGGCATAAATAACCATCTCACCACTGTTACTCGCCAATCATAATATGACATCTGTATGCTTCGACATAGCAAAAGTGCAATGTCAATGACATCTGTATGCTTCGGCATAGCAAAAGTGCAATGTCAAGGACACCTGTATGCTTCGGCATAGCAAAAGTGCAGTGTCAAAAGCTTAACATAATTGGGTATTTCTTTTCTCTCTCTTGTATGCCCATGCATGATATGCTTGTTAAAAGAAAATATGCAAAGAAATAAAAAGCAAAAAGAAAAAAAAATGCATTAAAATATGGTTGCAAGCGTGTTTTCTAGGAGATGTGGGAGTTATAGGATGTACCTCGAAGGTGATAGTCCCCATCAAACGGTTATGATTGTGTGTGAGTTAAAGAGATGTTCTCATATCTCAAATCGTCATAACATTGAGACACTTATGCAATCTTGCGATGTTTTCACACACGACACGCAATACTCTTTGCTATTCTTGATACATGTGCAGGCACAATGTGATTTGGCCATCACAAGGTTTACATGCGTTAATGTATGCTAACTAAACTGTCTTGACTTATTTTTGAAATATAAAATTGGTTAGACTTGTTTAGTGTGTTTGTGTGTGTTTTGGATCAAAATGCATGACATTTTTCTTGTTGAGAGATGTTTTTGAGAGGTTAATGTGTTGCTTGGATCTTTAGTTGAGTTGCATGCTTGATTGCATTCACATCTGTGTTTTTCTCTTCTTGAAAAATTGTTTTTAAGCCATCTCGACACCTTCTCGATACCTCTCGATACCTGGCTTATCTGTCGAGATCTTCAGTTGCATCTTATCGCAATCTCGACACCTCTCGATAGCTAGGTGGATCGATCGAGGAAGTTTCTGTCTGCTCGATAGATACTCGACACCTTCTCGATCCATCGAGGTATGCTCGATAGCTTCTCGACACCTCTCGATCCATCGAGATACCCTTGCATGCATTTCATCCTTCTTTGTTTTGCATGTTTTTTTTCCCTTTGTGTCCATATTATCTTGTTGTTCTTTCTCTTGTAGGTCTATGGTTCCTTGTTCTCCTCGTTCCCTCTTTATTTGTTTTCTGTCTTTCTTCGGTCAAGTCTTTTGGCTTTTTATACCCTTTGACAATCGTGTCAAAAAGGGGGAGAAATTTGAGAATTGAATGTCATTCCTCAGGGGGAGTAATAGACTTAGGGGGAGAACTTCATGTTAAAGGGAAGAAAGTTTTTGTTGTAACTAACTTAGGGGGAGAGTTAGTTAGTTTGATACACATTAATATTGATTGATATATTTTTTTTGTTGTGTATCTTTTGGTTTTGTAACCATTTTTTTACATACATGATACTTATCAAGTGGTATATGTGATGATGTATGTGTTTCACTCTTTATCTCACATGTGTTGTTTCTTTTCTCTATTTATACACATGTTTCTTGTTTATTTAACTTGTCATTGTTTTCCACATGGTACCTTGATGTGTTTTGTTTAGTGCCTTTTAGGAAAGACAAGTTAAAGCCAAGTCAAGATTCCGAACCTTCTTCTTGCAGCAACTTCTAAGGTTCAAATCTTTTAGACTAGGCTTATTTGTACTTGAGTAGAATGTATTCTAGGACATTCAATGTACTCTTGTGGTTTTGTCACGGATTGCCAAAGGGGGAGATTGTTGGGGACATATTTTGTAGTTGGCATATCCTTTGACAAAACGCACTTTACTTGTATTTGGGTAAATTTAAGTAGGTTCAAGATGATCATTATAAGTGGTTAAATTGAAGACATGAAGATTACTCAAGAACTGCTCAAGAAAAAGTGCAAACTGCAGGTCTCGATACCTCCTCGACAGAAGCTTGATCTGTCGAGATTCATTAAAGCTCGACAGATATCCCGATCGATCGAGCTTACGGGTTTCAGATTATAGCCAGCAACGTTTTTATTCTAAAAGGCTAATTGTTTATGGGTTTGTATAATTCTTATTGGACTAGGAAAACCCAAGGTTTGTGTAAACCTATTTGGAATAGGGGAGCCCATTAAGCTCCTATTTAAAAGGAGATGGAAAAAGAAAAACCTAACCCTAGAGAGCTTCATAAGGTTTTCTTTTTGAAACTCTAGCCTCCTCCTACAGAAGAAAGAGTTCTTGCTGCGTTTCTTGTACGCCTTAGGGTTTTGTAACCAAGCAAAGTCTCTTGCACCGACATTGAAGATCTTATTGGTGTTTCTATGTGAAGCTGCTGCAAATCAACTACAACAATCAAAGGGTTGCTGTGGAGTGAGTCACGTACTGGGATTCGTGCAAAGGAGTAAGACGCGTACTGAGATCCGCGCATCACATTGGTTAGTCACGTACTGGGAGCCGTGCATTAAACTGGAGAAATTGTCACTACAGAACAAGTCCAATTGGGTATTGGGGTAAGAGTTCAACTGTAGGTTGGTGAGGTACTGGGATTCCTTACTTGTAACTGCTTGTTGTGATAATAGTGGAGTTTCGGGAGTGGTGACCTTAAATCACCCGGTGGGGTTTTTGCCGTAAGGGTTTTCCCCATTCGTGAACAAATCACCGTGTTATTTATTTTCCGCTGCATATCTTAGTTTGGTGATTTTTTTGTGCTGCCACGTGATATTATCTGTTAATTTGATTAATAATAACTGGGCTAATTTAATTAATCTAATTATCACAAGGGGTCAACGCATTTGTGGCCTGTCAAGTATACAGATTTTCAAAGTCTTCTTGCCATGAACTCTCTTATTGCAAATTTTTTCAAGAGTTTGCATTAGGATAGATTTTATTGTATTCAATAAGTGAGTATGAGTTGAGTGATTTATGACTTCTCTCATATGTTCATTTGTTTGCTGTGATTTTGTCACGGATTGTCAAAGAGGGAGATTGTAAGGACATATGTTAATAATGTTAGGAACATATGTATTTAGAATTGGTTAATCTTTTGACAAAACGCACTTTACTTGTAATTTGGTAGATCTAGAATGTGTTTAATACTTCAAGAAAAAAGAGTTCAAATTCAAGTTCAAGTTCAAGTTCAAGTATTAAAGCCATGCAAATCTTAACGGAGATGGAACATATATTCCCAAGATAGAATTCATAGTCTCTTAACGGAGATATAAAATATTCCCTTGAGATAAATTTAATGAGTTTGGTTATTCAGAGTGTTAGGCCTAACTACTTTAGTAAGGAGTTACTAAAGTATATATTGATGGAATTGAATTTCATAAATATATGATGAATAACTTAAAGGAGTAAACCAGGTACTTAAGGAATTAAGATATAGTAATCTTCAAAGTAGCTGTCTATATTCATAACTTTGTATTACTACGAATATTTTATGAAGGGTTTGCATGTACAACAAATTCTTGTAATATAATTTATAAATAAGGCCTAGAGTGCAACTATATTTATATAGTGGTATTGAATATAGTTAATGGTAACTTTGGACTTGACAAAAGTTAACAAGAAAACCCAAGGCCCATTGAAACTAGTGTCTTATTAGTCCCTTTTTAGTCCTACTCCAAGCCACACATTTAAGCCCAATTGGAAAGGCCCAAAAGACAAGCATAATTAGATAATCAGTTAGATACAAAGGGAGAATTATAGAGAATTTTAAGAAGTTGATAACATTATTATGAAATGGCTTGTATATGTGAGTGTAAGCCATTTTTCTTATTCTCTTTTGAACTGATTGAGAAACCACACTTCTTGGGTGTTAGTGGAATTGGAGTAAAGATTAAAAGTGTTCCTAAGTGTTTCTAGTCTTTTGTTTTTTTAAATTTCACTGCACTAAGGTACGCACTCTTGTTCTTGAATTCTTAAATTTATATAGTGCATGTTATTAATTGCGAATGAAGTAGATTCGTTAATTTTCCGCTATGTATGTTTTGTATGCGATACAAACATGTATTTTTCTAACAATTGGTATCATAGTGGTCTTCAATTTTTGAATTGTATAACATGTTTTATGAGTTTTTGGAATTAGTGACAATAGTTTCATGTTCTTAGAAATTAATTTTCTACATGGTTGTTGAAATTATTGTTTGTTGAAAACTGATATTGATGCTATGATGTTGTTTAAATTTGAGTTTAAGTAAGTTAAATTGAACTTTAATGCTATAGCATCAATGAAATTCAGTTTTGATATCATTTTCTATTTATTTTGTTCATATGATGGTTGTTTGTTCATGAAAAACCGTTGAAAACTGTTCTAGAAAAATTCTAGAAAATTCGATTTTCACGTGGTTCAATCGATCGAGAATTACCTTCAATCGATCGAGTGACAATATGCCTGCTCAATTGTTACTCGATCGCTGCTCGATCGATCGAGAGAAGGAAAATTCTGAATTTTTCTAAGTGTTTTCAAATGGATTAAGTGCAAGGCTGTGTGTGATTAGATTACACATGATTTTCAAATAAAAACCTTTATTTTAAAATATTTAGTGAGAGAGAGATACAAAAGTTGGATCTCACGGCCTCCATTATCAGTTCATAGTACTGTGGGATAAGTACCTCGTCTTGGCATATATGCCTCACGATCGCAAAGGAGGGTGTTTATTTCATAGTACTACAAGATTGAACTTACCTGTTTAAAGTAGAATGGACAAGCACCTCGTCTTAGTGTATATGCCTCGTGATCCTAAAGGAGGGTATTTTGTTTCATGGTACTATAGTTTAAACACTATAAAGGGAGATGAAATGTAGCTACATATGATTTTTGATAATGATGTACACTAGACTAAGTGTAATGTTAACCTCCCGAAGGAGCTATGTCATTATTACTTAGAGGCCAAAGGGAATACGACATATTATTAGTATTTGATAAGAGTTATCATGATAGCACTAATAATGCGAATAGTTCTTAATCAATCATAGTGTTTATAATAAACTTGCTATCAAGGAATTATAAACATGGGATTGGGTTGTCGTTGCATATATTATATTATGATTTTATTAAGATTCCATATTATATGCTTATATGCTAAATTAATAATGTCCAGTTCACTTATTATATTCATGTTTATTGTTTTCAGATTTTATCATGGTATCATTTAGCCCACTTGTTGCTTTTTTTAATCAAAACAAACTGACTGGATCTAACTATGTTGACTGGAAAAGAAATTTGGACATTGTTCTTATAGCTGAAGAACACAAATATGTACTTACTCAACCGTGTCCTAGCTTTCCTTCATTAGATGCTCATCTTGAGAAAAAATAGTGATATAATCGTTGGCAAAAATCTAATGAGATGACCAAGTGCTATATCCTAGTATCTATTTCAAATGTTCTACAACATTAAATGCAGGATGTAGAACTAGTTTCGGACATTAAGCTAAGTCTGAAAGAGATTTTTGGTGAGCAAGGCCGTTTTGCAATGCAAGAAACTATGAGGCAAATTTATAATACCAAAATGACTGAAGGTAGTTCAGTGAGGGAGCATTGTCTTGGGATGATCTCTAACCTGAATGCATTGGAAGTTTTAAGTGTCGACATTGATGGAGAATCCCAAGTGGATATGATACTCCAATCACTACTAGAATCATTCAAGGAATTCAGACTAAACTATAATATGAACAAAAAGATTTATTCATTGTCTGAATTAATGAATGAGTTAGTGGCGATGAAAGGCATTCTTGGTACATCTGGTGTTGAAGCCAATTTGGGTGAAGCTTCTTCTTCTCAACTTAAGTTGAAAGGCAAGGGTAAGAAGAAGAAGAAGAAAAACTTCACCAAGCAATATAGTAAACAAATTGCCTTAGGATTTGCCAACAAAGGAAAGAAAATCCAAGGAAAGTGTTTCCATTATGGTGAGAAAGGACATTGGAAGAGGAATTGTCCTATTTTCAAAGTTGCCAAGAATAAAGGTATGGAAAGTTCATTTCTTCTTGAAATATGTTTAGTACAAAATCTCACGGATTTCTGGTATATGGATTCATGTTGCACTAATCATATTTGCAATTCTTTGTAGGGGTTCTAGGAGACCAGAAAGTTGACTGAAGGAGAGCTATTTCTTACTTTGGTTGATGGGAGCAAGATTTCAGTTGTAGCTGTTGGAGTGTTTAATTTATGTTTTAGTTCTAGAGTTTTAATATTGGAAGACTGTCTGTATGTACCTAATGTTCGTAGGAATTTAATTTTTGCAACTTATTTAGGTAAACATGATATTGTGTTATCTTGAAAGACAATGTTGTAATAAAAAAGGATAAAGTGTTTATCTGTTTTGGCAATATTGTAGATAATCTTTATATTTTAACTCCTGATAAGCATGAATTATACAATTTTGAATTAGATAATAACTCTCATGTAAAATCATTAAAGATAAAGTTTCCTTCTAATAATGCATATCTTTGGCACTTGTGTTTAAGTCATATTAATTCAAATAGAATTCAAAGATTGATCAAAGATAGACTTTTAGAGCCATTGGAATTTATGAATTTCTAGTTTATGAATCTTGTTTGGAGGGTGAAATGACCAAATGACCTTTTAATGCAAAAGGTAGAAAAGCCCAAGAATTGCTTAAATTAGTTCATACAGATGAATGTGGTCCTATGTCAACCCAATCAAAAGGAGGTTATGAGTACTTCATCACTTTCACGGATGATTACTCAAGATATGGTTATATGTAACTAATGAGACGGAAGTCCAAAGCCTTTGACAATTTCAAAGAGTTTAGGGCTGAAGTTGAGAATCAATTAGGTAAACGCATAAAGGCCATTCGATCTGATCAAGGTGGCGAATACCTTCTTGGGGATTTCAAGGATTATCTAATTCAAAATGGGATTGTATCCTAATTGACTACACTTAGAACTCCTTAACAAAATGGTGTTGTGGAAAGAAGAAATAGGACTCTTTTGGAAATGATTAGGTCTATGATGAGTTATTCAACTTTACCAGCTTCTTTTTAGGGATATGGACTAAAAACTGCAATGCATATTTTGAATTTAGTTCCATCAAAATCTGTCCCCAACACACCCAAGGAATTATGAAGTGGGCACAAACCTAGTATAAAATATGTTCACATTTGGGAGTGTCTAGTACATGTGTTGAAAGGAAAGTCCGATAAGTTGGAAGCTAAAATAGAAGTATGCATGTTTTTAGGGTATTTAAAGGAAACTAAGGATTATTTATTCTATAATCATAAGGATAACAAAGTGTTTGTTAGTACCAATGCCAAATTTTTAGAAGATGATTATGTGAATAATTTTAATCCTAGAAGCAAAGTTGTTTAGGCTGAAATAGATGAACCTGTGGTTGAACAACCAATAGATGAAACTAAGGATAATGTGGTTGCATTAGATACACTACAAGATACTACTCATGAGATGTTTAGTAAACAAGTGTCTCGTCGTAGTGGTACGATTGTTTGGCCACCTATAAGATTCATAGGTTTGGGAGAAGCTTATGAAGTTATCTCAGGAGAGGTTGAATCTAATCCTTACACTTATGAAGAAGCAATGAATGATATAGATGTACATTATTGGGTTCAAGCTATGAAATTTGAATTGGATTCTATGTCTTCTAATCAAGTATGAGATCTTGTAAAGGCGCTTAACGACATTAAACCTGTTGGTTGCAAATGGGTTTATAAGAGAAAGAGAGGGTAGATGAAAATGTTGAAACCTTTAAAGCAAGACTAGTGACGAAAGTATATACATAAAAAGAAAGTATTAACTATGATAAAACTTTTTCGCTAGTAGCCATGCTTAAGTCTATCAAAATTCTCTTATCCATTGCTGCTCATTATGATTATGAGATTTGGCAAATGGATGTCAAGACTGCATTTCTTAATGACAATCTTGAAGAAGAGATCTACATGATGCAACCAGAAGGTTTCATAGCAAAGAACTAAGAGCATATGGTATGCAAGTTGAAAAGGTCCATTTATGGACTTACAAGTATCTAGGTCATGGAACATCAGATTTGATCAAGCAATCAAGTCATTTGATTTTAATCAAAATCTTGATAAACTATGTGTGTAAAAAAGGCATCGAGGTAAAGTAATGATGTTCCTAGTGATTTATATTGGTGATATTCTACTCATTGAAAATGATGTAGGAGTAATGTCATCGGTTAAAGTTTGGTTGACAAGACAATTTGATATGAAGGACTTGGGCAAAGCTAACTATATTTTAGGGATCAAGCTTTGGTGAGATCAAAAGAATAGGATGTTAGGTTTGTCACTAGCTGGATATATAGATAAGGCTCTAGAATGGTTTAGGATGCAATACTCCAAGAAAGGATTACTTCTTTTCAGACATGGAGTTCCTCTGTCTGATGACCAAATGCCTAAGACTCTTGAGGAAGGAAACACGATGAGACAAGTTCCCTATGTTTTTGCGGTAGGAAGTCTCATGTATGCCATGCTTTGTACTAGATTGAATATTTGATATTTAGTAGGCATAGTTAGCTAATATCAATCAAATCCAGGACTTAAATATTGGTAAGCTGTAAAACATATTCTCAAGTATCTAAGGAGAACGAGAGATTACATGCTTGTTTACCGTTGTGAGGATTTGATTCCTATTGGTTATACAGATTCAGATTTTCAATCAGATCTTGATTTCAGATAGTCCACTTCAGGTTATGTGTTCACCTTGGAAGGTGGAGCCATAAGTTGGAGGAGTGTTAAATAATCTTGTATTGCTGACTCTACCATGAAAGTTGAATATGTTGCTGCTTGTGACGTGACAAAGGAAGCTGTTTGGCTCAAGCAATTCTTTTTTTGATCTTAGTGTTGTGAGAATTGAGCAAGTTCCTATTACATTGTTCTGCGACAATAGTGGAGCGGTTGCATAATCCAAAGATCCAAGGAATCACAAGAAAGGAAAGCACGGAGAAAGAAAATACCACATCATTAAAGACATTGTTGCTCGTGGAAATGTAGTAGTCGCAAAGATTGATAGTGCAAAGAATCTAGCAAATCTCTTTACCAAAATCTTGCCCCGAAAGACTTTCGAGTCACATTTGGAGGAAATGAGAGTTAGATTAGTGCACAATAGTCTTTAGGGCAAGTGGGAGATTGTTAGGATGTGTGCCTTTAAATTCTATTGTATAATGCTGTGTATGACATTTTGTATGACTTAATGTTGTGATTAATAAAGTTGTTTTATTATTATCTAAAATAATGGTAATATGAATATTGAGACATTATCATATAGTCTATGAAATGTATAGTATGTGATTTAGTCACAGAAAATATAAATTACAAGTTCTTTGTAAACTCAGAATTTAGTTCGTAGTTGGTGATGAAAATTGGGCATTTTATCTACGGAGACTATAACATATCAACTAAGATAATTTGTCTTGATTACGGAAATGAGGATTTCTGGTTAGTATGTTGATATGTTTTAAGAGTTAAAACATATGGAACTGGACTGCTGTGAGATTTATTATTTTCCTAACGACTGTCAAATGAATAATAAACTCATGACTTATATTTACATAAACTCTTAATCCTAAGAGAATATTGGACTTGATCATAAAGTGTAGGTTGTTTTGATATATCAGGAGTAAGGTCTAAAGTCATGATCAAAACCTCAGTATGTTGGACAACCGCATTTAGTGTTGACGGAACATATATTCTCAAGATGGAATTCATAATCTCTTAACAGAGATATAAAATATTCCCTTGAGATAATTTTAATGGGTTTGGTTATTTAGAGTGTTAGGCCTAACTTGAAAGATTAAATCGGGTACTCAAGGAATTAAGGTGTGATAATCTTCAAAGTGGCAGTATATATTCATAACTTTGTATTATTATGAATATTTCATAAAAATGTTACATGTACAATAAAGTCTTAGGATATAATTTATAAATAAGACCTAGAGTGCAATTCTATTTAAATAGTGATATTAAATATAGTAATGGTAACTTTGGACTTGTCAAGAGTTGATAGAAAAGCCCAAGACCCATTGGAGCTAATGTCTTATTGGTCCCTTTTTGGACCCATTCCAAGCCACACATTTAAGCCCAATTGGAAATGCCCAAAAGGCCAGCCCAATTAGATAATCAGTTAGATACAAAGAGAGAAACAAACAGAATTTTAAGAAGTTGATAACATTATTATGAAATGGTGTATATGTGTGAGTGTAAGCGACTCTTTCTTATTCTCCTTTGAACTAATTGAGAGACCACATTTCTGAGGCATTAGTGAAATTAGAGTAAAGATTAAAAGTGTTCTTAAGTACTTCTAGTCTTTTGTTTTTTAAATTTCACCGCACTAAATTACGGTCTCTTATTCTTGAATTCTGAAATTTATGTAATGCATGTTATCAATTGCGAATGAAGTAGATCCATTAATTTTTCGCTACGTATGTTTTGTATGCGATACAAACATGTATTTTTCCAACAGTTTAGTTGATTTTAGTGGTGGTTGGTGGTGATGGGTTAGCTTTTTTTTTTGTGGTATTGGTGGGTTGTGGGGGTGGTGGTTGGTTGGTTGTGAATGGTGGTGGTAGGCTATGGGTGGTGGCTAGCTTTTGTATATATATATATATTTTTTTAATACCAGTGAGTTTTTTTTAGTATATTTTAATGCATTGTAATGATAAAATCGAAGATGGGATGTGTAGGTTGTATTGTTAAATGTCATCCTAAAATAGATAAAGTGACTTTTTGGTGTATTAAAGTTTTTTTTTTTTTGTGTGGAAGAATTGAAATCTAGGGAGTTTTTTTTTTTGGATATTTTCCTATTTTAGCTAATTTCTTTTTAAAATATACGCATCTGATTCTCTATTCTCTATTCAATTTATTTAAATTATTATTGTTATTATTATTATTATTATTATTATTATTATTATTATCCTCTCTTTTTTTCTTATGTTTTCTTATCAAATAAACAAGGGCCCTATAGCTAAAAGATATTTTGGCTAATGTTTATAGAAGCAAATATGGATGTTTTTATTAGGTTTATTTTCCATATTGGGTTGTTGTCCTATTTTAGAGAACCCATTATGAATGCTCTCTCTCTCTCTCTCTCTCTCTCTCTCTCTCTCTCTCTCTCTCTCTCTCTCTCTCTCTCTCTCTCTCTCTCTCTCTCTCTCTCTCTCTCTCTCTCTCGATACATCGATAATTGGGGCCTTAGGGGAGGGGCCGAGGGCTAGGTGGAAGGGGGGGGGGGAGGGAAGGGATGGGGGAGATTTGAATTTTAGATATATTTGTTTAAAGAATTAAAATGTATCAATTGAATTACAAGGCTTTTGGCCTAGCTACATAAATATTAGTATATCAATGTGTTAGGCATTGAGCAAAACAATGTCAATATTCTTCAACATTTGATAATTACAATTCATGAAACTGTGTTAAGTCTTTCATACACTTGTCATACCAATTGACAACATGTACACTGTGGTCAACTTGTGGGATATTTCTTCTGTGAAATATACCACAGGATCAAGGATGGAGCCAAGTGGGAACCCCCCATGATTTTAAGAAAAAAAAGGGTAGGTATTGTCTCTACTTTTATATATTTGGGTCCTTTTAGGGGTGACAATTTGTATTTGTGTGGCTAGTTCATGTTGTGTCAACTCATGAGTATTCGACTATATGGGTCAACACTAACTTAATATGTTTATTAAATGGGTCAAGATTTCTCAACCCTAAAACGACCTATTTACTAAACGTGTTTAGTTGTGTTGACATGTTTATCAAATTTTATGAAAATGAAAAAAAAAATTATGAAAAACAAAAAAATAAATATTTTAATATAAAATTCAGAACTAACGAGTAATTGCATCATAAATAATCATTGAAAACTAAAGCATATGTCAATATCACAGGATCAAGGATGGAGCCAGGTGGGAGCCCCCCATGACCTTAAGAAAAAAAAAAGGTAGGTATATGGGTCAACACTAACCCAATATGTTTATTAAATGGGTCAAGATTTCTCAACCCTAAAACGACCCATTTATTAAACGGGTTTAGTCGTGTCGACATATTTATCAGATTTTATGAAAATGAAAAAAAAATTATGAAAAAACAAAAAAATAAATATGTTAATATAAAATTCAGAATTAACGAGTAATTGCATCTTAAATAATCACTGAAAACTAAAACATATGTCAATATCACAAATGATTAATCACAATATGTCAAAGAAAATAAACCATACAACTAATAGGTTTATGTACCTAGGGTTTGAAGGGTATATTGGTAAAATGTCATTTAATTAAGCGGGTTAGACAGGTCAAACGAATTTTGTGGGTGGAACACCAATCTAACCCGTTTATTAAACGGGTTCGATGTGTCAACTCGAATATGATACGAACCTATCAAGCCTTAACCCATAACCTGCTAATTTTGTGTCGTGTTGTATCGGGTTCATAGGTCATGTCCAATTTTGCCACCCTTAGGTCCTCTCTTCCAAAAATTCTGGCCCCCCTCACCTCTAATTTTACATTGATTTGATTGTAAGAGAATTAGCATCAATAGTAAAATAGCATAAGATTCTGAATTTGCCCAATTAACCACAAAATACACCCACATTAGTCTATTTATTATTGTGTAAAAATATATTTGTTTTATAGTAACGGTATAAATTTACATAGTTATGCAACTATGCAAATGAATATTTTAGTAGTTCTTTTAATTGGTGGTAGTGGTTTTTGGTTGAGGAGGAGAGAGATATGATTTGGGATATTAATAAAAAATTGATAAGAAAATAGTATTAATGTAGTGTAATTGTAAAATAAATAATTTGATGTGAGGTATTTTGAAAAGTGAGTATGTAAAATAGAAAAAATAGATTTTTATGTTAAATTAGACAATAATTTTTGCACGAATTAATGTAAATGCTCTACTATAGTTAGAAATAATGGTATTTTGTGTCTTTTTATTTTTTCGCATTGTAATGTATTATGAAAAAATGATTTATAGTCTTCATTTTTGTTAATAGTTTGTTAATATTAAATGAATGCTTATTTGGAATTCCATGAATTTTTTTTTTTTTTTTGCTTATACTTCGACATCCTCTAACTAAAAATCTTGATTTCATCCTTATGTCAGACCAATGAGTTTTTAGTGTAATGAGAATATACAACAACCCCTCACATAGGGATGAATCTCATGTGAGTATATACAATGACCCTCCGTTTGGAAATTGTTTATTTTCAATAGCATATTGGCTTAGTATTAAAAAAAAAAAAAAAAAAAAAACTTTTTGGTAACTTTCATGTTAAACATGTTAAAAAAAGTTAGAGGCTAGTTTATTTTTATTTTTTTTAAAGCTAAATTATTTGAAAGAAAAAAAAATTGAGACAAAAAACTAAAAGATAAACTTTTTCAACAATGAATCTACACTGGATAATATTTCCAACAGGAAAATCTAGTTATAGGAAAACAAGATGCAAATTTCATATTAATTAGAGGACGCGTTGTCCTAACCATATTCATTCATCGCGCGTTGAAAATGTGAGTGGCTGGTATCCTTCTATCATCTGGTAATGTGAACACAGACCGGACCAGCATGAAATAGGCGTAGTGAACGTTATTTAGACACTGCAAAGACCTTTGACGTATTGCCTGCTACTTGCTATTAAAAGTGCTTTTAGTCTTTTTCTTCTTTCCCCAAAGATGGTAAAAGGTGCTTTTGCTTTATTATTCTTCCTGTCGAAGAAACTACCACTCCAAACTGCAGATTAATGGAATTCCTCTCTTATCTATATATAGTCGTGACTCGTGACCCAAATTTATGGACTTCTTCAGGAGATAGTAGTACCCTTTTTTGGTTTCAAAGACAGCTAACTTCATACTTTTTAATCTTGTTTTTCTTCCGTATCTGTCAATTCAGGACAAACATAAATTGGAAGGATTTATTATTATTATTATTATTTAAACTAAGATCCTTCGACTAGAATTTCAATTCAATGCTAATTTAGCTTGGCTCTAATGATTTGTGCTTATTTGGTTTAATATCATGGACCTAGCTCATCAACTACTCAAAGATTACCTTCAGGTTTCCTCTTTAGAATTAATGCTTAATGTGAAATCTTATTTAAACTCATTAATTAGATAAAAGTACATTTTTTTACTCTTAAAGTTTGTAACTATTTTCATTTTGGTTCTTGTAGTTTGATTTGATTTTCATATTGCCCTTGTTATTCATTTTTTTTAGTGAGTTTTAACCTATGGTGTCCGATCTTGATGATAGCTCTTTATCATCAGACCAAGATATCAATCAGTTTTTAGTGTAGGCAATGATTGAATCTCAGATCTTTTATATAACCATCAGAAATTTTACCAGTTGAGTTAACTGGAACCCACCTTATTATTCATTTTAGTTAATAATCTGGTGATACGATCATCATATGAGCAACGTAACTTAATGGATGCCATTTATGTGGTACTTAATGGTGAGATTAATATCAAGAGTGGTTGACAGAGATATGAAAATGAAATCAAACGTGAAAGGCCAACATTAAAAGTTTAAAACATAAAAAGCCAAATGGAAAACAATCCCAAACAATAAGGGCTAAAAGTGTACTTTAGTCAATTAATTAACTATTTAATTAACAATTATGCCCATTTAATTAGTGATTACAATTATGTTAGTTTAATCGTATTTAGTGAAAAAAAAAAAAAAAAAGAGAAGAAGTTAATATAACCGTAACCACAGCAAGTACCAAATCTAAAGAGATTTCAAGAGACAATAAAAATTCAAATTTGGTAACAAAATTTAAAACTAATTGAAAAAACGCCAAAGGAAAAAGCACTCTTGAGGGTAACCTAGCCCAACTAAGAAGATCTAGTTAAACTTACTTTACCCTAGAAACTACACCACCTTGTCAACCTATAACAATTTCAGAATGTTTGGACTCTTTATACATTAACCCTTTCAAGAATAGCCTGTCTATGTTCACTACTAGAATTTCAGACCGACTCTAATGACCTTTGAATGTTTAAATTATTAGTGTTATGTATTGGGTTGGTAAGAAAGATCACAACTATTATACTCATTCATCACTACTATCTATCTTCTTTTCCAGATGACGAAAGGAAGAGAGAGCTAGAAAGAGGAAGCCAAAGGCAAAAGGCTGCTCAAGCAAGGAAGCTGCCAATTCAGATGCGGATTCCATGTTGGTTTGGGTTGTCTCTGTGTATGGTGCTTGGCTACAACCTCTCTAAACATCGTGAAGTTGAGTTTATAATAAGAAGCCTGTTAGATGTTATAAAAGTAGGGTACAAAAACTAAGAAAACTGCCTTTATTTATAACCAAATAGAGAAAACTTCCATGTTAGATTTTGTTTTCATGATTTTCGATTGATCAATTCACAACCAAATAGCTATCAAAAATCACATTTTGACCAACTGAGAAGAGATTGAAAATCAATCAAAACTTCTTGTTTAATCAATTAAGGCTATTGAAATCCTGATGAAATATCTTTTTTGAGTTGCATCTTCACATTGTGATCTTGATCATTGATCAACACATCACAAACTTGATCATTATTTGCATTGTTATGGAAGTTCTCAATCTAAAACCTAACACCTAGTAAAAAGAAAGTAAAAAAGAAAAAAAAAAAAAAAAAAGGATTTATGATTTATCACTTTGTCATATAAGTAGATAGTTGCCATTGGCTAATATATCTACAAAATTGTGTGCTACATGTGATTTTCAAGGGGGAGTGTGATGCCACCATATATCCTTAGTGCGGTGGTCACTTCATGAGTATATATGTTTGTGGGGGTGTTGGAGGCAAGAGTTAGGGTTTAAGTCTCTAGAAGGGAGGTTCACACATATATACACTTAAATTAGGCTAGAATAAAAATTCTACCTTGTATGAAAAAGAAAAAGAAAAAGGTGGAGTGTGATTATAACATCATTTATTTCCTGTTGATTTTTACACTCTCAATTGAATGAATTGAAGTGGGCTACAATTCAGCATCATGTATGTCAATTACTAAAAGCAAGGTTTCCTTATTTCCATGAAACAATTCATAGAAAAAAGCTAACCTGTTTCACCTGCCTCATGCAAACCGAAACTTACATTGTAATTTCCTGAACAAGTCAACTTTTAGCGCGTAGACTATTCAGTGAAAAGGCACAAGATTTAATAATTTTTAGCTAGAAGACTTGGATTGTAGCAGAAGACCTCGTGGCCATCACATAAGTGAACTACCGAGTCCACAATAGTGCGCACAACTTACCGCATTCTCTCATAACAGAAACCACAAGCAGCAAAACCAGAATAACAATGGCCTTTACATGGTCTGCAAGTCATATTTCATTCTGTACCATATACACATTCTTGTTTCTATCTTCCTTTTCATTTTTCTCTGCTAGAGATACCTTAACATTTCGCAACCCACTTAATGACAGCCAGAGAGAATCTCTTGTATCAACCGGAAAAAGATTTGAGCTTGGTTTTTTCACCCCCAGTGGAAGCTCTAAGCATGGAAGATATGTAGGGATATGGTATTACAAGTCAAGTCCAATGGTAGTTGTATGGGTTGCCATCTGTATTGAGCCAGCACCGTCCAAAACCACTGGGGCTTTTACTATTTCAGAGAATGGTGACCTACAGGTACTAGACAATACTAAAAAGTTATGGAGCTAATATAGGTGGATCAACTTCTTTTATTAGGACAGTGAAGCTCTTGGATTCTGGGAATTTAGTTCTCTTCGAAGGTCAAGCTGGCTCAGAAACAATTCTCTGGCAAAGCTTTGATAATCCAACTGTTACATTTCTTCCTGGAATGAAGATGAATGCAGAGATGACTTTAACTTCGTGGAAAAGTCAAGTTGACCCTGCGCCAGGGAACTACACTTTCCGGCGAGGCCAAGATCGAGGAAACCAGTACAAAATTGAGAATAGAGCAATTCCATACTGGAAAAGTGGATTATCAGGAGAGTTATTTAACTCTGACAACAATCTTATTTTTACAGCAATATCCAACTTGCTATCTAACTCTACATCGGATACTGGAAGATCGACATATAAGATTAAGAATAAGACTCTTACAAGTACTACCCCTGGACGGTTGGATTATTACGGTATGAGACTGGTAATGGATCTTGATGGTCATGTAAAGCTTTATAAGTTGGATAACGATACAGCCCCTGCCTCATGGAGTTTGATCCATATGGAACCAAGAGGTAATTGCAGCGTGTTTAATGCTTGTGGTGCCTTTGGCAGCTGCAATATTGAGAAAACTCCCATGTGCAACTGTTTAGATGGGTTTTAGCCAAAGGCACTAAATCATTGGAATTCTGGGTTTTATTCAGAGGGGTGCACTAGAGACTACTCCATATGTCGCAAGGGTGATAATTTCTTGATGTTGAACATAACTGGAGTGGGAACCGACGGTGGCAATGGAATTTATAAGCAGAGTGCACATGAATGCAAAGTGGAATGCCTTAGCGATTGTCGCTGTCAGGCTTATTCATTTCAAAGTACAGAACTGAGCCGTACAAAGGCTAATACGGCCACCTGCTGGATTTGGTCAGAGGATGTCAACAATATCCAGGAGGAGTCCATAGATGGAGGCAGTGACGCCCGAGAACTCTATATCCGTGTGGGTCTTTCTGACATAGGTACTTAATTTTTGCTTCTTCTTCTTGTTTATAATGTAATCTATATAGCACTATAGCAGATTTGCAGGATGTGGGGACTGGGGGTTGATTGATTAATTCCAGTCTTTAATGGCTAAAATTTTTCTAGCCAGTCGGGTTTGGTGTGATGACAAGTGTCTTCCACCAACAAAAGTGACATGATATTTATTTCCTGGGTTTGAATTTGAAAATCGGCTTCTTCGACAACAACGACAACAATGATAATAGTAATAAAAATGAAGAAGTAGAAGGGTAAGGCTACTTTCCAATCTCCTCTTCAAGCACGGCAAAATTGGGAATTCTATGCACCCAATTCCATATGCAACACGATTGGCCAAGTGTTTGTTCTAATACTGAAACTTAATTTCAGTTTAGAATAACACAATTCCTTGCCATATTATGGTGGTTGTGTCACATAGTGACATTTCATTGCAGAAGGGAATTTTGAATTTTAGGCACCCACTTGTTCATTTTTCTTCAAAAAAAAAAAAATTCTGATATATATTAACACAGGCCTATATTGAATCATCTCTTGACCTTTGAGTTTTGAGTTTATTTGTTGTTGTTGTTGTTGTTCATTCATGTATCCTCTGCTACAACAGAAGGTCAAGCCAGCCAAAACTTCATGGCAAGCGTACTTTTTCCATCGATTTTTATATATGTTTTGATCCACTGGCTCGAAATGTGCAACACTCATTGGATTACCGAAACCCCTTTTGACATCACCATCATTTAGGATCCAGCTAACAAGCACTTACACCTTTCACATACTTTGTTTGCTTTGGACACATAAATCAGAATCATAGAACAATATAGCATTTACTCCTGTGACTTAAAAACAAACGAAACCTGATTTTATTTTTTATTTTTTAGTTTTTATTTTGGCAATGTAACTTAGTACCTATATTTATATACATAATGTCGTCAACTTATTACTTATTGTTCTATTCATTTTTTGAAGATGATCACACAAAGTCTGAAGGATCTTCCTACAAGAAGAAGCAATTTGATCCAATGATCCTGATGATTATTGCAACTTTGATGGTTATTGCATGCTGTTTCTTATATTATTTTACAAGAAAAAAGGTGGCCAAATGACAAGGTAACCGGTGTGAAAAAACCATATATTCTTGATTTCTTGTGTCAAAATGAAAATATTTTTGTTTCTTCCATACAGTTAGCAAGAGACTGAAATTTCAATTTAATCTTTTAAAATCAGTTAACAGGGAAAGAAATCAGGCAAATGCAGCATTTCGCCTATATGACAGTGAGCGACAAGTCAAAGATCTGATAGACTCAGGCCAATTTAGAGAAGATGATAAAAAAGGCATAGATGTACCCTTTTTCGATTTGAAAATGATACTAGCCGCTACGGATTATTTTTCAAATGCAAAAAAGCTTGGACAAGGGGGTTTGGGCCTGTTTACAAGGTAATTTAACCATGTTGGTATTCATTATTGTTAATTTTAAACATTAGTTTCCGATTAATGATGGATGGTGCTTATCAGAGTTTTCTCTCAGGGTTCCTTTCCAGGTGGACAAGAAATTGCTATAAAGAGGCTCTCAAGTGGTTCAGGACAAGGCTTGGAGGAATTTAAGAATGAGGTTGTTTTAATTGCTAAACTTCAGCATCGGAATCTTGTTAAACTTTTGGGCTATTGCATCAAAGGAGATGAAAAACTTTTACTATATGAATACATGCCAAACAAAAGCTTAGACTCCTTTTTATTTGGTTAGACTCTAAACCTGAAGTTTAAATATTTGTACTGCATATTATATTGTTGCTTAATATGACTACTTAAAAATGTTCTAAAATGGAATATGGCATGAAAGATCGGACGCTATGTGTGTTACTGAACTGGAAGATACGCTTTGACATTATTTTGGGAATTGCTCGAGGGCTGCTCTATCTTCACCAAGATTCTAGGTTGAGGATTATTCATAGAGATTTGAAAACAAGCAATGTTCTATTGGATGAGGAGATGAACCCCAAGATTTCAAACTTCGGCTTGGCAAGGATATTTGGAGGCAAACAAACTGAGGCAACCACAACCAGAGTTGTTGGAACTTAGTAAGTTTGATGCAGATGGTTGATTATGAAAGCTCTTTCTTTAGACTTTGAATTACATTTTTCAGTTCTCCCATCTATACTCCCTAATTCACTGAAAATTTATACAATTTTTGTTGTGCAGTGGCTACATGTCTCCAGAATACGCATTGGATGGGTTTTTCTCAGTCAAGTCTGATGCCTTCAGCTTTGGAGTAGTTGTACTTGAGGTTATCAGTGGAAAAAGGAACACAGGATTTCACCAGTCAGAGCATGGTTTGAGTCTTTTAGGTTATGTAAGTATGTTGTATTAGTAAGCCAAAGAAAACGTATGTTGCATTAAGTAGATATAGTTATTTTTAATTTTTACTGCACTCTACTTATTGCCAATTCGATTTTCAAATTGTCCCAGGCATGGAAATTGTGGAGAGAAGGCAAGGCTTTAGATTTAATGGACCAAACAATACATGAAACTTGTAATGCAGACGAATTTTTGAGGTGTGTTAACATTGGGCTTTTATGTGTACAAGAGGACCCCAGTGATCGTCCCACAATGTCGAATGTAGTTTGCATGCTTGGTAGTGAAACTGCAACTCTCCCAACTCCTAAACAACCAGCCTATGTTGTAAGAAGATCCCTTTCTAGCAAAACTTCTTCTACTACTAAACCAGAAAGTTTGAATGAATTAACATGTACCATTGAAGAAGGCCGATAATGGTGGATAGCATAAGTGCTCTCATGATTCTTGTTTTCTCGTTATCAGTGTTGCAGAAGTTTCTAGTATTCTTACTATGGTTCTCGTAGGAACAATTAAGGCACATTCCATGTCTGTCATATTGATACTTTTTTTTATTGTCGCTGATATGTGATTACATTGTATCCAATGTAAGTCTGATTGTTTCCTATTTGAACCTCCTTTGTATTTATTGTACTTTACTGATTTCTGATTGTCTCTAACTCAGACCAACTGCCTTCATTTAATTATTCCTATTATTTGGAAGCCTAGTGATGAAGCCAATGTTCGTCAGTTAAGAACAAATGGATTCAGACGGAACCAAACCTTCTTTTCTTCCTCCTTGTAGATACGAAACTGGTAAGGGAGATCTCTTGGTGTGGTCACCGGTGTGGTATCTGCCAAAACACCTCTGATGTTTAAGTCAGTTCTCGGAAGACTTTTACAGTAAAAGTAAAGGACAAAGAATAAGTGTGTTATTGTATATATCTCACCCCTAATTTGTGCTTGTGAAGGCTTTATATAAGCTTCTCTTGCTCCTAGCTGTTGTGGCAGTTATTGCGGTTTTAATACCCCTTTTAGTAACGCTCTCTGTTAAATGATAGGGCTTCAATTCATCTCCAACGGGTTGTACAGTTGGTTCTGCCAGCCTGGGGCATTATTGACGATATTGAATGATCCCACTCCCTTCGCGTGCACTTGCCTATATTTCCTTCGTCTGTATCGGTTTCCTCGCCCGTTCTACTTCCCTCGTCTATATTGCTTTCCTCGTCCTTGTTTATCTCGTCAGTCCTGTCAGTTGACCCCTGATTCTTTGGTCGTCATGACACGTCATGACGACCATGGAAGGTAAAAAGTTGGTAGGTGACTCTTGGAGTTTCGTGCCGCATTAAATGTGTAGTGGTGGCGTCGTACTGATCGTGGCCACATGGCATATTTCAGTTTGTGAAGTTAATGCTCCCATCATATGACACTTCGTTTTTCCCGCGGTTTTTCAGTTTTTGTGTATTTTGGCTTTTAATCCCTCTTCCTTTGTTCTTTGCCTTTTTTCAAAAAGACTTTTATTGCTCTGAGTCTCTCTTCTCTTTTCTTTGCAAAAACTCCCTCCTGCGATTTTTTTTTTGAATCGGCGCGCTGTGCGGTGGTGCTTTTGTGCGATGGTGCTTCTGTGCGGCAGTGCTTCTGTGCGATGATGCTTCTCCTCCAAGGTATTTATTTTCTCAACCTTTGGCTCTGTTTTCGCTTCTTCTCTTCGCAATTTCTCTCATTTTTCGTTTCTTTCTTCTCTCCCTTTTTTTCTTTTTTTTTTTTTTTTTTTTTTTATGGGGATTTTAGCTTGCGTTGTTCTGCTTACATTGTTCCTAGATTTTCATGGTTACTTGCTATGAGGTTAAAATAGTTTGCCCATCGATTTCTTTATTGTTTGCGCATTTAGGGGGATTTTTAGGTAGTTCTCCATGCCTAGAAGGTTTCGTTTTTTAGGGTAACTGTTTGGGAGTTGTGTTGGCCGACTTGCTGCCTTTGCTCCGTTAGTCAATTGATTGGTTTAGAAGTAGGGAAAGAGTGTGAGGAACAATGTCTGATGTTAGATCTAATGAGCTTGAGACTGGACTGTCGTCCAGTGACGATCCAATGGGGGGTGATACTGCTGTTTCGACCCTTCGAGAAGTTAGAGCTATTACGCCTTTGGGTAGAAGTGTAGCCTAGACGCTGAGACGCTAGGGATGTTTAGGGATAGATTCCAATTCCCGGAGCGAGTGAGGCTCCGTCTGCCTGGTAAGGATGATTGGGCTTGTAGCTTCTTCCCAGGGGAGGTGTGTTTCTACGAGGCAGCCTTCATTTGTGGATTAAGGTTTCCCGTCCACCCTTTCCTAATGAAGCTGTTGGACCATTTTGGTATTGCTCTAGGGCAACTTATGCCTAACTCCTGGAGGATTGTGATTAGCTGTATGGGGATATGGCTGGCAACTGTGGATGGGGATATGCTCAAAATTGATGAGCTTGTTCACTTATATCGATTAAAAGCGTCTAAGGAGCATGAGTATTACAAACTGGTACCCTAGGAGGGGAAAAATAGGATCGTCAAGGGTTTACCATCCTCTTTCAGGTATTGGAAGTCCAGATTTTTCTTTGTGTCTAGGGATGAGTTTGAGACCGCCTCGAGCAAGACTTAGGGTGATCTCCCGCGATTACATCGTCGGTGGGGAACCACGACATTAGGTGCATCAATATCTTTTCCTCGTCGCTTTAGTTTTTTTTTTTATGTGTATTGTCATTGCAGCTGATCCCTTCACTTTTTGTTCCGTGCAGTTCAAAAGCGACCGAAACTTAAGAGTAGGTATAGGGGTAGGGTGCAAAAAGCCGTAGAGTATGCACAGACAGTTGAAAATTAGGACGACCTGGTAGATTCTAGGACTTTGGCTTTTTATTGTCTTGGACTAGAACCTTCTTCCTTTGTTCTCTAGAGCGTTGAGATTGAAGGAAAAAAGAGTAAGTGTTAGACTCATTCGTAACGGTTTTCCATTATCTTTTCCTTCCTAACGAACACTTTTTTCTCTTGCAGGGATGACAACAAAATTTAACAAGGATATGTAAGCAAAGATGAGATCGAAAAAGAGTGAGCCGCTGTCAAACTTGGGGAGAAAGACAGTGCGGGTCACCGGCAAGGGTGCCCCTGCCTCTCCTGCCATACAAACCACTCCCGTCACTTTTGGGGCCGAGGTGACGAGGACAGCTTCTCCCTCAACTTCGGTCGAGGAGCTCTCCATGCCCATTACTAAAAGACAGCGTCTGTCCGAGAAGGAGAAGGAGAAGGTTGCTTCTCGTTCATCCACTATTTGGGATGACAAGGGGTTGGCTGCGGAAAGGGCTCATGGGGCCATGGCTACAGAAGACTTGAAGGCTCTCTCTAGAGTGTCTTTCAACTGCGTCACGAGCCGTCATGTTCAAAAGCTTGTTCAGGTGAGATATTTAGTTATGAACTTTTTTTTTTTTTTTTTTTTTTTTTTTTTGTTTCAGGTTTTGGGGGAGAGTCTTCATATCACCTCCGAGTATTTGACCCAAAAAGCTAAGGTGGCTTCCCGTTCGTCGAGGGTGGAGGCCTTGGAGGCAGAGAACTCCATCTTAAAGAAGGACTTGATTGAATCCATGAGTGAAGCCACCAATTTGAAGGAAAAGGTGAAGGGATTAAATGATGATCTTAGGGCCGAGCGCCAACTGACCCTTGAAAAGGATGAACAGCTCCTGGCATCCCGAGAGAAACTGAAAACCATTGCTGCCAGGTCCGTTGAGGCCTTCCAGACCACAAACGAATATAATACGGTCTTGTTCAGCTGGTACTTCAAGGGCTTTGAACTGCTAAGGAGGTACCTTGTCAAGCATACCTCTGGAGTGGACCTGGATAGCCTAGATCTTGAGGAGGTCGACCAAGAGATGGCTGTTGACGAGGTTGCTCAATCATCTGCTGCCTAGCCTGACGCCACAGAGAACGCCAATGTTGAGGATGCCCCCGATGATTCCGCCCCTGTTGTTTGATCTTGAAAAAGAATTTTATCTCTGTTTTTTTTTTTTTTTTTTTTAGTTCTTATTTTGTAAGAACTTTTGTTTCGAGAATATCAGTTTGGCCTAGTTTTAATGGGTCTTTAGTTGTAAAAACTGTGGAATTTGCCCATTGTTTTTGGGCTTTAATTAGGTGCATTTGCTTGCTTTCTTTGGTTTGCATATTTATTACCTTTTTATGCGTCAGTAAACTGTGCTTTGTTGCTTAAGAATCTTTAACTCCTTTTGGCACTTCGTTGTCGTACAACCATTGTTAATCAGTAACTTACATCTATCAAAGCGAAATCTTGTTACTTAGCCATTTTTGGGATTGGATGTCTCTTGACTTCGCTAGTAACTTACATTCGTCAAGGCGGAATCTTGTTACTTAGCAATTTTCAAGATTCGATGTCTCTTGTATTCGTCAGTAACTTACATCCGTCAAGGCGGAATCTTGTTACTTAGCCATTTTCGAGATTCGATGTCTCTTGTATTCGTCAATAACTAACATCCGTCAAGGCGGAATCTTGTTGCTTAACCATTTTTGAGATTGGAGGTTTCTTGGCTTTCAACTGACTAAACTTGTGGACACAGAGACATTAGTTGAACAATTTCTTTATTAATTTGAACATGAATACATTTACTGGTTACATCTATTGGTGGTACTTCTTCAAATGCTCGATGTTCCATGGTCGTGGGAGTTTCTGCCCATCTAGGGTTTACTGATGATAACTTCCTTGTCTGGAGTAGTAAACAACCTGGTAGGGTCCTTCCCAAGTAGGGCCCAGCTTCCCTTGGACAGAATATCTTGTAGCCATACTGACCTTGCGTAGGACGAGGTCACCTATTTCAAGTCGTCTGAGCTTTACCCTCTTGTTGTAATATTCTCTCACCTTCTGCTGGTACTTCGTCATCTTGTTGGAAGCTTTGTCTCTTATTTCGTCTAGGCAGTCTATGTTGATTTGGAGCTGATCGTCGTTGACTTCTTCGTGGAATACCTCCCGCCTGGTGCTGGTGGCCCCTACCTCGATTGGGATTACAGCTTCAGTGCCATAAGTGAGCATAAAAGGAGTTTCCTTTGTCGGGGTTCTTGTTGTGGTTCTGTAGGCCCACAAGACATTGGGGAGCTCTTCTGGCCAGGCGCCTTTCGCATCGTCCAGCTTGGTTTTAATGATCTTCAGCAACGTTCGGTTCGTCACCTCTGTTTGACTGTTGGTATGCGGATGTCCTGGGGATGAGAAGTGGTTTTTTATGCCCAGGCCTGAACAGAAGTCCTTGAAGCCTTGGCTGTCGAACTGCCAACCATTGTCTGATACGATCGCCCTTGGGATCTCGAACCTGCAAACTATATTCTTCTAGACGAAGTTCCAGACTCGTGCTTCGGTGATTGTTGCCGTTGCCTCTGCTTCAACCCACTTCGTAAAATAATCAATTGCAACTAGTAAGAATTTTACCTGAACTTTACCTGGGGGTAATAGGCCGACGATGTCAATTCTCCATTGTGCGAATGGCCACGGGGATGATATTGTCGTTAGTTGTTTTGTTGGAAGTCGCTGGATGTTCCCGAACCTCTGACACTTGTCACATTTCTTGACGAGTTCAACGGCGGTCAACCTGCATAGTAGGCCAGAAATAACCTGTTCGAATGATCTTGCTTACCAGAGATCTGAGACCGGCGTGGTCCCTGCAAATTCCTTCATAGACTTCCCTCAGGATGTATCCGGCTTCTTCTTCATCGACACACTTTAAGTAGGGCATAGAGAAGCCTCTCTTATATAGGGTGTCATTTAGGATCGTAAATCTAGCTGCTCTTTTCCTTACCTTCTTGGCCTCCTCAGTGTCTTGAGGGAGGTGCCCATCTTGTAAAAAAGACATAATAAGAGTAATCCAGCTGTTTGCACCTTGGATCGGGAACGTTGGGACTTCTTCAATGCTAGGGTGTTTCTAGATTTCTATTGCCAATCCACTGTTTGATGACCCTTCTTCTGATGATGCTATCCTTAAGACCTGGTCCGCTATCGTGTTCTGGCCTCGAGGGATCAGTTCAAATTTTACTTCATCGAACTCTTGAGTCAGATGCTTCGTCAACCTGAGGTATTTTTGCATTCTTTCTTCTTTCGCCTCGTACTCTCCCCTTATCTGCTCAATCACTAGTTTCGAGTCACTTTCCACCAACAGGTTCTTCACTCCAAGAATCTTTCCAAGTCTTAGCCCCGTCAATATCCCCTCGTACTCAGCCTCATTGTTGGTTACTGGGAATTGCAACTGAACTCCGTATTTCAGCATTTCTCCGTCAGGGGTGATTATGACTACTCCTACTCCACCCCTTTTTTAGGCTAACGAACCGTCGGTCTGTATCGTCCATAGGTCCTCATTGCTAGTAGGATCATCTTTGTTTGCTGAAGTAAATTCGGCAACGAAGTTTGCCAGGATCTGTGCCTTAACGGCTGTCCTGGAATGGTACTCTATGTCAAATTGGCTGAGTTCAATTGCCCACTGAATCATTCTTTCGGTTGCTTCAGGTTTGCTCATGGACTTTTTGATAGGCTGGTCGATCATGACCGAGATGGGATTCGCCTGAAAGTACTGTCTTAGTTTGCGTGATGCCATTATTAGTGCGAACACGATCTTTTCGATCCCTGGGTATTTGAATTTAGCTCCTTGGAATGCTTGACTGACGTAATAGACTGGGAGCTGTTTCTTGCCTTCTTCATGAACCAAGGCAGCACTTACAGCCGTGACTGACATCGCCAAATATAATTGTAGACTTTCCCCCTCTTTGGCTGGGCTTAAGAGGGGTGGATTGCTTAGGTAACGCTTAAGTTCCTGGAATGCTGCTTCACATTCGTCCGTCCATTCGAAAGCCTGCTTCAAGATTTTGAAAAAGGGTCGGCATTTATCCGTCGCTCTAGAGATGAACCTGTTCAGTGCCGCAATTCTTCCTGTCAGCTTCTGGACTTCTTTGATAGTTTTGGGTGACTCCATATTGATTATGGCTTGCGCCTTCTCCGAATTTTCTTCTATTCCTCTCTAGGACATCATGAATCCCAAGAATTTCCCTAAAGCTACACCAAAGACACACTTGCTTAGATTCAGCTTCATCTGGTACTGCTTGAGGGTGGCAAATGTCTCCTTCAAATCTTCTAGATGGGAGAGCTTTTCCTTACTCTTGACAAGCATGTCATCCACGTATACCTCCATGTTCCTGCCAATCTATTTTCTGAACATCTTATTTACTAACCTTTGATAAATGGCTCCTGCATTCTTCAAGCCGAAAGGCATCACCTTATAGCAGTAGAGTCCTTGGCTTGTGACGAATGCAATTTTCTCCTGATCTTCTTTGGCCATTTTTATCTGATTGTATCCTGAGAAGGCGTTCATGAATGTCAGTAATTTGTTTCCAGCAGTTGAGTCCACCAGTTGGTCTATCCTTGGTAAGGGGAAACTATCCTACGGGCATGCCTTGTTCAAATCCGTGAACTCCACGCACATCCTCCACATTCCATTTGCCTTCTTCACTAGAATGACGTTCACGAGCCAATCTGGATAGTATACTTCTCGAATGAAACCTGCTGCCAAGAGCTTATTGACCTCGTCTGCCACCGCTTGGTCCCGTTCTAGGGCAAAGGTTCTACGTCTCTGCTGGACGGGCTTCATTTCAGGGTTTACTCTTAACTCGTGCTGAATAACTTCCAGGGATATACCAGGTATGTCCTCGTGACTCCAGGCGAATACGTTTAAGTTTTCTTTCAGTAATTGGACGAGCTTAGCTTTCATCTCAGGACTTAGCTTCTTCCCTATCCTTGTCCTTTTAGTTGTCTCCCCTTCAGCTAACTCTGCTATTTCTAGGGCTTCTACCTTTTCTTCTTCTTTTTCTTCTATCATCCATGTATGGTTTTCTCTTGCAGCTAAAACGGCTTGGTAGCACTCTCGGGCTAAAACTTGATCTCCTCTTACTTTGTCGACCCCATCATCAGTCGGGAACTTCACTTTTAAGCAATAAGTGTACGTGGCTACCTTCCATTTGTTGAGTGTGGGCCTTCCAATAATGGCGTTGTAGGATGAAGGACAATTTACCACCAAGAAGTCTAGCTGACGTGTTAATTACCTCGGGTAGGTCCGACTGTCACTGTTAACGTTACCATGCCTTTAGGATATATGCGATCTCTACTGAAACTAATGAGTGGGGAGTTAAAAGGGCGCACCCTTTTTGGATCTAACTTTAGCTGCTGGAAAGCAGGAAGGTAGATAATGTCTGCTGAACTATTATTGTCCACGAGGATCCTCTTGGTGTTGAATCCTTCTATGGTCAACATTACAACTAAAGGGTCGTTGTGTGGCTGTTTCGCCCCTCTAGCATCTGCTTCATTGAAGGACATATCTTGGTTTGTCTGTCTTTGCTTGATTCGAGGCACCATATAGACACTGTTCACTTGTCTCTGGCATGCCTTCTTAAGGGACTTGAATTACCCTCCAGCGAAGGGTCGTCTTGCTATCGTCACTATCTCCCCGATCACATTTTGTGCAGGTTAGGGATGACGATTGTCTTTTCTTGACGAGTATTCTTGCTGATTCTTGCTTCTGTCTTTGGATTTATCGTATTATCCCTTCTTCACATACTTCTGTAGCTTCCCTTTTCGTATCAAATCCTTAATTTGCTCCTTGAGATCCCGGCAATCCTCCGTGTAGTGGCAATGATCTTTATGGAATCGGCAGTACTTGTTTTTATCACGAACGTTGGGCGATGAATGCAATGGTCTTGGCCACTTCAGGTAGTGCTCATCCTTAATCTGCTATAAAATTTTGTCAACGGGCATAACTAAAGGGGTAAACCTTACTGTTCAAAGGCTTTTATCATCTCTTCTTCTGTTACTGTCACTGGCTCGACGATCTTGACGTTCCCTCTTTTGACCCCTGTGTTCGCTGTCCTTTCTTCCTATACTTCCAGGCCTCTCTGAATCCCCTATGGCTAAAAGCGCATCTTTGGCGTTTATGTACTTCTATGCTTTTAAGAGCATTTCTGCCATCATCTTTGGGGGGGTTCTTCGCAAGTGAAGGTACAAGCTCCTTGGATCTCAGCCTCGCCTTAAAGGTCGTCAGCTGTACTTTATCGTCAGCTTCATCTACCTCCAAGGTCTCTCGGGTGATGCGTTTTACGTACGACCTCAATGTTTCCTTCTCTCCTTACCTAACAGTGAGTAAATAATCTGCTGGCCTCTTCAGATGTTGTCCTCCAATAAAATGACGTAAGAAGGCGCTACTCAGCTGCTCAAAGCTGTCGATTGACGAGGTTGGCAACTTAGCGAATCATTCCCTAACTGCTCATTTGAGAGTGGTGGGGAAGGAACGACATAGTATCTCATCAGGGGGCTGTTGAAAACCCAGTGTTATTTTGAATGTGTTGAGATGATCTTGGGGGTCTTTCAACCCATCGAACTGCTCGAGCTGAGGAAAACGAAATTTGGATGGCACTGGGTGCTCGAGGACTGCTGTAGTGAAAGGCGAATCTGTGGCCCTTATCATTCTTTCCACGCTCTGATCCGTCTTTTCTTTGATGGCATTCCGTAGCTCGTCCATCTCTTTCCTCATTTCTAGTATAACATCTGAATTTTGTTCGTCAGGAGTGAATGGTCTGGGGGTATTAGTTCTTCTGTGACCATCCCTTTCATCCTCTGGGGTGCCCCTAGATCGACTCTCTTCCTGTTGAACATGTTGAAGTTGTATCTTCATTTACTGATTCTGTCTGGTGAGTTCTTCGACGGTGGCCGCAAGGGCTTGGATTTGCTGGGCCAAGGTTGCGGGATCTTGATTGGATTCCATCTGAATGTAGAAATTGGTGGGAATCACTTCTCGAATATGAAAATGTCATTCCCCACAAATGGCACCAAACTGATGAAACAAATGTTTGTCAGTTAAGAACAAATGGATTTAGACGAAACCAAACCTTCTTTTCTTCCTCCTTGTAGATACGAAAACGGTGAGGGAGATCTCATGGTGTAGTCACCAGTGTGGTGCCTACCAAAACACCTTCGATGCTTAAATCAGTTCTCAGAAGACTTTTACAGTAAAAGTAAAGGACAAAGAATAAGTATGTTATTGTATATATCTCACCCCTGATTTGTGCTTGTGAAGGCTTTATATAAGCTTCTCCTGCTCCTAGCCGTTGTGGCAGTTATTGCGGTTTTAATACTCCTTTTAATAACGTTCCCTGTTAAATGATAGGGCTTCAATTCATCTCCAACGGGTCGTACAGCTGGTTTTGCCAGCCTGGGGCATTATTAGCGATATTAAATGATCCCGCTCCCTTTGCATGCACTTGCCTATCTTTCCTTCGTCTGTATCGGTTTCCTCGTCTGTTCTGCTTCCCTCGTCTATATTGCTTTCCTCGTCCATGTTTATCTCATCATTCCTGTCACCTAGAACAGCATTATTAGCAATTTTCATCAAGAGGTACAGTTAACCTTACATTTGAGCTGTACTGTTCATTGCCACAATAAGCAGGAAGAGATTCAAGAGAATGCTATTCACATGTACCATTAGTGCACTTATAAAGAATAGGCATACATGTCATGTCTCCACTGTAGATCATTTCAAATGCGGTCATATGAAGCCATTTGGAATATGTTCTATTTGGAAAGACAGGTCGTAATTCACGTAGGCTGCCATATAATTGTATCTAATATTCCATCTACACCAAAGAAACATAGAAGTTAAGTAGTCGAAACAATCAAATAGTTAAAAAAGGAAAACTGGAAAACAAAAAGGACAAGATGAAAAACTCAATTTTAGTTTCGAATAATCGAAAAACGCAATTTCGTATGCTGCCTTTGGAGAATTCCTTACTCTGTTCTTGCATGACAGTATCCCGGCTTTCCAGTTGTGCGTATTCTGTTGTTGAGGAGATGTAGCACTAGTGTTTGCTTATAATACAAGTTTTTGCTTCTAATTCCTCGGTATGGACAAGAATGCCTTTAATGTGAGATACATCATCCTTTATTAGATTGTAGGGATTTCGTACCTTCATCAGTTGTAATTAAAAGTATGCATTTTCACCCATTCAACACCAGTAGACACTATGCACAGAGACAGAGTCAGGAACAGGAATTTAGCTTAGGAGTTAGGAGGAATCATGAACAAAAAGAAATTTTAATCCAAGATTAATGAAATACATACAAGACTAAGGTTGTGTTTGGCATTGGCTTAAAGAGCCAAGTTTTTTTACTATTCAGCTTATTTTTGCTACTATTCATGAGTCTCATTATTCTTTTTGGTACTATTTATGAGTCCTACTAGTTCTGTACTATTTCGGTTACTTTTTAGTTTTATAAAGGAAATGAAACTGGGCATGCACACCCGCATATAAGAGCAAGACACTAACTTAATCTATATATTATTAAAAGCTGAAGCGTAGCATTTAATATTGCTACACTTACATTGAGCCACATCAGCAGCCACGTCATCATTTTTTGTTTCCAGTTTTTGTTATATATCGATTTTAAACATTTTCTCATTTAAGGTGATTTAAAAACTCTATTATTTAAAGATTAAAATATCTTTTAACCATTATTTTATTATTAATTTTTCAAAACTCTCCTTCCTTTTACCTCTTCATCTTCCCACTACTTTCTACCTTAATATCATTCTCTCTACCTTTTGTCTTTCTTTATTTTGTCTTTTCTTATTTTCAACATCTTACTATAAATTTGACATTTTCCTTTTCATTCTATGCATAGTTTTCTCATACAAAAAGGCGACTTCTCTCTCTCTCTCTCTCTCTCTCTCTCTCTCTCTCTCTCTCTCTCTCTCTCTCTCTCTGTTTTTTCATTTTTGTTTGATTTTTTTTTTTTCATTGCATCAACTCTTCAAGTTGATGATTTTTATGTTAATTAGAATTCTACTTTGGGTTGATGCAATTTATTTTTGTGTTTAAGCTGCTATCTTTTATATTCTCTTTGATTAAATATTATCCTACTGCATTATGTATATAGTATATAAAAATATAATGTTATTATATTACATAGAATGACTTAGATAATTTGATGTTTATTGCTATAGAGTTTATTTTTACTCTTTTTTCCTCTCATATTATTTTATTCAACATTTAAATCTAGTCACATCCTCCATACTGTTAAATTATGTGGCACAAATCAAGAAAATGGCTAGACACAAACCTACCTTCCTTTACCATACGATGGGGGAATCAATATATTTGTGTGATAAAGGGTCATATAATTTATAATCTAGATAGTACCCTTTGAATGTGACTAGGCCCATAGATTGAGCAATTTGTAGACTTAAAAAAGGCTATTTAGAATGAACTTTTTGACTTAAGTCTAAAAAAATATGAACTACTCTATATCATTTAGATAAAAACTTTTATCATAAATACATTAATATTTTTTTTCCTCATATTTAAATCATGCAAACTCAATAATTTTATATTATATGTTAGCATCGTCTTTGCTTCTTCTTCTTTTTCTTCTCAAAAATATTAAGAATGCCAACAATATTGATCTTATGGGAAAAGGTACCCAAAATATTGAGAAAAAAATGTTTTATATTACAATCTACTAAAACATTTTACACATTCATCTATTTTAGTTTAGATTTTTTTCCAAAGAAAAAAATTTAATTTAGTTATTTATAAGTAAACAATGACATAATGATTCATGAATATATATATATATATACATATTTATCTTGTGCGGTTGTAACTTTACATATACTTTTGCATTTATATATTCATCTACTTTAATTTAGATGTTTATAACTTAATAGTGAAATCTATAAACAAGGTAATTAAAGCAATCGTATTTCTATGATTCAAAAAGTCATAATTTCTTTTTTGAAAAAAATGCCTTTTACATTTCCTTTGAATTATTTTTTTAAAATTTTATAAAACCTTTGACATAACACTAACCTAACCATTTTATACATTAAAAAAATTTAAGGCTCATTATTACTTCCGTTAATATATTATGGATATTGTAATTGATTGAGACCAAACTAGAGAAATGTCTTTCATATTTCCTTTAAAATTCAGAAGGGGAAAAAAAAAACCCCCCCTTTGACATACCACTGACGTAACTACATCTATAACTATTTAAACAATCTATGATATCTCTTTCTTATTGATAACCATAAAATTTACAACTAGCAATGGAACATACAAAGTAATAAACAATAAATGAAGGAAGGAAAAAAAAGAAAGGAAATTAAACGTCAATTAATAACTGTTATTTGGAAAATAAAAAGGTGGTAAAGAGGAGTAGAAAATAAAATAAAGATGGCTATACAGAGGATATTAAAAACTTTATAGTGCAATAAAATTAACAATTCAATATAATAATACAAAATTTAAACTTAAAACTAATCAAACTCTAACTAGGGAAATTATATATATATATATATATATATATATATATATATATATAAAGTCATAATCTTCATATACCATGATTAAAAAAAAAAAAATTATTGAATAGTTCTACCTCTTATTTAACGTCTATTTTATACAAATCATCAACCAATAAATATATGGTAATGGTAAAAAATGTTATAGACAAGATTATGAAAAATATGATAAAACTTAAAAAAAAAAAAAAAAAAAAAAAAAAAAAAAAACTCTTTATAAAGTCTAGGGACTAAAATAGTATTTTATTTAAAAAATTATCACGCGCAACGCGCGACCTGTGACTAGTTATAATAATATATAAATAAATGAGCAATCTCACTCAGTGACCGAATATCTCTCTATTTTGATTCAGCTTTTCCTTTTTCTCTTCAGTGTGTAAGACACGCCCAAGACACCTTCCAAGAAAATTAAAAAAAGCAAGATGACTTTTGTGGCTTGTTCAACTACCTCATGCAAAGAGGTGTCCTATAGAATGTGGGCTGGACTACAATGATGCCATGCACCCAACATTGTAAACCGACATAATTTGACTAATAACTAATTTAGTGTAAAATTGGTAGTATAATTTGGCACAACGGGGCCTAAAATCCGTAATAGAATGATGTTTTTTTGCACGACATGTTGTCATATATGAAGCATGCTTATCGAAAGAACCAAACGATTATAAAAGAAACAAATAATTAAGGTGAAGGAAAAAGAAGGGATTCAAATCAAACGGTAAAAGTCGTTCACGTTGCATACTTTATTGGCAACCTTTTCCAGTTTTCGAAGTGAAAATTGCTGACCAAGAAGTCTTTGCGTCAACAAGCAAGAACACGAGGTCATTTTAATTAGTGCCAAGACAGCCAAAAGAGCAGGAGGGGCTGCAATTAGATGATCAGCAACCACACCGACACTGCTTCTAACAAATACAACAAAGTAAATTCCACTTGTGCGTGTGCATTTTTTCATAACGGCAACAGAAAGTTGAAATATGGGAGCAGTCAACGTTATTAAAGGATGGTCCGCAAACTGCATGCGGTGTTCCATGTTCATCATCTTGTACATAATACAAGTACTGCTGTGTTCCTTTCATGTTTGTTGCGCTGATAGAGTTTCTTTGAGGTATGCGAATGGATTAGATCAGACAATGAAGAAACTCTGGTTCGCCTGGAAGAAAGTTTGAATTAGGATTCTTTAGTCCTACTGGAAGTTCTGGCGGCAAAAGATATGTTGGAATATGGCATACCTCAAATAAGCAAACAGTTGTATGGGTTGCCAACCAAGATCTTGTCAAAGGCAAGCTTGTGCTTCATCAGCTGCTACACTAGTGCAGCTCAGCTTGCCACACCGTGGAGCATCTTGTGCATCAGAGGTGCCCAGGCAAGCATTGGATCAAGCAAGACAATCACAGCAATTACTAGTTGATGCAGGAGCAGATGAAACTCAGATTGAAGCATTAAGTAGTTATCAAGGAGTCTTGTCTTGTGCTACAGAGTTGAAGAAATTGAAGAAATGTAAAAATTCACCTAAATGACAGTGAAGTTTAACTGATGTATGCACAGAAACGGTGTGTAGTTTTGTATGTTAGTTTAGTTAGTTCAATCAAGCACGTGTAAGAGTTGGTTAAGTCAGGTTTGGTCTGTTCACACATGCATCTATTTGTTAAGTTAGTTATAGAACTGAGTTGGTTTCTTTACTTGTATATATGTATAATTGTTGATTCAACAAAGATAAGATCAGTTTTGCATCAAAATCAGTTTTTCTCATATGGTATCAGAGCAAACCTCTAGATGCTTCCATTTCTAGGGTTCATCAGATCAAATTTGGGAATTTCTCAAATTTCTCATCCACAAATTTTACTTTCTTCAAGCTTTTCTCATCCACCATTATTGATTTCTTCAAGCTTTTTCCTTTTCTTCAATGGCCGACACAACAATAGCTAATGCTCCCACTACTGAATCTTCATCTTCTTCATAAGATTCATATAAACCCAATGATCCTCCGTTTTTACATCCTAGAGAGAATCCAGGAGCTGTTCTCACTTCTCAACCATTGTTTGGGGGAGAGAATTACCTTGCTTGGGCAAGATCAGAGAGAAAATCATTGATTACCAAGAACAAACTTGGTTTTATAGATGGTTCCTTAACCATCTCTTTTCCATTGATGAATTCTCCAATTGCTACTCAAGCATGGATTTGTGCAGACAATATGTCTGGTACTTGGATTATCAATTCTGTCTCACCAAAACTCCAACCTAGTATCATATACAAGGACATTGCACTTGAGATTTGGACTGATCTCAGGGACATGTTTAGTCAAGGGAATGGCACTAAGGTCTTCAATATCTAGAAACAAATTGCTGAGATTTATCAGGGAGAGCAATCACTCATTGATTATTTCACTCAACTTAAAGTCTTGTAGGATCAACTTCAGAATCTTAGTCCATTTCCTCAATGCACTTGTGGACAATGTGTGTGTAGTATTAATCAGAGGTTGAAGAGTCTTCAAGCCAAAAAGTCCACAATGACATTTCTCATGGGAGTGAATGATTCATTTTCTCAAGTGAGAACACAGATCTTGCTAATGGATCCATTGCCTTCTGTCAATAAGGCTCACTCTTTGTTCATCCAAGAAGAGATGCGAAGGTCTGTGCATAATGTTATTAGAGTTGAATCCACTGCCTTAGCTACCAAGAGCTCAGGAAACAATTTCAAAGGCAAAGAGAGGCCTTTATGTACTCATTGTGGAAAGCTAGGCCACAATGTGGACAAATGTTATAAGCTGCATGATTTCCCACTAGGTTTCAAGTTCACAAACAATAAAAATGCAACTGCTCATCAAGTTTCATCTAATCTTGAGTTGATTCAAGGGAATGCTCCTGCTGAGGTCACTGATTTTGCCTTTTCTATGCCTGCATCTCAAGCTCCAGCCTTCACTCATGATCAATACCAACAGCTTCTGACCTTAATTGGTTCCTGCTCTACTCAACAATCCTCTAAAGGTCAAGAACTTCATGTAGCAAATACTGTAGCTTGTCCCTCTAATGTTGCTGCAGGTAATTCTATTAACTTCAAGCATTCTGTCTTTTCTGTTAAAATAGTTAATAAAAGAGCTTATGATCTTCATACATGGGTTATTGGTATTGGTACAAGTGATCATATAGTTTGTTCCATTCAATTGTTAACTTCTTATATTGAAATCTCACATACTATGGTTGAATTGCCTAATGGGGAAGCAACTATTGTTACACATATTGGAACCATTCAACTCTCCTTTCACATCACCTTTACCAATGTTCTTTGTGTACCCTCTTTCACTTTTAACCCTCTGTCAGTGCCTTAACTAAATCTCAACCTATATGTCTTGTTTTTCTGTCCAAATTCTATTTTATACAGGACCTTACATGTTGGAGCGTGATTGGAATGGGCCAAATGCATGATGGTTTATACTTGTTACAAGAATCAAGTCTATTTCAAGCCACTGCTTCTCTTTCTGATTTCCTTTCAAAGCAGAATTTCAAGTCTTTCTCTGCTGCTTGCTCTTCCTCTCTTTCCAACAATGTATTGTCACTTTGGCATTCAAGGCTTGGGCACCCCTCTGATGTCAAGGTTCAATCTTTAAGCAATGTTTTACCTTTTCTTAAGAATTGTTGTAATGAGCCTTGTATTGTTTGTCCTTTGGCAAAACAAAAGAGAATTCCTTTTCCTTTCAATAATAATAAATGTGCTCATCCTTTTGATCTTACTCATATGGATGTTTGGGGTCCTTTTTCTATTTTAACATCTGATGATCACAAGTATTTTCTTACTATTGCTGATGATGCTTCTAGAGCAACTTGAGTTTTCTTGCTAAAGGCTAAATTTGAGGTTAGACCACTCATTATGTCTTTCTATAACATGATTCTCACTCAATTTGAAACCAAAATCAAATCCATTAGATCTGATAATTCCTTGGAGTTTAGCTTTCATGATTTTTACAGTTTTAAAGGAATTGTTCATCAATTGAGTTGTGCTTACACTCCACAACAAAATTCAGTTGTGGAGAGAAAGCATCCACATATACTTGCTACTACTAGGGCATTGCAGATTCAATCCAACCTTCCTTTATCTTTTTGGGGAGATTGTGTACTTACTGTAGTCTATTTAATCAATAGACTTCCTTCTCCACTTCTTAGCAAAACACTTGTTTGAACTTCTCTTCCATTAACCTCCTTCCTATTCATATCTCAGAACCTTTGGTTGCTTGTATTATGCTACCAATCTCACTCCTCACAGACACAAATTCACTCCTAGACCCAGAAAGTGTGTTTTTCTAGGCTATGCCTTCAATGTCAAAGGTTATAAATTTTTGACCTTGATTCTCACACTGTTTTTCTGTCTAAGGATGTAGTATTTTATGAGTCTAGTTTTCTTTTTGCCTCAGATAGTTCTCCTAAGTGTCATGATCTCATTCCTTCACTTGTTTTTACCTCTACTCCTTCTACTTCCCTTGATTTCTTTACCTCTTCCTCTTAGCCTATTTCTGATGACACCATTATCCAAATTCATCATGATTTTGATGAGGACATTCAGGAATTTCTTGATGCACCTGATGCTTATGATGCATCTAATCAGCCTTCTATCTCTGCTGCACATGATGTTTATAATGCCTCTAATCAGCCTTCTATAGCTTTTAGGAGGTCTACAAGACCTACTAAACCACCTTCCTACCTTAAGGCTTATCACTGTAATGAAGTTACATCAACTCCCATTCCAAGTTCCTCCATTCCCACTTCAGGTACTTTTCATACCTATCAGTATTATGATAACTTGTCTTCTCCATACAAGACTTTTTGTTGTGCCATCTCTTCCATCACATAACCTACTTTTTATCACCAAGCTGTTGGTAACCCCAAGTGGCAAGAAGCCATGGATGCTGAGATTTCTGCTTTGGAAGCTAATAATACTTTGACTATTACTTCCTTGCCACTTGGTAAGAAACTAATTGGTTGTAAGTGGGTGTATAGGGTGAAGTACAAATCAGATGGTTCTATTGAAAGGTATAAGGCCAGATTGGTTGCTAAGGGTTTCATCCAAAAGGAGGGGCTGGATTACATTGATACTTTCTCTCCTATTGCTAAAATGGTGTTTGTTAAAACTGTGCTTGCTGTTGCTACTATGAAAGGCTGGTTTTTTAGTCAGCTTGATGTTGACAATGCTTTTCTCCATGGAGATTTTCATGAGGAGGTCTATATGTCCCTTCCACCAGGCTTTCACAGCAACAGGGAGTAGTCTAAAGTGTTTCACAACAAGGGGGAGAAGGGGGAGTAGCCTCAAGTGGTTTGCAAGCTCAGTAAATCACTCTATGGCCTTAAACATGCATCTAGAATGTGGCTTTCTAAGTTCTCAGCTGCCTTAATTGATCTTGATTTTGTTCAATCTAAGCCAGATTACTCATTGTTCACTAGACAGCAAGGTGAGTCTTTTATTGTGTTGCTAGTTTATGTTGATGACGTTTTGATTGTTAGCAATGATCAAAAGGGAGTTGAGGAGTTTAACTGGATCAGAAGTTTAAGTTGAAAGATTTAGGAGACTTGAAATAATTTCTTGGTTTGGAGGTAGCTAGAACAGAAAAAGGCATTTCCTTGTGTCAAAGGAAATATACTTCAAAGATTTTGGAGGATGCTGGTTTACTAGGATGCAAACCTTCTAAAGTTCCTATGGATCATACATTGAAACTTAGCAAGCTTGAAGGTGAATCGTTGAATGATCCAAGTCTGTATAGAAGGTTGGTAAGGAGGCTGTTGTACGTAACCTTTATCAAGCCTAACATTACATTTGCAATTCACACGCTTAGTCAGTTTATGGCAAAACCAAGAAAGCCTCATTATGCAGCTGCACTTAAGGTACTTCATTATCATAAGAATGAACCAAGGAAAGGAGTCTTCGTTTCTGCAAGATTAGAACTCCATGTCAAAGGATTAAGTGATGCAAACTACGCATCCTGTCCAGATAGGTTTGTCACAGGTTATTGCATTTTTCTTGGGGACTCATTGATCTCTTGGAAATCAAAGAAGCAGGCTACTATGTCAAGGTCTTCAGCTGAGGCAGAATATAGGGCCATGGCTGTGGTAACTTGTGAAATTGTATGGATTCTTTAGTTGCTAAAAGATTTGCAAATTAGGCATGATAGAGAGGCATAGCTGTTTTGTGATAGCTAGTCAGCTTTGCACATAGGGTCCAATCCAGTATTTCATGAAAGGACCAAGCACATAGAGATTGATTATCACATTGTAAGCGATAAAGTGTTGGCTAAGGTGATTAAATTGAATCATATGAGATCACACTGTCAATTAGCAGATTTGTTAACTAAGGCCTTGGGTTATAAACAATTTTCTGAATTGGTGTCCAAGATGGGACTACTTAATATATATTCTTCCTCAATCCATCTTGAGGGGGAGTATCAAAGGCAAGCTTGTACTTCATCAGCTGCTACACCAGTGCAGCTCAGCTTGCCACATTGTGCAGCAGCTCGTGCATCAGAGGTGCCCAGGCAAGCATTGGATCAAGGAAAACAATCACAACAATTACTAATTAATGCAGGAGCAGATGAAACTCAAATTAAAGCATTAAGTAGCTATCAAGGAGTCTTGTCATGTGCTACAGAGTTGAAGAAATTGAAGAAATGTAAAAATTCACCTAAACAACAGTGTAGTTTAAATGATGTATGTACAGAAACGATGTGTAGTTTTGTATGTTAGTTTAGTTAGTTCATTCAGGCATGTGTAAGAGTTGGTTAAGTTTGGTATGGTCTATTCACACATGCATCTATTTGTTAAGTTTGTTATAGAACAGAGTTGGTTTCTTTACTTGTATATATATGTATTCTTAGGTTCTAAGACTTTAGGATCTAAATGTATTAAAACTTCAATTTGTAATGTTGGCAAACCATGATAAAAAATTAGAGTCTAGATTTAGATTGCTCAAAGTATGTTTATTTGTAAAGTTGGAATCGAGTGTACTGTAGGATTTATTGGACTAAATTTGTAAGGATCAATCGGTCAAAAATTAGACTCCATCAATCGAACCTCGTGCAGATTTTTTTTTAGCAGAATTTCCAACTCAGCTCAAGCCCATTTGATGTTTAGGATTTTATATTTTATGTCTCATATAAAAAGAAAACCCCTAGCCACGTTTTAAAGGTTGTTGGTATGCTGTGTGTGTGAATCTCTTGTGAGATCTAGAGGTGTTTACCTTCATACACACTTAAGATTATCAAGATCAAGATTGATGTCAAGAACTTGGTGATCTCTTTAGTTGCTGTTTTAAGAGCTTAAAGAAAAACACAAGTGGGTGTACTTGTAGTTGTTGTGGATCAAGGAAAGAAGTAGTCCGTAGACTTGGAACTGTCACGTGGTTGTGGTAGTAAGTTTTCTACTCGAGGTAACAATAAGATGTTAATGGTCTAAGTCTTATTGTAAAATTTCAATTCTTTCATAGTGGAGTTGTTTTACCTTGAGGATAGCTAGGTTAAATTCTCTCCAGATTTTTACCAGTTTGGTTTTCTTGGGTTATCATATCGTTGTGTTCTTTATATTTCCGCATTATTTACATGATATGATTTGCTTGTGTTTGTTGGGAAATTTAGACCCCGGTTGATAGAATTAACAAGTTTTAAACCCAAGTTGTTAATTAGATTTATTATAAATAAAACTTGTTAAAACAAACAAACATCAATATCATGTCGAAACTAAGTGTAGCGGAAAAATAAATAAGACAAAATATGATGACCTAGGAAAACCAATGAAACTAACCAGTTTCACAGTAAAAAACCTAGAGGAAAACCTTCCCGAAAAGTAATCCACTATAGTAAAGAGAAGTTTCAGATTTAGTACAAAACTTTTGTCCCTAGACTCTACAATCCCCGTAGATGAACTCACAGCAGAAATCTTTTACCGCTTCAGAACTTTTGAATTCTTCAATATATGAACGCCATCCTTTGATGCACGGATCCCGGTATGTGACTGACTCCTTTGCACGAATCCCAGTACGTGACTCACTCACCAACTTGAGGAAGACGAATGTTGGCTGCAAAGTTCTTCAATTCATCCACACGATGAAGATTAAGAAGCACTTGGTTTCAAAACTCTAAGGTGCAAAAATACAGTAGCTTCTTTCAGAGAGAATAAGTCTTCAGTAACCTTTTCTATATGTTCTCCTTGTATTCTCTTATGTGACGGCTTCTAAAATAAGTCTTATATATGTCTAGGGTTGTGAGAAAAGAAACCCTACACAAATACATAAATATGGGCTGAAAATCAGATCTGAAAATCTGAATTCCCGTAACCTCGATAGATCGAGAAGCTGTCGAGCTTCATTAAACCTCAATAGATAGAGGTATCGAGCAGCTGTCGGGCAGCTGTTCGCAGGTGTCCACAAGTGTTCAGCTATCTGTCCAACTTTAGTAAACACCTTTTCTTTACTTGTTTCTTGGTCCAATCTTCATGGCTTTAATACTAGACTTGAACAACATGTTCTTTGAAATATTAAACATATCTTAGATCTACCCAAATATAAGTAAAGTCGTTTTCTCAAAGGATTAACCAACTACATAAAATATGTCTTTAACAGTGTTAACCTAGATCTGAATTATTTATCTAATTAATCACTTAGCTAAATAACTAGGTTAAAGAACTTGTGTTTTACAGGGTCTAAAAACGTACAAGTGGTATCAGAACGGATTAACTCTAGTGTTTAGATCTTTTGATCTAAGAGTTGATCATTGACCCCTGTTGTCATGGAACACGGTCACTCTCTTGCGATCCCACCTCACTTTGATGGGAACAACTATGCCTACTGGAAAGTGGATGAAAGCATTCTTGAAATCAATTGATGAGAGAGTTTGGAATTTTGTTGAATACGGATAGGAGAAACCAACTAGTCTTCTAAGTGAGTTGCAAACTTCTCGGAAAGAAGCAGCCGATTTTAATAGCAAAGCCATGAATGCTATTTTTAATATTGTTTCTATGGAGGAATTCAAGAGGCTCTCAAATGTTAAGGTTGCTCATACTGTATGAAATATTCTCCAAACTGTGCATGAATTTTCTCACAATTGGCTTACTCTCATAGAAAGAGAGAAGGCAATAAAGTAGCTTATAGTTTGGCAAGGTTAGCAATAAATTACCTTGACTGTATAGTGTGGATGGAGGATGTTCCTATACAAGTATGCTCTGTTATTCAGGTTGATTTAGCCGTTTTGTCTTAATAAAGTTGGATGTCTTTCTTCTCAAAAAAAAAAAAATACTGTTTAAGGGTTGAGAATTATTATAACTTAAGGATTGAGATTAAAAATGAATTTTTAGCTTTCTAACCTCACCTCTTGATTTGTGATTGCATGTAAGTCACTACATGTTGTGGAAATACTTATAATTTTATTTGCCTGAAGTTAGGGTAGGGCTCGTGTTGGGTTGGTATAACAACGATAACACCTCAGTACAAAATTATCTTCTAGCATACCAGTTGTGCTATAATGTCATTTAAAGCACATGCCTTCTCAAATATATATATATATATATATATATATATATATTAGCATCTGAATTTTGCAGTTAATGGATCTACATATAGATTACAAACCTTTCTTAGGATGCTTGAAATCTTTTATGACAAACCTGAAAAAAAAAAATCAAGAAGAAAATTAAACTGAATTAAAAAAAAAAAAATAGAACCATATAGATTGGAAAATTGCATGAGTCTATGAACGCTTTAAAATAAAATTTTTTTAAAAAAATAGCTATCATTTCAAGTTTGATTTTACTATTTTAGTCGAATAGGTTTAGTCAAATAAGTTCCATAATTGAAAAGGAAAAAAAACCCTACTTTATAATGACGGCTCAAGAGTTAACATAATCAATGCACAAAAAAATTGATATTGGAAGAATAATGACTTTTTAAAGATTATGAAAATTCAGGAATTAAATTTCCAAAATTTTTGAAATTAAAACCAAAAAAAATAAAGGATTAATGAAGATTTTTTGGGAAAAAAAATTATTCTAATAATTAGCCAAAAAAAATAGTAATTAATGTTGCAAACCGATACATAATTCTATGCACACTTTACATAATAAGTATTAAGTGATAATATTCAAAAAAATAAAAATAAAAATAAAAAAGGAACAACATGAATAAATCTGATTTGAAAAAAATATATTTCATTTTGTTTTAAAAAAATTATATAAAAAAAATCCTGTTAACTTAATAGTGGTGTATCTAAATGATACACAAAAAAAAAAAAAAAAAAAAAAAAAAAAAAAAGTAAAGCATATACTTTTGAACCTCATCACATCTAGAAAAATAATAAAGCATTCAAAATATTGAAAAGGCAATTTAAGTTCATGTATGAGATACATACTCGTCCACCATTGCTGCAATAGTCATTGAAGCCTCATCTTTAAAATAAAGAATCAATGTAATTCTCATAAAAGTTGCCTAAAAGGGTTAAAGATTCAATAAGATTAAAGAAAAAAGTGATCAAGTGTAAATAATTATCTCACTAGAATAAGGGGTAAGATTTCTTCCTAGAATTATATTAAATTGGTAATTCCAAATTAAATTTAAAATTGATAATTCTTAAAAAAAAAAGCGTACTAAGCAATTGATAAGTTCAAATTTAATATAATCTTGATAATATTTTAAAATTAAAACTGATAATTCAAGAATACGCGTGTAGAACATCTTGATAATTTGATGGACTGTCAAATGAATAGGTAAAGAGTCAATATTTATAGAGGTTTAGATAATGGATTTCATGGATTTAAATTGCATTTATGACCCATAAGAAAAACCTTTAAAAAAAAAACACAAAAAAAGAAGAAGAGAAATACATACTTGTAATAGTTTGGATGGTAGGTTTGATAAAGACTTCTACTATGGATTTCACAAATATCAAATTTCCTAAGAAATAAGAAAAAAAAAAGGAGAATTAGATTTCTAAACAACATAGAAATTGTAAGAGAATGAGAATTATTGATAATGAGGGAGAGAAAAGAAGAAGAAGAAGTCGTTGTGCATAAGAATATATAAGAATATATATAGAGAGAGAGAATTTTCAATTGTGAGGAATTTAGATTTCTAATCATTTTAGGAATTATAAGTGAAGAAGAATTAACTTAGGTTGTATGTTTATCCACATAATAAAAACGTCATATAGATTGAATGAAAAAAAAGGTTGATATCAATGACATGAATGAAAAAAAGAATAAGTGAGTAAATGTTATCAAAAAAAAAAAAAAAAAAGTGAGTAAACGTGAATGATGCTAATAAGGAAATAGGATAGATTTTTTTTTTTTTTTTTTTTTTAAGTTATAACCGGTTTAGAAGTTTAAAGTTACCTAAAGAAGAAGTTATACTCAACACAACTTTATCCAAAAAAAAGTGATAAAGTCATAGAAGAAAAGTTGGTAAGAACAAAGAAGATGATTTATTTACAATTTTTTTTTTTTTTTGAGCTAAAAAGAATTGCTGCAATTTGATTTTTTTTTTTTTTTTTAAAAGGTCATATGAATAGTATGAAAGGAAAAGAAATGTTCATATGAACGTAACATTAAAAATTTTGAAAAAATAAAGAAGAATAAGTTGAAAAAAAAATAAAGAAGAATAAGTCATATGAATAGTATGAAAGAAAAAATTTGATGGTTGCAAGGAAATATGATAGAATTTTTTCTTAAAACCTAATTATCAATGTAGAAATTAAAAACTAGAATAATAAACATAAAGAAGAATTAGTGGCGACGCCACGTTAATGTCAGGGTGTTCCTAGGAACACCCTGACTTGAAAAAAAAAAATTTATATATAAAAATTAAATTTTTTTATTTGTTTATCCTCTAAAATAAAGTTAGGAACACCCTCAACAAAAATAGGACCACCCTCAAATAAATAAAAATTTATTTGTTCTACTTTCAAGCAAAAAAAAAAAACCAAAAAAAAAAAAAAAATTGTATCAGGCAAGCCCACCAGGAAAAAAAAAGCCCAATCTACTGAAAACACAAAACAGAAACCCACGGATTCTCCAAAAAAAAAAAAAAAAAACTGATTGGTGCAGGCCCAGCAAATAGCAAACCCACGGATTCTCAAATCTCAACAAATATAATAGTAAAAAAAAAAAATTATAAACTTAATACATATACGGTATACCCATTACCCAATTCCTAACCAAATAAGAACCTTGCTTGAGTCACATTTCAACAGCAGCAGCAATGACTCAGCATCAGCAAGGCTTCCAAGGCAGCGATTCTCAAAAAAAAAAAAAAAAAAAGACTCAGCAAGGCAACAACAGTAGCACTGAACACCCAGAGCAGCTCTACGATGGCGAGATCGGAGATTGACTTGGCCCAGATCGGAGATTGCGAGATTGGTGACGGCAAAAGCGAAGTGAGATCGGCGATGGTAAAAGCGAGATCGGCAACGGCAAAAGCGAGATCGGGAAATAAGAACCTCAGCCTTCAATGTGCCGTAGCGGCGCCAACCCTGACCTCAGGCAACATCAAGTATTTAGCTCTCTCTCCTTTTTCCTATCTCATCTATGCTTTGACTCTCTCTCTCTTTCAGTTTTTCTCTATCTCATATTCTGACTTGTGCTGTGATTATTGTGACTTAAACTTATCCTTTTACCATATAAATTGCTTAGCTTTTGTCTTTTTGTGTAAGTGTATGTAAATATAAAAATATGTAATTGTGTTGAAATTGATGATATGCTCTTGTCTCTGTGGGATGGATGGGGCCGGCAATGAATTGGGCAGTGGTCTGTGGTCCCTAAGTTCCTTAAAAGGAAGTGAAAACACATTATAAAAGACAAAAAAAATAAAGAAAATTTATGTTACGCAATTGTGCAGTGAGTTGATATATATATATATATATATATATACTTTTATTGTACTATTTTCTGTTGATGTTTTTTATTATTTAATTACATATTGATGTTTTAATATTCTAAAACAATTATTGTTATGTAATAACTAAATGATTTGAGTGTCAAAAAAGAAAAACTAAATAATTTGTTTTATTTGTGGTTTACTTATTTAGACCAATAATTTTATGGTGTATAAGAAAATATAAATATATATTATTTTTAATTTTTTTTAGAAACCCCGAAACACTTTGAAACGATACGTCGAAATAGATTGGTACCGAAATATTCTGTTATACTAAACAAACCAAAACAGGGTCCAAAACAGTATTCATAACATTGCTTTCAAGCAAAAAGAAAAGGCTAAAAAAAAAATTTGAACTAAAATTTAAAAAAGAAAAAATTGTAACAGAGAATCTTAAAAAAAAAAAAATTGTAACAGAGCAAGCCCACCCAGGAACACCCTAAGAAAAATTCTTGGAGTCGCCACTGAGAAGAATAAATTGTTATCCATGTAACTTTATTAAAAAATGAAATTAAAAATGATAAATATTTGTAGAGTCTCATTTGATATAATTATAGAGTTTAAATCCTATTGAAATTATAATTTCTAATCTACGTTAACATAAAAAAAGAAAAAAGAAAACGTGATTGATGACAGTAAGAAAATAGGATAGATTTTTTTTTTTTTTTTATAAAAATGTCATCAATTTAGAAATTATAATTTAAAAGAAATTACAAAAAATTGTATTTCAAGCACCTAATCCGAAAATGTTTAGATAATAAGGCTTCATGTATATCAATTAACGTAGGCCTCATGTGTATCAATTAGTTAGAACTCTACATTAACTTTAATCATAATTCTATATCAAATTTTGGTATTTATCAAAAGAATAAAAAAGTGAAGGAAAGGGTTGGATGAAGAGTTTGGATTGTAATCAAATTAAAATTTTTAATCAACTTAGAAATTATAAGAGAAGAAGATAAGAATAAAAAAAAATTATATTTAACTTTTTTTAAATCTAAAAGAAAAAATCTGTAATTTGATGAATCACTTGGCGCAACCACAGCTTTTAAATCTAACTTTTATTATATAGTATACTAGTCGTTAACCCGTGCAATGCACAGAAAAAATTTTGAGTTGGAAAAAAAAAATCCAACAATGACTAAATAAACATTTTGCTAGATAGTATTTTTTTTTTTTTAAAAAAGAAATATCTAACTTTTATACTTTTCCATAGTTTAGAAGTATTGTCTAATATTAAACGTTATTGAGTTGTAAATGCGTAGTTACCGAAACCTACAAGGTTATTTACAATTCTTAAATTAATAAAACAAAACTACCAATAGTTATATATACACGCACACTCAAAAATAATATAAACTGCAAATATATAAACAAAGATCATGATATGAGAAAGACGTACCAACTTTCAAATTTGAGTAGCAATATGATTTTCTCATAGTAATAACAATATAGACAATTCAAAACATAGAACAATATCAAAATTATAATACCTAATTCTATTATCTTTTATATTGAATTCAAACAAATAATTAATTGAAATTAATCCAAACAAATAATTAATCAACCAAAAATCATAGCTTTTTAATAGGAAAACAAAAAATCACATCAACCTAAATTATAAGCATTTAAGGTGAAGAATTAAGATCAAACTTTAAAATTTATAGAATCCCCAAATTCTACTTCAAAACCAAACCAAATTCAACAAATCTATATATAACATATCAAATAAAAATTTATCATTCTCTAGGATGAAAGACATAAGTTGCAACTTTGATTTTTCTTCAAAAAATATAGATACTTTATATGCCATGTACAATATAAAAAAATAATTAGTAAAAATTTCAACCCAAAAATCAAACCCACGAAAACAATGTCAATATAAATATGGAGATTAACCCAATTACTCAAAAGAAAATCAATCCTAAACATAATAAAAGAATAAGATAGAAAGAAAATCTTAGATATAAACAAATATCCACATATGTTGAATTGAAATTTTATTAATAATAACAATATAAAAAATTCAACATAAAATTTATTAATCATGGAAGAAAGTTGAATTAGATTGCTTACATTTTTTTTTTACCATTGTCATTCTTGCAGACTTCAAGTCATCTAACACAACCACTTATTAGACTCCACGTTATAAAATATAACGGTGCAGCCCATATGGTAAACTTTTATGAAAAAAAAGCATCATTAAAACCCATATAGCGGACTACATAATGATTGCACCAGGTAAATGCTAATTTTTGCTTTGGTTATTTATATATATATATATATATATATATATCAAAATTTGAATTTGAGTTTAAGTTAGACTAATTAGAGAGATAGAGTTTCACTTCTTCTTAAGTTTAGATTAAACAAAAATAATTTTGTTTTAAAAAAATGATAATGATGAATTTGAGTTTAAGTTAGACTTGTTAGAGAGATAGAGTTTCACTCCTTGTTAAATTTGGATTAAACAAAAATAATTTTATTTAAATAAAATGATAATTTTATTTAAATATTGTGCTGACGTGAAAAATTATAGAAGCTTCAAAAGCTTCGGTTATATATATATATATATATATATATATATATATATATATATGATTTGTTTTTCGTTCCTAAATTTTATAAAACTATTATTTTTTTCACTCTTAAAGTTTGTAAAAAAAATTTTCCAAATAATTTATAGAGACAATAGTGAAAAAAAAAAAAAAAATCAATAGTTTAAAGATGAAAAAAATAAAAAAGTGAAACATTTTTCTACAGGTAAAGGATGAATTATAATCTAATTAAATTTTTGGGATAATTTTTTTTTAGTAAAATTTAAGGACTAAAATAATATTTTACCATTTTTTTTAAATAAATATGATAGTATTTCAAACTCATATCTTTTATTATTATTGTTTTTAATGTATGTGTATAATTTTACTTTATGGTGTCTACTTCAAAATGATTGCTTGTTATTATTAGTAGATCCCTTATTCGATGATAGGAAAATTTGCCAATTGGATTAATTATAGAGTTTTTCTAATTATTGTTAATAAGCATTTTGCTCATTGTTTTTACCAATTATGTCAAATTTAACGAAAATCCTAAATAATTGTTGATTTTTTTATCAAATTTAATGAATACCCTAAGAGCATCCGTAGTAGTTGTGCTAAATGTGCCAAATGCCAAATATTTGGCACATCTAGCACACCAAACACAAAAAAAAAAAACCCTTTTATCAAACGTTGTAAATGTTGCAAATTTTTGCAACATTGAACAGTACCGTGGCAAATTTGCCACGTTACGGAAGAGCTGTGGCAAAAATATACTCTTATTTTATTCCATTCCGTTTTCTCTCTCCGTTTTCTCATCTCTGTCTTCTCTCTTCGTCTTCCACAGCAAGCCGATCACCAAAGCCCACCACTCGACGCCGCCGATCTCACCAAAGACCACCACTCGACGCCGCCGACCATCTGTCTTCTCTATTCCGCTTCGGGTTTTTTTTTTTTTTTTTTTTTTTTTTTTTTTTTTTTTTTCCGTTCACGTTTTTTGGCTGTGGTTTGATGAGTGGGTTGGGCAATGGGTGGGTTTGGATGGGCAGATCGGTGATGGGTGGGTTTGGGTTGTGGGTTATGGATCGGTGGTGGGTCTTGTGACTTGGGTGTAGTGGGTTGAGATTTTGGTCAATGGGTTGCAATTTGGGTTTTAGTGGTGGTGGTTGGCCAATTTGGGTGGTATTTGGGTTGGTGATTTTTGGTTTGCGATCTGGGTTTCGGTGGTTATGTTTAAGGTTTGTGGTTTTCGGTTTGTGGTTTTCGGTTTTAAAATATTTCCCTCTGCATTGGTTTCTCTGCACTGGGTAGTTGTTGGATTTCGGCACTGGATAACTACTGCCTGTAGTGTGTGGGCTGCTGTTTTGCTTGATGCAATTGCATCAATTTCACTCATTGATGCAATTGCCAGGCTTGCTTATGTATTTGATGGTGAAAGTGGTAATAAATACATATGGTCATAATATTACAAATTTCATCATTCATTTTTTTTTAGCTGAAATACATGTGGTCTTCTTAGTTTTGGATGAGGGTTGTACTTATTGGATCTATTAGAATTTAGACCCCTTAAAACACAATTGGATTAACCTAGTTAACAAACCAAGTTATTACTTAGTCCAAATTCCAGATCTAGGTTAACACAATCATATAATCATATCAATGTAAAGTGCGGAATAAAAAGAACACAAAGATATGATGACACAGAAAAACCAAATCGGTAAAAAACCTGGGGAGGATTTAACCTAACTATCCTCAAGGTAAAACTGAATCCACTATGAAAGAATCAAAGTTTGTACAATAGCAACTTAGACCACTAACATCCTATTGCTACCCACCAGTAGAAAACTTATTGACACGACCACGTGCAAGCTCCGAGACCACGAACTCCTTCTTTCTTGGATTCTCCAGCAAGTACAAGCACTCTGCTTGTGTATCTTTAAGCTTTTATGGCAGCAACTAAATGATCATCAAGCTCTTGAAGAAATCACCTTCTTGATAATCCTAAGCTTGTGTGAAGGCAAGCACCTTACAGATCTCACAAGAGATTCACACAAACAACAATATGAGCAACCTTAGAGAGCTTTTGGGTACAAAACCCTAGATCCACAAAAGAGGCACAAGATGCACTCTAATCTCTCTAAAAATCTCTGAAACCCCTCTCTAGGGTTAGCTTATAATGTCCTTTAAATACTGGAAAAAATGGCTCTCAATTTGGGCTTCAAACTATCAAGTTATGAGCTTTTTACGTTTGTTGATATTTGCTAATCTGCGCCTTTCGATCAATCGAATCTAATTTTCGATCGCTCGAACATTGTAGCAATTGAATAGTAATTTTCTGCAATTACTTGATTCCAAACTTAATTTAAACCAAACCTTTGAGCAAGTCTAAATATAGACTAAATGTTTTGATCATGGTTTATCAACATAATACACATTAAATTTCTAATACATTAGTCCCTAAGGTCTTAGAACCTAACAGGATCATAAATGAATGTAGCCAATTGTTGTACTACAAGATCATATCTCCACTTCATGCAAGACCTGCTTGGAAAAATAGTACCTACTTTGGTATTTTGAATGTCAAAAACCTAGCTTGGAAGCGTGTTTATGAACTAAATTAAAAACGGATATTTCTCAGCTTAAAAACATGTCCAGCCAATACTAAACTAACAATATCATTTCACACCACAAAAAGTTATTTTCATATACATAAATATGCACTTCCACACAAATGTACTACACATCTATACACATAGCTCTGAGTTCCCACTATTATCTTCAAGTGCAGGCAAATGAAGGCTAGTGGACTCTTTTTATAAAGGATGAGGCAACCTGTGGAGAACATAGAGCCAAGACTCACAATAAATTCAAATGAAATGGCTTAAATGCCCCACTTATAAATTAAAAAAATAAAATAAAAAGAACTTAGCAGCAGTAACCAACAATTGATTAAGCCAATGAATGACTGAACAAGATAAAAGTTCAAAAAATTAGCAACCCATTTCACAGAGGAAGCAAAGAAAAGTCAGTTCCATTTAGCATTGATGTCTAAACAAACAAACAAACAAAATTCAGCAAACCCAAACACTTCCTTCATTAAAACCATAGACTTCATATAAACACAAACCTGAACTTTTTTCAAAAAACCAAACACCACTTATTTTTATCTAATTTCTACAAACTCAAGCAACGGTCCTCTTGGCTCTCTTAGCAGTAGGAGACTTAATCAATTTGGGTTGTTTAGGCTTAGCAGGAGTCGATATCTTTGTCTTCTTAGGCCCACCTTTCTTCGTGACCTTCTTCATAGCCTTTTTAGTAGCATCAGGTTTCTTCACAGCCTTGGTTGTTGTAGTTGTAACCTTCTCCTCTTTAGCCATTTCAAATAGCTTATATGAAGCCTTAATTTTGATAAGCTTTCCTCTCATAGCAGAGTTCTTCAATTGGAGGCCCAAAATCTTCTTGTAATTTAGAGGAACATCCTTCTGCTTCTCTTCCATGTACTTCGCTATAACATATGGACTTGACCCACTTCTTTCATTCAAAGCCAACAGAGCTTCCTTGATCATCTGCAAAATCCCATAAAAAATTCAAAATCATCATGTTTTGTTAAAATGAAGTAAACAACGTTTTGTTAAATTGTGAACTCACAATACAAATATCACATGGCATATTGCAAAAGAGAATTCACTAAAGTAAAAAAAAAAAAAAAAAAAAAAAAAATTCACTTTAAGTCTCAAGCCATAAAGTTACCAACCAAAGCCACACCACATTTAAAAATTAAGCTACAATGTCAAAGACCAGTCACCATAGCAGTCTTAGAAGATATGGCAAATAAACCAAAAAAATTCACTAGCCATTAAAACATCTCTAGGTATTGCTATTATCAACCCAACAACTTCCAAAATATGCAAATCAAGATATTTGTATTTAATTCTCTAAGATTAGTGTATGATTATTGTTCTAAGAATCTTTTTCCTTTCCAATTTCAAATTTTTGATTTGAACTATCAATCAAACACCAAAGACAAACATCAGACATTAAAAAAAATAAATTAGAACTCAGCTTCATCAAGGTGATCTTAGCCATTGGAAACCTCTTCCAAACCTCAAAATAACACAAACCCGGCAACTAGAATTGAAACCCCAAATTAAAATTAACCAGAGCAATTAACTAGAGCAATACTAAGACAAACCCATTAACCAAAATTGAAACCTTCATCAGAAATAGCCAAAGAAAAACTCTTCTAAACCTCAAAATAACACAAACTTAGCAACTACTAGTTGATCACAAACATCCCATTTTCGTCAAGATCAAGCCAACTGATTGCAGACGCTCCTTTTTGTCAAGATCAAGCCAGTTGATCGCAAACATCACCTTTTCATCAAGACCAAGCCAGTTGATCACAGGCTCCTTTTTGTCAAGATCAAGCTAGTTGATCGCAAACGCCCATTTTTGTCAAGATCAAGCCAATTGGTCGTAGACACCCCTTTTTGTCAAGATCAAGCCAGTTGATTGCAGACATCCCCTTTTAGTCAAGATCGAGCCAGTTGATCACAGGCTCCTTTTTGTCAAGATCAAGCTAGTTGATCGCAAACATCCCCTTTTCTTCAAGATCAAGCCAATTGATCATATACTCCTTTTTGTCAAGATCAAGCTAGTTGATCGCAAACACTCCTTTTTGTCAAGATCAAGCCAGTTGGTTGCAAACACCCATTTTTGTCAAGATCAAGCCAGTTGATCGCAGATGCCCCTTTTTGCCAAGATCAAGCCAGTTGATTGTAGACACCCCTTTCGTCAAGATCAAGCCAATTCATCGCAGATGCCCTTTTTGTCAAGATTAAGCTAGTTGATCTCAGACGCCCCATTTTGCCAAGATCAAGCCAGTTGATTGCAAACACCCCTTTCATCAAGATCAAGCCAGTTGATCGCAGACATTACCTTCGTCAAGATCAAGCTCCCTTGGTCATAGACAACTCCATTATCAAGATTAGAATGAAAAAAAATCTCTCAGTCATATGAATTGTCAAGAATCATTTCAGAGGTCATCAATTACCAGCTAGGTCAAGTATTTTCATTGTTTTGTCAAAAGATAAGGCACTAGTTCCATGTTCCAAAGTTTTAGGTCCAAGGAATAGGTAATTTTTGAAAATTCAACCTCAATTATATCATGGTCACTAAAATTAGTGTCTTTGTTTTACATTGACATTCATTTTCCAAGCTCTGTCAATGAAGGGCATTTTGTAGACACTCGATTTTGCACCTATGATTTAATCAAGGAAGATAACTAAAGTGACCATCCATGTACCAAAAATCATTCTTGCATTACATTCATCATTTGTCTTTTGCATCACATGCATCAATTTGTACTTGCATTGTATGCATCAATTCATTCATTGCATATCATAACAATGACCATGAGATTCTAACGATCACAACGGTGTGTCCGGTTTCTAAATTGAACTATTGGATCAAAAGATATCGCATGATCAAGTTTGCATGCTTTGTGTCTAGGAAGAGTCAACCGCACACGATTAATTTAAGTTAATTCTGATTGGTCAAACAATTAAAATTAATTAGATAATTTTGTGATTGGTTGATAATTAGTATTTAAAATAGGGATGCATGCATAGGAATAAAAGGGATGATTGGATAACAATAAAATTATGGATAATCTAAACTTTATCAATATTTATTTTAAGGGATTTATCCACAAGATAATTGTTCTTAACAAGCCTGAATTATTTAGAAAATAGATAAAAACAATCATGGACGGAGAATGAAAAAACGTCTAGATACAAGGACCGGTCAAAAAACTCTAGAAGAGCAGTCCAAACGGCACCCGAACACGAAAGTACGTTCGGTGTCCAAGAGCCCATTCGGCACTTTTAAAGTGCTGAATTGCCATCATGTGGGCCTTGGCCCAACGGCCTTCAGGTGACTATAAGGCACATCCTTTTCAACCTTTTCACAGAAGGATGCATCCCGATTCGTATTTTAAGCGTCATCGCTTATTTTTTAAGCACTCTAGTCCCTATAAATAGAGGCTAGGTCTCATAATTTAGCACCTCTTTTTTTTTTTTATGCTCTGAAAGGCATACGTTTTGAGACTTAAAAATTGCTAATATTCTTTGATCCTCTGTGAGATTTTCTACAAGAATTAGGGTTTTTAGGTTTCAAAGAGAACTGAATAAGTTTCTTTGAACCCTAAAACATTCTCTCAAGTAAAAGAGTGCTCATGCAAGAGCTTGCTTTCTAACCCTTTTGTTCTTAATGCTTCTCTAATCATGATGATGCATGCTTTCTTTTTTTTTTAAAATATTCATATCTTGATTTGTTAATTTAGATTATCAAAATATGCTCTTAATTCTTTTATTGTTACTATAATTTGTTTCTTAGTTTTAGAAATCTACATGTACTAAACTAATTTTTCTTCAAAATAAAATGGATCTACATCTTCTTTAGATGTAGATCTGATTTTTTTCATAAAATAAAGACGGATTTTGTATCTTTTTAGATACAAATTTGATTTTTTTTAATGCATGCAAATTTTTGAAATAAATAAAGAGGTCATGAATTGTTGTTTTGTTGTTTGTTTTGTTCGAATCATGTGGCATAAAATTATTTTGTGAATGAGATCCTCTCAAAAAATAAAACATTGCTTTTTCAAATATAAAAACATACTTGCCTTTTCTGTTATATAAAAAAAAAAAAACCATTTTTTTATCATCACCAAAACAAATCTGATCTTTTACAAAACTCAAAACCATTTTTTTTATCTCTTAAAAAATAGATCTGAATTTTCTCTTCAAAAATCATTTTTTTTTACACATACAAATATAGATCTGATTTTCCAAAATCAATTTTTTCTAATTATTAAAACATATCTTAATTTTTAAACAAAAAGAGGATATATTCATAAATTGTTTTGTGTTGTTTACTTTATTTCACATGTTCAATATATCATTTATGACATGTATAAAATGGTATATTGGTCACAAGAGTTTAAAAGACCAGACTTTGTCTGGGCGGAATGGGTGTCTAACACCTTCCCATTTCGTAACCTAGTCTCCGAATTTAGATTTTTGGTTAAGTAGATCTAGTTTTATCTTTGTTTTTATTTTGGGTTGATTGTAACTAGGATAAATAGCCATGTATATTTGGTAGTTTGTAACTAAGACCAAAAGCCCTGTAAAGTTCAAGCTTTCAAATTTGTATTTTTTTTATTTAATCAATGAAACGAAGCATTTTAGTCATGCATTTGTATATTAGTTTTTCGTATTTTTTGTACATAAAAAAATAAGTGGTGACTCCACACCACTTACCCTAAAAAGAGAGGTGCTCTAAAAAGCACACCACAAAAATCACTCACTCTCTCTTTTTTGAGGGGCACTGCTTAGGTGAGGTCTCTCACAAAGGGTCTTTAGCCAGTACCACACTGGTGCCTTCTTTCTAGTTCTTGTTTTCTCATTCTTCAGGTAACCATTAGTGCAATTAGGAGCCATCGACTCACTGACGATTTTCATGCATCATCATTGTTGAACATAATATCAAGAGTAATAGAAAAGTGATTCAAAGATACCTGAAGATGTAGGATTAAAGGCATACCCTTCCTCTCCCTTTTTGACACCAATGCTTATAAATGGTTTTGATTAGATCCATGGGGCCAACTCCATCCATAAGGTCTTCTATTTCCTCAAATACTAATCACACTGTTAAGTATATGCAGCCTTCTTAAACATGTCCATTATCCTTTCAAACATCTCCTCAGAGATCTTTCCCAAGCCATAGTCGTCAATTTCAGAGGAGCTTGGATTGCTCAAAACCGACTCCAAAAAAAAATTACAAAACAAAATTTACAAATATATCAGAGCAAGAACTCAAGCTAGCCCAAACAGTAATTTAACGAAAATTACAAACAAGAAATCTAATTATCATAGCAAGAAAAAACTAGAATTAAATCATCCAGATATATCACACAATACAAACCAAAATAATATCAAATAAAGAGGGATTTGGTAAGAAACCTAGAAAAAATCAGAGCATTGAAAAGATGGGTGATAGAATTAGTGTTCCTTGGCGGCAAAAATGTGGGTGGGGAATGGGAAAGGCGGAGCATGTGGCAGTGGTTGGAGTTTCTGAAAAGAACAAAGAATGAGGATGAGAGAGGCATTGATGGGGTTTTAAAGAGAGAGGGTATTTTCTTCCTGTTAGTACGTGGTTGTGATGCTCTTGTTGGTTCGAGGTTGTTGAGAAAAACAGAGGTGAAGGAGGATGAGAGAGAAAGGTGAGAGGTCGTCTGGCTAACGCTATTAACGTTAGGGTTAACAGATTTTCTCTTAAAATGGGTCTTTTTATTTTATTAACACATATCCTTGTCTGTAGGAATTGTTGCAAGCTTGTTTGGAGGAAATCCCGGTCCTTTATTTATTTATTTAATTTCATGTTTATAAACATATAATTTAGAATCAACATATTTTATAAGTCCAAATATTGGCATAAGTACATTAAAAGAATGTATTAGCTTAAATAAAAAGTTTTTAACTTTTTAACTTTTTTTTTTAATTGCATTAGCCAAAATATCAATATCAACCAAAATATTTGAAAAATCCTTAGTACAACTGGTATAGGATTTGTACAGCCCTGTGTTTTATCTATTACATTTAAGATGAGTATTGATATTGGCTTAATTGTTAGTATGGTATATATCACCAGTACAATATTGACTTATTTGATACAATGATCACAACAATGGGTAGGAAGAACAAACAATCAAAATATCCGCTCTAATATATTTCAACCTATTAATCACCACACATTAAAAATAAATGAGCCTCTTTCATTTGCAATATGTACAACCCACTCGACATATAGGCCTTACTTTAAATTTGGCTGAAAAATAGCCACCCATACACTTTATAACAACCATTTTTTTAGAACCAACCCTAATTAGAGCTGACCATGGATTAGTTTGGGTTAGGCTTGTGTCCAACCCTCAACCGACCCAACCAAATTGGGTGGGGAGATTTCAGAACCACAACCAACTCATAAGACTATTAGGTTAGGTAGTTTGGGTGAATATCAGGTGGCAATTAGTTTCGGGTGAAGCCAAAAATCAACGAAAATTGGCAAAATCTCTTTAGATCCAGCAAGTTCTCACTAGATCCGTCCAAAACCCTATGAGATCTAGCCAGATCTAATTGAAATCTCGCTGGATCTGGAGAGATTTTTTCCAAATCATATAGAGAACTCACTAAATCTAGTTGGAAAAGTCACCGAATCTAGCCTGAAAAATCATCGAACTTGGTGTTTTTGGGTCAGTTCGGGTTTCATGAGTTTTGGGGTATGAGACCCATAACCGACCCACTGGCATCGAGTTTTTGAATTTCGGGACCCGTGTTCGACTGTTGGAGCAGTTGGATCAGGTGATGGCGAGTCGAGTATGGTTAGGTTGGGTGGGTTTGTCAAGTGGGTGGGTGGGTTGGACACCCCTAGCCTTAACCATCACAATCATCATGCAACCTAGACTATTTCCACCATTCTTGATGTTATTTTCACCACTGTCAGCACCACCTTCAATGTTGTCACCGCAACTATTGACATCTTGACCAGTATCATTTTTATAACACAATATATATATATATATATATATATATATATATGTATGTATATATATATATAATTAATTATATGAATGAACTAAAAAGATTTTTTTTTTTAATTGTGTGTTTGGCTAATATATTTGCGTCTAACCTGTTTGTTTAATTAATGTTAAGATTTGAGATAAATAAATAAATAAATTTAAACAAATAAGTTAGTTTATTTTACAAATGCTAATTTATCTGTTTAAAGTTGTTTTTTATTCCTTAATAAAATAAACTAAAAACACAAAATTGATGAACACACATATTTGAGAGAACAATTAATTTTCTAAAAAATATCAATGTAGAAATAAAACGAAGCATAAAATATATAGGATAGAAATAGTGATAGTTTATATCTTCCACTATATAAGTTTTGTTTGAGTATGTTTGTGGTGTATGAGGCTGAAATTAATATGTTAACCCTAAAGACATGTATGGGTTAAATCTTTTATATATATATATATATATGATGAAAATTTGTGTGGTTTTTTGTTTGCGGTGGTTTTGACAATGAGGTTGCTTTCTTCTTCTTCGTTTTAATTGCAGTGATTACTTCTTTTTTTTTTCTTTTTTTTTTGAGAAGGCAGTGAGTACTTAATTTGCTTTGATAGAGATATGATGATAAGAAATCACTTTAAAATGCATATTATAAAATATTGGTTTCACTTTTAGCATCCACTCGGGACAAATTCTTTAAAAGTAATTTTGTTGTGAATAACTTATTGGTCTTTTTTTTAATCCATCTTCATTTTAAATGATATATAGAAAATTATTTTTTAAATTAAAAAAGGATGTGATATGGTTGTAATATTGTTTGTAATAAATATTTTCTAATTACGATTTATATTTATCTTGCACATGCTTTAATTGATATTAACCAGTACTGAAATATATCATTTTACTGGTCAAGCCGATACAGCCTCTAATACGAGATTGACTCTCTTAATAAAAAGTTGAAAATTCATCCTAAAAAAGGTTGAGGACGTAATGTGGTTTTTTTTTTTTTTTTTTTTTTGGATACCAAGCAGAATAGTTCATAGCATTAAGATAGGTGTGCTTATGCCACAACCACAACTTTTTTTTTTTTTTTTTTTTTTAATAGAAAAGTACCACAACCACAACTTGGCAGTTTAAAATGTCTTTACCATTCAATGGATTTTGGGGAGACATCTGTTTAATGAGTAAGGACCCATGTTTTAAATTTTTAATTAAAGCAGGATGGTACACATGGCCTAGTACTCACTTGTTAAGAACAAATATCTTATTTTGCACGTTGTGATTAATGTATCATCAAATTTATATGGATTATGATTGACATGATTTATAAGTTTCACATATGATTATTGTGTACTTCCGAAATACCATAAATATATACTCTCACTCTCACATAATTGTGGGTCACACTAATTAAATTTATGGTGGAACTCACAATTCATGTGAGATGGGAAAATATGTACTTAAGATACTCTCGAAGTATTCAATAATTTTTCAAGTTCCACTTAGCTTAACTAGTAAAATCTCTCGTCATCATAATTTGAATTTTATGCTATCTATTATAAAAACTAGTATGTAACCCATGCTACCGCACGGGAATAGATATAATTTAATAAAACAATGAAAAAAATATATTGCATTTTATTATTTAAGTAATACTATTGGTTTTGTTTTTTGTTTTTTATTATTAATCATGAGTTTAATCATATTTAAAAGACTTAGTTTATTCATGTTAATAAATCTTAGCATTATGTAATTTTTTAACAAATATTTTTATTATACAAAATTCTAAAAAAAGAATGCTACATAGACACACACACACACACATATATATATATATATATATATATATATTCAAGGTTGATTCATAGACAGTACATATAGCTATAATTAAGTTGCTTTATCATAAACAATTTTTAACAAAATATTTTAATCAAGTAAATGTGAATCTCATAACATGCATCTCATAACAATATATAACAATAGAATAACATAAATCTCATTAAAAAAAAATTTATCAATTAAAAGTCACTAAAATTATGAGCATAAAATGTAAAGACAAACAAATAGGATAAGTGCTAATTGTATATATAATCTGCAACATAGCTTGAGTTCATGTCTTCACCAATCGTATATAAGTCTGAGTTTTGATAAGTAAAGATCTAAGAAGATTGTGGTTCAATCTTGAGAAGATTCTCATATTTAAAAATTAAAAAAAAAAAAAAAAAAACTATACATCTAAAGTCTACCTTTGTAGTAAACACTATATATCTCTTTAACACTCCAAAGAAAAAAAAAAAAAAAAAAATCCCATCATCAATCCTATAAACCAAAAATTCTTGAGAGAAAGAGATTGAGAACATAGGACGAAAATAAATAGATCTAATGAAAATAAAGAGTGAGAGCTAGATTATAAACCCCATAAAACTTACAAACAAAAAAATAATAATAATAATAAAAAAAATCATATCTAATTAACAATTACCTTGCATATGAAGCCTGCTTTTGTAAAGGAGATATATAATTGATCTGCAAAACAGAGGGAGAGAAAGAGAGATTAGATTGAATTTTGCAGAGATGGAACGAAACCAAAAAAAAAAAAAAAAAATCTTGATAAAACAGATTTAGTAGAGAAGTAGAAATTGAATTTTGCAGAGAGAGAGAGAGAGAAAGAGAGAGGAGGTTCGGATGAATATGAGTAGTAGAGGCGTGTTTTTTTTTTTTTTTTTTTTTTTGAGAAAAAATACATGAAATCAAAAAATTACAATAGGAATCTATGGAAAACCTCTTCTTATATAGGAGAGTTGTATTGGAGATAGAGAGATGAACCTTGAAATATGTAGATGTGGGGAGCTAAATCTTGAAACACGCAGGTGTGATGAATCTTGAAATATGCAGATGTGAGGAGATGAACCTTGAAACACGCAGGTGTGATGAACCTTGAAATACGCAAGTATGGAAAAAAAAAAAAAAAAGAACACACTAAAATTACAATTGATCCACTTAAATTTAAACAAATGGAACTACATGAATCTTGACACATGGCACAAAATTAGGATTCTAATTTTGAATTGCAATTGAAGATTCTCTCTGCTTCACCTATTATATATATATATATATATATATATATATAGATTAGTTGACATAATTTTTATTGTGCACAAATTATAATTTTTTTGTATTAATAATTGTAAAAAATTCTCTAAATCAATTTTTAAGAAAATTCAACTAACTCACTGCATGATAATTAATAAAGTTATCAACCATTTCCATATACTTTAAAACATATGATACATTTACATACACTTTATAGTTTAATGTACATGATTTTTTTTTTCCAAAAAATAGTTAATTAATTAGAAATAGAATAGAATCCCAATACAAAGCCTCCAAGGCCGGTGGTGGTGAATATTCCAACCAAACAATATCCTCACTAAGATGCCTAGCATAGCGAGCTAAAGAATATGCTACAGTATTGGCATTGCGTCTGATACTATGAAATTCCACATGTCTTAAACTTCCAGCCATACAAAAAATAAATAAAATAAAATAAAAATAATAAAGCCAGCTTGGTAGGTGTGGCCAGCAGAAATCCCAACCGCCGAAGTCAATCCTTTTCTTTATAATAAAAGTGGCAATGCCGCTATAGTGCTTTTGCACTGTGCAGCACTGTAGTGGCAACAGTGTTTTGGTTTAGTGAGGTATTTTTTTTTTTTTTTTGTAATCGGTTTGTGTTATGCGCGCATAGTGCCTTGGCACTGTGCATCCGTGCAAAACTGTAGCTACAACAGTATTTTGGTTTAGTGAGTTTTTTTTTTTTTTCATAACCGGTTTGTGTTTTTTTTTTCTTTTAAATATTGGTGTAAGCTAACATTTATATTATTATACTGACATAAAAAATTTCATAATATTTTCACAATTATTGACTTGTCAATTTTTTACAAGTCGAAATAAAATAATAAAATAAAATATGAGATTGGTTTTTTTTTTTTTTTTTTTTCAGTAATAGGTTTGTGTTTTTTTTTCTTTTAAATATTGATGTAAGCTAACATTTATATTTTTATATTAACACAACAAATTTCACAATTATTAATTTCTTACAAGTCGAAATAAAATATGAGACTGCAGCTAACCACAACTAAAAATAAATATTTTAAAAAAAATATTACAATACTTATTGTTATCAAAATTCACTATAGCACTGTAGCTACAACAATGCTTTGGTTTAGTTTTCACAATTATTGACGTGTCAATTTCTTACAAGTCGAAATAAAATAATAAAATAAAATATGAGATTAGTTTTTTTTTTTTCAGTAATCGGTTTGTGTATTTTTTTCCTTTTAAATATTGATGTAAGCTAACATTTATTTTGTTATACTGATACAACAAATTTCACAATGTTTTCACAATTATTGACGTGTCAATTTCTTATAAGTCGAAATAAAATAATAAAATATGAGACTATAGCCAACCAAAACTAAAAATAAATGTTTTAAAAAAATTTTATAACAATTATTGTTATCACAATACACTGTAGCACTGTAACTACAATAGTGTTTTGGTTTAGTTAGTTATTTTTTTTTTAGTAATCGGTCTATTTTTTTTTTCTTTTAAATATTAATGTAAGTTGACATTTATATTGTTATACTGGCACAAAAAATTTCATAATATTTTCACATTTATTGACATGTTAGTTTCTTACATGTCAAAATAAAATAATAAAATATGAGACTGTAGCCAACTACAACTGAAAATAAATGTTTTAAAAAAAGGTTACAATATTTATTGTTATCACAATATTTTCACAATTTTTGAGATCTCAGTTTCTTATAGATCAAATAAAAAAAATGCTAAGCCCACAACAGTTTAACATTAATTTCTACAGTGCCTAATGTTTTTTTTTCCCAGTAATCGGTTTGTGTTTTTTTCTTTTAAATATTTATATAAACTGACATATATATTGTTATACTGACACAATAAATTTCACAATATTTTTACAATCATTGAGGTATCAATTTCTTACAAGTCAAAATAAAAAAATAAAATATGAGACTGTGACCATAATTGAAAATAAATATTTTGAGAAAATGTTACAACACTTATTATTATCACAATATTTTCACAATTATTGAGATCTCAGTTTCTTATATATCTAATAAAAAATGTTAAGTCCACAACATTTTAATATTAATTTAACAAAAAATCATAGGTAAGCTATTATTGATGCATAGCATTAGAGCTATAGTGTTTTTAGTTTATTCAACTGGCACTGTAGCTACAATGCCTACAGTTTTTTTTTTTCATTGTGTTTTTTTTTTCTTTGAAATATTTATTTTAGCTGGCATATATATTGTTATACTAACATAACAAATTTTACAATATTTTCACAATTATTGACGTGTCAATTTCTTACAAGTCAAAATAAAATAATAAAATATGAGACTGTGACTAACCACAACTAAAAATAAATGCTTTGAGAAAATGTTACAACACTTATTATTATCACAATATTTTCACAATTGTTGAGATATCAGTTTCTTATAGATCAAATAAAAAAATGCTAAGTCCACAACATTTTAACATTAATTTCTACCGTGCCTAAAGTTTTTTTTTTCTCAGCCATCAGTTTGTGTTTTTTTTTTTTTTCTTTTAAATATTTTTGTAAGCTGTCACAATACCAACACAACAAATTTCACAATATTTTTACAAATATTGAAGTATTAATTTCTTACAAGTCGAAATAAAATAATAAAATATAAGACTGTGACCAACCACAACTAAAAATAAATGTTTTGAGAATAACAATAACAATGTTATCAATTTAAAACTAATAATAATTTGTCATTTAGAATTTGTTCTAAAAATGTTATAAGTGTAGTATTTCTCTCAAATAAAATAAAAAATATATATCTATTCGGATCTTAAAAATAAAAATATTATGAAAATATTATGATATTTTGTTGTATTCTTAGACTTTTTTTTTAATATAGTCAAATTAAATGAGTCAAAATTTACGATTTCACACATAAAATCCGTATTAATTTTCCCACTCTGCTGGGAGAGAACGTACAGCCAACACTAGTCCCTAATAGTACTATGTGCTTGCTGTAAAGTTTATGCTGCCTTTTATTGCAGCATTAAATAAACATATGAAATGAATTGAGTAAGGTCAAATCATTTTAACTAAGCCGTTGATGCGTGGCGAGATCTACGCCTAGGCCAGTGATTTTCGTACAAACTTAGCTTTCTTTCGTTCATTTTGAAAAGACGAAATCATGCCACTGACTTGTTCCTCTATATTTTTTTTTAGGTAAAGAGCAGTAAATGCTTAACTTTTTTTTTTTTTAATGAGATTTGTGGTTAATTTTAAAATAAGAACTTAAATAATAGTACTTAAATAATGTATTTATATCTTACTCATAATAGTAGGACAAAATTTATATATAATACTTTCAATGTTGTTCCTTAAGTTCCTATTTTAAAAGAATTTAGGGTTTTTCTGTCGCTAGTGAAAAGTGAGCTCTCCATCTCCTCCTAGGCTGTAGAATTGTCGTCTCTTCTTGGAAGAGTTTTGTTGTACCTTAGAGTAACATGGTTACCCTAGGGCTTTTGGTTTTTTTCTTTTTACAGGTTTGTGGGAAACAATCATCTTCCCCATAGACGATCTCACCAAGCAGTGGTCCGGCCTCACCATCTCCCAGAGAGAAGGTCCCAAGTTCCGATTACAAGATGAGATGGCTGCCTCTAACTCCATTATCGCTGCCAAGTTCCTTACCAAGAGAGCACTCAACCTTGAGGCCTTTGCAGCCACCTTTACCCCTATATGGCGGTCCAAAGAGGCTTCAAAATCAAGAATATAGGAAACCATGTCATGCTCTTTACTTTTGACAGTGAAACCGAAGTTGATACTATCCTTGCAAACATCCCATGGAGCTTTGACAAACATTGAATGATTTTGCAAAAATATGATTGGGTTAGTAAGATAGAGGACTTAGACTTCAGTAGCACCTCGTTTTGGATTCAATTACATGGTCTTCCGGTGAAGTTTATGACTACGGCGGTGGCAGAGACACTGTGTGAACCTGCTGGGCAGATTGTGAACCTATCAAACGTTAAGACTGAAGAGTGTGGAGGATTTATGCGAGTCCAGGTTATGGTTGATATCTCACAACCACTCTGCCACGGAAGGATGGTCACACTTGATGACAATAGGGAAATTTGTGTCTCCTTCAAATATGAGAGGCTTCCCAACCTTTGCTAATGGTGTGGATGCCTCACACATAATGACCGAGACTGTGATTGTTGGATTGAAAGTGAAAGATCACTTACTGATGCATACAAGGAATATGGCGCATGGCTGAAGGCTTCCCCATGGTCTAGAGCCCGTAATTCTAGAGCCCGTAATTCTGTAGTCGAGGTGCCGGGATTTTACTCGAAGTTGAAGGGAGAATGCTTTGGCAAACGGTAGTCTGATGAGATGGGGAGCTCAACGGCGGCTAGGGTTACGCCAACCACACTAACTTCTGACATGCTACAAGCCACATATGGTAATTCCTTTTCTGATTCGGTCAAGGATGTTTCTTTCCAAAATAATTCTCACCCTGCTTTTATGCTAACCATTTCTACCCATATAGAAAATAATACAACTGACCCTTCACACTTACACACAGACCCAGGACTTGTTTACACCTTAGACTCAACATTTGACAAACAATTACAATCTATAGACTAGGACTTGATGAAGTTTGATAATCTCATGCATGCCATGTCTTTAACACCTGCCCCACATTACCATATGCCACCTCAACCCATTTCTCCCCACCCCAAATCCCAAAATGTTAGTGACACCCCAAACTCGACCACAATACCCTCTAACCTTCCACTCATAAATTCCACCCATGCTACTAACCCAAATATTCCAACCAAGACACTTTCCCCACCCCACTTGAGCCACATCTCATATTGGAAAAGAATATTCAGAGCCATTGTTGAACACACACACAATTTGAGCCCAATTAGTGGAAGTAAACGTGCTCTAAATGAGATTCAACCTGAGTTACCAAGTAAACATTATGCGATTTCACAGGTTGTGGAAGACAGTAAAAAGATATTGGTGAAGGCTAGTTTCCAGCCCTACTAGAAGCAATGAGTCTCTTAGTTTGGAACTGTTGCGGGCTTGGGAACCTGCATATAGAAGACCAGCTTGCAGATTTTGTGTAGGCAAAAGATCTATCTGTCGTATTTTTAGCCGAGACATGGACAGATAAAGCAAGGCTAGAACAGGTTCAACGACGTATTCAATTTAAAAATCTTTTTGTGGTTCCTCATTGTAATAAGGCGGGAGGGTTGGCCATTTTGTAGAAAGAAGGATTTCCCTTCGAAGTTGAGAAGTTTTCAAAGAATTATATTAATACTGTCATCAATAAAGGCAAGGAGAATGCATGGAGGTTTACCGGGTTTTATGGAGAACCTGACACCACTAAGAGACATGAAGCATGGTCCAAACTACGAGCTCTAAGAAACCTTAGGTCTATACCTTGATTGTGTGCGGGGGACTTAAATGAAATCACACAAAAATCTGAGAGGCAAGGCGGGCAATCTCGACCTCATCATCAAATTCAGGCCTTTAGGGATATTCTTGGCGAGTGTGGATTTGTGGACCTTGATTTTGTTGGTTTTCCATTCACTTGGCATAAACACTATCCCAATTTTACTATATGGGAAAGATTAGATAGAGCAGTTGCTACTAATGAGTGCCTCTCAATGTTTGCAGGTACAAAGGTGCACCACTTAGATGTTACATCATCAGACCATAAAGCTTTACGGATCTCACCGGAGCATATGTATTGTAATTTTCAAAAGCCCTTCCGCTTTGAACAAATGTGGATGACTGAAAAGGGTTGTAGTGACACTGTGGAGGCTTTGTGGAGTATAAATTCAAATGAGTCATGGGATATCCATGTGCTAAGGAAGCTTGAGTCATGTGGGGAGGTTTTGTCTAAGTGGAGTAAAAAGTCTTTTGGTAGTATCAAGAAACAATTGGAATCCGCTCATAAGTGGTTGAAAGCAACAGAGCAACATGCTATCCGATCTGGAGATGCAAGCTGTATGAGGATGCTGGAGGAGAAGGTTAATCAACTCCTTGATAAGGAAGCCAAAATGTGGAGGCAACGGTCCAAAGTTGCATGGCTCCATGATGGGGATCGTAATACTCGGTTTTTCCATAGCAAGGCTTCTCAACACCGTAGGTGAAACTATATTACCAAGCTACATGATGTTAATGGAGGATGGTGCTCAAGCCAAGATCAAGTTAATGCCACCATTGTTGACTTCTACCAAAATCTCTTTACCTCAGGTAGCCCTAGCAATTTTGAGGAGATCATTGAGAATATTCCACAAGTTGTAACTGAGGAGATGGATGATATGCTTGTGGCCGAATTCAACGTTGAGAAAGTGGAGGTTGTTCTGAAGCAAATAGCACCCCTAAAAGCCCCTGGTTTGTATGGTATTTCTCCTCTCTTTTACCAAAGTTATTGGTCCTTACTTGGCTCTGATGTGTCAACCACTATTTTACACTATCTCAATTCGAGCTCTCTCCCCCAATCCCTTTGTCATTCTTTTATTACATTGATTCCTAAGGTAAAGGATCCCACATATGTCTCTAAGTTTAGACCTATTAGCTTGAGCAATGTTTTGTATCGTATTTTTGCTAAAATTCTCACCAATCGTTTGCAAGTTATTATACCAAATCTTATTTCAGAGCATCAGAGTGCATTCATGTCTGATAGGTTGATTTCAGATAATATCTTGGTGGAATTTGAGACCTTAATTTATATGCAAAATCACAATAAGGAGAAATCTGGTTTTATGGCCTTGAAGCTTGATATGAGCAAGGTTTATGATAGGGTAGAGTGGGAGTACCTAGAGAGAGTGATGATAAAGATGGGTTTCCATTCTAGATGGATACAATTGATGATGATGTGTATCACTACAGCCTCCTACTCAGTGCTAATTAATGGGAAGCCCCATGGACACATCACTCCCACAGGTGGCTTGCGCCAAGGAGATCCATTATCCCCCGATTTTTTCCTCATGTGTACTGAAGGTCTCCATGGGTTAATTAGTCAAGCAGCCCACAATGGTGATATTCGGGGTGTATCTCTTTGCTGAAATGGACCTAGAATCACTCACCTCTTTTTTGCCCATGATAGCCTCCTTTCTGTAAAGCTAGAGAAGAGGAATGTCAAAGTTTTCTTGAGGTGTTGGCCAAGTATGAGAGAGCTTTGGGTAGCAAGTCAGTAGTACTAAGAACACTGTTTTCTTCAGTAAATCCACCAATGCAGACACTCAAATAGCAATTCAAAACTTGTTGGGTGTTAATGTTGTTCGATAATACGAGAAATATCTTGGACTTCCATTATTAGTTGGCCGAAATAAAAAGGAAAGTTTCATCTACATCAAGCAGCAAGTATGGAAAGGGATTCAAGGGTGGAAGGGTAAGTTACTTAGTCAGGCAGGCTGGGAGATGCTAATTAAGGCGGTGGCACAATCCCTCCCAACTTATACCATGACATGCTTTAAACTTCCTGGCTCACTTTGCCATGAACTTGAGAGCATGATTTGTAGATTTTTTTAGAGGGCAAAGGGATGATAATAGGAAGGTTCATTGGCTGAAGTGGTTGGAACTTTGTAAGCCCAAAACACAGGGTGGTATGGGGTTTAAAGATTTGTCTCTATTCAATGACGCTCTTGGCGAAACAAACGTGGCACTTGCTCCATGACAAGTCATCTTTATTCTACCGTGGTCGAAACTTTGAAGCAGCCTTTATCAAAAATATGCCTCCTTGTAGATCCATACAAGATGACGTCCTAATTTGGCCCTTTAACCCCAATGGAGTCTATACTGTCAAATCAGGCTACAGGTACTTACACGAGTAGCAGCAACACAGACTGCTTGGGCCTTCAGATAGTTCGGTGCTCAAGCCTCTTTGGAAGAAAATTTTGGAGGCTTCAAGTCCCAAATAAAGTCAAGCACCTGGCTTGGAAGGCTTGTAAGGATTCTTTGCCAACCAAGACTAATCTGATCAGTCGAAGGGTGATTATTGAGGGCTGCTGCGATGCTTGCAAATTGCATCAAGAGGATGTGGTTCATGCCTTGTTCCTCTGTCCAGCCTTGCAACCTATTTGGAGATCTCAGGCCCAATGGAACCATAACACGCTTCAGGCGTGCTCCTCTTTCATTGACATTTTTTAGCGTATTTTTGTAGGTAACAAGGAGCCCGATCTTTTTGCTGCAGTGCTGTGGACACTATGGAATAGGAGGAATAACTTGCGCTTAGGCAAGCCTGCTTTCTCACTTGGCCAGGTGGTTGATTTTGCTCAAGACCGAATCTTGGAGAGAGCTTTCGTGGTTTTTCAACAATCTCAACCCCATCAGGTAGCAACTTGGAAGGCATCAGATCAACATGCTTATAAAGTCAACTTCGATGGTGCGATTTTTGTAGAGGAAGGACTTGCTGGCTTGGGAGTAGTGATCCGTAATGACTAAGGACTGATCATGGCTTCACTTACTCAAAAAATACCTCTGCCCATTTCAGTTATAGAGGTAGAAGTATTGGCTGCATAGAGAGCATTGGAGTTGAAGTATTGAAGGGGACTCTGAAGTATTGATCAAATCGTTAAAGACAAGCTACAACTCTTTGGCTTCGACAACATCACTCTTGAAGGGGACTCTGAAGTATTGATCAAATCATTAAAGACAGGCTACAACTCTTTGTCTCATTATGGTCATTTAACTGCAGATATTCATATTCTTATGTCTCAGTTTTCCTCACTTAGCTTATCTCATGTTAGGAAACATTGTAATAGATTGGCACATGCCTTAGCTGGTCGAGCATCCGCTGCCCCTGATATGTCTATTTGGATGGAAGAACTACCACCGGACTTTAACTATGTACACATGGCTAATTTGAATGGCCTAAGCTAATAATATATTATTGTCTTGATTCTGAAAAAAAAAAAAAAAAAAAAAAAAAAAAAAAAAAAAAAAAAGTTCCCCTTTTAAGATTTTGTCACGTGACTGTTTAATTAAAAAATACACTTTCATCCGATGAGAAAAAAGTCATATAGTAGAATTGTAAGAGGAGAACATATGGAATAACACCTAATTATTATACCTAAGTCTTAATTATAAGAGGAATGGTATTAGCCTATTATTAGGTGCTGTGAACAAATTATATTTGTTAAAGCTCCTCTCTTTTTATATAAATATATTATTTTATAATACACTTGTATCATATTTTCTATTCTTTAACTACTTTATTTAAATATTTTTATTTTTAATTTTATTCTTTCATTATAATTTGTTCCCAATGCGGTCAATTTTTTAAATATTTATTTTATTCTAATGCTCACATTTTACAATAATAGTCTTATTCTAAAGGTCATATTTTTAAAAATCTGAATTTTCTAAACAAGCATTTTTCTTTAAAAAAGATTTTTTTTTCTAATAGTCATATTTTTAGAAAACCATTTTTTGTGACAACCGTATTTTTGGATTATTTTTCCCTTAACAATCACATAGAGTTTTTGAAGAGAATGATAGATATAATGGAAACTCATATCCACTTTAAATGAACTAAACAATCAATCTGTCAAAAATTATATACTTAAAACATAATCTAAACTATGAACCAGTCAAAACTAGGGCTGAGAACGCCAACTTGACCCACTCGACCGACCCAACCCAACCCGAAAGGTCTTGGGCGGGTTGGATGAATGCTTGGGTCGGGTTTGGGTCTGTCTCGAGTGCAACCTGACTCGACCAATCTTAAATTAAAAAAAAAAAAACTTTTCCATAACTTTCAATGCCAAATGTTGTTTTTATTTAAATAGTAATGGTGGGTTCCAATTTGCTCAACTGGTAAAGTTTCTGATGGTTGTATAAGAGATTTAGGGTTCAATTCTCACTTACACCAAAAACTAATTGGTGTCTTGGTCTGATGATAAAGAGCTATCATCAAGAGCGAACGTCATAGGTTGAAATTCTCTCCAAAAAAAAAAAAGTAATGGTCTTTTCTTACCATATTTCCAAATATAATTTTTAGCATAATTTGGTTTATTGTAGCATAATTTCCTAAATGATACTAATAGTGAAAATACTTTCCATCCAAATGATGGTTAGAAATTAGAATAATGATAAAATAGTTGGACTTTACACAAAAAGAATAACTCTAACAATAATATTTTCTGTAGTGAAAGTCAAATTGTTGTTTAAAAAAGTTTTTATTTCAGTTCTAATCATACCAAGGATCTTATTTTTTATTGGAAAGTATATTTCCAAACAAAGCCCCGACTGCTGATGTAAACAAAAATGGTAAAATTTATTTTCTCATTCAATGAGGATCAGGTCAAGATGTACACAAGGAAAAGAAATTGTAAAAGTTTGTTGCCTAATCAAGAAATCACAACCATTAAGCCTATATGACAATAAATAATTATTGAATTTAATTTTTCACATTAATGTGTCAATCACTAAATTAGTAAATTAATTTCAAAAAAATATTGCCTAAACATAGACATGCATTAACTGAGTCTTTTGTCCAAATATTGCTAAAAATTAAGTTTTTTAGGATTATAGGTACTGTTGAAAGTTATTTAGGGGATTGAGGAGAGAGACTGAATTTCGGCAACAGTGTTGCCGAAATTCTAAGAAAAGTAGGAGAGAGAAAGAGGGAAAAGGTGGAGAGAGAAAAACTGGAATTTCGGTAACAGTGTTACCGAAATTCTGCTGCCCAACTTCTGCCCGTGCGCGAGTGTGTGCGCGAAAATAAATGACGAATTTCGGTACCGCTGTTGCCGAAAATGCAGGAAAAAAAAATTGGAAAATTTCGGTAACGACTATACCGAAATTGGGGAATAAAAAAAATAAAAAACCCACAATTTCGGTACTGCCAATACCGAAATTGGGGGAAGAAAAAAAAAAAAAAAAAACCCAATTTCGGTAATGGCTATACCGAAGTTGAAAAAAAAAAAAAAAAAAAAGGAAAAGAAGACAATTTCGGTACTGCACACATGCACAGTACCGAAATTGTCTTCTTTTCTTTCTTCTTTCTTTCAATTTCGGTACTGCCCAGTACCGAAATTCTTTTTTTTTTTTTTTTTTTCAATTTCGGTATTGCTAATACTGAAATATTTTTTTTCCCTGGGTTCGGTATTGCCAGTACCGAAATTGTCTTTTTTTTTCGCTTTCAGTATTTTTTTTTAGAAATGATACGTCAACAATATTTTCACAACATTTTTACAACAAATTTTATTTGGCAAGTTGTTACTGGTTGTTATTGTTGGGGCAAAAAAATAATCTTAGTGTTAGGTTCAAATTTAAACCAATAACAACCAACCACTTATGATTTGGTGTGAAAATGTTATAAAAATATTGTGAACGTAGTATTTCTTCCCCAACCCCTGCCCGTGCGCGAGTGACCGAAGGAAAAAGGGAAGAAATAATAAAAAAATTGTGAAATTTCGGTAATGGCAATACCGAAATTGGGGAAGAAAAAAAAAATGCTACGTTCACAATATTTTTATAACATTTTCACACCAAATCATAAGTGGTTGGTTGTTATTGGTTTAAATTTGAACCTAACACTAAGATTACTTTTTTGCCCCAACAATAACAGCCAGTAACAACTTGCCACATAGAATTTGTTGTAAAAATGTTGTGAAAATGTTGTTGACGTATCATTTCTAAAAAAAAATAATAAAAGCGAAAAAAAACAATTTCGGTACTGGCAATACCGAAATTGGGTAAGGGAAAAAAAAAACAATTTGGGTACTAGCAATACCGAAATTGAAAAAAAAAAAAAAAAGAATTTCGGTACTGGGCAATACCGAAATTGAAAGAAAAAAGAAAGAAAAGAAGACAATTTCGGTACTGTGCACTGTGCAGTACCGAAATTGTCTTCTTTTTTTTTTTTTTTTTTTTTTTCAATTTCGGTATAGCCATTACCGAAATTGGGTTTTTTTTTTTTTTTTTTCTTCCCCCAATTTCGGTATAGCCATTACCGAAATTGGGTTTTTTTTTTTTTTTTTTTTCCCCCAATTTCGGTATAGCCATTACCGAAATTGGGGTTTTTTTTTCCCCCCCCAATTTTGGTATTGGCAGTACCGAAATTGTGGGTTTTTTATTTTTTTATTTTTTATTCCCCAATTTTGGTATAGCCGTTACCGAAATTCTCCAATTTTTTTTTCCTGCATTTTCGGCAACAACGGTACCGAAATTCGTCATTTATTTTCCCGGACACACTCGCGCACGGGCAGAAGTTGGGCAGCAGAATTTCAGTAACACTGTTACCGAAATTCCAGTTTTTCTCTCTCCACCTTTTCCCTCTTTCTCTCTCCTACTTTTCTTAGAATTTCGGCAACACTGTTGCCAAAATTCAGTCTCTCTCCTCATTCCCCTAAATAACTTTCAACAGTACCTATAATTCTAAAAAACTTGGTTTTTAGCAATATTTGGACAAAAGACTCTGCATTAACTTGATAAAGAAAAAGACATTAATATTAATTATCATAAAAAGTAGAGATCCTTCCAACATGGAAGTTTAAAAATAATAATAAAACCATGACAACTTTTAAATAGCATCTCTAAGTAATAGAGTAAGTACTTTTTTCCCATTAATAGCTCATGAAAGTGGTGACTATTCCAATGTTTCTTTAGGCCTTTCACTGATTCACCTTCACACAATTTGGAAAAAAAAAAAAAAAAAAGGACCCAACCCAATGCCCAATCAACCAACCCAACCATAGACTTGTAATTTTCGGGTTGGGTCAGGTTTCTCCCCATTAAAACCGATTACTATTGGGTCAGGTTGCGAGTGACAGTGAAACCAACCTGACACAACCTGATCTCAGTCCTAGTCAAAACTCATATCAAAAGCCAAAAACATTTTTATAGATGCAATACAAATATCAACCATTCAAGTTGAAGTTGTTTCAATTGAACTAAACTACAATGAAGTCCACATAAAACTTACATACATAACTCATATCCAATAACATAAATTCACACAGCAAACTCATGGAATTCAAAAACCACTAAGCTTGCAACTTCCTTTGATGACAAACGGTACTTAAAATTAACACAACACAAAATTCAATGACCATTAAGCTTGCCACTTCCTTTAATGGCAAATGGAACTTAAAGTTAAAAAAGTTACACAGAATTCAACAACCATTAAGCTTGCCACTTCCTTTGATGACAAATGGTACTTAAAGTTAACACAACAACATTGCCAATGACGGCTTCATAAAGAAAAGGAAACAAATAAACCAAATCAAAAGTTTTCACGACTCGCCTTGTAATCTGGGGTAGCTCCACATTGAGTTTAGAGTGGTCACGGGACCACCTTGGCTTGGAAAAAAAAATTATTATATATAAAATTTAAAAATTTATTATTTTTTTTATCTAAATTTTTGTAAGCCCAACATAATTTAACTTTGAGCAAAGTTTGGTAACAAACTTGGTTGTAAACTAAGGTTACAATTCCATTCAATATATACTTTTATTTGATGTAAATTTTAACAAATCCATCATTGGATTACATTTTCTTCTTATGTCCTCCATGCTTGTAAAATTTTAAGAAGATCAAAGATCGATAGTTATGTTATCAATCAAATGTTTAAATTTTTAGTTTTTGTAGTTTAAAAAAATATATAAAAAACATAAGTTTATGGATCGAATAATAAATAGTAAATAACATCTGATTAGCATGAAATTTGACATGTTTTTTAAGAAAATAAAAAACATGCAATTTATCGGTTAGATTTTCAAAATATGTAGTCATGTTAGTTTGTTTAGTGATAGGCTACAACTAAATTTGTAGCCAAATTTCCTTCTAAGATAATTCGTAGAAGGAAATTGTATGACTTTATGTATTTTTGTGTGCGTGTGTGTGGTTTTTTTTTTTTTTTTTTTGTCTTCAATATATGAAATTCACTTTTTATCATATTTTGTATAATTTAAATTTCTTAACGACAACCTTGAAAAATTGTTTTGGAGTTGTCATTGCTTGTAATTGCCATAAATGTTCAACGAGGTCTAGTTGGTGTTGAGAATGAACTTCTTGGTCCTTAATGTGTTGATGAAATTGAATGAACTCCATAAATTTATTTGTCTACTCGCGTGACACTAGTGTACATGAAATCTCATCAATTTGTTCATAATTTACTTCTACTGCTTCAACTTCATCTCGCTCATCTTCGATAATCATGCTATGGAGAATTATGCATGCTTTCATGTTGTCTTGTAGCATTTTATGATAGAAAAACCGAGTAGGTCCAGATACAATTGCAATCGTGCTTGAAGCACTCCAAATGCATGCTCTACATCCTTCCTATGTGCTTTCTTAACTTTTGCAAATAATTTTCTTTTTTGTTTGAGTGGAGCTGGTATTTTCTTCACAAATGTTAATCACTTTGGATATATACCATCGGCAAGGTAATTTCTCGTTGTGTAGCTATAATCATGGTTTTAAAAACCGGACCGATCAATTAACCGGAAAAGGTAGTGGTTCCTGATTTTATGGTCGGATCAATGATCAAACTGGTGATGTCATAATTAATTAATAATTATAAATTATAAAATATAAATAATACAATATGTAATAAGTTTAAAACTAAGAATATTTAATTTTAAATACATAAATTTTTTTTTTATAAAAAATATGTGAGTATAATTATCACATATTTATTTAAAATATTAAAATAACAAATCCACAACTTATATACAGTATTAAAACTATTTACCATGAAATTAACAATACATAATAAATGAGTAATTCTTTCAAAAAAATGAAAATAAAAAGTGTACTATTATTTATTATTTAATTTATATAAATTATTATTGTATATTTTTTACATTTGTGTTTATAATCCAAAAAGACTAGTTAAGTTGCAAATAGGGCTCATTGCACTTATTTATAAATTCACGTCCACCTAATAAACACCTTTATGGGACTTAAACTCAATACATACTTGCACAACACACTCCAACAATCCAATCCACACAATTCTTATAGCATCTTCTGTTGTTTTCATGGAAATAGAGAGGTAAGAGCAGAGGAAACCTAAGAAAAAATATATAGATGATTGTGGATTTACAATCTCTAACTTTCAAGTATTTTAGTAGAGTTTTCCCTTTAAAAGTGTCCTTACAATTTCGTGGGTAATGTAGGCTTTTATAGTGTAGGTAAAGAAATGAGAAAAACACTTTTTAAAAATTTTCAAGCAGAGAGTTTTGCGAATCACCCGCAAGTTGGCCAAATCGCAAAGTTACTTGAGAAATACAGTCTAACAAAAGACTGTTCAGAATCTAGTATGTACTTCTCATGTGACCCTTCGTGAATTGTCCATTCTCAAGCTAATCGCGAACTTCTCTATCTTCACAATTCTTCACCAACCCTCATACTCAACTCTTACATTAAATCCCACAAATATACATGAGAATGATTGAACATAAATACAATAAAATTTAACACAAAGTTAAAATTAATAAAAACATAGTTGTAAATCACAATTTTACATATTAAGGGTCCGTTTGATAAGTCATTTTAAACTTATATTTTTACATTTTAAACAACTTTACATATATTTTTACACATTTTTTTATCCACATAAATTTTAAAAATCTCATTTCAAGTTAATCTACCAAACAACCGCTAAGTTTTCTTTTATTCTTTTTAAAATAAAAAAATTTACTTTCACAAGCTTTTCCCTTTTCATTTTTAAATAAAAAAATTTATATTCACACATTTTCATAAAAGATCTAAGCAACCAAGACCACGAGAAGGTATTACATGCAGTCATGTCGCTTCCATGGAAGATCTAAGCAACCAAGACCACATCTGCTTCAACCAATCATACCGTTACACATTTACCCTAGTCTGATAGTTACACGACCCGCAGTCTCTATGAGCTTTGCAGTCAAGTCGCTGCCAAGTGCTAACCAATTAGCTGCACACAGTTGCATGGAAGATCTAAGCAACCAAGACCGCATCTGCTTGAACCAATCATACCTTTACACATTTACCCTAGTCTGACAGTTCTTGTCATGTCGCTGCCAAGTGCTAACCAATTTAATATATATATATATATATATATAAAAGGATAAATCTAGGGCCACATAAAAGCCTACACAAAAACCCACAACTTGCCACATTGTGAGTTGTGGGTTTTTGTGTGGGCTTTTACGTGGCACCAGAAGGACCCTATAAAAAATATAAAAGCGGCAATATCGCTACAGTAATTTTGCAGTTATACATTCCGTACAAACTATTGTGTATCATTTTAGTAGCAACAGTATTTTGATTTGGAGAATTTTTTTGTAATCAGTTTGTGTAATGCGAGCACCCTTGGTACTGTGCAGTATTTTAGGTGCAACGGTATTTTAGTTTAGTGATTTTTTTTAGTAATCTTTTTATATATTTTTTTCTTTTAAATATTGATGTAAGTTAATATTTATATTGTTATACTGACATAATAAATTTCATAATTATTGACGTGTTAATTTCTTACAAGTCGAAATAAAATAATAAAACAAAATATAAGATTGGTTTTTTTTTTTTTTCCAGTAATTGGTTTGTGTTTTTTTTTTCTTTTAAATATTGATGTAAGCTGACATTTATATTGTTATATTGACATAACAAATTTCACAATTATCAATTTTTTACAAGTCAAAAAAATAATAAAATATGAGACTGTAGCCAATCACAACTGAAAATAAATGTCTTAAAAAAATGTTACAACACTTATTGTTATCACAATATATTGTAGCACTATAGCTATAACAGTACTTTGGTTTAGCTTTCACAATTATTGATGTGTCAATTTCTTACAAGTCGAAATAAAATAATAAAATAAAATGAGATTTTTTTTTTCAGTAATCGGTTTGTGCTATTTTTTTTTTCCTTTTAAATATTGATGGAAGCTAACGTTTATATTGTTATAATACTGGCACAACAAATTTCACAATATTTTCACAATTATTGATATGTCAATTTCTTACAAGTCGAAATAAAATATGAGATTGTAGCCAACCAAAACTGAAAATAAATTTTTAAAAAAAATGTTACAACACTTATTGTTATTACAATACACTGTAGCATTGTAGCTACAACATTGCTTTGGTTTAGTTAGTCATTTTTTTTTTAGTAATCGGTTTGTATTTTCTTTTTCTTTTAAATATTGATGTAAGATGACATTTATATTGTTATACTGACACAACAAATTTCACAATATTTTCACAATTATTGACGTGTCAATTTCTTACAAGTCAAAATAAAATAATAAAATATGAGACTGTAGCCAACTACAATTGAAAATAAATGTTTTAAAAAAAATTTACAACACTTATTGTTATCACAATATTTTTACAATCGTTGAGATCCCAATTTCTTATGGATCAAATAAAAAAAATACTAAATCTACAACATTTTAACATTAATTTCACAACAAATCATAAATAAGCTATTATTGATGGATAACATTGGAGCTACAATGCTTTTAATTTATTCAACTTGCATTATAACTACAGTGCCTAAAGTTTTTTTGTTTTTCATTGTGTTTCATTTTCTTTGAAATATTTATGTAAGGTGGTATATATATTGTTATACTGATATAACAAATTTCACAATTATTGACGTGTCAATTTCTTACAAATCAAAATAAAATATGAAATTGTGAATAGCCACAACTGAAAATAAATGTTTTGAGAAAATGTTACAACACTTATTATTATCACAATATTTTCACAATTATTGAGATTTCAGTTTCTTATAGATCAAATAAAAAAATGCTAAGTCCACAATATTTTAACATTAATTTGTACCGTGCCTAAAGTTTTTTTTTTTTTTTTTTTCAGTAATTAGTTTGTGTTTTTTTTTTCCTTTTAAATATTTATGTAAGCTGGCATATATATATATATAAATATATATATATATATATATATATTTTTATACCAACACAACAAATTTTACAATATTTTTACAAATATTAAAGTATCAATTTCTTATAAGTCGAAATAAAATAATAAAATATGAGACTGTGACCAACCACAACTAAAAATAAATATTTTGAGAATAACAATAACAATGTTATCAGTTTAAAACTAATAATAACTTGTCATTTAGAATTTGTTCTAAAATATTATGAATGTAGCATTTTTTTCAAATAAAATAAAATAAATATTTATTCGGATCTTAAAAATGAAGATATTGTAAAAATATTGTAATATTTTATTGCATCTTTAAATTCTTTTTTAATATAATCAAATTAAATGAGCTAAAATTCATAATTTTATACACAAAATTTATATTAATTTTCTCAATGTAAGGGCAGCAAGTACCTTACAAGTGCAGCCAACACTCATATAAATAAACAAGTGATACGTACCACGTGAACTTCTTTGAACCTGTTCTTAACAAAATATAAGAGCAAAATTATTAATTTACACTTTTACCATTAAAAATATTCTTAAAAAAACACATACATACAATAAATAAAGGGTCTTTCTGGTACCACACAAAATGGTACTTAAAAGGCCACAACTCGCCACGTGGCGAGATGTGGCCTTTTGTGTGCCAATTTTTTGTGGCACCAGATTTATCCATAAATAAATACAATACTTATAGTACCACCTACAGCCCACCACCCCTCCTATTCACAGCCCACTCTACCAAGTCAGAACCCCTAACACCACCACAAACCACCACTATTATAAACCCACTACCACCCGAAATCCACAAACTAACACAGTAACAAGAGCCCAAAATCAACTAGACTCCACCAGTCCGCCATAACCAAAACCCAAAATCAATCCAACCACCACCCACTGGCGATCAACCCACAACCACTGCAACCCACCAAAATCATCCAACCACCGACCCATCAAAATCAAACTACCACAAAAGAATAAAAAAAAAACCCACAACAGCCCAAAAAAACCATCACCACAACCACTGCAATAACCGTCGCCATAACCCAAAACTTCCAATTTGGAGAGATCTAAAAGTTCTCGGTGGCATGGATGAGGGACGATGGTGAGATCGACGCTTGCTTGAGAAAGAGGATGAGATCGGCGCGTGGCTGAGGAAGTGGTTAAGATCGGCAGCGTGGCTAAGATTGATGGTTGAAATGAGAAAAGAACGATCTAAGCACCCTGCTTTCCTCACAAATCACGATTGATGGCAAGCAAAAGAGTGAAAAGCACATATCGCTTGCAATCTTCGATCTTCTTCTTCTTGTATATATTCTTGTTCTGTTTCTCTGGTGTATATTGCTCCGCTAGAGATATTTTGAAGCATGGCGAGTGGATCATTGACAACGGTTCAACTATTGTCTCCGTCGGAGAAAAGTTTGAACTTGGATTCTTCACCCCTACGAAAGGCTCCAGCTCCAAAAGGTTCATTGGGATATGGTATCGCAATTGGGGTGGTCAACAAGCAGTTGTATGGGTTGCCAACCGGGACAACCCAATACTTAAAGGTTCCACTGGAATGTTTGGAGTTGCAGAAGATGGAAACGTCAAGGTTTTGGATAATTCTAGTTCTAGAAAAGAATATTGGTCTACAATGCTTAATAAAGCCTCATCCACAAATCGGACTGTGAAGCTCATGGATTCTGGAAACCTGGTCTTAAGCGATGATGATCAATCGGCGATAAGTCTGTGGGAGAGCTTCAAAAATCCAACTGATACGTTTCTTTCAGGCATGAAGATAAATGAAAATATAACTTTGTACTCATGGAAGAACTCTGATAATCCGGGAAGTGGAGATTTCAAGTTTAAGCAAGATGGAGAGGGTAGCTACGTTATCACAAATAAAGCGGTTACATACTGGAAAAGTCGGATCGAAGGGACGTTCATGAGATCAGATAAAATGCCTAGTAGAATATTGTGTTTGTTAACGGATATTTGTACAAAGTCTTCTCCATATTTCAAAAATGAGACAAAACCATTATTATCTGAGAATGATAATTACGCAAGACTGGTGATCCATTTCTCTGGGGAGTTAAGGTATCTGGTCTGGGATAAAAATAATGAAATTTGGTCCTTGGAATGGTGGGAGCCAGAAGACCAATGTAGCATTTACAATGCTTGTGGCAAATTTGGGAGCTGTAATATCAACAATTGGTTCACTCGGTGCAAATGTTTGCCTGGGTCCAAGCCTACTGATCCTGAGAAGTGGAATAATCTAATATTTTCTCATGGGTGCACCCAAACTTCGACATCGTGTGACGAGAACAAGACATTCTTGCCGTTAAAAATGATGAAAGTGAGCAATATTCCAGACACAGATTCCGAGGTAAAAAATGATGAAGAATGCAAAAAATTGTGCGAGGATGAATGCCAGTGCCAGGCTTACTCATATGCGGTAACTGAAACCAGCACGCAAAGAGGTAATACTTCTACTAGTGCCAACAAGTGCTGGATTTGGAATAATGATCTAAGTGATCTTCAAGAGGAGTATGCACACGGTCGTAACATCTCCGTTCGTGTTGCGAAATCCGATATAGGTATTTATCCCTTTTACATATTGAATTAAATTAACAAAGCATCTCTAAAATGGAAAAGGAAGTGATGAGAAACCAGTCAACCACCTCTCTGGTTTAGACCTGGAATTTGAGACGATATATTGTGCTCCCTCCTATTGAAGAGCGCGGCTCTCATAAGCTTGTGAGCTTCATAAAACGAGCACATAATATTTTCCAAAATTTTAAATTTGTAGAACATATATTTCTTTTACTAATATACTTTTATATTTATTAAATTAATTAGGGCTTTTGGACGTAATTTTTCACGTTACATTTCTCGATGCAAAAAAAAAAAAAAAAAAAAGGAAAGGTTTAGGAGATGCCTTTCCTCTCCCTTACTTTTTTATTTTTAATTATTTATTTATTTTTTTTTAATTTTTAAGTTGGAAAAGGTTTAGTGAATTAGTGTCATGCAGATGTAGTGCACCCTTAAAGTGAATATTTTTTTATTAAATGTGAATTTTAAAAATTTAACTATTAGATTGAGTGGTTTTTTTATTTTATTAAGTGTCCGTTTGGCATGCGTTTTTTCTCTCCTGTGTTTGCGGTCTTTTTTTACCAGCGTCTCTTGCACTGTTCATGAGACATGCACGGTTCATGAGACATGAACAGTACACATAGGCCAATAAACTGTAAATTCATATATGAACAATAACCGAAAAACAATTGTTTATTGTTTTAAGTTTTCAATAAAATAAGTAGATTCCAAACAGATCTTAAATGTGGATTTTACTAGCCATTAGATTGAATATTTTTTTATGTTTTTAATATGTATGTTAAATTTCGTTCAAATCGGGTTTTATTTACTATTTAATCAATAAACTTGTTTTTTTATTTATAATTTTTTACCACAACAGCTTTAAATTTAAATACAACTAGTTGTAGACCCGCATATTGCGCGTGATAATATTATTGTTTTTGTTATTGTTGTTTAATAGTTGGTTTTTCATTTTCTTTCAAGTTAATATATTGATTTTTGAAAAATATACAATCTAACAACAACAACAACAGCAGCAGCAACAACAACAACAACAACAATAATAACAATGTTGAATAAAATAATATGAGAAGAAAAAAATTTAAAAATAAAACATATAACAATAAACACCAAATTAATTATCTCTAAATAAATACCAAATTATTTAAATCATATTACGTAATATTATAATATTACATTCTTATATACTATCTTTAATTCTTTACAATGCAATATGATAAAATTTAACAATCAATGTGAAAAAAAAAAAAAAAAAACTTAAAACACAATTAAATCGCATCAACATAAAGTAGAGTTCTAAAAAACACTAAAATTTCTCAACCTAAAGAAGAGATGCAAAATATATATATATATATATATATATATATATAAATCACCAAAAATTGAGAGAGAGAGAGAGAGAAATAAATTTTTTTGTGAAGAAAAGTTATGCATATAATGGAAAAGAGTTTATACTAAAAGGATTACAATAAGAAGAACCAAAATAAAGGGAAAGATGAAGAGGGATATAAAGAGAGAGGGTAGTGGGAAGATGAAAATGTAAAGGGAAAGAGAAAGGTTGAAGAAAGTGTAAATGTTAAAAAAAGTGAGTACAATTTAATTTATTTAAATTTAAATAAATATTATATGTTTAATTAAAAAAAAGAAAATATAAATAATTTAATTATATGCAGGATGATTGAGTTTAAATATTGGATAAAATAAGATGAAAAGATTAAAAATGTAAAAATATTGTTATATATATATATATATATATATATATATATAACAATAAACTCTAAATTATCCAAATCATGTTATGTAATAGAATAATATATATTATATTCTTATATATTATCTTTTTTTAATTTTTTTATAACGCAATAATATAATGTTTAACAATCAAAGAGAACAAAAAAACTTAAAACACAAAACTAAATCGTACGAACCCAACGTATAGTTATAATACACAAAAATTTATCAACTTAAGCAGAGATGCAGAAAAATAAAATAAAAAATACTCCAAAAATTATTGTGTGAGAGAGAGAGAGAGAGAGAGAGAGAGAGAGAGAGAGGGGAGAGGGAGAAACAACCTTTCTGTAATGAAAAATTATGCAAAGAATAGAAGAGAGAATAACAAATTTATAGAAGATGATGTGAATATGAAGAGACAAAATAAGGAAGATAAATGGAAAGATGAATAGTGACATTAAGGTTGAAGGTAGTGGGGAGATGAAAAGGTAAGGGAGGAAAAGATGAAGAGACAAAACAAAGAAAGATGAAAAGTGATATTAAAGTCGAGGGTAGTGAGGAGATGAAAAGGTAAAGGTATGATAAAGGTCAGAGAAAATGTAATTATTAAAAAAAAAAAAGTAAATGTTAAAAAACAATTGTAGGAAAATTAGAAAGAAAAAGGATAATGATGTGGATGTTGACGTGGCTCAACGTGAATACAATAACATTAAATGCTACGCTTTAGCTTTTAGTAATATATAAAGGGAGGGAGAAACAACCTTTTTGTGATGGAAAACTATGCAAAGAATGGAAGAGAGAATAACAAATTTATAGAAGATGATATGAATATGAAGAGATAAAATAAGGAAGATGAATGGAAAGATAAATAGTGAATTAAGATTGAGGGTAGTGGAGAGATGAAAAGGTAAGGGAGGGAAAGATGAAAAGACAAAATAAAGAAAGATGAAAAGTGATATTAAGGTTGAGGGTAGTGAGGAGATGAAAATGTAAGGCATGAGAAAGGCTAGAGAAAATACAATTATTAAAAAAAAAATGTTGAAAAACAATTGTAGGAAAATTAGAAAGAAAAAAGATAATGACGTGGATGCTGATGTGGCTCAACATGAGCACAGTAACATTAAACGCCACGTTTCAGCTTTTAGTAATATATAGATATAGATTTAGATATGTCATTGATAGCATAGATATAAAAGGAGATATAAAAAGATATAAAAGAAGTATAAAGGGTAAACCCTTTTCCAATCTAATATGTCCCTCAACATTTATTCAGTTATTCAATCTAATTAATAAGTAATTAATAACGTAGTTAGTCAATTTATATGAGGAGTCAAGCCTAGGTTTTTTTTTTTTTTTTAATTAACTTTTATTATTTTTCATAATATGTAAAATCGCTTAGAAGTCTCGTTAACTAGTGCACTTTGGCACACATTAACAAAAGTCATTATTGTTTTATATTTAACAGTCTCTACACTCTTTTACATCAAGTGTAAAGTATGGATATTTTTGGAAAATGTGGACATTTAATATGGAAATGTGGTCATTGTGTGTATAAAATGTGCATCCCTAAGTGTGAAACAATAATATTTAATAAGAAGAAGAGCAAGAAAAGTTGAAGCTACTGGAATATAGAGAGATGTTAAGATAGAGTCACACTCTCTGTATGTATTAAAAAATAATAATAATAAAAATTGAAAAAGATTACTGACTATTAATTTTACAACGAGCATGGTTCATCTAAATGGTGTTAATGTGTGTTTTAAAAAAATAATAGTAAAAAAAATTTTGAAAGATATTACTAACAAATAATTTTACAATGAGCATATATAGTTCATCTAAATTTCGTTAATGTGTGTTTAGATGAACATATTTTAATCGGCTTATTTTACAATGAGCTTAGTTCATCTAAATTTTGTTAATGTGTGTTTAGATGAACATATTTTAATCGGCTTATTTTGTTTACCACTTAAAAGTATATTATACATTGAAATGGGTGATCTTCTGAAATGTTGTACATTCTGTTTTACTTTAACTTATCAATAATTAGGGATGGGAGAATTTGAACCTTAAATATCTCCACTGAAAAAATCGGAAGGGGCCAACCAATTGAGCTACAGACTCTTGGCTTATACATTCAATTTTAGTTAGTTATCGGATTGTGACTGGCGTAGAAAAAAAACAATATTAGTGGTGGTCTTAGTGAGTGCGATGTTAAAATAGTCCCAATGTGTCATCTCAATCAATTATGAAGAAGATCGTGAAATTTATTGGAGGAAGTTATACTTTATCCTCCCCCCCACCCCCACCCAAAAACTATACACCATATTACACTTATTCCTGTAAACTATACGATTGCATGCTTAACCCCCCCTAAACTATTATCCCTTGTACACTTTGCACTCCACTGTTATTTAGCTGTTAATTTTTACCGATTGTATATTTAGGTGATATATGTGACTATGTTGCTTCATCAATAGCATGGGAAATTTTGATAGGAATACCTATTTTGTCAAACTTGAAAATATGTCAAAGTGAAATACTTATTCTGTCAAAGCTTAAGTAAGAAGTTTTTTTTTTCTTCTTCTGGACACGATTCTGGAATTTGGATTATATGTAGTGTGTCGTTGTTGTTTGCCTTAATACCTATAATTTAGATTATATAAAATGCAACAATGTTGTTTACCTACCTTAATCAGTGGTGTTGTTTTTCTTTGGTGCCCAACGATTATCAAAATTAACATAAAGCTAAATTTTCATTGAACTTCATAAACTCAACAAAAGGTAACATTGATCTACAATTGTCTAGTAAACCAAAAGCTAACATAAAGATACATTTTCTAATACATCATTATTATTGGCATCAATATTCAAAAATTTATATCAAGGTAACAACATATAGGCTGCTTTTGTTTTGCCAGCATATATAAACACACCAAAACAAACTACAAAAAATAGCCATGACCCAATTGATACCTACTTCAGCTTCTTCACAACTCTTTTGTATTTATCCATAATTGATTGTACTTCAAAGCTTCAATTTATCACACTGCTTCATATTTGACATCTTCATCACTTTAATGAAAATTCTTACATAGTTGATGACCCTCTACAATAATCCAACAAGAAAAAAAAAATTAATTAGTATAGCCAACAACAATACTAGTTTTTTTTTTTTTTTTGGATAGGTAAATAAAACTTCATTGCAATTATGATGAAAAAGTACAAAGAAAAAGACAAAGCAGCAATGTGCGAACCATAAAAATAGCAAACTAATATATAAGAAAGTATAACTATCTAACAAATCCGGTAAGGAATTAAAAGTAAAAATATTTGAAGTATGGTCAGGTTACTCTTTGTGCTTACTGACTCAGTTCATATTGCCATATGCACATGTATGTTGAAATGAAGACTAAAATAAAAGTTGGGTAAGAAGATGCATTTATAGATTTGGAATTTAATTTAGTGATTTGTAAATCATGAAGAAAATTTTAATTTGCGTGAATTAGTGAGAGGTGTGAAGCGAGAGACCTCAGAACAAATTTAGGTAGAAAAATTACCTGAGAAAACACAAAATCCTTTCTCCACACAATCTGGAATTGAGGGAGAGATCGAATTCAAGTTTTCAATTTGGGGTAATTTTTGTCTAGGGTGTTTTGGGACTAGGTCTAGGACTGAGGCTAGAAACTTATCTAGTCCAGAGTAAGTGAGAGAAGGAGAGGAACAAAATATTATACATGAGAGGAGTGAATTTCACATAAGGGTCTTGTGATGTTTATAGAAATTTAAATAGGGGCAATTCAGTCTTTTTTATTATTGCATTTGTCCTGTGCAAGCCACGTGACTCTAAATTCAATCTAAATTAACAGCTAACTAACGGTGGGGTGCAAAATATGCTAAGGAAAATAGTTTAGGAGGTTTAAGCGTGCAATAACATAGTTTAGGAGGGTAAGTAAAACATGGGGTATAGTTTAGAGGTGTAAAATGTAATTTCCCTAATTAATTGTGTAGCAATATTGATAATTGAAAAACTTTATCTTTAGTGCAAAATTTTACTTGTCACTGATGGGCTGTCGGAATCCATAGAAATAGATGATATGTGAAGCATCTCTCTCCCCCGTTATAATGCTAGACAAATTCATAATGCTAAATCCTTTACCATGTAATAATACTAGGCAAGCAACTATGTTACTCTTTCAGACTTTATGCGCAGGATCAACTTTAAGGAACTGTGAGCCTTGTGGCACTAACGTGATCCCCTATCCACTGAGTACAAGACCAAATTGTGGTGACCTCATGTACTTTAGCTTTGAATGCAACAATTCCACAGGCCAGCGTAGGTTCAAGGCACCTACCGCAACCTATCGAGTCAATGTTATCTATCCAAGTGAACAAAAATTTGTCATCCAAGTCAAATTTGCAGATTATGGTGATGCTAGAAATGCAGGAGGTGATCAGTGGCTTAATCAGTCCTTGCCATTCCCTTTCAGAGTAGTGAACAGCTCGTTTTATGATGTTTTGGACAACGTTGATTCTAAAATTACAGGTGTAGAGATTAGTTGGGAGCCGCCGCCAGAGCCAACGTGTAATTCACCTGCTGATTGCAAAGATTGGCCAAATTCAACCTGCAATGAAGCTGCAGATGGAAAGATGAGGTGCCATTGCCTTTCAAACTACCGATGGAATGTCTCAAATTTGAATTGCACTCTTCAAGGTTAGGATGTTATGTTTTTCGCCACTGACAAATTAAGATTGCTATGTTAATAAAGAAAGAATTAGACTAATTTGATGGTTTTCCTAAGGACGCTTCTATCTGACAAAAATCCAGTGTCTCATTATTGGTGATCCACATTATGCTCTAGCTCTACCAATTGTTGTAGGGTGTCGTATATCAGTTTTTTGTTTTTGCTCTCGTTTTTTCTGGTTTTTAATTTTAAACATTGGCAATTTTGTAAGGGAAAAAAAATGTAAGCATGAAAACTGCCAGTAATGAAGCATAAAATGGATCACTGAGAACAAGATAGAGGATTTTTATTCCCTTCTATCCTGCTGAGTGTTTTTTTAATCAAACCTAGTCTCTGCTCCAATTGCACTTTGAAATACGCTATATTAACCCTAGCACAGTATTTAGAACCCTTATCACAATGTTTTACGGCTAAGTTGATTTTTACACTAAACTACACAATATATTCCAAGTGTAAGTTACTTAGCCAATTTCCAATCTAACAACTACACTACACAATCATAGCAATATAGAAAGAAAGAAGAAATAAAGAATAAAGAAAGCAAACCACACATAACACCACAAAGTGTTATGGAAGAGGAAAACCCGAGCCCCCGGGTGTAAAAACCTTTACCCCGACCACCCGTCGGAAAATTCCACTAGAATGAATAGTTGCAATACATGGATGACTATAAACCCTCCAAGTCTATATCTCCATGTGTATTTGAGTCCTCCAAACTTCAACTAGCAACCAATTCCACAAGTCTTTTATTCATTTAGATTCTTGGAGTCACCACCATTGAGCCGCAAATGGAAAGCCACCAAAGGATTTTGATTTGGATATGGCTTCTCATTCCAATGTCATTCTCTCACTCACATGGTCTGTGTTTGTGGATGAAGAAGGTGTTTATGGAATCTCAATCAAAGGAATGAATGAGATGGAAAAGAGAGGTGGGAACTTGGTTTTTCTCTAAGAAAAAAAGTCTCTCTTTTCATACAAAGGATTGGCTTCACTCTCTTAACACCCTTAGGGTTTCTAGGGTTTGTTCAATGCTTATCTGAAGCCTCTTGCCATGCCTCATAGTTGTGTGTGTGTATGCTTGCAGATTGGTAGTTGTAGGTGCAATTGCATAGTACAGAGATCGTGCAACTCGCGACCTGTTCGCCCCCTAAGATCGCGAGATGGTCACGAGGTACACAATTGCACTTTCAAACAAAGACCTGCCACATGGACCTTGCAGGCAACCTAGGTCACAAGATGGTTGCCTCAAGGCCATGAAATCCCTAGCTGATGCAGCTTTTAGTCATCAAAGAGAGGCTCAAGTACACTACCCCAACTTACATGAAAACCCAAAAAACAAAACATCACCAATAAAATGCATTACAAAAAAACTTTTGTAACTGAATAACCAACATAAAACATAACTTCTTAATCTTCCCCTTTGGCTATTTTGTGACAAAACACACCTATTAGACTTTAGAATTAATGTGAGTTGGAAACTTGAGACCAACGAGGGACTCACACTAAAACTCTAAAGATTGAAAACAAGAACTTGAAACTTGGAGCCGCCTGAAACACTTGTACAAGATAGGTTAGACCCTACAATTTAAAACAAGTATAAAGGCAGGAAAAAGTGACAAGTATAATACGATCAAGAATGATATGAATGGTATGCATGAAAGCAACTTGATCGAACACCAAACAATCATAGAGACTATGGCTACAATGATCAAAACAGAAAGTTATGATCATCCAAACAAGCACAACAAGCACAAGATAAAAGCATGTGCAACAAACACAATACAATGCAATGGAAGCATTTAAAACAAAATACCAATACGATAGCATAAGATAAATCCAAAGCACCATAGAAGTACATGACCTAAACATGGTCATACGGTATAGTACCAAAAGACATAAAATAACTAGAGTATCAAAGAAGCACTAAAGTCATAAAAAGCATAAAATATAACTAAAGCAAGAATAAGAAAGGTTAATTGTTGAAGTTGTAGATGTATTCCTTCTTGCTCATGCAATTGCTCCCCCTTAAGCTTTCCCCCTTGCTTTGAGCTATACCCTTCTTTTGTATGAGATTAGTCTGTTCTTTCCCCCTTTTTGTCAGAATATCCAAAGGGGGTCTTGAAAGCTTTTACACTCTAGTCCTCTATAGGAGGCGAAGGTGGAGGAGGCATTGGATGGGAGATATGAACTACTCTAAGGTTCCCATTCTTGCTTCAAGCCTATCAAATTTGGTGAAGACCACTCCAAACTTGGAATCTATATGTGAGAACCCCGAGGCAATTTGAAGCGACAACTCTTCAAATTTATCTTGAATGTCAGGAATTCCAATTAGTGGAGGGTGCCTTCTTCAACCATGCACTCAATTTCATCATCAGAGTCCGATGGAAGCAATGGGTGTTACTTGTTCTTTGCCCTTGAAAGGCTTCTTCTTAGAAGTAGACCTCTTTCTAATTTGAGCACGGATGCGGGCAATAGTGGACACGTTGATGGTGCCAGCTCGATATAGTCTAGTAAGTTTCTCAGGGCAAGGAACACGGAAATGATCACAGATCTTCATCACAATTATTGGAAATGGAAGGTCATTCCAAGTGGATGTATGAGAGCATTGTTGGCGCATGCAAAGGTAGACGTGGGAACAAATATCAATTGAGTCTCCTTTCAAAAGGTCATATAAGAACCGATCCCTACCACTGCTGATGGTGGAGAAGTGATCAATTGGGAAGAGGTTGAATCCCAAGATTGTGAGAAGACATCTATATTCAACAAATAACCTATTGGTTTTGAGAGACAAAATTCTGGATCGCAGTCTTCTTCCCAAGAACTATGCCACTGTTGAGATGCTAGGATATTGATGAGTTTCATACCATAAGATGTCAATCCCGAGGATCAGTTTAATGCCGGTGATATTGGAGATTTCAATTGGAGTGATCTCAAATTGAACACCACGAACAAAGCCTTTAAGACATTTTTCAGAAGATCTAATATTCGAGTAGAATTCTCAAACCAATTACTCCACCGGAGTCTTTCGGAAGTTCAAGAAGATTGGTTCCCAACCGTGATCCCTCATTGCTGTGTGGACAATGGTATCACGAAACAATTTGACATCCACTTCACACTCTACCGCAATGGTTAAATCCTTGAAAATGTCAAGGTAAGCTTCATACGCTTCTTGGTTGACATAGATGTCAAGGTTGTAGTCGGAATGCTTTCTCTTCCTAGTGGCATGCTTCTTTGGTGCCTTTGTCGTGGCTTTGGAGGAGGAAGCTTTTGGGGCCACTACAAAACAAACACCACAACACCAACAAACACGAAAAAAAGGGCATAGATTGTTAGAACATGACCACAAAGAGATAAGCACCCACAAGGTACTAATGGCATTACCACAAAATACGATTATGAAATCAATCAACCCAACGATGGTATACCACTCCCATTCTTTGAGAATTCTCAGCAATTTTGTGCATTTATCTCTAGGTTGCCCTGAAATTTTTGCCCCTGATCTCGCTCAAATCTTTGAAGAAAAAGGATGGTATAATGGTAAGTCTGAGAGAAAACGTTACAAGCCGTCATTATTTCTGATATTTCATTGTCCAAAGCCATTCAATTCAATGTTTACATGGTGTAAGGCTTGCCAAGATATGGACATTAGTATTAACCAAAGAGACAAGAAAACAAAAAGTACACAATATACGATTATGAAATCAATCAACCCAACGATGGTATAACACTACCATTATGCCAAAACATGATCAAGGATCATAACCAACTCTCACAAGGAGATTTGGTGTCCAACGGGACAACAAACGGATAAAAGTGTCCATTTGAAAATTTCATAAAACACTTAGTGTGCAAACACAACTATAGGTATAAAAACATAATGATCACATGATAAAAACAAGCCTAATTACAACAATCATTGGTCACAAACGACCACCACAAGAGACGATATGCAACAAGAGATAGAGAGAGTGAAGGAACAAGAGCAAACGGACAAAACCCAACCACAGCACAACAACACAAACACACACACCTAAACCAAAATAAATCACATGAAAAGAGAGATTAGAGTTTTGAAAACTTACTTGAGATGATTTTGGATGAGATAGGAGTGAAAGGTTTGTAAGAAAACTGAGTTTTGAAGGGTGAGGGGTTAGTTTTGTAGAGGGAGACACGACGAGGTGGGAAGAGGCAACGTTTGAAAAATGAACCGTTTCACCAGTTTAAAAATAGACTTCATGCCTAATCGTGACCCAGCTAAGTCGCGGTTTGGTCACAAGATCTCTGGACCAAAATTGGAGCAAGAAATAATTGCTCGCAACTTGGGCCAAGGTCACGAGACCCATAAAAATAGGGCATTTTGATTTTCACAGAACAAAACAGAGTTTTGGCCCAAAACACAAGTTTCTCAAAAAGAATCATCATGAAAACAATGATATGTGAAAAAGATAGATATTAATCACAATGTAGGTCAAAGTTCATAAAAAGTTTCAAGAGATGAAGAGCACATTCAACGCAACAAATGTGTGTGTAGTGTGTGAGTGCAATTTGAGATAAGACTAACAAAGATAAATGGTTAGTTCAAGCACTCATTTAATCCATTTACACAAAGAAGGTTCACAGAAGGAGAAAACCTTACAAAGATGCAAAGTATGAAATATATAACTCTCACAACAAGACTTGGCAAGCTTAGGGAAAAATATTTGTAGAGAGAGATATATAGATACAAGGATTTCATTTTTAGCACAAGATTTATGAGTGTGCTATTACAAAAGATGTCATTGACATACATAAGGCTTTTGAGCACAATTTTTAGGCTCTTACATAATATGGCTCTTTTTGAGTATAGCCTAAAAAACTTTATTCAAGAAGAAAAGTGCATTGCCTATCTCATTCTTTTGGCACCAACTTTTTTAGAAGAGCTCAACAAGACGATTGTGAGAGAGACATAAAGCATACTTTACTCAATGATGAAGTTAAAACCAAATAAGTTCCAAGCAAAGTGAAAACATCACAATCGATTGTCTTTTTCTCACAACACGTAGACCAATGAAGTCCACACACAATCACAACAAGTGCATGAATGTCAAGAATGAGTAATGTTGTGCACACATCACAAGAGAAACTAAATGAGCTATAATCCCCAAAAAGTGTATATGGATAGCTATCATGTTCAATAACCATATATTCTCTTGAGTTTCAAAACATATGATTTGATGACAAAGAACAAATCAAACACATAAACACAACACAACACAAACAAAAATAAACACAAAAACTCACAAAGAGTATGTACAAAACGAAATACAATGCATGACAAGATTCAAGATTGAGAACCCCATCTCACCCAAGTGGGATGAACTCTAAGAGAAGGTGTACCATGAGGAGTTGAGTTAGTGTTAGGGTTACCATGTGGCTTGCTTGGTCTGGAAAGGTAAGTAACTATTGATAAGAGAACGTCCACCACTTGCTTTAAGAGACCATCATTGTTGAGTGAGCTTGAGCTTGCATGGGGTGCATCATTCTTCTTCAAGGCATGAAGCTTGAAACAATTAGGTCTGGTATGATCCCTAGTGCTGCAATGATGAAACAAATAGGGAGTTTGAGGACCTCTTTGCTTCTTTGGAAGGGTTTGGTCACATCTTTTCCTTTCCCAGCAAATGCATTAGTTTTCTCATTTCCACTTAGGAATTTTTGGAGCTAACTCCTTTCTCTTCTTCTCATCTAGAGACTCATTCATTCTTCTCCTTGTCCTCACTGATCTTGGCAGAGACAAACTTTACAGATTTTAATCCATCCATTGAGATCTTTGGATCACTAGATGAATTCTCTATCTCAATCCAGATTTTAGAGACGAAGGCCTTTGAGCCTCTAGCATGAAGTCTAGCTTCTTGCTGGATATTCTATCCACTTTGGTATTAGCTTCGATCGCTTCATGCTCCAAAAATCTGATCTTAGAATATGCACCCTCTAACTCAACTTTTAGTTCTTCCACCTTGCACATGTAGCTTTCCAATTCTTCCAAGGTGACTTCTTTCTCTTCTTCAGCCTTTTTCATTCCTCTTATGGCATTTTCTGCTGTCCTAGCGTACTTGCCACTCACTTTGAGTAAGGCGTTTTGCTGAAGAACCACTAGCTCCTTTTTCCCATCCTCTTCTTCAGTATTTGAGAATTGATAGTGGGAGAAATTTGTTTCAGGGACCACCTCGTCCTCAGTAGGAATGGCCTTTAAATCATCATCGTCCTCTTCATTTATCTCATCAAGATGAGATTTAGCATCACCACTAGAGATGGCTATGAGTGTTGTGTAATTTCTATCTTCATCTGCTTCATCATCGGATTTGGATGATGAGCTTTTTGAATCACTAAGAGTGGCACTCATAGCTTTTCCCTTTCGCCTAAGGTAATTGGGACATTCTCTTTTTAGTTGGCCAACTCCATTGCACTTGTAGCATGTGGCGGTGGAGTTTGAGGATCCTTCCCTAGATTTCTTCCACTTAAAATCCTTTTTCCCATCATCCTTTTGAATCTCTCGTCTTGAATCGGATGACCTCTTGAATGACTTTCCATCTTGTCTTCCTAAGTTTTTCTTATATTTTAGAAAAATTTTGAAACTCTTTGCAAGATGCCACTTTCTTTTCAATGTCAGTCTCGTCGGAGTTTCAAACCTTCAGCTCTTCAACTGACTTTAAAGCAATGAATTTTCCTTCATTATGTGAAGGTAGTCCCATTTCATAGGTTTGTATAGATCCCACTAGCTCTTGGATTTTAATTTGATCAATATCTTTGCTCTCCTCAATTGCTTCAACTTTGGGACGAAATACTTCAGGCAAGGACCTTAAGACTTACCTTACAATCTTTTCAATAGGAATTCTTTCTCTGAGGTTTAACTTTGACGTCACTATCTCATTCTGTCCTTAACTCTCTTGGTACCTTCGTAAGTTGTTTGTAGGATGTCCCATGCTTCTTTAGCAGTTTTCACGTGTGATATCCTATGAAATTCCTCAGGAGACACACCACAAAATATAGCATTCAAAGCTTTGATTGTTAGCATTAAACTTATCTTTGGTAGCCTTATCCCATTCAGCCTTAGGTTTATTGAGTGTTACCCAACCTTCCTCAACAGAAGTCCAAACTTGTCATTGATGGAATAGAGGAAAGCACGCATGCGCCTCTTCCAAAAAGCATAATTGCTCTCATTAAAGAGTGGGGTAGTAGCAAGCGATTGGCCGTGTTCCATGATGGTATAAACCAAATGGAACACAACAGAAAAATAGGGGAAAACCAAACACAAGGTGGAAACAAGGATTCAAGGACCATACAAAGTGATGTGAATCACTAAACTATGTGACCCCTCTTTGATACCAATTGAAATATGCTAAGTTAACCCTAGCACAGTATTTAGAACCCTTATCACAATGGTTTATGGCTAAGTTGATTTTAACATTAAACTACACAATATAGCCCAAGCGTAAGTTACTTAGCCAATTTCCAATCTAACCAACTATAGTACACAATCATCGCAATATAGAAAGAAAGAGGAAATAAAGAACAAAGAAAGCAAACCATACATAACACCACAAAGTGTTATAGAAAAGGAAAACCTGAGCCCTCGGGCGAAAAACCTCTTCCATGACCACCCATCGAAAAACTCCACTAGAATGAATAGTTGCAGTACATGGATGACTATAATCCCTCCAAGTCTATATCTCCCTGTATACCTGAGCCCTCCAAGCTTCAGTTAGCAACCAACTCCACGAGTCTTTTCTTCACCTAACAAGCTTCTTGGAGTCACCACCATTGAGCTACCAACGGAAAGCCACCAAAGGATTTGGATTTGGATATGGCTTCTCACGTTTCCAATGTCATTCTTTCACTCACAAGGTCTGTTCGCCCCCTAAGGTGGCGAGATGCACAATTGCACTCTCAAACAAAAACTTGCCACGTGGAATTTGCAGGCAACCTAGGTTGCGAGATGGTCGCCTCTAGGCTGCGAAATCTCTAGCTGATTTATCTTCTAGCCTTCCAGGAGAGGCTCAAGTACACTACCCTAACTTACATAAAAACCCAAAAAACAAAGCATCACCAATAAAATACCAATACAAATAAGCTTTTGTCATTGAATAAAGCCAACATAAAACATGACTTCTCACACTTTTGTCCCAATGCAATGAGAATTTGCACTATCCTACCTTCCAAAAGCTTTTATTTTTCATTTATAATAACTATTAATTTTTCCTTACTTCGAAATTGGGAGTTTTTATTTATTTTTCTCTAGAATTTCAAAAATCCTCATCAACATTCTCATGATTATCTTTCACTAATAGGATACATTTAAATAATTGTAACAATCCATATAAGCTCCTATTTGTTGAATTTGACTTATTGTCATTTCGATTGCCAGTTGTTCAATGTCAAGAACATAGTGAAGGAGAGTTGTTTTCATATTTTACCTTTAAGTGAGACTAGCTCTGTTTCTTTCTTGTGAAGGAGATTCTCCTCCGTCAGAAGTACGTGGTAATCCTGTGTCAGCAGATAAGGCTTCATCACGGAAGATGTCATTTCTTTTTATTGTTGCGGTATCTCTTATAAGTGTGATTGCTTTCTCATGTACAATTATATTTGTATATTTATGGAGAAGAAAGATGGCCAAGAGGCAAGGTAATTGCTTTGCATGATGCACACCTTGCACAATCTATATTTTTGTCCATTTTGATCAAAGTAAAACCATTTGAGTTTGTTTCCTGTAATTATCATCTAAATATGCATATATTGTTGTCTTCTTAACTCAGAAAACAGGAACAATGATAAAAGAAATAGAGTACTACGCACAATGAACAGTGAACGTGTTAAAGACTTGATAGACTCAGGTGATTTTAGAGAAGAAGGTGAGACAGAAATAGATCTACCCTTTTTTGATTTGGAAAGCATACTAGTTGCTACAGATAGTTTCTCAGATGCAAACAAGCTTGGACAGGGGGGCTATGGGCCTGTTTATAAGGTAATTTTAGCAACATTACCAGGTAATTTATGTTCATGTTAACTAGGTTCTCGTTAATAGTAATTAATAATGTTGTGGTCTTGGTGAATTTGGTCTTAGGGTACATTTCCAGGAGGCCAAGATATGGCAGCAAAGAGGCTCTCGAGTGCCTCAGGACAAGGCTTACAAGAATTTAAAAATGAGGTGGTGTTGATTGCAAAACTACAACATAGGAATCTTGTTAGACTTCAGGAATATTGCATAAAAGGCGATGAAAAGATTTTACTCTATGAATACATGCCAAATAAAAGCTTAGACTCTTTTATATTTGGTTGGTTTCCTAAACCAAATTCCTAGTATTTGTTAGTAATTGATAAATTGTATCTTGTTTGAGTAAAAGCTAACCTGTTATTGTTGCTGATATTGTTCTATTGAATGGAAAATGAAAAACCTTGTAAGATCCAAAGAGAAGCGTGCTTTTGGATTGGGAGATGTGCTTCAACATCATCTTGGGAATAGCTCAAGGGCTTCTTTATCTTCACCAAGACTCCAGATTAAGGATCATTCATAGAGATATGAAAACTAGCAACATTCTTCTAGATCAAGAGATGAACCCCAAAATATCCAACTTTGGCTTGGCAAAGATTGTTAGAGGCAAAGAAACTGAATCAAACACTGCTAGAGTAATGGGAACTTATTAAGTTCATGGCAGTCTGTATTCTTATGCAAGTTGGTTCTTATATGTTGTAGAATTTTTTTCAATGACCTAAACCTGTTTAGAAAAATGTATACAAGCGCCTACTTTGTCCCTTAATGTTACAACAATATAATCTCTCTAATGTAGTGGCTATATGGCCCCAGAGTACGCATTGGATGTAGTTTTCTCAACAAATCCAATGTTTTTAGTTTCGGAGTAGTTTTACTTGAGATTATTAGTGGAAAAAAGAACGCTGGATTTTACAGATCAGAGCAAGCCATGAGCCTTATAGGTTATGTAAGTGTGTTGAATTTTTTTAAAATCATTCATTTTATGGTCATTTTGTACTTCATACCAATTTTGATTTTAAATTTGTCTCAGGCATGGAGATTGTGGACAGAAACCAAGGTGTTGGATTTAATGGACCGAACTCTACATGAATCTTGCAATGCAGACCTATTTACGAAGTGCGTAAATGTTGGACTCTTATGCATACAAGAAGACCCAAGTGATCGTCCCACCATGTCAAATGTTGTTACCATGCTTGATAGTGAAACTGTAACAGTTCCAACTCCTAAACAACCAGCTTTTGTCCTAAGGAGAGGCCAATCTAGCACTACTTCTAGCAGACCGGAAACATATTCTGACATAACTACTACTTTAGAAGAAGCAGCATAACGCATTATTGAAGTTCTGAGTGCATGCGCGCTTTTTGTCGCACTTGCAAAGTTTCTCATGCACAAAAGATTGATTTCTATACTAGGATTCTTATTACAATTAAGTGTAACCTTTCTTTTTCCTTAGTAACTATTCCTTTGCTTTTGTTCTTTTTCCTTTTTTCTAAGTAAATGGAAGTAGAGTAGATGCAGGTCTTATAGCATTCATATGATTGAATTTTTTTGTTTTTGTTTTTTTTTGTTTTTTGAGTTTTATATCAGAAATCTCATAGCTTGACAGATCGAGATGTATTGAGTTAGGTATTGAGCTTTGTTAAGTCTCGATAGATCGATAAGTATTGAGGACATACCGAGACCTATAGATTTAGTTTTTCTTGAGCAGTCTTGTGTCGTCAATAATACCACTTGTAAAAGTACTTATAGATGTTCTTGAACACGCTAGAACTAAGACCTAAATACAAGTAAAATGAGTTTTATCATAGAATATGTCAATTACATAAAAATATGACCCTAACAAACACGGACCTTATTGATTCTATTCAAATTGAAAGATTTGGGTTGATTGTCAACTCTTATTTGGTGAATCTTGTCAATTGTATGAAGGCCAAGGAAAAATAATTTCAAGTTTCTCAATTGATAACAATGAAGTTTGAAAAGAAGACAACACTATTAAAGTATTCAAAGTATTTGTTCATTTGGAATGGAAGACTTTAGATCTCCAATATCAACTTGAGGAGAGATCAACTTGAGGAAAGTGTTCTTTCAAGTGGAGGCGTTTGACGTAGGATAGAATCTACAATTGAATTTTTATTATGTATTGATTTTAGTTTTATTTAAATGTAATTCTTGAAATTTTAAGTTTAGGGTTATTATTTTCTTGATTTTAGATGTATTTAATTCTTTTAGTCAAATTATGGTAGGGTAATATCAATTAGGATCTCTTTTAGAATAGTTTTACTTGCTAATCAAGTTTTATGAAAGTTTTTAAATTAGCCCCAAAGCCTGTAAATGAAAAATCTAAAGGTTGAAATTTTAGTTTAATTAAATTTCATATTTTTCTCTCTATTATTTTTTGGTAGATTCTATACCCTGTCCTTGTGAATAGTTCATTTATCTTGAAGCATACGTAATTTGCTTCTTGTAATTTTCCTTATTCATCATCTTTGAACCCATTCAGAGGCGGAGCTAGGGAGTGTACCCCCCTGAGTTTTTATTAATTCCTCCCAAAATTCATTTTGGCAATCTCTCTAAAATTTTAAAATGCAAAGAACCCTTAAAAATAGAAATTAATCCATTATTTAGCCTATAATCTCTCAAAATTCAAATTGAGAAACAACTTTACCAAATTCCATATCACCAAAAAAGCAAAGCCAAATCTATTTAGATCTCATGATCAATGTAAATCAAAACCTTCCCATCCAAATAAAAAGGGGAAAAAAAATTAAAAACAATCTCAATATTTCACTCAAATATTGTCGTCCTTACACCGCTGAAAGCATGCTACAACCGTGAAAAATTGATCTAGTCTCGTTGTGTTGCTTGATTCTTTGTCGAAGTCCTTGTTGTCCATTCAAAGTTCAAACCATCTCTGATTCTGTACATATTCGCCCCTGGCCGTTGTCTTCTACTCAGCTCCCGTGTGTGTGTGTGTGTGTGTGTGTGTGTGTATGCAGTAAGTACTGAGAATATATTTGATTGTAGTAGATTATAATATCTAAGTTCATGTTATTAGCAGATTCAAAACAGTTCATGTTATTAGCTAATGACTTACAGTTGGCTTGCACTTCTAACTTAAGAAATTCATAAAATATAAATACCTCTACGTAGCATTCACAGCAAAACATCCAAAAAATTTAACTTTTAGCAACTTGAAAAGTCATTTTATCTATTTTAACAACCTACTTTACAGTACATTTACACTCTGTTTGTTTCAATGGAAAACTTTGTGTAAAGATAGTTTTCTTTATTTTCCAGTGTTTGATAGCATAAAAAAAGATGAGTCAAAGGAAAACTATCTTTGGTCAACATAAAAAGTATGGCTTATTTTTGGAGATTGTTTTCCATTAAATTTTTTTGGAAAACAACTCTATCTCACAGCAAGCTAAATAAGGGAAGTTAGGAAGTTGTTTTTCAACTCATTTAAAGTTGCTACCAAACATTAGAAAACAAGATAGTTTTATAGAAAATGTTTTTTAGAAAATAACTCATTTTCTAGAAAATATCATTATTGAAACAAATTCTATTTTAACATTCATCATGTTGGTAAAACACATGTTTGTATCGCATACAAAACATACGCAGCAGAAAATTAACGGATCTACTTCATTCGCAATTGATAACACGTACTATGTAAATTTCAGAATTTAAGAATAAAAGAGCGTACCTTAGTGCAGTAAAATTCAAAACCAAAGATTATAAGTACTTGAGAAAACTTTTAATTATCACTCCAATTTCACTTATGCCAAAAAAGTGTAGTCTCTCAATCATTTTATATGTATGTGTTTAAGGGAGAATAAGAGAATGACTTATACTCACATACACACAATTTTCATATAATTACAAAATTCTATACGTTTCTCTCCTTATATATGAATGATTATTTAATTGGGCTAGCTTTTTGGGTCATTTCAATTGGTTTTTAGAATATGGCTTGGAGTGAGACCAAAAGGGACAAATAAAACACTAGCTCTAATGGGTTTTGAGACTTTCTGTCAACTTTAGACAAACCCAAAATTACTATTAATTATATTTAATAACACTATATAAATATAATTGCACTCTAGGCTTTATTAATAAATTATATTCCAAAACTTTATTATACATTCAACTCATTCATTAAAATATTCATAGTAATACAAAGTCATGAATATTGACTGCCACTTTGAAGATTACTACATCTTAATCCTTGAGTACCTAGTTTAATCCTTTAAGTTATTCATCATATATTTATGAAATCTAATTTCATAAATATATACTTTAGTAACTCCTTACTAAAGTGGTTAGACCTAACACTTTGAATAACTATACCCATTAAACTTATATCAAGAGAATATTTTATATCTCCGTAAAAAGATTATAAATTCCATCTTAAGAATATATGTTCAACATTAAATGTGACTGCCCAACATACTAAGGTTTTGATCGTAACTTTAGATCTCACTCCTAATATATCAAAGCAACCTATACTTCATGATCAGGTTCATTATTTTCTTAGGATTAAGAGTTGATGTAAATAGAAGTCATGAGATTTATTATTCATTTGATAGTCGTTAGTAGAATAATAAATCTCACAGTGGTCCAGTTCAATATGTTTTAACACTTAAAACATATCAACATATCAACTAGAGGTCTCCACTTTCATGATCAAGACAAATCATCTTAGTTGATATTTTATAGTCTTCGTAGATGAAATGCTAAATTTTATCACCAATTACGAACTAAAATTTTGAGTTTACAAAGATTTTGTGATTTATATCTTCTGTGACTAAATTACATAAATCAATACTATACATCTCATGGACTATATGATAATGTCTAAATATTCATGTTATCATTATTTTAGATAATAATAAAAAAAATTTATTACATAGAACATAATTTCATACATGGCATCATACAATAGGATTTAAAGAGCACATATCCTAACACATCACATTAAAATAATATAAACAATACAATTAAATAATATATCCCTACAAATCGGAACTACCTGTGGACGACTAAATTTCTCGGTTTGAAATAAATTAAACAAGTAAAATAATTTCACAAATACGAATTTGTATTGATGAATTTATGGTACAATTGTTTGTAATTACAAAAGAGTGATCCTCTGATTTGATCTTCTTGAAAGATTTGTTGATTGGAATTGGGGTGATGTGATTTTGATTCGAACGCAAGATATTCTTCAATTTGGCTGAAGGATGGATCGAAAACCTTTGAAATAGAATTACAATGAATCTTTGGCTATGAGCTTATTAGAAATTCTTTGTTTTTCACGTTCTTCGTGTTCTTCGTGTGTTCTTCGTCTTCGAATGTTTGTGGTGGAAGTTCTTCGGGGCTTTGGAGGCTTGAATCCGTAGAATTTCGCCGATTTGTGGTTTATGAGGTTTCTAGAGGCTTTTGAGCTTGATTCTAGTGAACTTTGAGATCTAGGAATATGATTTGGATGATTCCTTTTCGAATGTACTTCGTATTTGAAGGTTTGTGGTGGAAGTTCTTCAGGGCTTTAGAGGCTTGAATCCGTAGAGTTTCGCTGATTTGTGGTTTGTTGAGGTTTCTAGAGGCTTTTGAGCTTGATTCCAGTGACCTTTGAGATCTAGGAATATGATTTGGATGATTCCTCTTCGAATGTTCTTCGTATTTGAAGGTTTGTGGTGGAAGTTCTTCGAGGCTTTGGAGGCTTGAATCCGTAGAGTTTCGCTGATTTGAGGTTTCTTGAGGCTTTTGAGCTTGATTCCAGTGACCTTTGAGATCTAGGAGGATGATTTGGATGATTTCTCTTTGAATGTTCTTTGTATTCGAAGTTGAAGTTCTTGAAGTTCCTAGAGGCTTCGAGGCTTGATTCCAGTAAATCTTCAATACTTCTAAACTCAAGATCTCTTCTCGATTCTTCCCCAGATGTTTTGAAGTGTCCAAATGCCTTAGGAAGGCTTCTATTTATAGGAGTTTGGAGGTGGGTGAGCGACACATGGTAGAGTCTGATTGGTGACACATGTCACAGCTTGATTGGTCTACTTGTATCATCGCTTACACATGCCGGATTGCTTGAGTCATTGTTTACACGCGCCGACTTGCTTGTATCATTGCTTACACGCACCTACATGTGATTAGCATTTTGTATGCTTTTCATGTTTTTACCTTAATGGAATTTGGTAAATTTCTAGTAGTAGTATATGATGCTTTGTAATTAGCCATACTTTGTAGACTTGGTGACATGACGTGTTAGCTTGTGATAGACCGAAAAATTTTCCTCTCTACACCACCCAAAACCACATCCCTGCAAATCAGAACCACCAAAAAAAAAAAAAAAAAAAAACACATCCAGTGGGTACAGATAGCCACCAACCCTAGCAACCTATAACCAAACTTGGCAAAGATGAGTCTCTGCCACCAACCCCAACAACCTACAACTGGCTATTGCTAGCCCCCACCACTGGAGGAAAAAAAAACCCCACAAAACCTCAACCACAATGAACCCTCTGTGACCTATTCCAAAATCAACCCAATCATAAACCCATGAGAGTGAGAGAAGAGAGAAAATCTGATCTCACTTAAGACCCACGGCCACACCATTGAGCTCGGCCAAACCTAACATCTTATCCATGAACCCATAACACCAACCTGGAACGCCAATGCTACACACCGACAACGACACCATCGAGCATGGCCAAACCCACAAATCTGACCACCACAAAGTTCGAACCCATGTCACAACCAACAAAAACCCAACCACCATACCAAAACCTAGCAAGCCACAAATCACAAAACTGGCAACCCAAACCCACAAATCTGATCTCACCTTCGATGTCCATGAATTTGATCTCCACGACAATGCCAGTGAATCCGATCTCACCTCAACGCTGAGGCCCACAATCCGATTTCACAAGGGCTAGAGCCAAAGCTAAGAGGAGAGAGTAAAAGAGAAGTGAGAGAGGAGAAAGAAAAGGGAGAAAAGAAAAAATATGCATGTGGGAGTGAGAAGTGAGCATGTAGGAATAAAAAAATATTTTTTGCTTATACCATTCAGTTACAGTGAGCTACTAGAGATAGCAGCTCACTATAGCAATTACTCAAAATTTTTTAGCTTTAACATCTTTGTTGTGGTATGTGTTTTTATGTTTTGGTTGCTAAAATGACTAGTCATTTTAGCACCCTTATTGTGAATGCTCTAAAGTATATAAATTGTTTAAATTTTTTTTTAATGGTATATGTTATACAATTTATTCACTTTTTTTTTTTTTTGAGAAACACACACACACACATATGTATAGGGAAAGGGGGATGAGATAAGGGAATACACTCACACGCCAACACCAAAACTGCATGCCAGCAGTTAGTGTCACGAAACAAGTGATAAACCCCTTCTTAATATCACACCTTACCGATGTAGGACGACTCAACAACATTGAATATCTTTTTTTTTTAGAAACACACACACACACACACACACACACACACACACACACACATATATATAGAGGAAGAGGGATGGGATAAGGGAATATACTCACATGCCAACACCAAAACTGCATGCCGGCAGTTAGTGTCGTGGAGCAAGTGATACACCCCTTCTCAATATCACACCTTATTGTTTACATTTTCTTCAAAGAATATATAACTAGATTATAACATTTAAATTTAGGTTTTTGTAGTGAGTAATTTAGGAGGAAATCATTCACAATTGTTGTACATTTTAAGAGAAAAATTGTTTAAGATTAGATGTTACTACTCAATATAAAAGTCAGGATTACACAAAAATAAAATTTTGAAGCCTCAACTCTCCAGCCTCAAATCACTATCACGATTTGGCGATGCTCCTTTGCCTCTCTCACTGAGTTTTCTCTCTACGTGTGTAAGTCATCCTTCTCTATGTTGAGTTTTTTTTTTTTTTTTTCCCTTCTTAATTTCCTTCTCTTAGTCTCTGATTTTGGTTTTTTCTTGTTTCAACACAAACTTATCTCATTGGTTTATTTATCTTAGAGAGGAAAACAATTTAGTTTTAGCAAGATCTTTAATAGATTGGATTCTAAGTTATAATTGTTTTTACTCAAATGGGGTTGCTTTTGATTCTGTCCTAGGTTTGATTTTTTTTTTTTTTTTTTTTTTTTATGTGAATATCTTGTTTGGATTTTATTTTCTTGAATTTTGTGATCTAGGTTTGGCATGAATCTTACTTAAACGGGGTTGCTTCTTATTCTGTCCTAGGTTTATTTTTTATTTTTATTTTTTTATGTGAATATCTTGTTTGGGTTTAATTATTTTGCATTTTGTGATCTGGTTTGGCGTGAATCTTACTTAAATGGGGTTGCTTATGTAATACTGATTAAATGATCTACAAGGAAAATAGGAAATACCCAAATTAATTTTTGGGTATTTGTTGATCTAGGTTTGCGATTAAGTTCTTAAAGATATCATGGGTAAAGTATTTCAAATAAAAAGTGTGAGGGTTATATTTTTTGTAATTAGTTAGTCTTTTGACAAAATGCACTTTACTTGTAATTGGGTAGATCTAAATTGGGCTTAATACATCAAGAAATATGTTGTTCAAGCATATCAAGGGCTGGTATTAAAAGACATGAAGATTGGTCCAAGAAACAGGTGAAGAAAGGCTGTTCATTAAGTCTCGACAGATAGCTTGACAGATGCTTGCTATCGAGAATTACAATTTCAAAATTTCCAGATCTGAAATTCGGCCCAAGTTTATGTGTTTGTTTAGGATTTCTTTTTTCACAACCTTAGACATGTATAAGACTTATTTTAGGAGCCGTCACACACGGAGATTTATTTTGTCTGTGAGAAGCTATTGTGTTTGTATGTCATAAGGTTGTGTATCCAAGTGCTTTCTGATCTTCATTGTTGATGAAGTGAAGAACTTTGTAGCCAACAACATCATTCAAGTTGCTGGAGTTAGTCATGTGCTGAGATTTGGGCAAAGGTTTAGTCACAAATTGGAGATTTGTGCATCAAAGGAAAGAAGGCTACTACAAGATCAAGTTCAATTGGGTATTGAAACGAAGGTTCAAATATAGGTTGGTATTTTGGGATAGACCAGGGTAGTGGTAAGATTCCTTATACTTGTAACCACTTGATTATTAATTAATGGATTCTTGGAAGTGGCGACTTTAAAATCACCTGGTGGAGTTTTTGCCTTGCGGAAGGCTTTCCCTATTTTTCAACAAATCACCATGTCAATTTAATTTTTGCTGCATTTAGTTTAAGTGTTGATTTATTGGTGCCTCCACAATTTGCATGCAATTTAACCTAATTAATCGACTTGGGTAATTGACTTAATTAACCGGGATCAAGCTATCTTAACCCAACAAGTGGTATCAGAGCGGGCACACTCTGATTAGGTTTTAATATTTGTTGTGTGATTAATTGACCCCTGTTTTCATGAAATCAAATTGCATGAAAAGATCTTTTTCTTCAAATATCTCTTGTGTTTCTAACATTAATATGCTCAAGTTTCTCTGGACATGCAAGTCAAAAAGATATTTGAAATTAATCTTGATGATTGTAGGAAAAATATATATTTGTGAGTAGAAGAAGACTAGACTATCTCAAAATGTATCTCCACAAAGGTGTACTTCTCAAAAAGACAAAGGCAAGGGTAAAACCACTTGGTGATCAAGTCAAAGAAAAGACCATGCCTTATGGCATGAAAAATAAGCACAAAATATGCTTCATGATGCACTCTGCCTTTAAAGTGATGAACATGTGTCTATGGTATCTTGACAGTGGTTGCTTAAGACACATGATTGGAGACCGCACTCTCTTTAAGACATTTAAATCCAAGAAAGGTGGTAATGTCACTTTTGGTGATGAAAGCAAATCTCAGATAAGGGGAAAGGGAATCTATCTCTACCAGGGATACTACACATTGCCAATGTGTTGTATGTGGAAGGGCTGAGAGTGAACCTATTAAGCATAAGTCAGATTTGTGATCAAGACTTTATGGTGTTGTTTTCAAAAGGAAAATGTCTGGTGTTAAATGAGTCAGGTGAGCAACTCATAAGTGGCATTCGGACACTAGACAATTGCTATGGTTTAGTTCCTGATGTTGAGATTGTGTGCAACAACATTCGAATGCCAAATGAAGACTTATGGCATCAAAGAATGGGACATGCCAACTACAAGTAACTGTCAATTGTATCAAAGAATGAAGCTGTCCTAGGGATACCTAAACTCAGTAAAGTGGTAAATGTTGTATGTGGACTGTGTCAACTTGGAAAACAAACAAAAGCTCAACATCATGGCACTTTGATCACTACCACTACAAAAGCTTCTCCATATTGACCTTATGGGTCCAACAAGAACAGAATCCCTTGGAGGAAAGAAATACATCATGGTGGTGGTAGGTGACTTCACCAGATTCTCCTAGGTCATTTTGCTAAGATCAAAGTCCGAAGCTCTTCAACACATAGAGACATTATGTAAAAGGTTTTAAAATGAAAAAGGGTTGAAAGTTAATTGAATTCGGAGTGATCATGGCAAGGAATTTAAGAACTCACAACTGGAGTCCTTCAATACAAAGGCTAGCATAGCTCAAGAATTCTCGACCCCCATCACCCCTCAATAGAATGGTGTAGTTGAAAGGAAGATAGAGTCATTCAGGAGATGGCTAGAGCTATGATACACAACAAGGATGTGGCAAAAGACCTATGGGGTGAGGTGGTTAACATTGCATGTCATGATGTGAATAGAGTGTATTTCAAACCACGTACAAAAAAGACTCCATATGTGTCACAACCCAAACTTGTACTTCAAAATTTAGAGCATGACTGGCATGATAATATCAAGTTTAACTCAATACTAACACGAACCAACTAAAGCTAAAGGTGCTTATCAAAAATCATTTCTCATATTCCTTTTTATTTCCTCGCATGAAAGCTATAATATACAAAATTCATAAAAATTTGAAACTTCATTTCATTTTGAACTTTGCAAGATTACAACTTGGCTGAAACTTAAGTTATTCGTGTAAATGTTATATAGCTAAACGTTTAGCAAAATTTTTATTTACAAACCTAACCCCAAGACATACAACTAAGGTTCAGAACAAACTAAGGTTCTGAAATATATCTGTGCTCAAACGGATCAAGTACATCTTGATTCCTCCTATACAACAAAAGAGCTAAACTACTATACCAAAAAAAAAAAAAAAAAACTATACATTCTAATAAACGAGAATCATAGATTCCTTACTACCTCAAATACTCTCGCTGCTTCCAAGAAAGAACTTGTGCACTGAAATATAATGGGGTAAACTATGAAACCTAGTAAGGTTTTAAGCTCTATGAGCATTTAATAAGAATGCATGTAAACCAAATATTTTATGGATATGCTAACTTTAATAAATAGTCTTCAATATTATTCATACTATTCTTAAAATAACTTATGAACTTTCAAATGAAATTACATCATTTTCCTTTCATATAATAAGGAACTTAAATCTTTAAATAGACTATAAAATACTTTATCATAAACTTTCTATCAGACTTATAACATATTTAACATACCTTTCTTATCATCATTCTTTTCTTATAAATTCCAAATAGCTTAATAGCTCATTCATAATATATATTAGGCAGTCTAATTATAAGTCTGTCACAACTTTGGGAGGCTTCCAACACATTGTATTAGGCATCCAGCATTCCCTACAATGCTCGGAAATCACAGGATCATATCAGAAAGTATCACACCCCTTTTGGTGTAATCATATCATCAACCATGGGGGTCGGTTGGAATCCTCCACAAGTTGGCCCTTCCCAACGAGGGCAGTTACAGTAGAGTTCTCACCACTTATAATGGCCAATCAATATTCCCATGAAAATGCCAATACTATAACCCATACTGGTTGAGTTCAGATCATAACAATGGAATAACTTGAAAACTATATTTTTCTGATAATTATGCTTTTATATAAATATTTCATAAAAGTAGCATATCCACTTAGTTCATATATATTATGTTCGTGATATAAGTAATAGCATCAATATGCTAGAATTGTCATATATATAGGATTTAACAATTCATGAACATATGCTTTACTTAAATCATGCTTATATGTAATAGGTCTAATTAAAAGGTTTTAATGCATAATAAATTTTATAAACAATCCTTATACTTATCAAACGCACATGTTGCATATCTCTTACTTGAAAACAGAAAATGTGAGAGATTTGTATAAGAGGAGCTCAAGTGTCCACGTTTTCATTCTCGTCACCTAAATGAAGGACCAAAACTTACTATTAAAAAATCATCCTAAACATATTGTTAAGGACATATTTTTATGTAATTGGCATATCCTTTGACAAAATGCACTTTACTTATATTTGGATAAATCTAAGAAGGTTCAAGATAATCATTACAAGTGTTTAAATTGAAGACATGAAGATTACTCAAGAACTGCTCAAGAAAATTGCAATTTGCAGGTCTCGATACCTCATCGACAGAAGCTTGATTTGTCCAAATTCATTAAAGCTCGACACATGTCTGAATCTATCTAGCTTATGGGGTTCAAACTATAGCCAGCAACGCTTTTATTCTAAAAGGCTATTTGTTTATGGGTTTGTATAATCCTTATAGGACTAGGAAAACCCAAGGTTTGTGGGTTTGTATAATCCTTATTGGACTAGGAAAGCCCAAGATTTGTGTAAACCTATTTGAAATAGGAGAGCCCATTAAGCTCCTATTTAAAGGAGGTGGAAAAAGAAAAACCTAACCTTAGAAAGTTTCATAAGGTTTTCTTTTTCATACTCTTGCGTCCTCTTACAGAAGAAAGAATTCTTGCTGTGTTTCTTGTATGCCTTTGGGTTCTGTAACCAAGCAAAGTCTTTTGCACCAACATTGAAGATCTTATTGGTGTTTCTATGTGAGACTGATGCAAATCAACTACAAAAATCAAAGGGTTGCTGTGGAGTTAGTCATGTACTGAGATCCGTGCATCATTAGTTAGTCACGTATTGGGAGTCGTACATTGAAAGGAGAGATTGCTGCAACATCACAAGTCCAATTGGGTATTGGGGTAAGGGTTCAACTGTAGGTTGGTATGAGATACTGGAATTCATTTTACTTGTAACCACTTGTTTTGATAATAATGGATCCTTGGGAGTGATAACCTTAAATTCACCCGGTGGGGTTTTGCCTTGGTGGTTTTCCCCATTCGTAAACAAATCACCGTGTCAACTTTATTTTCGGCTGCATATTAACTTAGTTGGTGATTTGTTTGTGCTACCACTCGTATTGCATGTTAATTGAATTAATTAATTAACTTGGCTACTTAATTGGTTAATTTATCACAAGAGGTCAATACATTCTTGGCCTATCAAATATAAACTTACACATAAATCACAACCTAATTCTCAAAATCAAGAAAATCTTAATTCCCATCTCAAAAGGTTCCCACAACACAAGATACATTTATCAAACACATTATGTACCAAACCATAGAGAAATCAAGACATACAAAATTTATTTATGATCCAGACATATCAAAAGATGAGTATACTAATTTATAACTCAAAACATTCACCCCAACTTTAGAATGAAATCTCAAAGTTAGGTATATCATTTACTATTCACTGCTTATTTCAGCAGCATATACCTCATTTATAAAATACAAAGGGCTATTCATTCACATCCAATTTTCATGAAATGTTACAGAGACACTCCTTTGGATGTTTAGTAGATATCATATTAATTTCATAGTCAAAGCATAAAACCATGATTTACTAAAAATTATACAAGATAACATACTCAAATCTGTCCTGAAGAATTTCATTCAGCTTAGAAATTAAACTATTATTTTTATATTGATCCTATTTCTGTGAGGCCACTTCCATTATTCATTCAACGTAGAAATTAAACCATTATTTTTATATTGATCCTATTTCTGTGAGGCCACTTCCATTATAACCATGTGTGTCTTATAATTCATAAGAACCACTCCTAGCATCCTAATTCACATAATATGATTTAATCCAGCCTTTTCATGTTGTAAACACCGAATTTGTCACAGTGATAGCTTTAACACCTTTCTCACAAAATCATCAAACACATGTTAGAATACATTAATAGGCATTAAATTAACCATAATATCTTCAAATTTTCAAATTGCTAACACAAAACCACAAATTCCAGATTCTAACAATTAAATTAGAGAATATAAAAGGGAAACTAAAGCAAACCATTACGCCATTAAAGTTACACATAGCAGAAAATAATCTTATTTACTTACCCAAAACTTAAGTTGAAACTTTAGTAAGAGTTTGATTTCTTCTCAGAGAGAGATATCTATGGTTTCGATGAGAAAGGTGTGTGTGTGTGTGTGTGTGTGTCTCTCTCTCTCTCTCTCTCTCTCTCTCTCTCTCTCTCTCTCTCTCTCTCTATATATATATATATATATATATATATATATATAATGTCGGTGAGAGAAAGAAGGGCTGTTGGTGTGAGATGGTGCTGCCGATTCAATAACAAAGAAAAAAGAACAAGGGATATACATTTAGGTGCAGCAAAGAAGACATGGGAAAAGAATTTGGGTGGGGCACATGTTTGCTAAGGGAAAAGTGAGTTGATGACTCACCTTTACAGGTTTTAACATTTTTACTTATCACCCTCCCATAGTTCTATATTCTAGAAAGACCCAACTAATAAAATAATTATGCACATATATCCTTACCTTTATAGAACTTCTTTCCATAACATAAAAAAAGCCTTTATCATTTATAACATCAAAATATCAAAGTCTTATACACTTAAATTAATTAAGATAATAACAAGCATATAAATCCATAAAATTAATTATGCAATTAGGTTAGGATGTTACGATATGAGCGGTGGAGAGGAAGAAAACTAAATGTAAAGCACTTCAGAATATTTGGTAGCACTTGCTTCATTCTAAAGGACAGAGAGAATGTGGGAAAGTTGGACACCCGAAGAGATGAAGGGATTTTTCTCAGATATTCCTCCACTAGCAAAGCATACATGGTGCTAAACAAAATAACTAGAAAGATCATGGAAACTGTTAATGTTGTGATAGATGAAGCATCAACTTCTGAGTCTTTAAAAGATGATGATCAACCGCCAAAGTCCATTCTTCCCTTGACTCTTGAAAATATCAAGAAGTAGATGATTAAGATCCTCCTTCTCGTGTCACCTAGTGTCATACAGATCTCGTCGTAATGCTTCTACATCACTTCAAGCCTCATCCAGGATTAGACTGAATCATCCTCCAGAAGTGATCATGGGAAACATGAATGAACTCGTCTTAAGAAAGCATATAGTTGATAAATATGTCGCTAACTTTGTCTCTTATTCATGTTACTTGTCTCGGGCTGAACTTGCCAAGGTTGAACATGCTCTTCAAGATGAAGCTGGGTAGAAGCCATGCTTGATGAATTTCATCAGTTTCAGAGGAATGATGTCTAGACACTGGTACCTAGACCAGAATGAGTGAATATCATTGGCAACAAATGGATATTTCACAATAAGATTGATGAGGAAAGAAATGTCATTCGCAATAAAGCTAGAATTATGGCTTAAGGCTACAGTCAAGTTGAAGGAGTAGACTTTGATGAAATGTTTGCTCCTATTGCTCGCATTGAGTTCATACAAGTCTTACTTGCTTTGGCCTATCACTTTAAGTTCAAGTTATATCAGATGGATGCAAAAAGTGCTTTTTTGAATGGATTTCTCAAAGAGGAAGTCCATGTAGCACAGCCAAAACGATTTGTTGATCCTTACTTTCCAAATCATGTGTTTTATCTTAAGAAGGCACTCCATGGTTTAAAGCAGACACCTAGAGCATGGTATGATCGTCTCACTAAATATTTGGTGTTAAATGGATTTTCAAGGGGACAAACTGATCAAACATTGTTCATCAAGAAAGCTGAGGGAGAACTGGTTGTAGCTCAAGTCTATGTGGATGATAGCATCTTTGGATCTACAAAAGATGAACTGGCTCATTCCTTCGCAAGCATGATGCAGACCAAATTCGAGATGAGCATAATGGGAAAACTGAACTACTTCCTTGGTCTGCAAATTTGACAAAGTGACTCAGGTATTTTCATCTCTCAATCTAAATATGCTAAAAATCTTGTGAAAAAAGTTTGGTCTTGAGTCTGCTAGCTCTGTTAGAACTCCTATAAGTCCAAATGTGAAACTTATTGTTGACTTGTTAGGAAAAAGTGTTGATCCCTTTCTCTATAGAAATATGATAGGTAGTCTTCTTTACCTTACTACTAGTAGACCTGACGTTAGTTACAGTATAGAAGTGTGTGCCAAATATCAAGCTAACCCTAAAAAATCTCACATTACTGTGGTAAAGCGTATTATCAAATACGTTAAATCCACAAATAATTTTGGAGTTTAGTATGATAAGGGTACTAATGATGTGTTAGCTAGATGTTCTGATGCAAACTAGGTAAGGAAAGCTAATGATTGTAAAAGCACCTCTGGTGGGCTTTTTTATCTAGGAAATAATCTTGTCTCATGGATCAATAAGAAGCAAAATTCCATCTCTCTCTCTCTACTGTTAATGCAAAATACATCAATGCTGGAAGCTGCTGCACTCAATTTCTTTGGATGAAAAAACTTCTTCTTGATTATGGTATTTGTAAAAAACATCTCACTATATATTGTGACAATACCAGTGCCATTAACATATCTAAAAAATCTGTTCAACATTCTCAAACCAAACACATTAAGATTTCACATCACTTTATTTGTGAGTTGGTAGAAGATGGCACTCTCACTCTTGATTTCATTCACACTGATGATGAAAAGGCTAATCTTTTCACAAAACCCTTGGATGGTAGACACTTTGAATTCCTATGCCAAAACAATGGTGTTATCTCCTTGGAGTGATTCTCTTCTCTTCCTTCTTCATGCTTATGCTCTTCTAAGTTTTGATGCTTTGTTTGTTTTAAGTTTTTTTTAATGAAAAAAAAGGGAAAATCTTGAAAAATACAAAAAGAGTGTGTGCTTATGTATATCGGTACCTATGAACCATGGATGGCTTTTGAAACAAAGTTTCTCAACTTTGTATCTTCTATAACTTAGATGAGCATTTTAGTGCACAACTAAGCAATGTGAGCTTTGTGGCTCTTTTATGTGATTTGTATGATTTAGTTGATCTTTTATCTTTCATATCTTAAGTCACTCTTTTTGACGTGAATGACTAAAAAATTCTAAGAGAAAGGCATAAATAACGATCTCACCTCTAAAACTCATCAAGCATACAATATCTGTGTGCAATTCATAAAAGCCGTGCTTGGTAAGGTGTAGCACTTGCACAAGAAAAACAAGATGTTTGACTTGCATAATTGGGTAATTCTTTTCTCTCTAATTTGCCCATGCATGTTATGTCATTTTATGCTTAAAAGAAGAATATACAAAGAACATGTAAAGCAAAAAAAATAAAAAAAGCTTTCAAAAATGGTTGCAAGCGTGTTTCTAAGAGATATGGGAGTTATATGATGTACCTCAAAGGTGATGTTCCTCATCAAACAGTTATGATTGTATGTGAATGTAATTGATCATCTTATATCATTACTCTTCATATAATGATTCACTTTTGCTCTCTTGCAAAAGTCTCACACACAACATGCATTTTCATTGCTACTCTTAATACTATTGTATAGGTACAATGTGATTTGGCTATCACAAGGAAAACATGTGGTAGTATAAGCTTACTAAATTGTCTTACTTATTTTTTAAATAAAGTTGGTTAGACTTGTTTAGTGTATTTTTTTTTTTTTTTTGATCTAGGAATGCTTTGCATCTCGAGTGATTGATGTGTTTGACTGATCATCATGTTTCTTTGTTGTTTAGGTTGCTGTCTATCTTGTTTTCTTTTATCTCATGTTGTTTTTCCTCCTTGAAAAACCTCTTTTCTGGATTCTTGATAGAAGCCCGATACCTATTAGATCTATCGAGAATTTCTGGGTTTTCTCGATACCTCTCGACAGATAGCCCAATCCATCAATCCTCTTCTCTAAATTCTCTGTCTACTTGATACATATCTTGACACCTTCTCAATCTATCGAGCCAGTTTTGTCATCAATACCTCCTTCATACCTCTTTGATCTATCGAGCTTTAGTTCTTAACACCTTCTTGATCTATCGAGGTGCCTGTTTCTATATATACTTAAGGTTCGACCCAGTTTACTTTTCACTTAAATATCTCAATCCTTTTCTCTTCTCTCTCAACCCAAACAACTTTTCTTCAAAAAAATCTCTTTACCCATCAAGATTTCAACATAAACCAAGCTTCAATCCTTTGGTATGTGCTCTTAATCTTTTCTTTTTCTCATTCCTTCATGCTTTTCATGCATTTAGACCTAGGTTTTAGGTTTTGGGAAATTTTTTTGGGTTTTTGTGGATATGCAAAATCTTTTGGTTGGGTTTTATGTTTTTGTTGTCATATGATCATGCATTGCATTTTCCTTCATTATTTTCACATGTTCATGCATTCTAGGATTGTATGCTTGATGATATCTTGCGAGTGTTGTAGTTTAAATTGAGTTTTTTCCTATGATGCAATTTATTTTTTGCACGTTATATGTTTATGCATTGCCATGCATTACACCTCTCTTTTCCTTCTTTCCTGAGCTTACTCTTCTGCTGTGGTTTCTTTTTTTTTTCTTCTCACTAGTTTCCTGACTATGGCACCCAAAAAGTCTGTTCCTTCATAGAACTTGATCACACGTCGTGGTTCTTCTTCTTCTCTTTTTATCCCTGATAGAGTTAGGTTCCGTGAAGCGAACTTCCAAATGGATTTCGTTAGGAACTTCTGTGAATGGGTGATTCATTCGGAATGCTAAGGCATTCTGTCTGATTTTTCAGACACTCATCTTCCTAGTGCATTTAGCTTTCAGGGTTAGGAATCTCTCTGTGAGAAACCCATGAGGTGTCCCTACGTGTTCATATAGGAATTCTACTCCAACATGCTTGCCATTGATACCTCTGTTCCTCAGTTTACTATGGTATTCAGAGGCACACATATCATAGTAACTTCATACCTTCTTTCTGGTATACTACGTGTCCCTAAGGTAGATCGTCCAGACTATCCTAGTCACCCTCGTCTACATCACATCCCTTGTGATGAGTTGGCCTCACTATTCTATGAGAATGCCATGGTGTGGGGAGATACTCTTAATTTCTCCACAACCGAGTTTGCTAAGGTCCAATGATCTCTAATATGGTAATGACCTTTGTTCTCACATCACGGTCACACTATAACACCATCACTGAGCCTCATGCTCGTTTCCTTCTTTCTCTCTTGAAAGATTTTTCTATAGATTTTCCCTCGATATTATAGTATCTATGATAGATATCTATCGAGACACTGCTACATGTGATAAGCTCATCTTTTCTTCAGCTATCACATGCATTTTCACACACTTGCATGTCACTATTCCTTCTTCTCCTCTCTTTTACACCATGGGTGCCATTAGCAAGGAATCTATTAGGACAAGTGACGAGTAGCTAGCGGCCACGTAACCTCGTGTGGAGCCTACTCTTGGTCAACAGGATGAGGCAACTTTCTGTGCTGCTAAGGATGTTGCCAACACTACTCGACCCCCCTCTTCATCTGCTCCATCCTTTTCTTTTGGAGTAGAAACATCTCTTGCTGCCATCGTGGACCAGCTTCATTATATGCGTGCTGATTTTGGTAGTCATCTAGACCATATTTCTGATAAGACATGTCAGATGAACACCAGGATTAGTCGCATAACTCACCGATAGTCTCGTCTTGGAATTTTTTCTCTTTCATCTTCTCCCAAGCCTGTTGAGGATTCTTCTGATGGTAGAGTTGATGGTGATGATGCTTCTGTCTCTTCTAGTGATGATGAGATAACTGCTTCTCAATGATTCACCCTTTGTCACTCGTGACAAAAGGGGGAGTAGTTTTGTATATGACAGTAGTCTTGTTGTTAGGAGGAGAGATAACATAGGGGTAGACTAGTTAAGGGGAGAGTATTTTGAGAGATGTAGTGAGGTTTTGATGTATCTTTCTCATTACATGCACCATGGTCTTGTGACCACTTTTACATACATTGTGTTCTTTTGATATATATGATGATGTATGTTTCTTTACCTTTGTCTTACATGTATTATTTCTTTTCTCTCTTTATGCACATGTTTCTTCTTTTATACAACTTGTCTATGGTTCACACCTGATGCCTTGATGAATCTTGTTTAAGTATTTCCGATAAGACAAGTTACTAGTTTATCATGCCATGATCTTTTTTCTTGAAAAGTTTTTCAAGAGCTCATTGTAGTTGTCAGGCTTATGTAATTTTGGCTTTTGTAATAGTTGGAGATTGATGTTTTATACTTCTCTCATAATTATGCTTTTGGTTTTGTCACGGATTGTTAAAGGAGAAGATTGTTAGGGTCATATTTTTTGTAATTGGCTAATCCTTTGACAAAATGCACTTTACTTGTAATTGGGTAGATCTAATTTGTGATTAATACATCAAGAAATATGTTGTTCAAGTATATCAAGTGTTTGTATTAAAATACATGAAGATTGGCCTAAGAAATAAGTGAAGAAAAGTTGTTCATTAAATCTCGATAGATAACTCGACAGATGCCTATTATCAAGACTTAATATAAAGCTTGATAGATGGCTCAACACTAGCTCGATCTATCGAGAATAATGATTCAGAATTTCCAGGTCTAAAATTTGGCCCAACTTTATGTGTTTATTTAGGGTTTTTTTTTCCTCACAACCCTAGACATATATAAGACTTATTTTAAGAGTTGTCACACATGGAAACAAAGACCAAGAGATTTATTTTCTCTGTGAGAAGCTACTACGCTTGTACGCTATATGTGCAAATTAGATTTAAGCTTATATGAAGAAATAAAATAAATTATCTAACAGTACATCTACATGAAAAAACTTCTATGTGACAAAGATGCTAGTTTTGACATGACACACGTTAGAGAAGAAGAAAGTGATAGCAAGAACATAAAAGGACCCAAGATGTACGTGGAAAACGCTAGGAAAGGGAAGAAAAACCACGGTTTGAGCAAGAACTTACATTCTTGCTCCGTTCAGATTTGTATTATAGGAAAAGAGGTAACTCTTGTACAATAAAGGTGTTCTTCCTTAAAGAGAGATCTTATTTTTTAACTTCCTATCTTATCAACTTTCTACTCTCTTCTCCACCTACCTACTTGGGTTCTTACCCTAAAATACAACTGCATGTTCCTCCTATAATCTGAGGAATATGGCTGAGTACAAAAATAGGTGTCAAGTCATCATTTCCTTATTTTAGACATTTTCACAACTGTGATATTATTTGTTGACTAGAGGATAGAGATTGCACCAACATGGCACTGGTGCCTGTGGGTAGGTGACTTTGCCATTGTTTGGGAAATAGGCCCTGGACATTGAAAGGGACATCAGGAGTACTGTGAATGATACATATGTCTCTGAAGTGGTCCAACATGCATTCCACCAATAAGGGGTGTCTTTATAGTTGCTGATCTTAGAAAATCAGTATCTCCTTTTTTGTGAGTGCTTAAGTACCATGTCAAGTGCATATCTTACTTCTTTCCCAAGACAGTGATGCCTTTGGTACAAACCAATAATAGGATCTTTTAGCCAACGCTTCCTTTTCCTTTGCTCACAGCCATTCCACGGATAGGGTCCAGATCCAACCACATATGCATTCTCCCATGCCTTAGTGGTGTAATGTACATACGCCATAGGGTTTTGTAACCAAGTACTTCCTGATCTTGATTGTTAATGAAGTGAAGAACTTTGCGGCGCTAGAGTTAGTCATGTATTGGAATCTATGCAAAGGGTTAGTCACACAATGGAGATTTTTGCATCAAAGGAAAGAATGCTACTACAAGTTCAAGTTCAATTAGGTATTGAAGCGAAGGTTCAACTGTAGGTTTGTATTTTGGGATAGGCTAGGGTAGTGGTAAGATTCCTTATACTTGTAACCGCTTGATTATTGATTAGTGGATTCTTGGGAGTGGTGACCTTAAAATCACCCGGTGGAGTTTTTGTCTTCTGAAAGGTTTTCCCCATTTGTCAACAAATCACCGTGTCAATTTAATTTCCACTGCATTTAGTTTAATTGGTGATTTGTTGGTGCCTCCACAATTTACATGCAAGTTAACCTAATTAATCAACTAGGATAATTGAATTAATTAACCGGGGTCAAGCTATCTCAACCCAACAAAAATGTTACAAAGAAATGTGTGAAATATTTCAAATAAAAAGGTTTCTCATTTGGTAAGTCAATGAATAGGCTTAAGGAGCCAAACCAAAAAGGAGAGAATCTAGCTAAGTTCTCTAATGAAGTGAAAACTGAAAAACGACTAGATTTGTAAACATCATGATTATAACTCTTTAAACAAGTTAATTATTTATGCATATACATTAATAAATGTTATTTGTTACTCTTATTTTTGGTGAATAATGTGATTTGGTAATATATCATGACTAATGCTATCTCTTGAATGTGAGATGGCTATGAAAGAGGTTGAAGGCTATGAAAGAGGTTGAAGTAGTTTTGTTTATTTTTAGTTGGGCTTATAGTGAATGAGTCCTATTATAACTAGTGGCTGTTAGATAACTAGTAGTACATTTTGAATTGTCAATGATGGACTAGTGGCTGTTAGGTAACTAGTAGTACTTTTTAATTGTCAGTTATGTAATTTTCTTTATTTGATTGGATTTTCATTAATTCCTTGCTGTTGCATGTTGTTTCTGTAGCTTTCATAGTACTTACTTCATTCTGATCTTTTGGTTCTAATATAAGCCTTCATTCTATTACGCGCAAAAAGATCCAGAGCATCTATTTTTGGCACAGCTATTTGATAAACCCTACTTTCTGGGACCACTTGCATTACATGTAATCCTTATTTTCTGTTGGCTAAGTTTGGAGCATTATGTCATTTAACAAACTTCCAGCAATAAATTGTGACATCTTTACCTTAAACAATGCTGTCTCCACTGCAAATATAAAAAATTCTTGATGAAGCCGAAAATCATCAGTAGGATACAAAGTCCTCACGTGCCCAAGGCAACACCTGCACAACACCAAAAAGAAAAAGACCTCAAGAGGGTATCGGTGTGGTACCGGCCCAATACACTCCGAATGTTAACTCAAAGAGAATGTCACAACTATAGAGTGCCAGAGCTGAGATGAATTATGCGTACTTGTTTTTTGTAGGTTATAGCCTTTTTATAGTGATGAGGAACCGACCTTGGTTCCTTGGAGAAGAGGAATATTTCCTTATAGAGAAGATCTTCATAAAAGCATGTGATTTAAGGAACCCTTTCCATATAAGGGTTTGGTTAATCGTGGTACTTAAGTTGTTGCTAAATTCCCTTGGAGGCCAAGTAAGCCGTGTTACTGCCATGTGGCCTATCTTGACACCGTCATCATCAATACTCATTTCGAGCACTATCCGTCCACTGATGGATGATCCGTCTAGCTTAGACCGTCCATCTATTAAAGGTGATCCGTTCACCTTAGATCATCCATCCATACCTAAAGAGCCTCATTGTCTCATGTTTTTATCCGTCATCCCAGTTATTCTACCTTATCTTAGGTCTTTACAAAATCTGATTGTCTACCTTAAATATACCCTCTTCAGTTGCCCCCTCACTCCATGGATTCATCGCCTACTTTGCACAGATTCATGGAGTGACGGTTTACCTCTATCCTTGAGAAGCGTGTGTTGATTGACAGGCTAGCCTAGGGTTATTAATGTTGTAGGAACACGTGGCTAGCTTTTAGTGGTTGTTTGCTTGAACTGAAGCGTCCCTTTGTCTTCCACCACGTTCCCTCTATATATATGTTGCTTGCTCCTTTCATTTTTACCTTTTGGAAAAAATTTTACTGATCAGAGCTCTTCCGTCCACTCTTCTTTGATCGTCACCTCGTTGATTTTGTACTACCGTTCTTTTTAGCCTTCGTCGTCCTTCTCATACCGTCATGCTGTAAGTATTCTTTCCCTTATCTTAAGTTTTTCTCTTTATTTATTGCTTTCGCTTGTCCGTCGTCAGTGTAGACCTAGAGTCTTAGGGTTTTTTATCCGTCATTTGTAGGTGTTAGATGTCTAGTAAGGCATCAAGTGGTCAATCGTTTGTCCACAATGGAGCGGGCTACGATGAGGTGTTCCCTTCAAGTCAAGCAGACCTCGGCACCTCCAGCGAGGAGAGGGAGCCGTCAGCCAACTCTCCTCCCAATATGGAGGAAGAGGTGCAGGATGAGGACAGGTTAGGGTATGACTCAAACAATGACCTAGATGGTGTAGACCCTCCCATCCAATCCGTCATAGGTCCTGATAGGTTTAGAGTATTCATCATACTTCCCTTATGGATGGTAAATGACTTCGTCTCTAGCATCAAATCGTCGCACTTCAATACACTTAGGGAGAAGAACCAAATGCCCGAAAACATATCTATATGTCTACCTTTTAAGTCAGAAAAGTGCTATTATAAGGGTTTGAAGACGTCAGGGTATACGAGCAGATGCTGAAAGCTGGGCTTCACTTCTCATTGAGTGTTCTTCACCATTGTCTTCTCCAATACCTAGGATTGGCCGTCTCCCATCTCTCCGAACACCTAGAGGGTTTTCTTAGGTGTAGAAGTCTTGTATAAGGTAATGTCCAATGGGGCGCGACGATTGACACTGGAAGAATTTTTTCATTGTTACCATCCTTCTAAGATAGCCCAATCCAGGGGAATGTATAGTTTTCTTCCACGGAGTCCGGTACTTAGGCTAGTGTGTGAGACCCCAAACTTTAACAGGACCTGGAAGGGTCGCTACTTAGAGTATATGCTTGTTGACAAGACATAGGGTATAATGCCCCCATCTGGTATGTGTCTGTCCTTATTAGATTTAATCTTTTTATATTTGTTCAGTTGTCCTAACCGTCTTCTTTGCAACTCGCAACCGTCCATAGGTTACCACCGATCAGTTTGGTTTCCAGGAGAAAATCTTTAGGACTACTAAGTTGTCGGAAAGAACTTGGATAAAGCTTGTTACCTTAGATACTCTCCACTGGTACTATAACAGTCCAGAACCTACCACTGCTGCCCATCGATACGATGCATGAATTTGCAGAAGTAAGTCCGTTGCCTATTGTATGTTTGTATTTTCAATTACCAACCTTACCCGTCCACATTTTGTAAAGATGGAAGAAGGGCATACATTGAGCAGTAGATTGCTGCTAAGAAAAAGCTAGAAAGGAGTCTCGACTCACCCATCCACAAAAAGGCAGCCATCTGAAAAAATTGATCACCAAAGAAAAAAGCAGAAGGTGGTGACAAGACTAGTTGCTGGTCAAGCTTCTGGCGATTTTAAGCTGCCCCCTAAGCTTGGACCGGGGAAGGGCAAGGATCTGATGGTCAACCCAGACCTCGTCAAGAAGATACCTCCCATCCTTCTCCCAGATGATTCCTGGTACGCCCTTAAGCAAATTACCTTCATCATCAAAGACAAGGACTATGAGGAATTGGGCAATCACGCTACCAAAGCAATAGGGGAGACGACATTGTTCAACCTTACACAGGTTTGTATCTGTCACCACTTGCTCCGTCATATTTTTATCATTTCATACTTACCCTTTGTTGTTGGTGTAGGGGGTCCTGATGGCGAAGGGATTGATGGAGCATTACTTTTCTCACGAGAAGACTCTGGAACGCATCCATGCAAAGGCAAATGCAATGGAGGAAGAGCTATCGGAGCTAAGGGCCTGGAGCCTCTGTTATGAAGAGAAGTTGAAGCTATCTGAGCAACTCTGAGGTGAATTGGAGGAACAAGTAGAGCTGTTGAAAGAAACCTTAGAGGATAAAAAGGATAGTCTTCGTCAAGCAAAAGCTGATGTTGTTCGAGAGTACCGGGACTCTGATGCCTTTCTCAGTGAACTGGGCACTTCTTTAACCGACGACTTTGATGATTGCCTTCGTCAGGTTAAGGATTCTTTTCCAAACTTAAACCTTTCACACATCATCATTAACCCTAAAGGCCAGACTCTAGCTCACACCGTTGACACCGAGGGGATAGACGAGCTCTTTGGTGAAGACCACAGTGACAGCGAGGCTCAAAAGTTTGATGAAAAGAGGTCCGTCAATGGTGATGCCTGTCAGCCTCCAGCTGAAGAGCCCGATGATAAGGAAACAACTCTTGTAGCCCCAGAGTAGTATATATATTTTTATTTTTGTTTAAGTTTGGAAATGTACAGGAGAACAATATGTTTGATTTGTTTTAACCGTTGCCTTTGGTTGGCTTTTTATGTTAACGTTTATTGTACTTTGATTATATGTTCTTGTTAATACATACCTGTCCATTTTTCATATAAACTGTTTTTTATAATTTGAACGAGTTCTGCCCTTCTAATACCAGTTCGTCCATTTTATGGACTAAATTTCCTTTATAGGATGATTCCTCCGATTAACGGACTTTTCAAATTCATCCTTCGTATGGTGCACCGTCCAGTTTATGGACTATGTAAAGGAATTGCATCCTTCATGGGATGATCCGTCCAAATTGTGGACTGCAAATAAATCTCTCCCTTATGATCTGGCCAGTGTATAGACATGTAAATAAATTTCCTCCCTTATGATCTGTCCAGTTTGTGGACTGAATAAATCTCATCCTTCTTAGGATGATCCGTCTAATGAGGACTAAATAGATCTCAAGATCCATCCAGTTTACAGACTTGTAAATGAATCTCATCCTTCTCTAGAAAATCCATCCAATTTATGGACTTGTAAATGAATTTCATCCTTCACGGGATGATCTGTCTAGTTTATGGACTAAGTAAAAAGACCTCACCCTTCTTAGGAAAATCCATCCAAATTATGAACTTGTAAACGAATTTCACCCTTCACGGGATGATCCGTCCAATTTATGGACTTATAAATAGATCTCACCCTTCTTAGGAAGATCCATCCAAATTATGGACTTGTAAATGAATTTCACCCTTCACGGGATGATCTGTCCAATTTATGGACTTAGTAAATAGATCTCATCCTTCTTAGGAAGATCCGTCCAATTTATGGACTTGTAAATGAATTTCACCCTTCACGAGATGATCCGTCCAATTTATGGAATTAGTAAGCAAATTTCATCCTTCATAGGAAGATCTGTCCAATTTATGGACTTATTAAATAAACCTTAGCGGAAAACATTCAATATGTTTTGAATAAACTCCTCTTATTATGATGGATAAGTGAGTAGAATATTGTTCATAAAAAACAAGAGAATTGCCCCTTGGGCTCTAAAAGTACCATAGAGAATAATAAAAACTAAAACTATCCATTGAAAAAATAAACTGGAAATAAGGAGTGCCGGCGTTCGCTCCTTTATCTACTGGTAGTATCTCTTCAAGTGTTCCACGTTCTAGGGATATTATAGCTTTTTTCCGTCTAGCGTCTCGAGATAGTGTGTGCCCTTTCTATTCCATGACGCGATCATGTATGGTCCTTCCCAGTTGGGTTCTAACTTCCCATGAGATTGGTCCTTGGTGGCGCCCGTTATCTTCCTCAAGACGAGATCTCCTTTCTTGAAGTCCCTATGTTTAACCTGGGAGTTATAGTGCCTAGCCATGAGGCTTTGATATCGTGCCAACCTTTGTTCACCCATCGCTCTGACCTCATCTACTAGATCAAGTTGTAAGCGCATCGCCTCGTCATTCTTTTACATGTCATGGTTCGCCCCTGTAATTGGTGAGACCTACCTCAGCTGGAATGACTACCTCGCTGCCATACGCAAGTCAAAACAATGTCTCTCTTGTAAGTGTCCCTGCCATCATCCTATAAGCCTATAGTACATTGGGTAACTCTTCCGGCCAGATACCCTTTGCCCCCTCGAGCCGAGTCTTGATGATTTTCAGCAAGGATCAGTTCATGACCTCAACCTGCCCGTTGGCCTGTGGGTGGGCAAGAGACAAATAATGATTCTTGATCCCAAGCTGTGAGTAGAAGTCCCTAAATGCGTTGTTGTCGAATTGTTTCCCGTTGTCGGAGACCAGGACCCTAGGTCTTCCGTATCTGCAAACAATGTTTCTCCATACGAAATTACGTACATTCTTCTTCGTGATGTTGGCCAATGCTTCAGCCTCTACCCACTTAGTGAAGTAGTCTATGCCGACCAGTAAGAATTTCAACTGCCTAACTGCTGTAGGAAATGGGCCCATGATGTCAAGACCCCATTGAGCAAAGGACCATGGGGCCATTATTGGAGTGAGTTCTTCCGTCAGTTGCCATATGAGGTTGCCGAACCTCTGACATTTGTCACACTTCCTAACGTACACTTGAGCATCCTTTTGCATAGTAGGCTAGTATTATCCGGACCTAATCAGCTTATGGACTAAGGATCATGACCCCGAGTGATTCCCACATACTCCTTCGTGTACTTCCCTCATGACGTAGTCCGCTTCTTCGAGGACAAGGCACCTCAGATAAGGGTGAGAGAAACCTCTCTTGTATAAGACATCTTTAATCAATATGAACCACGCAGTGCATACCCTCAATTTCCTTGTGGCTCTTTTGTCACCAGGTAACAAATCATCCTTCAGGTAGAAGATAATCGGTGTTGTTCAATTTTCCTCAATTCCTATCTCTTGCATGTTGACTACGTTTATTATGGGTGAGTTCTGAATGAAGAGGAGTACTTGGCTCAAGGAAGGCATGTTATCTGCTGATGCCACCTTGGCAAGTCGGTTGGCCTACTCGTTCTCCTCCCTTGGGATTTGAATGAACTTTACATTCATGTTGCACATCCTACTCTTCACCTATTCGAGGTATTCCTTCATCCATTCTCCTCTGCATTCGTAACAACTGGTAATCTGACAAGTAACTACCTGGGAATCGCAACGTACCATTGCATAAGTGGCCCCTCCTGCTTATGCGAGATCTAGTCCTGCTATTAGAGCTTCATACTCGACCTCGTTGTTTGTTATGGGGAAATTGAATCTGATCATGCATTGAACCTCGTCTCCCTCAGGGCTAAAAAGCACTACATCGGCTCCTCCTACATGTTTGATCGCTGACTCGTCCGTGTATATCATCCACCGAGAGTTCCCTTCTACCTCCTGTTCATCTGGTTAGGCGAATTCAGCAAGGAAATTGGCAAAAACCTGCCCTTTGTTGGTCGTACATGGTCGATACTACACATCAAACTCACTCAGCTCGATCGCCCATAATGCCATTCATCCAGCTGCCTCTGGACTGCTCATTACTCTCTGCAATGACTTTTCCGTCAAGACTACTATAGCGTGGGCTTGGAAATATGGTTTGAGCTTGCGCGCTGCAGTAACCAATGCGAAGGCGAGCTTTTCCATAGGGGGTACCTTTCTTTTGCCCCTTGTAGTGCTTGGCTTGTGAAGTACACTGGCTTCTGGGCTTCATCCTCCTTCCTAACTAGAGCTGCACTGACAACGGTTGAGGAAACGGCCAAATAAAGGAAGAGCTCCTCGCCTGGTCTGGGTGAACTTAGTAAGGGTGGGGAAGAGAGGTAAGCCTTTAGATCCTCGAACGCCTGTTGACACTCAGTTGTCCATTCAAAAGCCTTCTTTAATGTGCGGAAGAAAGGGAGGCACTTATCCATTGCTTTTGAAATGAACTTGTTCAAAGTTGAAACCTTACCATTCAAACTCTGTACTTCCTTGATGGTTTTTTGTGGTGCCAACTCCATGATAGCTCGAACCTTGTCTGGATTGACCTCGATACCCCTTTGGGTCACCATGAATCTCAGGAACTTTCCAATCATCACTCTGAAGGTACACTTGCTAGGATTCAGTTTCATGTTATAGCGCCTAAGCATCTCAAAGGTCTCCTTCAGGTCTTTGAGATGGTCATCCTCTCGTACTCTTTTTATCAGCATATCGTCTACGTACACCTCAACGTTCCTCCCAATCTGGTGCACAAACATCCTATTCATAAGCCTCTGATATGTTGCGCTTGCGTTCTTGAGGCCAAATGGCATCACCTTATAACAAAATAGTCTCTGGCTTATGACAAAAGAGGTCTTCTCCTGATCAGCTTCATCCAACTTTATTTTGTTGTACCCCAAACTTGCATCCATGAAGCTTAGTAATTAGTGTCTTGTCATTGAATCTACCAAGATATCAATCCTTGGGAGCAGATAGTTGTCCTTGGGAGCAGATAATTGTCCTTGGGGCATGCTCTGTTCAAATCTATGAAGTCAACGCGCATCCTCCACTTTTCGTTAGCTATTTTCGCCATTATTTCGTTGGCTAGCCAGTATGGATAGTACACTTCTTGTATGAACCTTGCTTCCTACAACTTGCGAACTTCCTCTGCTATGGCTCTATCCCTTTCTTGAGCGAACACTCACTTTTTTGGGCGGATGGGAGAGAAAGAGGGTGAAACGTTTAGCTTATGAACAATGACGAAGGGGTCGATTCTGGGCATGTCCTTGTGGTTCCATGCAAAGACGTCCTGGTTATCTCTTAGGAATGACTTCAAGGCTTGACGAATTTATAGGCTAGCAAGAGTACCTATTCTTGTCAACCGTTCGGGCTTGGTGTCGTCAAGGTGCACCTCTTCGATTCCGTCTTTTAGCTCAACCGCCGCCCACTGTTCCTCTATACATATCGCTGGCAAATGGTCGCCCATTTTGAGCATGGAAATGTAGCACTCGCGTGCTACTATCTGATCACCTCGTACCTCTCCTACCCTGTATTCGGTCTGGAACTTGACCATCAGGTGGTATGTAGAGGTCACCGCCTTCCATGAATTGAGGGTAGGGTGGCTCAAAATAGCATTGTAAGTAGATAAGAAGTCCACTACTAGGAATGAAACATATTTAGTGATTTGCTGGGGGTAATTGCCAACTGTAATGGGCAAAGTGACCGCACCTAGTGGGTATACCCTTGTACCTCTAAAGCCAAAGAATGGCACATCAGTCGGGATCAGCTATTCTCTTCCAATCCTCATTTTTTGAAATGCAGGGTAGTAAAGTATATTAGCAAAGCTGCCGTTATCTACCAAGACCTTGTGAGTGTTGTAGTCACCAATCTGTTTACTTACGACAAGTGCGTCGTCATGTAGGTGATGGAGGCATCAAGCGTCTTCTTCCGAGAACCCGATTACTGGCTCGTCCATGCATGCCATCCTCGGGATAGTTTGGACCAACTGGAGGTACGTCTTGTGCGCCCTCTTGGTTGAATAGGGAGCTGTTATGCCCCCTACAATCATTCTTATGTCCCTGACAGGTGTCTTGGGGTGCTCGTTTTCCTTCCGGAGGCCTTGCTCTTGCGGCTTGTCCATCTTCTCTTTGCTTACGAACCTGTGCAATTTCCCCTGCCTGATTAGGGTTTCTATCTACTACTTTAAATCATAACACTCAGAAGTATCATGGCCATGGTCGCGATGGAAACGGCAGTATTTGTCCTTGGACCTCTTATTAGGGTCACCCTTCAACTTGCCGAGAAATGTTAGCGATCCTTCGTCCTTTATCTGCATTAGTACCTAATCGATAGGAATGTTCAGTTAAGTGAAATTTGCAAATCTCATCGAGGGGGTCTTAGAGCGTCTATCTTCCCGCCCGTCACCAGTCTTCATGACCTTTTGTCCTCTCTCCTGTCTTGCATCTTCCTGCCTTTCTCTCTTTCTAGGCTTTTCTTCTCGTGCAAGTAGTGCGTCTTCCGCATTCATGTATTTGGTATCCTTGTAAAGCACATTCGACATAGTCTTTGGGTCTTTATTGTATAGAGAAAATAGAAACTTACCCTTCCGAAGTCCGTTAGTGAATGTTGCAACGAGTATCTTGTCATCGGCCTCATCAATCGAAAGGGCTTTCTTGTTGAATCAGGTGATGTAAGACCTTAGTGTCTCGTCCTCTCACTGCTTGATGTTCATCAGACATGTTGTTGACTTCTTATACCTGTGTCCTCCAATAAAGTGCGAGGCCTTGAAAGTACTGATGGAGTTTGGCGTCAACCTGCTAAACCATACCTTCGCAGGACCCCTCAATGTGGTAGGAAGGCCCTGCACATGATTTCATCCGTTACGCCCTATAGATGCATGAGGGTCTTGAATGTTTCCAGGTGGTCTAACAAGTCCTTGTTGTAGGCCTGTATTTGTGGCATACAAAATTTCGGCAGCAAAGGGAATGAAGTGACAGGTGCGATGAAAGGTGAATCTGTCCTGTGCACTAGATCATCGGGATCATTCGATACTTACTTTTTGAGGGCATTCATTATTAAGTCCATTTGTTCTCTCATCATCTGCATGTTTACGACCAGGTTTGGAGGGGCGATGTCCGTGGTCGTTGGCCTGCTCATAACATTACTGCCTTCTGGCCCCTCTCGATTCTGTCTTATGCCATTGCGTTGAAGGTTGTTCCCTCCTGCTTCCCCTCCTAGTCCAGAGGCTCGGCTTCCCTTTGGCGCAGTTGATCCTCCAAGTCATGGTTTTGCTTGGTAAGGCGCTTAACCTTCGCTGCCAGTGTCTAAATTTGTTTCTCAAGAACCACAGTACATGGTTCGTCTCCTTGAGTGTTGGTGTTGGTTACCATCGAACGGGTAACCACCATGCAACATTTTTGTCCAGGAAAAAGCAACACGACTTATCTGCTCGAGTTTCCCACAGACGGTGCCAACTGATGATGCCAAAAATCATCAGTAGGCTACAAAGTTCTCACGTGCCCGAGGCAACACCTACACAACACCAAAAAGAAAAAGACCTCAAGAGGGTACCGGTGTGGTAGACAACTCTAGAGTGCCAAAGCTGAGATGAATTATGCGTACCTATTTTCTGTAGGTTATGGCCGTTTTATAGTGATAAAGAACTGACCTTGGTTCATTGGAGAAGAGAAATATTTCCTTATAGAGAAGATCTTCATAAACGCACGTGACTTAAGGAACCCTTTCCATATAAGGGTTTGGTTAACCATGGTGCTCAAGTTGTTGCTATTTGAAATTCCCTTAAAGGCCAAGTAAGCCGTGTTATTGCCACGTGGCCTATCTTGACACTATCGTCATCAATACCCGTCCGGAGCATTATCCGTCCACTGATGGACGATCCATCCAGCTTAGACCGTCCATCTATTAAAGGTGATCCATTCACCTTAGATCATCAGTCCATACCTAAGGAGCCTCGTCGTCTCATGTTTTTATTCATTGCCTCAGTAATTCTACCTTATTGTAGGTCTTTGCAAATGTTGATCGTCTACCCTAAATATACCCTCTTCAATTCTGAAACAGTTATCTTAGGCTCAAAGTAGATATGAGTGGCACTGTCTTCTAATGATACAATTGCTTCACCTTTTGTAGAAGGTTTCTGGATTAAATAACTTGTTCGTTTATAATAAGCTCTATCAGTAGTCTTCTTCATATCTCTATGTTTTTCTTTTATGAATGCATTGTTTAATGATTGATTTGTTTTGTGTGGTACTAGGTCATGGATTCAATGGAGCCTACACAACCTAACGCAAAGATCATTAGGAAATGGTATTGTTACAATCTGAGTATGTGTTTAGTTATTATTATTAAGTAATTGTTCAATAGCATCAATTCTTAGTTTTATGATGACATGACAAGTTGTAATGACTTGATCCTTGTTGCAGTTATGTTGCTGATCCTGACAACATGAAGATCTCAAGTAGTGAGCATTATGATTTGATGAGCAAACCCTCTCTTAGTCGTATCCCATTGCTAGTGCCAGGGAACAAGATTGACAAACCAGGAGTTCTGTCTAAACAGGCCTTGATCAATGTAAACTAACACATTCCTAATTATGGTGAATGTTAAGATGATTTAAGTACCATCTATTTTTCATTTAAGGAATATGAATTAAGGTTGTTTTATTATTGTTCTCTTTCTTTTGAAATGCTATGTACTATATATTTCTCCCTACCTAATTGATGAATTCAGGTTGTTTTATTATTGTGTTTTTGAAAATATTGGATGATTTGGGTTTTCTTTGAAGATGAGAATGATGGTTCTATTTAATTTATTTGATTTAGATTTTTTAAAGTTTGAAGGATGTTGAGTGTGTGCTATTTTGGTACTCAACAGATTGGCCATGGTGACTTAGGTGTCATAAAATTGTACTAGTCTTGATATTGATGTGAGTCAAATTCATCATAGAATGGAAAAAAGTTAATTGTTATCAAAATGGGTACATTATTATTATACCTTTGGCTTTGGTACTTGCTGCCTCAGAGTGAAGCTGATCAAATTGGGCACGTAGCTGCTTTGTGTTAAATAAAATAAAATAAAAAGGCTGTCCAACTTGAGTCCTGACTTGAGACCCAAATTTTTGGGTTAAGTCGGGTTTAAGCTAAGTAAACCCTATTTTCTATCGGTTCAGGTTATAGGTCACATTAAACCCGACCCAACCTGACCCAATATCACTCCTTTTTTTTTTTTTTTGAGAAAGAAGATTGAACTTTTATTTAATAGGCAGGACAATTAAGTCAGCTTGAAGTACATGAGAAATATCTGGTGGTACATCCTTCATCCAGACTTACGTTTGAGATAAAAAAACTGCCCTTCTTGCTAAAGAATGAGCTACAGTATTACAATGCCTATGCATATGAGAGTATTATATTTTTGAAAAACAAGAGGCAAGATACTAAATGTCCTTCATTATGTGGCCAAAACTTGACAGAGAGTGAGTGTTGTTTTCTAGTGCTGAAATGAGTGTCTGTGAGTCACCTTACAAGATTATATGTTGAAACCCAGTCTCCAATGCCAGTGTCAAAGCCCTTCTTGCTGCCATTGCTTCCACTTCAATAGCCGTAAAGGATAGTGTGGTTTTTTCCGAGAGAGAGACCATGACCTGCCCCTCTGCATTGTGAATAATCATCCCCAACTCAGCATTATTCTCTGCAACAAATAGTGCGTCATCGAAATTTACTTTATAGGTTTCATTGTTTGGAGCTTGCCATTTGGTAGGTGGTCGACCCGCTGGGATTTTGGAGGAGGAATTATAGAGCTTGAAAACACGCAACTTGTCTTGTGACTGAGAAAGCAATTCATTGAGTGGGGCTGCAGGTTTCCCAAGACAAAGATTGATTCTCCTGTTTCAGATTGCCCACGCTACCATGGAAAAGAGTGTAGGATCCCTATTATCTTCAAAAACACAACCCATTAGATCAATAAAAGATGTCGCCTGCTTCAGGCGACTATGGTTCCAAAGCTCCACTTTTGTCCACAGATCAAGTAATTTTGGGCAGTGGTATAAAGCATGGACCACATCCTCCTTTTGGTTCTGGCATTGCTCACAAAGTTCTTCATTAATGATTTTCCGCTTCACCAAGTTCGTCTCTGTAGGTAAAGAATTTTTTTATGCTCGCCAAACAAAATTCTTCACTTACTCGGAACCTGTAAACTCCAGATTGATTTCCATAGTGGCTTTAGGTACTCGGGGTCAAATTGGCCATGTTGAGAATTCTAATATTCGTGTTGCAAGAAAGTATATCCGAATTTGACTGTGTAGTCCCCTATCGGAGTGAAAGGCCAAGTGAGGGTGTTTGCCTGGTCCGTGTGGCTCAAGGGGATTTTTTTAATCATGTCTGCTTCAAAGCTTAATAGGTTTGCATCCAGTAAGTCCTCCTTCCATGATTTGTGCTCGGTGTCAATGAAAACACCAACTTTAGCATCTACCAATGCTCCTGTTCATGGTGTTACAATTTTTGGGGAATGTTTTGCCGGTAGCCAACGTGTTCCCCAAATTGAAATTGAGCTTCCATCCCCAATCCTCCAAAATGCCCCTCTTTGTATCACTTCCCTGCCCTTGATAATGCTTTTCCATACATATGAGGCTGAGCTCGGGTTGGTGGCTTCCATGATTGTACAATTTGGAAAATACTTGGCCTTAGAAACTCTATAAAATAGTGACGTTTTATTGTGCAAGAGTCTCCAAGTTTGTTTTTTTAGGAGGGCATCGTTAAATCTTGAGAGATCTTTGAAACCCATCCCCCTTTATGTCTTCGGTTTGCAAAGCTACTCCCACTTTATCCAATGGGCTTTCCCCTCTTTGTCCCCAAAAGAATTTTTTAACCACAGCCTCAATATCATGGCACAATACGATTGGTAGGTTGAAGCATGACATCGCGTATGTGGGCAAAGCTTGGGCTACTGCTTTGATCAAAATCTCCCTTCCCGCTTGAGACAATAATTTCCCCTCCCATCCTTGCAATTGTTTCCACACCCTTTACTTTATATTGTCAAAGCTTTTTTTCTTTTTTCTCCGGCCAATGAAAGATGGCAGGCCTAAGTATTTTTCATATTGTTGAACCATCGGTACTCCGAGAGCTGTTTTGATTGTGTTTTGAATGGCTTGAGAGGTTGACTTGCTGAAAAATAGAGTAGTTTTGTCTCTATTTATTTGCTGCCCTAATGCACTCTCATACTTGGCCAGGACCTCCAATAATTTTTTACGCTCACTTTCTTTTGCCCTACTGAAAATAAGACTATTGTTTGCAAAAAGAAGGTGGGTTAGTCTAGGACCATTTCTGTAAATAAAGACCCCCCTTATGTCACCCATTGTTTCAGCTTTTTTTAACAATCCATGAAAATCCTCTGTGCACAATAAAAATAAATATGGGAAGAATGGGTCACCTTGTCTAAGGCCTCTAGTTGGGGTAATGTGCCTTTGGGGTTCCCCATTTATCAAAACTAAGTATGTGGCAGTCGAGATACTTATCATCATCAATTTAACCCATGCCTCTACAAAATCAATTTTCCTCATCAATTTCTCCATGTATAACCACTTCACCCTATCATAAGCCTTGCTCATGTCCAATTTCAAAGCCATGTACCCTTTGTTACTCGAAGAATGATTTCTCATGTAGTGTAGGGTCTCAAAAGCCACCATAATATTATCAAAGATTAAACAATCCGCCATGAAAGCACTTTGATGATTAGAAATAATTTGTGGCATTATCTTTTCAACCTGTTTGCCAACACCTTTGAAAAAACTCGAAAAAAACAATACTGAGGCAAATAGGTCGATACTGAGAAACATATTCAGAATTTTTTACTTTAGGAAATTAAAGTAATAAAGGAGTGACAGAGTGCATTAGGCAAAGTACCAGAATTTAAATACAACAAAATAGCTTTTGTAACATCCATACCTACCAAAGACCAATAGCTTTGATAAAAAAGTGGCGCCATTCCATCCGGTCCAGGTGACTTTAAAGATGCCATTTGTTTTAATGCATGTTCAACCTCTTTTGCAGTAAACTTTTTTAGAAATCCCACATTCATTTCATTGGTAACCTTCGTAGGTATTTGCTCCAAAATCTCATCAAAATCCTCGGGTTCACAAGAGGTAAAGAGTTTTTGATAAAATTGAACCACAGTATCAGCCACACGGTTTTGATGAGTGCACCATTGACCCCCTTCATCATACAACCCTTTAATGTAATTTCGTCTTCGCCGTTGCGTTGCTTTACTATGGAAGAAGTAGGTGTTTTTGTCACCATCATGAAGCCATTGCACCTTTGATCTTTGTGACCACATTTTGGCCTCACGGTCAAGGAGTGTGAGGATTTGTTTCTCCAATACTTTCATTCTTTTATTGCTGCCCCCATTCATTGCAACCAGCTCTGCTTTTGCCAATTGCTTTCTCTTTTTTTCCAATTCTTTTCTCACATTCTTGAAATTATTTTTTCTCTAGTTGGTCAGCTCCTTCCCACACTCGTCTACCTTTCGTATCACCCTTAATTCTTTAGTTTCCCCACTGTCCCACTGCCATACAACTTGTACTATGTCCGTGCACCCTTGCTCAGTCAGCCACATTTGTTCAAATTTGAATGGTCTCTGTTGATGGCAATCCATCCCATCTGGCGTAATTAAAATGAGTCTATGATCTGATGCATCTACCTCTAGGTGATAAATTTTTGTGTCCAGAAATAAAGCTAGCCACTCCGGAGTTGCCACAGCTCTGTCAAGACACTTCCATACCATATAGCCCTCAAAATGTTTATGCCATGTGAATTCTAGTCCCACAAACCCCAAATCAATGAAGCCGCATTCATCAAGTACCTCCCTAAATGCATGCATCTACACGTGGCCAAACTTTACCCCACCCCCCCTCTTCTCTGATTGTTTTGTTATCTCATAAAAGTCTCCAGCACAAATCCAAGGCACTGACCCCCTTGATTTCAAAATTTTTAAACAAGCCCAAGCCTCATGTCTATTTTGTGCATCTGGTTCACCATAAAACCCTGTAAATCTCCACTCCTCATCTTTATTTTTATTCACATTTGAATCTATATGATTTTTCGAGAAAGTTTCGATTGTTAAGTCGAAACCTTCTTTCCAAAAAATTACCAATCCACCTGCCTTATTCCTTCTAGGAGCCACAAATTTGTGTTTGAAATTTATTTTATCTTGTACAAAAGCTAGCCTTGCTTCATCCGTCCATGTTTCGGCTAAAAACACAACGAATGAATCTTTTGCCCGCACCATATCCACGAGCTGATTTTCTGTTCATTAGTTCCCAAGCCCCTGACAGTTCCAACATAAGAGACTCATTGGTTCTGGCGAGGCTGATAACCAGCCTCCGCCAACATGTTGGTTGTTACTTTATCCATCCGAGAAACTAATTTTCTTTTTTTAAGTAACTCCGATTGATCCTCTTCTCTGCCACTTCTTTTTTCCCCCACTGCTTCTTCCATAATAATATCTGATTCTGTCTCTGCCCTGACTACTCGCTTCCATCTCCTATTATTCATCTCTGGGATGTTTACAAGATCAGCTAATACTGATGCAGTATCATGGTTTGGGAGAGGGAAGGGGTGTGCACGTGAGTACACTTCAGTTGGGGAGCCTCCCTCATTAATTGTCAACCCTTCCAAAATATTTTCCTTATTTTCCCCTGCTGAGTATCCGGAAAAGACTCCCTATTGTCATCAAATTTGCATAGGTCTCGGTCAATCTCCTAAATCCGCTCTTCAAACAGCTCATTAGATTGTTTTCTGGCATAAATTTCGGGCTTACTTCATTTGGAATTTCTGGGATTGCATGATTCATGGAACTTGAATTTGGAAGCATCTGATCTTTCCCCTGAATATCTGGAGCAGAATCCACTGTGAATAAATGCCACTCTCTTTCCTTTTCTGGTCGTACAATCTCAAGCGACAGACCCCCCCCCCCTTTTGAACCACCACCACTGGTGGCTTCCTACTCTGGTTTGGAGTTGCTGCCTTGGTTGGGTAATTTTTCTTTGCGTAAAATCCAGGGACCACTACAACATTCTTCCGAGCTTGTGTAAAAGGCAGTGCACGCATCCATGGATCATATTGTTGTGACTCCAATTGTAATGTACCTTTACTGTCTATCCATAGATCGCAGTCTCTATCAGCGTGTGTGAGGCAACCACACCAATAGCAAAGGTTAGGAAGACGTTCGTATTTGAACGATACCCACAGCCATTTTCGAGTGAGATTACCCGTCCACGGCATAGAGGTTTCGTTATATCGACCATGACTCAAACCCTTATGAAACCGTTCCTTCTGTTAGAGATATATTAGACATATTAGCCCTATGTAATAGGCCCAAGCCCAATCCTACTTATACTAGTAGTCTAGGGTTTAGTCGCCTATATATACTCATGTTAGGATTCATTGTAACACAGGTTATTGTACTACACTCTTATACAATAAAGATGTAGCCCTTAAGGGATTCCTCCGTGGATGTAGGCCGACAAGGCTGAACCACGTAAACCTCGTGTTCTTGATGTTCCTATTCTATGCTCCCCCTTCCGCATCCACTCTAGCATATACAACATGGTATAACACATTGCGTTGCTAATAATATTGTTTTTCTTAACATGGTATCAGAGCCAAACTTCGTTCTTGGCATCAAACAAACATCTCTACACAGCAAAGAAGATTCTCAGGTGCACACCACCATCTGAAGTCACACATGCTTGTCTGCTGGATCTAGACTTCACGGCATCTCGCAGCCACCATGGCTTTGTGCTGTGTCAAAATCCAACAACCAAGCAAACCGTGACTTAACTTTTCAGATCTGCACAAATCGAAGCTTCGCCTGATGAAACCAACACCACAGACATGCTCCACAACCTCCCGCGACCAAAACCCAAAAATCTGGTCATCCAAAATCCAACCACGCGCCTCCACACGCTGAAGTTGGCTCCGGTAAATCTCCCACGCACCGCCGAGATTTGATAGGACCGTTGACACACGCACCACCCTGACGGACTCATGGCCCACCGATCTGCAAAACCCGAGAAAATCTGGTCCTCATCCGAGCTTGCATGCGCTCTCATGCGCCTCTTGGGATCTTGTCGTCGGTCACACGTGCCGGTGGACTCTCGCACGTGCCGGAGACTCACTGCTGGCGTCATCAGATGACATCATCACTCCACGTCAGTAGCCATGCAGCATGCCACGCAGCCCTAGACACGTCATCAGCCACGTCAGCTCGCCACATCAACAGTGTCGCCTTGTCAGCACCACGTCACCTAGCTGACCGTTGACCCGAATTGACCCGACCCGGACCACCCGGATCTAACCCGTGAGAACTGACCGTTGACTTTAACCAGGATCTGTTGACTTTGACTTTTGCGTTGACTTTTGACCAAAAGGCAAAATTTCCGAAATGGCCTATCTTGCTCATTTTTTCGCGTAGATTCCAATTTTGGACACCGTTTCTTCATTTGAAGCTCCAAAATTGGTCAATTGGCATATTCTTCATTGTGGTTTCTTCAAAGGCATTCTTCAAGACATCTCCAAGGGATCTTCTTATGCTTATCCAACCTCAAGCCTTCATCGAGCTTCCGCCTTGAGTTTGAGGGAGGGTGTTAGAGATATATTAGACATATTAGCCCAATGTAATAGGCTCAAGCCCAATCCTACTTATACTAGTAGTCTAGGGTTTAGTCGCCTATATATACTCATGTTAGGATTCATTGTAACACAGGTTATTGTACTACACTCTTATACAATAAAGATGTAGCCCTTAAGGGATTCCTCCGTGGATGTAGGCCGACAAGGCTGAACCACGTAAACCTCGTGTTCTTGATGTTCCTATTCTATGCTCCCCCTTCCGCATCCACTCTAGCATATACAACATGGTATAACACATTGCGTTGCTAATAATAATGTTATTCTTAACACCTTCAATCTCTGTGTTGTCTATAGGTCTACTAACTGTACCAATCACTTCACATATTTTTTCTACCACCTTTTGTGTTCTGAATCTGACTGGTATATCATGTACCTGGACCCAAAAATTTTCCATGTTAAACTTCATATCAACTAAATCAATATCCTTATCATACCTCTGCAACACCACAAGGTGTTTGTCGAAACTCCATGGCTCTATCTCTATGATTTTATCCATCTCCTCCTTGTTATCAAAGGTGATTAGCACAATGTGATCGTCCTCCTTTTTAACCTTGAAACCGTTTCTCGATCTCCATATTGGGTTGAATGTCTTCGCAATAGTTTCAATGTTCAAAGCCCGTTTGGTCAAAAACTTTGATACAAGAGTAAATTCCGGTGCTGCCTCTTCTTTAGTCAGACGGAGATCAGCCCCTTCCTTATCTGAAAGAGTTAAGCAACTCCATGCTTTGGTGAGGTCATCCATTGCTAAAAGAAAACTATTTCTCAATCCCCACGAAAAAAAAAAAAAAAAAAAAACACCGAAGGTAACACTGTTACCAAAGGGACGAAAAACTCCTTCAAAGAAGGGACATCAAAATCTACGACCTAATTATGAGCTTTTAGAGATGGATTGTCTTTGTTTTTAAATCTCAACTTATTGGCCGGTAGTTAAAATTGAGATTGATGCTAAGTATTTTTTCTTTTTTTTTGAAGGTTTTAGAAACACATAACAATGACTCACAGCATGCAACTCTTACAGGACCCTCTTCAGTCAGATACCGTAGGAAATGAGTTATTACTTCTAGGAGGCAAACCAATGTGCTCACGCCATGGCTAGAGAAAGACCAGATATAAGTTAGGATTTTAAGTTTTTGGTAGCCCCGTGTGTATATTTGCATTTTGCCTTTGTATGATAAAATGGATTTGTATTATGAGAGGCCATATTCTCATAATAAGCTTCTTTTACTTAATTAATGAAATCATTTATTACCACAAAAAAACAAAACCAAAACCCTCTTAGGGTCATACGAAAGGACAGGCTGGCCGACCGTGATCTTGTTAGTTATGTCATTAACATCGTGTTATTAAATTGCTCGAAACAAAAAGTGACAAATGATGCTTTTTTATATGAGAAACCCGCGTTATCACATCTTAAATTCTTTCCCACAAACCTTTAAAAAAAAAAAAAAATTCTTTCCCACAAAAAGAGGGGAAAAAGATCAACCCAGGGGAGTGGACAACATTTCAATCAAATAAAATTAAACAAATCCAACAAACTTGACCTCCGTGGCCGCCCTGCTTTTTCAATAATTCAACTTAGTTCACTCAATTACCCCTCTAATTACAAATTATTATTGTGCTGCCCATTTTATATAAAAATAAATAAAAAATAAAATCATTCTTTATTTAAATTCTACGAATCTACGACCTTGTATCATATTCTAGGGGTGTCAATATTCGACTCAACCCGCGAACACGACACAAACCTAACACGGATTTTTTCGGGTTAGAGTTGGGCCTTAATGGGTTTGAGTCATAAACGGGTCGACCCGAAAGTGACATGATAAGAAACGTGTCATAAGCGGGTCAACCCGTATAACCTGCAATAGACACGTTTGATACGTCAATTTATTTGTATCAACCTGAAATGACTCACTTAACACAACCCGTTTAACTCGGATAACAAATAAATATTTATTTTATTTTAGATTTGTCAAATACCTTTTATATCCAACATATATTTTAAATTTAAAAAGAAAAGTGATTAATTACAAAAATTTACAAGAGATATAATTGGAAATTGAAACTTTACAAACCCTAGAACTACTAATACTTTTTTTTTTTTGGCATAGAACTTGCACAAATGAAATTGGATGAGCTTGTAGAAGATAATATGAATTTGGACATCAACAAAGAATCTATGGATGATAATCGTGGTCTTAGTCAAGATAAGTCTACTATTTGCTCAAATTTTTTCAATATTGATACTTAGCATTTAGCAAGTTTCAAGGGTATTATATTTTTGTTAAATTATGTTATTTTATTTTTGTTAAACTTTGTTATTTTGAATTTGGGTTGAAGTGTATACACTTCTTTTGAAGCGTAAAGAACTTATTTCTAAATGAATATTATATTTTTGTTGAACTATATTATTTTGAATGTGGGTTGAAGACTTGAAGTGCATGCACTGCTTTTTGGGGTGAAAAAAAATTATTTCTAGATGGATGTTATATTTAATATTATACAGGTTGAAATGGGTTGTGTTACATTCATGTCAACCCAATACGACTCGTTTATTAAGCGTGTCAAATGGGTTGGGTCAGGTCAACCCGCCTTATTAATAGGTCGGGTTAGGGTCGAAGGATCATAACACGATTATTAAATGGGTCGGGTTAGGATTGAGCCATTTAGTCGAATACCCCTACCTCGACACGACACGAACCCGACATGCTAACCCGAATTGACACCCCTATGATATTCCCCCTCAATCGTGTGGGTTATGTAAGGAGAGAAAATATATATGACAATTCTGATGGTTAGATTAAACTTCAATAAGTTGAAGTTTAAACTTCAACTTATTGGTATTGTTTTTCCTCGAATCTAATTATAGGTTTAACGCACAAATAAAACAGGTTGAAAGAATTGTTGATAGGTAAAGGACTAGCTCAGTTTTGGTCTCGGAAAGAGGAGAGCTGTAAGTTCAATTCAATGAGTAATTTATGGTTGATTTTGGGTCACTTTTTCTTCTTTCTGCTAGTGCCTATCGTCCCCAAGTCATCTTCACATGCTTCTCCCTTGTTTTTTCTTTGTCATCCTTTGCATAACTTCTTTGTGCCCTGTGAAGTCTATGAAGCTAAATGTCAAATGGGAGTAGTGCTGCATTTTCCTTTTCTTTTGATAATCTGAATCTTGGATAAGATGTTAAATCAGCTCTAAATCAAGTCAATTCCGACTAGAAAATTGGGCACCAATTATTTAACTAGTACACATCATCCCATATTCCACATTGGTCTAAATGTCAGTCAATATGTAAAATAAAGTGTTTTAGTTTTTTACTCAAATTCTTCCATTACTTTATTCACATATGATTTTCTTTTTTCAATATGAATGTACCTTCTTTTATATAAATATTAGTTCATATTGCTTATTGTATGCAAGCCTACACACACATTTTGCACCGAAATTGTTATTTCAAGTCACGATCTCAGTTCAAAAAGTTTTGAACTGAAGTTGTTGGAAAAAATGTATACATGTTTGTGTGCAATAAGCGGTGTGAATTAAACACAATCCACAATTATGCTTTAAGGGTGACAGAGGACATGGATGTGGTATGTGTAATTTGTCCTATGCAATTATGTATTTCACCCATTCGTCCCAGTGAACTCCATCGACACTGTTTATCTGTCAAAAAGTTACTGTGTGGGGGCAATTTTGATAATGGAAAACAACTTTGTAAGTCAGTTTCGCGGAAAGGAAACAAAGTCCCAAGTTTCCCCAGCAGACCTATGGAAACTGCATGATTAGCTACCACTGTACGCTTTCTAGATAAGTAGAAGATTCTAACCAATTTAGATTTGAATACGACGGTATGCAAAAGAAGAATATGAGAAAAACCATCATCATTACTTGGTCTATAAATTACATGCTACTTCCTACAATTTTCTCATTGTACACATTTGTACTTTTCTCATGCGTTTTGTTTTGCTCCGCTAGAGATACCATGTCCTTTAGCAGATTGGTTAGTGATGATACAAGCAATACTCTCATTTCAGCAGGAGAAAATTTTGAACTGGGTTTTTCAGTCCTAGTGGAAGCTCTGACAAAGAAGTTATGTTGGAATATGGTATTACAGGTCGAATCCACAAACTGTTGTGTGGGTTGCCAATCGAGCCAACCCAGTTTTAGGTACTGATGGTGCTTTTGCCATTGCAGAAGATGGTAATCTAAAGGTTTTGGATGGAAATGGCAAGCCTTACTGGTGGACAAACATGGAGACATCATCACCTATTTACAGGACAGCAAAGTTAATGGATACTGGGAACTTGGTTGTGAGCCATGTGGGACAAGAAAATCTCACAGAGAGAGTTGTGTGGCAGAGTTTTGAAAACCCAACTGATACATTTATTCCAGGCGTGAAAATGGATGCAAGTTTAGCATTGACTTCATGGAATAGTTATGATGATCCAGCACCTGGGAACTTCACTTTTCGGCAAAATCAAGAAGTGAACCAGTTCATCATCTGGAAAAGGTCTCGAAGGTACTGGAAAAGTGGGGTTTCAGGTAAGATTATTAGTTCTGATAAGATGATCTCTGCTATATTTTACTTGCTATCCAACTTTACCTCGAATTTAGTCCACAATGAGTCTTCTATGCCATATCTCGCATCACCATTATACAGTGATACGAGGCTAGTAATGACGGGCCAACCTCAGTATTTGAAGTGGGATACTGAGAGGATTTGATTATTGATTTGGGCAGAGCCCAGGGACAGATGCAGTGTTTACAATGCTTGTGGAAATTTCGCTAGTTGTAACAGTAAGAATGACATAATGTGCAATTGTTTGCCTGGTTTCAAGCCTAGCTTGCTGGAGAGCTGGAACAGAGGAGATTTTTCAGGAGGCTGCACCAGAAAGTCAATATTATGTGGCAAAAATACTGAGAGAGTGACATTTTCTTGAGCTTAGAGATTATGAAAGTTGGAAATCAAGACACTCAATTTAATGCCAAAAATGATATGGAATGCAAAATAGAGCGCCTTGACAATTGCCGCTGCCAGACTTATTCTTATGAAGTATCTAAAATCACACGGCGGGGTGGCAATGGCAGTTCTGCATGCTGGAAATGGTCAGAGGATCTCAACAATCTTCAGGGGGAGTATGACAGTGGCCAAAATCTTATTGTACGAGTAGCAATTTCTGATACAGGTAACACTTTTTCGATATCTTTAAATGTTTCATGAATGAAAGTTCATGATTGCCAAATATACATTTTAGCTAATGTATTTAAGGTATATTAGTCGCAAACTTAGACGTTGCGCATGATAATTATTTTTATGGTGATTTTATTAAATTTTTTTATACAATTTAAACTAATTTAATAAAGAGTAATGTATTTTATAATTGTATTTTTATTTATTATAAGAATAATCATAAATGTAATATAGGAACAATCATAAATCATAAATTTAATAATTTTTATTGTACTAAAATGAAAAAAAAATATGATTTTTCTCAGAAATTCAAATGGTAAGTTAACGAAAATATTTATTTTTTAATAAAAGTTATTTATAACATTTTGTGAATCATTAAAAAGAATATAAAATTTGGAAATTATTCTTTTAATTCTAAACAAAATTTCTCAAACTTATTTTTTCTGCCTACAATCCAAAACACTGAAAAAAATAACTAAAAAAAATTAATAAAACTTAACTGAGATTAATTGGACCAATTAAGAAAACAATTTGTTGTTTATAATCTACTAAGGTTATTTTCTTTACAGAAATTGTATTTTCGTCCACCTAAAATAGATTATGAAATAAAAAATTATTAGTAAAATATAAGAATTAAATTTCTATATATGCATTGTTATAAAATAATAATAACAATAATAATAATAATAATAATAATAATAATAATAATAAGTAAAATTGCGAAAGATAAAAAATTTTTCTCATCCAATAATTTTTATTTAGCCAACCTTTGCTTTTCTCTAAATAAATGGCATTATAGAGTACTTCTAATACAATTATTAAGAATACCTTGTCCTCCACAAATGATTAAAATATAACCAAAAATTATTAAGGTCTCATAATTTAACATCTAAATTGAACACTATAAAAATCATGCTATTATATTACAATAACTACCAAATTAAATTATCCAAATCATGCTATGTAGTAGAATAATATTATATTTTTATATGTTATATTTAATCATTTACAACGCAATAGGATAACATTTAATAATCAAAGAGAGAAAAAAAAAAACACAACAATTAAAAAAAAAAAACAAAACTGAATCGCATTAACCTAAAGTAGACTAAAGAATATAAAAAATTATCAACCTAAAAGGAAGATGCAAGAAAAATGAAAAATAAAATTCCACCTAAAAATTGTGTGTGTGTGAGAGAGAGAGAGAGAGAGAGAGAGAGAGACTTTTTTTGTAAGGGAAAACTATGCATAGAATGAAAGAGATAGTGACAAATTTATAGTAAAATGGTGTGAATAAGAAGAGACAAAAATAGAGGAAGATGAAGGGAAAGATGAAGAATGATATTAATGTAGAGGGTAGTGGGGAAATGAGAAGGTGAGGGAAGAAGAAAAGTTGGAGAAGTAGTGGGGAAATGAAAAGGTAAGGGAGGGAAAAATGTTGAAGAAGTATAAATATGAAATAAAAAAAAATCAAAAATAATTATAAGAAAATGGAAAGAAAAATGATAATGTCGTAGACGCTGACATGACTTCACGTGAGCGTAGTAGTATTAAACGCTACACTTCAGCTTTTAGTAATATATAGATTTGAAGATTAGAAAGTCATTGATACAGGAACTGCTCCAAATTAAGGTATATTTGAGTTATTTTTTTGGTTCCTAGGAATGTTCCAATTCATTTAGCTGACAAATATGACCAAATAGCTTGTGTAATTATGATCAATTGATAGTCATTAGTTTTGAATTGACAGCACTTAAATAGGCCAAATCAGCTGAAATGGGCTCCAGCCTCATGTAACATCACCTTAGAACTTATGAATTATGATCTATATATTTATGATATGTTTCCAAGATTCAGTCAGATTTATATTAAAGAATCCATAGCCTCATGCTTGTATTACACGCTTGACAAGTGAAACACATCACCAATATGGTCAATCTTTAAGTAGCAATTGAGCCAAAGCTTGTTGGTTGCAAAATTTTTGAAAATAATAATAATTTTTTTTTGAAAATATCTCAAATAATTCGATAATTTTTAAATAATCTTATCATTTTGGCCCCTCATACCTATTAATATACATACATATTTAAGAAAGTCTAAAACTAAACATAATTTTCAACTAAATAAAATACAATCTATAAATATATATTTCAACAAATTACAATAATTAAACATTCATTATCTTTGAAATGAACACATAGATATTTTAACAATTATCTCAACAAATACTATTTTACATTTCATACATACAAAAAAAAAAAAAAAAAAAAAAAACTACATATGACCCCCCCCTCCCAAAGATAAATTCTTGGCTCCACCATTGGATTAAGCCGTGATGCTAATATCAAATTTGTTTTTTGGAATTGGCTGAACGGTGGTTTTTTATTTTTCTTTTTGGAAGGGCTAAGAAATGGGTTTCTTGTTAAATTTTTTTGGTTATTGTTTGGGCCATTTTTGCAGTTGTTAGGCTATTTTAAGAGTGGATTAAGTTAATCAGTAGTATTTTTTTTTTCTTTTCTCAAAATCGTAGAGGAGACGGTAATTAGAAACGTGTAGAATTTATGATTTTATGAGTACTAAAAATAGGAATTTAAAAAAGGTTAGGGGGGATCTTGGGTCCCCTTTAGCTCTGTCCCTACTTGTGGTAAAGAACAAAAAAATTTGTCAAAGTTAGATTGAATAAACTTGTGGTTGGTTTAAAATAAATACTGATGGCTCCTAATTGGGTAACCCTGAAGTAGCTAGTGGTGGTGGTGTGATTTGTGACCATTGAGGCTCGTGGATTATAGTATATATATGGGTTTCTATTCTCTCAGCTCATAGGTGTGAATATTGTGGTTGTTGAATTGTGAGCTTTGAGAGATGGATTGTCACTGTTTATAACCCTTAACTTATTGGTAGTTAAACTTGAGATTGATGCGAAGTTTTGCTTTTTTGTTTTTTTATTTTTTTTGTGGGGGGGGGGGGGGGGGGGGGGGGGTGGGTTCCTGAAACACATAACAATAGCTCACAACATGCAACTCTTGTCATGGATTATAGGCACATCTTCAGTCAGATATTGTAAAAGATGAGTTATTGCTTCCACGAGGCAAACCAATTGCCTACGTCATGGCTAGAGAAAGACCAGATATAAGTTAGGATTTGAAGTTTTTCGTAGTCCCCATGTGTATATTTGTATTTTATTTTTGTATGATAAAATGGATTTGTATTATGAGAAGCGGTATTCTTCTAAGAGCATTCACAGTATACGTGTTAAAATTGCTAAAAAGCTATTTTAATACCTCAAACCATGAAAGCATGCCTACAGCAAAGTTGTTATAGCTAAAATATTTAGCTATATTTTTATTTCTATGGTGGGCCTTTTTTGAAATGTTGGGTTGGGCTGTCTCCAGCTGTACTGAGGCCCAAGTATTTTGGGTAGGAGAGTCAAGATCGGCCCAATTGCAACTCATTCTGAACCGGCTTATGCACAAACGATACCCCTTTTTTTTTTATAAAAAATATTATCACATGCCCATAGCAGGCGTAGCTGTTACAACAGAGTTATTGTAGGTGGAATGTAATAGAATGAAGCAAAGAAATGTGTTTGCTGTTAGACAAGACAAATAAAGAGTCCTTAATAAAAATGGAAAAAAAAAATACAACAACAGGAAACGTGTCGTAAAAGGATTGGCAAAAATAGGGAGGGAAATAACAATGGTAATTAAATCAGATAAAAACAAGGTTAGTCTGCCATATTAAATCATATTACAAGATTAAGGCCAAGGAGGGAACCACTTTTTTAATGTGAATAACCTCTTAGGAGAATCCTGCCACAAATTTTACTCATTTTGAGAGAACGGACATAAATGACTTATGCCCAAAAAAAAAAAATCAGTCTTTCCTCAATAAAGAGTAGGCCTTTTAAAGGGAGAGACGTAGGGGTGTGCATGGGTTGGGTTGGGTCGGATTGAGAGAATTTTTTGACCCAACCCACCATGGTGGGTCAAAAAACATTTGACCCAACCCAACCCATCACATATGTCCAACTCAACCCAACCCAACCCACATGGGTCGGGTTGAACCCATGGGTTAGACTTTTTTTTTTTTTAATTAAATTAAACTTATATTTTTTTTATTAATTATATAATATATTTAAATATATATTAAAGAAAGTAATAGGATTTTACATTATATATGTTTGTAGGATTTATTTTATATTATATAATATATTTTATATTATATATTACTAGGTTTTAACTTAAAAAAAATATTTATTAAATATATAATATATTTTAAATATATATTAAAATATGCGTGGGTCGGGTCAGGTTTGGCGGGTTTGTAATTTTACGACCCAAACTCAACCCGACCTGCTACAAAAAAAAAAATTTATAACCCAACTCAACCCACCAAGCCCTAAAAACCGACCCAACCCAGGGGGTTGGGTCAGGTCGAGTCGAATTTGGCGGGTCGGTAGGTTTTCTGCACACCCTTAGAGAGACGGGATTAGCCTACTGATGCATGCCTACTGTACTATACTCTCTGTTTTTTTTCTTTCTTATCCCCTGATTCTCATTTTTCTTTTCTTTCTTAATGCTTACTTGTACAGTGTTGTGGTGATGGTTATACTGTGATTCTTTCCTGGTGACTGCTACTATTTTGATTGTGTTGTTCCCCTCCCCCCCCCCCCTTCTATGCACAACAAGATTCTTATATATACTGTCTACTGTGACTGGTTTTTACTCGTTTAGTCTTTAACTACTTTTGTCTTAATTTAGGTGTCCTTCCCAACTACTGATTGATTTGTCAACTGCCCAGCCACCACCACTTACCTGTGTTGGCCGTGCCACTACCCATTATTAGACAAAGAAGGCTCTTTTGCTTGCTTGTTCACCATGGAATTCTTATCCTCCATGGTGTGAGTATTCTCTCTTGCTATCCCTCATGGCATACACCTAGTGGTCCCAACTCATCCTCCCTCTTTTGAGTGGTATATCATCCAAGTAAGATATTTCCCCCAAAAGAGTTTGAGCGAGAACCCCATAATAAGCTTTCCCCTTCTCCCCACCGCCAAACCATACCCCTTTTACCTCTAACCCATGATCCACCATCTCTGTAATAGTTAGATACAGGTTGGTAGTGCTTAGGCCTTGCGCGTGCTTCCATATACATCCAAAGCTTGTCTGTTGCTCATGCATTTGCCAAGATCTAGAGGCTCATCTGTGCATTCTGCCGCTCATCAGTAACTTTTTATGGCATGAGTTGTCTTTTGATTTTCCTTTCTTTATTGGCTTGCTCTTTCCAAGGGCTGGGCCTTGCTTGATTGTAGGTTCGCCCCTCTTGAGCTCATTCTTTACTCCTTCTGTAATCTTGTTGTATTTCTGTCATACAACCCTGCCATTCCTGCTGTGGTGTTATTTGACCCGCACCTGTTAGGCCTCTTTTGGGGCTGCTGCACATTCTTTTTTCCCAATTGGTTTCAATGATCCAGTATGATCATTAGACTCATGCTCATGCTACTTTGGGTTTCCTAGACTCATTACATTGCTTGTGGACACCTTTGGCCCATTTCTTCCTTGTTAGACATCCTCAGCCCATTTTCCCTCCTTGGGTATCCTCGGCCCATTTCCAACTCTACATTCCTATGGGCTTCATGGGCTTTCCAATTTCTAACTCATTTTGGGCTTCCTTAGCCCAATTACCATATCCTTTATTCTTGGGGTTTATGGGCTTTCCATAAACTCCTTAGTTTCTTACTTCATTACTTCGGTCCTACTGTGACCTATTCTCACTTTTTTACATCACATAATGTCCAAGGGTTTACTGCATCTTCCTTTGGGCTCCTGTTGACCCATTTGTTTACTTTATGGGCCTAAGATTCATCATTCTTGCCATTCGAGCTTAATGAGTTTCTTTCTCTCAATCCATTAACTCTCTTCTTACCCATGTAGTTAGGCTTCTTCCTACTGCTTGGCTTTCCCAAAATGAGCATCAACAATTCCTAACGTCTATTTTGTCAACACTTCTATCTTTTCTCTCCTCTCTCACTCACTGTTCTCTCTTCGCTCTTCTCTCTCACTCCCGTGACTTGCAATTGTTCTTGGTGGGTTCGTGGTTGTGCTCTGGTGGTTTATGGATCAAATTTAGTGGTTGTGCTCTAGCGAGCTTGGGTATGATTTCGTGGTTGTGCTTTGGGCAGGTCATGGGTCTGATTTTGTGGTAGTGCTCTAGCGGGTCGCTGGGATTCGTGGGTTTTTGTTGGCTGTGATATGGGCTTGAACTTTGTGGTGGTTAGATTAGTAGGTGAGGATGTGCTTGATGGTGTCGTTGTTGGTTTGGTTGTGGGTCGTGGGTGACTATGCTTTGATGGTTCCGATCAGTTCGTGGGTCCAATTGGTTCATGGTTCGTGGGATTTTTTTTGCCGTGGATCTTGGCTGATTTGGCTGTGGGTCATGGCTGATTTGGTTCATCGGTTTTTTTTTTTTTGTCTTTGGGTTGGGCTAATTTGGCTGTGGGTAGTACTTCATGGTTTTTTTTTTTTTTTTTTTTTTTTTTTTTTTTTTGCTGTGATTGGTGGTTGCAAGTTGAGAAGTGGAAGAGGAAGGTTGTTGAGTTGTGGTTGCTGTGGTTTGTGGTTGTGGCTGGTGGGGCAATGATGGAGGTGATCGAGGTGGCTGTTGCTGTTGTATTATGATAGATTTTGTGGTGGCGGTTTATTATTATTTTAACAAGTTATCTATATATATATATAAAACCGAAGCTCTGCTGACACCACAATTTTCCACATCAGCATCACACAATATTTAAAAAATAATATATATAATTTAATTAAAAAAAATCTCACGTTAACAAAAAAAAGAGTCCTAACAGGACTCTTTGTTATCTATATATATATATATATATATATATAACCGAAATCTCTGAAACTCTCACAATTTTCCACATCATCATTTTAATTTATAAAAAAAATTTAATTTTTTAAACTAAATATAAAATACTACACGAAACCTTTGACAAACCCGACTATAGCCTATAGGTTTTCTGTCAAACACGAAAACAAAGCTCTTCCGGAAAAATATTGAAAACCCTAAACACCCTCCCCAATTTTCTTCTCTCTTTCCCACCCATGACATAGCCACCGTTGTTCGTTGCCATCACTATTAGCCACCATAGCCATCAAGTTTGTATCTTTGCCACTCTCTCTGTTTAACTTTAACCCGATAGTTTTAGAAAACCCCAATATATTTGGTAAATCCTTCAATCCATGGCCCTCTAAATCTAAATACTAACACACAAAAAACCCTAGATAATACATTCTAAATCATCCTAGATCATTATTAAAAAAAAAAAAAACAAATAAAACAAATAAAACTATATTACTATGTCTGTGCTGTGCTGTGCACTCGCACCGCCAGTTGCTCACCGCATGTCGTCCTCTCAACTCCAGCTCCAGTCCAAGCCAGCACCATTGGTATATATCTCTCTCGCGCTTTGTTTAGTTACTGTTAAGTGGTTTACTACTTTTGTTGTCTTTCTTTTGACTTATGAGAAACTATGTGCCGTATAAACTTCCTACTCTACTTCAACAATTAAAGTTCCTTGACTTCTAAACATGTGGCCGCCTATTGATTTCATTAAAAAAAATAAAAATAAAACTTGTGGCTGTCAGGTTTAAAGTTTTACAGTGTCCTAACTGAATGCAGGGAACTTGCTAATATGATAGCAAGACAAACTCCAAATTTTGTGTTGTATGCTCTTTGTCTGGTATCAAAAAAAAAAGTTTAAAGTTTTACCCTTTTTTTTTTTTTTTTTGAAAATTTTACCATGTTGTTGAGAGAAAGAATGTTATATATAATCTAATATAGTATATAATAGGCTATAATATATATTTATATATAAAATAGTCAATGTATTTATACAAGGGTGTGACTTTTGAGATAAATACAAACAATTACTTAATAATAATTTGATTGTTCACACTTTTTTTTTTCTTTTTACATTAGCTATATACATGAAAACCATTCGCAATTTGTGCATATTCTTTATAAAAACAAATGTTCAGGTTTCAAAAGCTATTGTCAATCATCTTTTCAAAATGCTAAAAATGTATTTGTTGAACCCCTAGAAAGCCTAATGTTTGGCTTTACATCAAGCTTTACATCAAGTTTGTTTCAGTAAACAGCAGATTTAGCAATAGTGTTTATTGAAATTATTGATAGTGTATGATTTGCAAAATAAATTAGAGCAAAAAGTGGATTTGTGTAGTGAGGCTGTTTTATGTTTTTTTTTTTTTTTGGTTGCAAATTTGAATTTGAATTTTGGCCTTGAACCAAGTAAACATACAAAGGTTGTAATCCTCTTTGCAAATAGTTTCTCCATTGTCTTTAATGTTGCTTTAGTTTCCAATATTACACTTTTAATACAACATTACACATTCTTTTTCTTTCTCAATCTTTTTTCTCTTTTAAATTCTTGGTGGGCAAATCAGTCTCTCACTAAATCTTTTAGCTTTTTCTTTTTTAACATGAGGGTGGTTAGTTATAATTTTATTTAACTTTCTCGTGTATCACACGAATTAGCGACTAGTTTATATTATTTTTAAATGAGTTGCTAAAAATATAAAACATTTGTTATAGGGTGTATTATAAAGTAAGTTGTTAAAATAAATAAAGTGTTTTAAGTTGATAAAAGCTAAATTTTATAGATGGCTTACTATGAATGCTCTGATGCTTCTTTTGCTTAATTTATTAAGGAAAATGCTATGTCCACAACATTTTCACAACATTTTTACAACAAATCCTATGTAGCAAGTTGTTACGGGTTATTAATGATGGGGTAGAAAAGTAATTTCAGCGATAAGTTCAAATTTAAACCAATAACATCTAACCACCTCTGATTTGTTGTGAAAATGTTGTAAAAATGTTGTGGACGTAGCACCTCTCATTTATTAAATCGTTTATTATAACACACACCCAAAAAAAAAATTAAAAACAAATAAAAATAAAAATCCAAAACCAAAACCCGTAGTCTTGTCTTGGTAGTCTTGTTAGTGTCGTGCGAAAGGACAGGCTGGTCGACTGTAGTCTTGTTAGTTATGTCATTATCATCGTGTTATTAAATTGCTCGAAACGAAAAATGACAAATGGTGCTTTTTATATAAGAAACCCGCGTAATCACATCTTAAATTCTTTCCCACAAAAAGAGGGAAAAATAATCAACGCAGGGGACAACATTTCAATCAATAAAATTAAACAAATCCAACAATCTTGACCTCCCTGGCCGCCCTGCTTGTTCAATAATTCAACATAGTTCACTGAATTACCCCTCTAATTACAGATTATTATTGTGCCGCCACTCCTTTTTATTAAAACAAATACGACAATTCTGATGTCTGTGTTTGTTGATATATTCAACTACAATATCATGTCTTCCTTTAAAAAAAAAAAACTAATCTAGAATATCATATGGTTAGATTAAACTTCAACTTATTGGTATTGTTTTTCCTCGAACCTAGTTATAGGTTTAATGCACAAATAAAACAGGTTGAAATAATCGTTGATAGGTAAAGAGCTAGCTCAGTCTTGGTCTGGGAAATTGGAGAACTGTGTAAGTTCAATTCAATGAGTAATTTGTGGTTGATTATTCACTTTTTCTTCTTTCTGCTAGTGCCTTTCGTCCCCAAGTCATCTTCACGTGCTTTTTCCTTGTTATTTATTTGTCATCCTTTGCATAACTTCTTTGTGCCCTGTGAAGTCTACGAAGCTAAATGTCTTCTTTTTTTTTTTTTGGTAAACAATGAAGCTAAATGTCAAATGGGAATAGTGCTGCGCATTTTCCTTTTATATTGATAATGTGAATCTTGGATAATATGTTAAATCAGCTCAAATCAAGTCAATTCCGACTAGAAAATTGGGTACCAATTATTTAACTAGTACACATCATTCCATATTCCACATTTGTCTAAATGTCAGTCAATATGTAAAACAAAGTGTTTTTTTTTTTTTTTTTTAACTCAAAATTTTCTATTACTTTATTCACATATATGATTTTATTTTTCAATCTGAATGTACCTTTTTTTTTTTATATATAAATATTAGTTCATATCGCTTATTGTACACAAACATACGCACACGTTTTGTACTGAAATTGTTATTTCAAGTCTTAATCTCAGTTCAAAAAGTTTTGAACTGAAGTCATTGGAAAAAATGTATATATATGTTTGTGTGCAATATGCTGTCCGAAATAAACATCATCCACAATTATGCTTTAAGGGTGACAGGGATGTGGTATGTGTAATTTGTCCTATGCAATTATGTATTTCACCCATTCGTCCCAGTGAACTCCATGGACACTGTTTATCTGTCAAAAAGTTACTGTGGTGGGGCAATTTTGATAATGGAAAACAACTCTGTAAGCCAGTTTCGCGGAAAGGAAACAAAATCCTAGTTCCACCAGCAGACCTATGGAAACTGCATGATTAGCTACCACTGTACGCTTTCTAGATAAGTAGAAGATTCTAACCAATTTAGATTTTATTACAACGTTATGCAAAAGAAGAATATGAGAAAAACAATCATCATTACTTGGTCTGTAAATTACATGCTACTTCCTACCATTTTCTCATTGTACACATTTGTACTTTTCTCATGCGTTTTGTTTTGCTCCGCTAGAGATACCATATCCTTTAGCAGATTGGTTAGTGATGATACAAGCAATACTCTCATTTCAGCAGGAGAAAATTTTGAACTGGGGTTTTTCACTCCTAGTGGAAGCTCTGACAATAGAAGATATCTTGGAATATGGTATTACAGGTCGAATCCACAAACTGTTGTGTGGGTTGCCAATCGAGACAGCCCAGTTTTAGGTACTGATGGTGTTTTTGCCATTGCAGAAGATGGAAATCTAAAGGTTTTGGATGGAATTGGCAAGCCTTACTGGTGGACAAACATGGAGACATCATCACCTATGTACAGGACAGCAAAGCTAATGGATACTGGGAACTTGGTTGTGAGCCATGTGGAACAAGATAATCTCAGAGAGAGAGTTGTGTGGCAGAGTTTTGAAAACCCAACTGATACATTTATTCCAGGCATGAAAATGGATGCAAGTTTAGCATTGACTTCATGGAAAAGTTATGATGATCCAGCACCTGGGAACTTCACTTTTCGGCAAGATCAAGAAGAGGTGAACCAGTTCATCATCTGGAAAAGGTCTTTAAGGTACTGGAAAAGTGGAGTTTCAGGTAAGATTATTAGTTCTGATCAGATGACCTCTGCTATATTTTACTTGCTATCCAACTTTACCTCGAATTTAGTCCACAATGAGTCTTCTATGCCATATCTCGCATCACCATTATACAGTGATACCAGGCTAGTAATGAATTTTTCGGGCCAACTTCAGTATTTGAAGTGGGATACTGAGAGGATTTGGTCATTGATTTGGGCAGAGCCCAGGGACAGATGCAGTGTTTACAATGCTTGTGGAAATTTCGCTAGTTGTAACAGTAAGAATGACATAATGTGCAATTGTTTGCCTGGTTTCAAGCCTAGCTTGCTGGAGAGCTGGAATAGAGGAGATTTTTCAGGAGGCTGCACCAGAAAGTCAATATTATGTGGCAAAAATACTGAGAGTGACATTTTCTTGAGCTTAGAGATGATGAAAGTTGGAAATCCAGACACTCAATTTAATGCCAAAAATGATATGGAATGCAAAATAGAGTGCCTTGACAATTGCCGCTGCCAGGCTTATTCTTATGAAGTATCTAAAACCACACGGCGGGGTGGCAATGGCAGTTCTGCATGCTGGATATGGTCAGAGGATCTCAACAATCTTCAGGAGGAGTATGACAGTGGCCAAAATCTTTTTGTACGAGTAGCAATTTCTGATACAGGTAACACTTTTTCCTTATCTGTAAATGTTTCATGAATGAAAGTTCATGATTGCCAAATATACATTTTAGCTGATGTAATTAAGGTATATTTGAAGATTAGAAAGTCACTGATCTAGGAACTGCTCCAAATTAGATCTCTTAGGCTTACATTTTTGCTTTGTTGTTTCCATTGAGTTCAGAGGATGTCTGAAAACCAGGGGTGATCCTCCACTCCTAATGACAGAAGGGAGGCTCCTCAGTCCTTCCAAACACTGGAGTCATTGGCATTAAGTTAGTTCACCACAAGCCTTGTCTAAACCACTAAACTTGTAGTAAATATATCTGGCTAAGGTTGTTCTTACCCAATTGAGTAATTCTTTTGGTTCCTAGGAATGTTCCAATTCATTTAGCTGACAAATATGACCAAATAGCTTGTGTAATTATGATCAATTGATAGTCATTAGGTTTTAAATTGACAGGACTTAAATAGGCCAAATCAGCTAAAATGGGCTCCAGCCTCATATAACATCACCTTAGAACTTATGATCTATATATTAATGATATGTTTCCAAGATTCAGTCAGATTTATATTAAAGAATCCATAGCCTCATGCTTGTATTACACGCTTGACAAGTGAAACACATCACCAATATGGTCAATCTTTAAGTAGCAATTGAGCCAAAGCTTGTTGGTTAGTGTTTCTGAATTCTAAAGTTATAATTTTGCAGAATCAACTACTAGAAATTGTGAAACTTGTGGCACAAACATGATTCCCTATCCCCTTAGCACTGGACCTAAATGTGGTGATCCAATGTACTTTAATTTTCACTGCCACATCACCACAGGCCAAGTTAGCTTTGAGGCACCTGGTGGCACCTTCCGTGTCACAAATATCTATCCAGAAAAAAGAAAGTTCATCATCCAAATAAAAGATGCAAACAATTGTGGGGATAGGAGCTTACAAGACAAAATCCTGCATCTCAACCAGTCATCACCATTTAAAGTGATCAGCTGGTGCAATTTTGGGCAGGCCAACTTTACTTCTGATTTATCATTTAAAGGTGAAGATGAATTTGAGATTGGTTGGGATCCACCGCCAGAGCCAACTTGTTCTTCACCTTCAGACTGCAAGGACTGGCCAAATTCAACTTGCAATTCTACTGGAGATGGGAAGAGAAGGTGCCTTTGCAATTCAAACTTTGTATGGGATAGTTTGAGCTTGAATTGTACTCAAGGTAAGGATATGTTACTGAGCAAAAGTATGCAATAATGTTCATTATTATTATTATTATTTTGGATAGAATGAATTAGGTCAATGCTGCTAAGGTTAGTGTCATTGCCAATATGGATTTTGTTGGGCGAAGATTGAATACAAGTGAGACGTTCATTTTCATTCTTGCAGCTGGCGATTTCGAGCAAACAGATGGACATTCAACAGGAAAGATGCCCCTATCACTGATTATTGCAATAGCTTTTACAAGTGTAATTGTCCTCATTATTCTCTCAACTACTATTATTTGTATCTATTTTTGGAGAAGAAGGATCGGCACAAGACAAGGTAAACTAGTAACTATTAACCATTGCTTATTTTACCCAAAATTACCTAAATTCAAGTCTTCTTTAACATGACTTGCCCACAAATGAGTAATTCAGTTGATATATTTGAAATCAGAAAATGGAGAAATTGCTCAGAAAAGTCCTGTGTTTCATGTATACGACAATGAAAGACGTGTCAAAGACTTCATTGAATCAGGCCGGTTCAAAGAAAATGACGCAAAAGGCATAGATGTACCATTTTTTGATTTGGAAAGCATATTAACTGCCACAGATTGCTTCTCGAGTGCAAATAAGCTTGGACAAGGGGGGTTTGGTCCTGTTTACAAGGTAATGATTCATTTCTTTACACTTTGTTAAATAGAGTTTCACGTTTTTCTTAGTTAACAATGAAAGGTATATTTTGAACTCCAAAATCAGGGTAAATTTCCAGGAGGGCAAGAAATTGCTGTAAAGAGGCTCTCAAGTGGTTCTGGGCAAGGTCTAGAAGAATTTAAAAATGAGGTTGTGCTGATTGCCAAACTCCAACATCGGAATTTGGTTAGACTTTTGGGCTATTGTCTCAAAGGAGATGAAAAGATATTACTTTATGAATATATGCCCAACAAAAGCTTAGACTTCTTTATATTTGGTTAGTCTCTACATTGAATTTCTAATGCATTTTATCACAAGGTATAGTATCCTTATAAAATAAAAGATTGCCTAAAATAGTGATTAAAAGCTAACTAATAATGTTATGTACTTGGGATTAAAAAAAATCTTGATCTTCAAAGATCGAAAGCTATGCAAGTTATTGGATTGGGACATGCGGTTCAAGATCATTTTGGGAATTGCTCGTGGGCTTCTATATCTTCATCAAGATTCTAGATTGAGGATTATTCATAGAGATTTGAAAACAAGCAATATTCTACTAGATGAGGAGATGAACCCCAAAATCTCTGACTTTGGGTTGGCAAGGATTTTTGGAGGCAAAGAAACTGCAAGAAACACCAACAAAGTAGTTGGAACATAGTAAGTTTATGTAGAGCTTAATTTAATGCAGATTGTATAATCAAATCCTGCTATCTCAAACTCTATCACATTATTCAATCCTTCAGCTTTCTTTGAGAAAAAACCATTTAGTCACCTACATGATTCACTGATTATTTTTATACTTTTTAATGCAGTGGTTATATGTCTCCAGAATATGCCTTAGATGGGTTTTTTTCGATGAAGTCAGATGTTTTTAGCTTTGGTGTTGTTGTGCTTGAGATTATTAGTGGGAAAAGGAATACAGGATTTTATCAACCTGAACATGCTTTGAGTCTTCTAGGCTATGTAAGTTTGCTGAATTTTTTTCATACCCATCAACCTTTTGGCCATCCTCTCTACTTCATAAAACTTTCACTCTTGAATCGATTTCAGGCATGGCATTCGTGGAAAGAAGATAAGGCACTGGATTTAATAGACCAGACACTATGCAAAAGTTGCAATACAGATGAATACTTGAAGTGCGTAAATGTTGGGCTGCTGTGCGTACAAGAAGATCCAAGTGATCGTCCAACCATGTCTAATGTTGTTTTCATGCTTGGCAGTGAAACTGCAACTCTTCCAACCCCTAAACAACCAGCTTTTATTGTTAGGCGATTGCCTTCTAGCAGAGCTTCTTCTTCTAGTAAACCTGAAACGTTCTCTAATAATGAGTTAACAGTCACTTTAGAAGATGGGCGATAGTTCTTGAGGTTCAATTTCTAGCTAGTCTTGTACTTCTCTGCATTCATCAATGTTACATAGTTTCAACTTTCAAGTGCATTTCATGTGTAATCTTTTGTTACAGGGATATACCCTACTGAAATATATGATTGATGGAACATTCTTCCATCCATAACTTGAGACTTTCTAAGTTATTTTAAGGCACCTTTTCTATTCTAAGTTTTACCCTTAATATTGTCACTGTTACCTAAATACTAGAGCATCGTGTAATGTATCGAGCTTTGAGTCATCTAGCTTTGATTTTGAAATCAAAAGGTCCTTAATTATGTGAACTTTCCCAGTTTTCTAGAAAGCAATAGTTTTCTCAAGTTCTAAGTCAAGCATGACAGCTGGAATGCTTTATGAAAAAAAGAAAAGAAAAGAAAATAAATCTAATTTGGATCCCAACTTACAATTTAATGGATTAAGTGTTGCTAAGTCCAGAGTTGGCAATCTAATAATAGTGTGTAACCACATTAAACAAAGAATTACCGCCAGTATGGGGCAAGGCAAAACATAGATATAACTTCATATGCACACGTATAAGCATGAATGTATATGTTGGGCTTTGTGGAGCCTAGTTTATGTTTGATCTGGTTAACGACCCGACTTGATCCGAATAATGTTGCGTGATTTTTAATGGAAGATTTTCTGAGGCTTAATAAATGGAAAAAATTTTTTGCTCGTTTTTTAGCCCATTGGAAATCCTGTGTGCAGAATGTAGAAAACGCTATTTTGTGATTAGGATTTTGTTATTGTTAGTTTTTTGAGAGAGAAAAAGACTGTAGCTGCACTTTGTATTTTTCCCTGATAATAATGAAATCTCTGCAACTCCGTGGACGTAAGTAAATTGGCGAACCACGTTAATACTGTCTTGTGCGTGTGATTATTTTTCTTTAACATATGTTTTCTCTATTTTTATTTCTCACAAGTTGAAAATTTCGTGGTAAATTTCCTACAGTATAAAGTGGTAAACCCTCCTTAGGACCATGCATGCATGTGACCACATTCTGCTGGTCAAAATTGTCGAAACTATGATGGAGTGGTCAATTTCACAAATATAAAAATATCAAGAAATTATAAGGAAAAATTGAAAACTCAGACTTCAGTTTGCGACTGGCCGAAACCCATGGGTGGTTTTGTATTTTGGCATTGTCTTAGGGTGTTTTCCTGGGCCACAATAAAATTTTAAAATAATAATTTCAACAGAAAATCATGTAACCAATACATGCATAATTTAGAAAAGAATTTAGTCATTTTACTCAATTAATAAGTGTTATATCATATGTTTAAATATCATTATGATTTTCCTTAAAAAAAATAATATCATTATGATTATTATTATTATTATTTTTCTATTTTATTAATTCATTATCTTCAAAGTATTCTTTTATGAATTTCTCTTTAATTTATGAGATTTTGATCTAATGTTTTTGATATATTTTTTATATTGTTAGTAACATATTTATCAAGGGATCCTATTAGAAATTCTATTGATATTTTTATTCTTCTCTCTTTATTTTTTTTATTTTTAAATAACAAGTTTTTAATTTTTAATTTTTTAAATATCCTAGTAGACATTTATAATTTTTTTAAAATAAATTACAAACATAATAAACACTATATATAATATAAAAATATATTTTAAAAATAAAATAAAATTCAAAATGTTGGACAATATATTCTAGTTTAACAAAAACACTTAGCACAAAACTTAATGAAGCAATACTGACCGAACAAAAATTAATTTCTTATAGAGAATCAAATAGCATGAATCAAACATAAAATTAACACACACAAAATTAGTAAAAAGGCGAGTTTAAAATTACCTTCTTTAAGATAATGCAAGGTGAAGGATAGGTGAAATCAAAATTTCAATTTTAGATTTTGTTGTTGCAAGATACATAATTTTTTTTTCTTTTCTTTTTTTGTAGTCATGTTGAAGATTGTGTGACTAGTATTGATCTACCATGTGGGAATCTTGATAGTAGATTTCAAATAACAATTTTCAATGTTTAAACACTAAAAATTGTTGTTAAAAAAAATGTGTTTGGTAAGGATGTTTTATTAAAAGTTTTTGAGTAACAATTCTCAAATTATGGTGTTTATAATATGTATTTTGAGAACGTATCCATATCAGTTTTTAGGTTTCAAGTAACATTGTTGAGTAGCTTTTTTGTAAATAATTTAAAAACAGTGGGACCCACTTGAGAAGAACAAACATAATGAAATTCTCTCCCATACTTCAACCTCTTTCTTTTTCTCCCACGCTTCCACCTCTTTCACGCCTTTTGTCGTTCTCTCTTCTTCTTTTTTCTTTTCTTCTTTTTTCCCTCTCTCCTTAAATATAATAGTATACTTTTATTGTATAACTCAATAAGTCATCACTTTTTTTAATTAAAAAAAAAAAAAAAAAAAAAAACATGCACATTCTGAACACGCAAACACAATTTTTTACATTTTAAAATATGTTATTTCAAACAAGGTGCCAAACACATTATTGAGGTACAATTCTTTCACTCATGCCACATGCCCCAATCCTTTTTAATCAAATTTATTTAGTCACCAAAAAAATACCAAAATATCACCCATAAATTATTTTGGGCCTCCATGAATATTTCTTATTCCATTGGCCCACAAATATTTCATATCTTATTATCTAAATTGGATCATGATATAAACTATCACAAAAAACCCGAAAAACTCATATCTTATCAAATTTTATTATCATTATTTAGTTAAGCCCAAAACTAGCCCTTTGAGCACAATGCACACATCCCATTCTATTTAAAACCCAAGAATACTTATGCTTGGCAATATTTGAAAAACTCATAATTCAAGTCCATGACAAAACAAATTTTATCAATGGAATTCAAATCCATAATCAAAGCTCATCGTTTAAACCCATGGCAATTTTATCAATGGAATTCAAATCCCATAAGCAAAGCTCATGGTTTAAACCCATGGTAATTTATTTATCGAAAGCCCAATTCACATTGACAATATTAAAAACTCAATTCACATTGGTAACATCATAAAAAGTTCAATTCTCATTGGCAACGTTAAAAACCCAATTCTCATTGGCAATATCAAAAACCCGATTCTTATTGGCAATATCGAAAGCCTAAATCACATTGGCAACATCAAAAACTTAATTCTCATTGGTAATATTAAAAGCCCAATTCACATTGGTAATATCAAAAACCCAATTTACGTTGACACTATTAAAAGCCCAAGCTGACTACTTGGCACTATTTTATCAAAAGCCCAAGGTTATTAATACTTGGCAAAATATTATATCATAAGTATTTCACTTAAAGTCCAATGATGAACAATATTAAGTTCTTAAACCTATTACTATAATAACACAAGCCCATGAAATCTATGGCAATTATCTATTTTCAAAACTCATGGCAATTATCTTATAAAAACCCATGAAAAGTTATGATTATTTATCTTAGACCCATAACATTTATTTATTTCATATCATATAATAAACTCATGGAATTTATATGAGAACCCATGATCACTATTTATCTTATATCGCAACATTCATAATATTTATTTCCAAAAATTCATGATAATTATATATCCTACAAGCCCATTATGATTATCTATAGAAAAACTCATGAGAATATCACATTATTACATTATAATGATTGTTACTGTAAGGACACAAATAGTGCTGGATCTCAGTAACACCAAGGGAACCAGCCCAAAAGGCCCAACACAATGAATTTGTAGAGAGTGGGCTCCTAATCTAGGTCTAGGGATGCTAGATAACATCAAAGTTAAGTTCATCATCATCAGATGCATGCACAACAACTATACATAAGTCAAGCTCTCTTGTATATTTATGCCGAGGACAATATTTGGTTCTCTCTTACAATTCTCTTTTGTTATTTTCTCAACTAAAAATCGCCCCCCTCTCCTTTCTCTTCCTTTTTCGTCTTTTATAGGCTCTCTTTCTTCTCCTCTCTTCCTCCACATATAGATCAGATGCTTCACCTAGATACTTGTCTCATCACACCTTTCTGCCAAAGTCTTTGGCGGTAGGTATAAGGCTGAATTCCAATACTCAGGCGTCACTTCCCCATTAATGCGACCAAAGAGGTAGGTACAGAGCCTTCAATGCGGTGGTACCAGCTTTATCCTTGATATTCCCTGTCACTTCTCCTTGTTTCCTACCCTTGTTTTCATAGCCTTTGCGTTCAAGGTCTTTAGTATTGATGCCCTTGAACTACCAAATCGCCCTTCTTGTCCTCAGCTACCTATGGCCGAGGACATTACCATTCGAGGACATCATGCCTTAGGATGTTCTGCCCAGATATGGCTTCTTTCTTCTGTCATGTTACTTCACAGGCGGACCTTCTCATGTCCTCGAACCACCATACCATTAGGTTGGGCTTTCAACCCCCTAAGAGCTCTTAGGCCGGCCTAATACATCCCCTGAGCCCATTGGCCCTACAATAGCCCCTCAAGATCCTCATTTCTACTTCTTTGGGGGGAATGAGGATTTCGACACACGTCCCCTGGACAGCACGCTTCTGACGTTTCGGTATGCAGAACATGTTACAATTAAATTTTGGCGGCTTCTTGTACCCCACGTTCAACCACGTGATGCCCAGCCAACAAATGAGCGCTGTGTAGGGACATAGGCGGGAGATTTCCCGCTTTATGACTTTTGTCTATATAAATATTGCTGATTTGAACATTCTCTGTTTACTTCAGAATTTGTACAACAAATCTAGCTATCTTTGCCCTCTACACGCGTCTTATTGCCTTCCAATATCTAAGCCGAGGTGACCTTATTACTTTAAAGTAAGTTTTTCCAAACTTTCTGTTTGCTGTGTTGTTGTTCTTTCTTTCTTGTCATTCTTTTTTTTCTCCTCGACCATTTAAACTTCTCAACCCCTTCACCATATTTCTCCTCTCCTCTCCTCTTAGAAAATAGGTAAGTTCACATCTCTAATAGATAGTGCCGAAAAAATAGAGGAGTTTAAGGCTAAATATGGAATCCCATAAGGAGTGTCCATTACATGCTGTGATGAAGGAGAGTGGCACACCAAAAGGAAAACTGGTGAGGTAGTCATTCCTATGATAGCCTTTATAGAGGGAAGGATGAGAATCCTAATGAGACCGATAACTAGGAGTTATCTGAGAGCGGTTAGGTTATCCCCTACACAATGTGCACCAAACATGTTTAGGATTTTAGGTGTTATAGATGCCTTGAACGAAAAAATGGGGGTAGGGCTCACCCATCACGACGTGAATTAGGTTTACAACCTCCACAATTTGAAGGGACAAGGGTACTACCTAAACTCTAGGTATACGGAGGTTAGACTAATTCAGTGCCTTCCTCACTCTAACAAGGGTCTAAATAAAGACTTTTTAATAATATCTGAGGATTGGCATGACGGCCTTCCCTGTCCGACGAGGAAAGGGGAACCTGGTGAGTACCCGCATAGCATTAGCTCCATTTTTCTTCTTTGTTGCCTTGTTATTGTTATATTTTTCTTTGCTTTGACCTTACCATTTCTTTGAATAATTGTGCAGATCGCCGCGCGCTTACTTGTCACGCCCATCTTGTTGACTTTGCTCGCCTGGACAAAATTTTGAAAGCCAAGGTGTTTGTTCACTCAGACGGTTAGCTTCGAGCAGCGCACCTAATCCTTGGATACGAACCGATCTCAACAACTTTTCAAGTGCAGAAGTGCGTAATCAAGGCTAGAGATCCCAGGCTACCTCAGATTAGCATTGCAGTCGAAGGTTTGCTGCTTCCCGAGGGCGCTCACATCCCCCAAGGCACCCTTATTACCGAGCCGGTACGTTTGTTACTAGAAGGCGTTCCCCTAGCTACCTCCTCAGCACGACCCATTCTGGGTATAGGCTCTTCCTCTCAGCCATCCATAAAGGAAGAAGAAGAAGAAGAAGAAGAAATCATTGAACTCTCAGATTCTGAAGGAGAATTCAAAGTTTTTGATCGGCTTCCATCATTTGAAGATCAACTTGTTGTCCTCAGCACACCTCCGCTGACCTCCTTGGACACCGACCAACAACTTGAGATCATGGGTATCCAACGTAGGTCAAAACCAAGCCTTAAGGACGTGTTGAAGGCTCAGGTGGGGACTCAAGAACCCACCAAAGTGCCTCAGGTAAAGATCAAAGACAAAGGCACCGAGAGGTTCCCCCATCAAAGCTCCCTCCCCTTCCACTGACCCAATACCAGCACATCGATCCCAGTGATCACAAAAGGAAAAGGGATCAATAGAAGGGGAAGGAAATGGTTGAAGGTGGTAAAGATCTTTCTGCCAAAGATGTAGAGTAAGAAAGGGGTGGAAAGCAGGCTCATCTCCCTCAGACGAGGTCGGATAGAAGGATTGAGCCTTCTGCAATCATGCATGCACCCATTTGGGCCCCTCAAATGACTGTAGATGACCAAGAAGTTATCGCTGATGTGTCTATCAATGGCTCCGATGAGGGTACTACTACATGCATTACGAATGCAATGGAACAAGCATTGCTGTTACCCGAGGATATGGGTGAGCTCCGAAGGATAAGGGACCAGAATGTCTTTATGATTTTGAAGAAAGAACTTGCCATGGTAAGGGTTTTAGTTAGAAAATTTTTTTTGTGTTCTTCTTTCAATGATACTTGTGCTTATGTATCAATGACTTACCATGTTTTGCATGTAGGTCGTTCAATCTGCTCACAGGGCAGAGGAGATTGCTGCCAACTCTTACAAGTCTCTTAAGGCTGGGGAGGTAAGGCTCGATCACACCCAGAAGATCCTCGAGCTAAAGGAGAAGAAGCTGTAAGAGGTCATAACCAGTCTGGGCAAAGTGGAAAGTGAGAGGTTGGGCTTAGAGGCCCAGCTGAAGACCACTAAAAGGCAAGCCGAGAAGCAAAGGCTGCAACTTAGGCACGCCGACGAGAACTTTTCCGCAGCCAAGAAGCTGATTGAAGGCCTTAAGCAAGATCTGAAAAGGTTTGAGAAGGCTAAGCAGGAAGCCATCAAAGCCAAGAAGGAAACAGTCATTAAGGCACAGAAGGCTGAGGAGATGGTTGACCAAGCTGAGCAGAGTGGCTACGTGGTGGGGGTGGCAGAAACCACTGAAACCTTTAAAGCCCAAGTGCCGGAGGTTTGTAGGGATTATTGCCTCCAAGTATGGAAGGAAACACTCTCCTAAGCTGGGGTTGATGCTTCCTCTCCTCTTTGGAAGGCAGAAAATGCCTACGTACCCCCGGCCACCTGAGTGGCCACTTCTATCCAAGCCGAGGATGATGCTGGCTCCTCCGCAGTGGGAGTGCAACCAGGGGAAACTGCTGATGACACTGCTGCTCTCGAGCATCCATCTCCAACGCAAGTTGAAAGGATAGAACCTAAAGATGCACAGCTTCTCAACGAACCAAAGGAACTACCCCCCAATCCAAAGGCTGGCGAGACCTTGGAGATCGTCTTGGCGACTTTGCCTATAATGCCAAAGGGGGGTTCCAATGGCAAAGAGATAGCTAAAGGGTCCTCGGCTCCCGTGGTGGCTCCTACTGACCCCAAAGACCAAATACAGTCAAAGTGTTGATGGCTCTCCTTCTTGCTGTTGTGGTTTCCTTTGTGTTTTAGTTAGCTTCCCCCCCCCCCCTTTTTTTTGTTTTATCTTCCTTTGTACTTCCCTTCAATGTAATTTCACACTTTGCTTTCGTATGTAATCGTAAGTGTTTCCAATTAATGAGAATAAGCTGTTATTCATATTGCATTCTTGCGTAATACTTCTTAATAGTATGACATTCCCATGGTTACTGATGCCACGTGATAACCAGTAATTTATGCCCCTTATATTTTCTGATAGCTCCAAGTAAATAAACAAGCAAAGATAATAAAATCTGTAAGGCTTCTGTACTTGCAAATGCTTTAAGTGATGCTCGTGGGTTTTTACTCAGCTCTGGTGATGGATAAAAGATTTAAGAGTAAATCACATACATAGAACCAATTGAATTAAGACCTGTTCAAGAATTAACTTCGTAATAACGCGTAAAAGATGTCAGGATAAGGAACACTAACTTCTCTGTTATGATTCACATTTGAACCAAGGGCAACTCGAATGTTGTACTTAATAATTAGTAACGAATAAAGTTCTATGAAGTCCACAGTTTGAGGGACCCTTTGTGGTCACCTGCTGGGTACTTGGTAAGATATCTACCTCCGTAGGATATATATGTTCCGAGGAGTCCACGCAACCCAATTTCTGCTAAACACTTAGCATTAAGATGTTTATTCTGCCAAGGTAGAGGATCCGGGGATCCGACATAACCCTGGTTTTGTTTAGCCCAAGGTAGAGGATCCGAGGATCCAACGTAACCCTGGTTCTATTTAGCCCAAGGTAGAGGATCCGGGGATCCGACTTAACCCTGGTTCTGTTTAGCCCAAGGTAGAGGATCCGAGGATCCGAAATAACCCTGATTCTATTTAACATTTTATGTTTTTGAACGTAACATTCGCGTGTTCTAATAACAATAGAATAAAAACGGCCGAAGTACCTTTCATTAATAATAGTATCTTCGTAAGTTACTTAAATTCCAAGGACGATTTACAAGCTTTTCGTCTAGATCTACAAGATAATAGGCCCCAATACCGGCCATTGAGGTGATGCAATATGACCCTTCCTAGTTAGGTCCCAACTTTCCCCATGCTGGATTCTTGGTATTACCCAGGACTTTCCTCAATACCAAATCTCCAAGAACAAATGGCCTAGACTTCACGTGTGAATCGTAACCCTACTTCAGTTTTTGCTGATAATAAGCCAATTGGATCATGGCATTTGCCCTCCGCTCTTCAATCAAATCTAGGCTCCTTTCTAATAACTTGTCATTACTGTCGAGAGTGAAGGAACTTGTTCTTATCGTCGGGAATCCCGTTTCTAAAGGAATCACGGCCTTGGCGCCATAAGTCATTGAGAAGGGTGTTTCTCCCATGGATCTTCATGGCGTGGTCCAATACATCCACAGAACATGAGGCAATTCTTCCACCCATTTACCCTTGGCGTCATCCAGCCTTTTCTTGAGCCCATTGACAATGACTTTGTTGACCGCCTCAGCCTGCCCGTTTCCTTGAGGATATGCTGGAGTAGAATACCTATTAGTTATGCCGAGGTCGCAGCAATATCTCCTGAAAGCTTTGCTATCAAATTGTAAGCCATTGTCCAAGATGAAGGTGTGAGGAACTCCGAACCGAGTGACAATATTCTTCCAAACAAATTTCTTCGCATCAATGTCTCTAATGTTGGATAGAGGTTCAACTTCTAACCACTTGGTGAAGTAATCCGTGCCCATAATCAACCATCTCCAATTCCCGGGTACCTTTGGAAAAGGTCCCACAATGTCCAAGTCCCATTGTGCAAAAGACCAGGGACTTGTCAAAGGGTTTAGCTCCCCTCTGGGCTGATGGATGTTGGGTGAAAACCTTTGGCATTGATTGCACTTTTTTGCATAGTTCTGAGTTTCTCGTTGCATATTGGGCCACCAATACCCTTGTGTTAAAGCTCTGTGAGCGAAAGATCTTCCCCCCGTATGGCTTCCACAAATTCCTTCATGTAGTTCCTCTAAAAGCAACTCTGTCGCTTCAGGGTGTATACACAGCAAGTATGGCCCGAAAAAAGATCGTTTGTACAGTTTTTTATCCTCGGATAACCAAAACCGAGGTGCCTTTTTACGCACCTTATCCGCCTCGGCTTTTTCCTCTAGCAGGACATCATCCTTAAGGAAGGACATGATGGGGTCCATTTAACTAGGCCCCACCCTGATCTAATGAACCTAGATAATGCTTCCAATTATTCTAGTGGGCTTACATAGGTCTTCAACAAGGATGGTCCGAGGCAGACCTTGTGCTGAGGATGTGGCGAGGGTTGCTAGAAAGTCAGCATGTGCATTGTTACTCCTAGGAACATGTGACAAAGTAAAGGATTCGAATTTGGATTGCAAAAACCTGACTTGAATTAGGTATTCCTGCATCCTCGGATCTCTAGCTTCCACCTTTCCTTCTACCTGCCCCACGATTAATTGTGAGTCCGAGAACATTTGCACCACCTTTCCACCCATTTTCTGAACCATATCCATTCCTTTTACTAAAGCCTCATACTCGGCTTCATTGTTGGTGGATGAGAATCCTAATCTCAGGGACTTTTCCAACGTAAGCCCCTCTAGGGTTACAATTACCAACCCCACACCGGATCCCCTCTGATTTGCTGCCCCGTCAACATAAACCGTCCACACTGAAGGTTCCTTGCATGTGATCACGCTAACTGATTTTTCATTTATGTCCATATTCTTAGCATTATCTTCTATTGTAGGCTCAGTGAATTCTGCGACTAAGTCAACTAGCACTTAGCCCTTCACTGAGGTGCGAGGCATATACTTCATGTCGAAAGCCCCCAAAATGGTTCCCCACTTAGCAATCCTACTTGTATAATCAGAGCTCTTAAGTATGGCCTTGAGAGGTAGCTGGGTCAGGACTACCACGGTGTGAGATTGAAAATAATGGGGGAGCTTACGCATACCATGTACCACGGCCAAAATGGCCTTTTCCAATGGTGAATAATGTACCTCAGCCTCATGTAAGAACTTACTCACACAGTAGACTGGTTTCTGCACGTTTCCATCAGCCCTTATTAACGCCAAACTTACAGCATGGTTAGCCACAGCGATATATGCGAATAGAACTTCATCGACCTCAGGCCGGGACATAATGGGTGGGCATGACAGATATTCCTTAAGCTGCTGAAAAGTAATGGCACACTCTTCTGGCCATTCAAATCCCTTCCACTTGTTCAACAACTAGAAAAATGGCCTACACCGATCAGCAGACCGTGAAATAAATCTGTTGAGGGCAGCAGTCATTCTGGTCAATCTTTGCACTTCCATTGGATTCTAAGGTGGCTGTAAACTATTGATTGCCTTGACTTGAGCGGGATTGACCTCGATTCCCCTATGTGTCACCATGTAGCCCAAGAATTTACCAGATCCCACCCCAAAGGAACATTTAGATGCATTAAGACGTAACTTGTGCTTTCTTAGCGTTTGAAATGTGTTATCCAAGTCTGGTAGATGAACCGAGATAGTTTTACTCTTGACCACCATATCGTCCACGTACACCTCAATTGTCTTTCCCAGTTGGGGTTCAAACATCCTCGTCATCATTCTCTGATAAGTAGCCCCAGCATTCTTTAGGCCAAAGGGCATCACCTTGTAGTGATAGTTTCCTGTGGGGGTGACAAAGGCTGTGTTCTCCTGGTCCTCTAGAGCTAAAGGAATTTGATGGTAGCCTTGGAAAGCGTTAAGAAAACTCATTCGAGGATGCCCTACAGTTGCATCCACCAACTGATCTATGCGGGGCATTAGAAATAAGTCTTTAGGACAGGCCTTATTTAGGTCTGTGAAATCCATGCATACTTTCCATTTCTCATTCTTCTTCTTCACTACCACTGTGTGCGCCAACCACTCCGGGTAAAACACCTCTTTGATAGCACCTGCCTTTTTGAGCTTCAGTACCTCTTCTTTAACAGCCTCAGCATGTTCCTTGGACGAGCGCCAAGGTGGTTGCCTCGGCACTGTCGTTGGACTAACATTCAAGTGATGGCAGATGAAATTTGGGTCAACCCTCGGAGCTTTATAAGCGTTCCATGCGAATACATCAATGTTTCATTTTAGAAACATAATCAGTTCCTCCTGGACGAGCGCCGAGGTGGTTGCCTCCTCGGTACTGCCGTTGGACTAACATTCAAGCGATGGCAGATGAAATTTGGGTCAACCCCAGAGCTTCATAAGCATTCCATGCGAATACATCAATGTTTCGTTTTAGAAACATAATCAGTTCCTCCTTTTCTTGGAGTGGCAATTGACTTCCTGCCTGGAAGAACTTCTCCATGTCATCTGCAATAAGTATCTTCTCTAGCTCTTCATATACAGGCTCCTCGGCCTCTTCCCTTCTTGGCTCGGCCAAAGAAGCTAATTGCTACGAACTTCTCCCGGCTGAGGTCTGCGATTCCTGCCCGGCCTGATGCGTAATCGCTGCCATTATGCATTGTCTTGCCATAGACTGGCTTCCAACTATTTCTTCGATTGAATCCCCATGTAAGAAATTCACCTTAACATGCAGGGTTGAGGAAACGGCACCTAAGGCATACAGCCACTGCCTTGCCACTATAGCCGTGTAAGGGGAGTAGGTATCCACTACAATAAAGTCTACATCCACCACTATTAGTCCTGACTGCATAGGTAATCGGATCTACCCCTTCGGAATGACAGTTGTACGAGCATCACCCTCCTAGGCCCATTTGCCCTTAGGCCCACAAGTATGATTGTCCGCTTAGGGTCCTAACGCTGATCAGTCTAACGGGCTTACCCCGAACTAACTTAACTCACACTGGGCGCCCTAAAGGCAAAAGTGAAACCACCCGTGATATGCTCAGCAGTGGTAAACCTCATTGCTCTGGGTGAACACTTCTCTAGGGCCTAATCCACGTTTATATGCACGGCATATCCGGGTGCCGCCGAGCATCGAGCCTACTGACCGTGCAAGTTTCGAGGCCACTATCGTCCTTTTTCCTCTACCTAACCCCCAACCAAGATTTTCGGTACTGGACCATGCCTCCATTGCTTTGGGGACACTCCTGCCAGGAAACAGACATGGCAGTGGAATCAAGTTCCAATGCCACCATCGTTTTCCTTTCACTCATAATTAACCATCCACTTAGAGGGAATGGTATTAGACCTTACAATCCACTGAACTAGAAAATGATCATAGCAGTCCCATAAGTTGTAACTATAAATCAATGGAAGGGGGCTCAAAAAACCAAAGAGAAAAGGAGGAGGAAGAAGGAGCAATAGGGCATTTGGGATGCCGAGCACAGAATTACACCATTGTAGGAAACACAAAAAGCCCATAATACAAATAAATTGTGAGCCCAATACACCCTTCAAGACCAATTGCTGTATTTAAACGTGCACAATTGGCGCCGTTTGTGGGGATCTCCTGCATAGTGGTGGTTTTTTGCGAGGCACCCTAGGAGGATGTCAAGAAGTAGACTAGGAAGTTATGTTGAGAGCGGCTCTGGCAAGTCATCGCGAGGGTCGGCGTGGCGAGAAAACAGACAGAAGAAACACGAAGACTAGCAGCAAAATGAGGCAGAGGAGTCCGGGCTTGGGGAAGGGTCATTCCAGACACTTCAGGCGATGTCTGACGCCTCGGGATGTAGCCGCCGCGAAAGAGAAAACCAAGATCTCAGACAGAAGGATCGGGAGCTCGAGCGTTTGGATGGGTTGGTGAGAGATTTGGAATTAGAAGCAAGGGCCAGACGTCGAGGAAGGGATCACGGGGGACGCAGAGAAAGATCTGCCAGTGTAGAAAACTGCCGTGCAGCGGGGTCCCACTCGTTCGGTTCTCATTGGCATCGCAAGCGTTCACGAGAATACGTGGACCGTGATTCGACCTCCCCGAATGAAGGGCAACCTCAAAATGCAGCCATGGACACTATGAGCAGGGCATTGCGCCAAGCTGCCAAATCTCCGTTTTCGAGGGACATTGAGAACGCGCATATGCCAAGCCGATTCACGCGCCCACCATTCAATTCTTACACGGGAAAGACAGACCCGGTAGAACACGTGAGCCACTACATCCAGATGATGTCTTTGCACACCTATAACGACGTGTTGATGTGTAAAGTCTTCCCTTCAAGCCTTGGTCCCATGGCCCTAGATTCAGGAAATGGGGGCTGTGCCTTCCACACTACACATGAAAGTCAAGTTCCGCACGGAAGACGAAATCGCGGTAATAAGAGGCAGCCAGCAAGCGACCCGGCAGTGCCTAATGGCTACCGCAAACAGGGGGGACGAGTAGATAGAGCCCACCCAAAAGAAGGCCTTATAGCAATTACAGCAACCCCAAATGGAAGCGGGGGTTAATAGTGCCGAGGACGTGCTGAGGATGAGGATCCTACCAGACGGTCATAGGCATTTTCAGATAGGGGTGGGCCTAGGAGGCAAAGACAGGGTGGAGCTGTTGCTTTTTCTCGTGCAGAATATGGACATGTTCACTTGGAGTCCATATGAAATGCCGGGGGTCGACCCCGAGTTTATAATTCACAAGCTCAACGTAGATCCTTTATACCCTCTTAGAAAGCAGAAGCCGAGGAGGTCGGCGAAAGAGCACGCCGAGGCCTTAAGGCAGGAAGTGGGGAAATTAAGGGAAGTGGGGGCTATAAAAGAAATCTTCTTCCCTTAATGGCTTGCCAATACCGTGGTGGTGAGAAAGAAGAGCGGCAAGTGGAGGGTTTGCGTTGATTTCACCGATTTAATCCGAGCATGCCCAAAGGATCCATTCCCTATGCCGAGAATTGATCAGCTGGTTGATGCTACATACAGACACCCCAGATTGAGTTTTCTAGACGCCTTCCAAGGTTACCACCAGATTGCTTTGTCTGCCAAGGATCAGGAAAAAACTGCGTAAATAACGCCCGATGCCAATTACCATTATACGGTAATGCCGTTCGAACTAAAGAACGTAGGAGCCATCTATCAACGGATGATGACGAGGATGTTCAGGGATAAGATCGGGCGAACGGTCGAGGTGTACATTGACAACATGGTGATAAAAAGCAAACAGGAAGGACAACATGTCGGCGACCTGAAAGAAGTATTTGAGACGCTGTGGAGGCATCGTCTTCGCCTCAACGCCGACAAGTGCACTTTTGCTGTAAGTTCTGGCAAATTCCTAGGATATTTAGTCTCAAAGCGAGGTATCGAGGTCAATCCAGAGCAAATAGAAGCTGTGAGGCGCCTCAGACCACCGAGCAACCCAAAAGAGGTCCAGAAGTTAACTGGCATGTTGGCTGCCCTCAACCGATTTATATCCAAATTTGTCGATCGGTGTCGCCCTTTTTACCAGCTTTTAAAGAAGTGGAGGGGTTTCTAGTGGGACGAGGAGTGCGACAAAGCTTTCCACGACCTAAAAGAATATCTTGGGCAAGCCCCTACACTGACGGCCCCAAAACTCTAGGAAGACCTCTACATGTACCTCTCGGTATTCGAGCACGTGACCAGGGTGGTCCTTTTGAAGGATAATGGTGTGCAATTGCTGATCTACTACATAAGCAAAACATTTTTAGACGCTGAGACGAGGTATTTACCACTGGAGAAGTTGGTATTGGCTCTAGTGCATTCCTCTCGGAAACTGCCCCACTACTTTCAGGCCCACACAATCTATGTTCCGACCGAATACCCACTTCAATCGCTACTGAAAAGATCAGATTTCACCAGGAGGATAGCTAATTAAGGGACCCGTCTAGGCTCTTTTGACATCAAGTACAAGCCGAGGAACTCGATAAAGGGACAAGTTCTCATAGACTTTATTGCCAAATTCTCGCCGAAGAGTCCGGATGCAGTTTGCCTGGTGGAGGTTAAGCCGTGGAAGGTATTCATGGATGGTGCGTCCAACACGGTAGGAGCAGGGGCTGGGATTGTGGTCATCACCCCAGAAGGGATAAGGTTGGAACAATCATTTAGACTGGGCTTTAGGGCCTCCAATAACGAAGCCGAGTACGAGGCTGTTAAGAATGGAAATCAAGAATGAAGTTTCGTAGCTGAATTCGAGGACAGCTAGGCCTCCAAGAGATTAGGTAAGAATAGAGAAAGGAAACAGAGAGCTAAGAACATAGAACAATGGCAATTTTTATTATTCTTCCCTGTACATTCTTCTGCTCTTTTATACATTGAACCAGGCCACACATCTAGACCCGTGTCTGTTATTTCCCAGCTAAGCCCAACCAACTAAGCCCAAATTCCTAACTAACTTCTAACAACTGATTTAGCCCAGCCCCTTATTTCCCTAACTGACAGGTACATAATATTTTGTACCAACCCAATATATTCCTAACAGAGGCGCTATTGGCCGGGTTAAGAGTCGTCGCGGACTTAGGGGCCATGGAGGTAGAGGTGTACTCAGACTCTCGGCTCATTATAAACCAAGTGCAGGGAAGTTTCGAGGCCAAAGATCCACAAATGGCCGAATACCTGCGACTGGTAAAACAGGCTTTGGGCCATTTCTCGAGCGCGAAGGTAGACCAAATCCCAAGGGGGCAGAACCGCCACACCGACTCCCTGGCTACATTATCATCTTCGATAGATAGTGAGCTCCCACGGCTCCTTAGGATAGAACTGGTGAAGAAGCCGAGCATCAGGGCAAAAACAGAGGTATTACAAACCACGGCCACCGAGAGGTGTTGGATGGATCCAATAGTCGAGTTTTTAGCTGAGGGTCGAGTCCCGGAAAACGAAAAGGAAGCAGCCAAAGTACGGCGGAACGCTCCTCGGTATTAACTATCTTCAAGTCTGAAGCTGCATTGAAGGTCTTTTGGGGGTCCATACTTGCAATGTTTACACCCCAGTCTGACAGAAGACCTTCTAACTAAGCTCCATGATGGCCACGTTGGTGGAAGATCATTGGCCCACCGGGCAATGGCTCAAGGATTTTAGTGGTCGTGAATGCAGAAGGCGCCCTTGAATATGCACGAAGATGCGAACAATGCCAAAAACACGCATCAATGATCCATCAGCCTGTAGGGAATTTGAATCCCGTCAGTAGTCCATGGCTCTTCGCCCAGTGGGGATTGGACATAATCGGGCCCTTTTCCCGAGCAACCGGGAACTGAAAAATTGTGTTGGTTGCGGTGGATTATTCACTAAATGGGCGGAAGCAGAGGCACTGGCAAACATCCGAGATATAGACGTTAAAAAGTTCATATGGAAGAACATCATAACAAGATTCGGGGCACCGGAGTCATTTGTTACGGATAACGGGCTGCAATTCGACACCAAGGTCTTCCGTGAATCTGTAGCAACCTTGGCATCCGAAACCAGTACTCCACCCTGGCATACTTGCAAAGCAACAGCCAAGCCGAAGCTATGAACAAGGCAATCGTTAACAGGTTAAAGAGAAGGCTGGACGGCGCCAAGGGCAGGTGGGCCGAAGAGCTACCAAGTGTACTTTGGGCGTACCGGACAACTCCGAGGAGATCTACTGGAGAGACGCCTTTTTCCCTAGCTTTTGGAGTAGAAGCCGTCATTCCAGCCGAGATAAACTTGTGCAGTACCCGGGTAGCTGAATCCAACCCAGGTAAGAACGATAAGTTATTGCTGGACCGGCTAGATCTATTGGAAGAGCACCGCGAAGCAACGACGATCCGGTTGGCACAGTACCAGCAAAAGCTCGCCCAGAGATACAACAAGAACGTAAGGAAGAGAGAATTCATTGCTGGAGATTTGGTCCTACAAAAAGTTGTGGAGAACACTCAGGACCGTAACGCGGGGAAATTGGCCCCATCTTGGAGGGGCCATACCGAGTAACGGCAATTGCTAGCGTAGGAGCCTACTATTTGGAAGATATGAACGACAAACCACTGCCCCATCCATGGAATGTTTGTAATCTTAAAAAGTTTTACCACTGATCACTGTGTCAATATAATGCCTGTGCATATTTTCACGCGAAACTGCATTCTTTTTATTTTCTAATTGATAAGTGTGAACAGGGTAATGAAGAACAAGTCAGTATTTTCTAAGGACAGAACCCGTCCTCAGCTCGGTTCATATCGCTGGACAGGCGGAAACCTTCACTATTTTCTAAGGGCAGAAGCCCGTCCTCAGCCAAATTCATATCGCCGGACAGGCAGAAACCTTATCATTATTTTCTAAGGACAGAAGCCCGTCCTCGGCTCGATTCATATCGCCGGACAGGCAGAAACCTTATCACTATTTTTCTAAGGACAGAAGCCCGTCCTCGGCTCGATTCATATCGCCGGACAAACGGAAACCTTACTACTATTTTCTAAGGACAGAAGCCCATCCTCGGCTCGATTCATATCACCGGACAGGCGAAAACCTTCACTATTTTCTAAGGGCAGAAGCGCGTCCTCTACTCGATTCATATCGCCGGACAGGTGGAAACCTTATCACCATTTTTCTAAGAACAGAAGCCCGTCCTCGGCTCGATTCATATCGTCGAACAAGTGGAAACCTTATTACTATTTTCTAAGGACAGAAGCCCATCCTTGGCTTGATTCATATCGCCGGACAGGCGAAAACCTTATTACTATTTTCTAAGGACAGAACTGACATCGGTTCCATCCAATGGCCTAATTATCCATACACGTCTGAGCCCGCACAAGGAACGATTATTTTCAGACGACCAATCATGATCATACACAAACACTACGACTATCGAGCATGCTTAGGTGCATAAACGAGTTATGAAAGGAAAAACGAAACACATGCATCCAAATCATGATAATAAAAACCGAACAGTATGAATTAAAATGATCAAAACAGTTGCTCAAATGGTCTCATCGCCACATCCCGACGACCTGGGTTATTGATTGAAATAAATTAAAACTAAAATTTTTAAAAGGGGGTGGGACTTCATCCTCTTCATGTCCTCACACTTACTGGTCGGAAGGTAGAGTCTAGGTAAGAGGCTGTCCAATACCATCTTCGACAAGCTGAGAAGTAGGGGGAGTCTGGTTCTGTGCACCATCATCTCCAGCAGTGACGTTGCTCAGGGCTTCCAAATCCACCATCTTAACATGAGAATCAATCACCCGTACAACCTTAAGCTCAGCATGTCCTCGTCGTCAGCACCAGTTTGGCTCTGTGCAAGCTGCGCAGCGACCGGGTGAGGGATCTGCTTAGGATCCCACAAAGGGGAACCCTCGGCAACCCCTGCAGTGTGAAAGGCAGCCACCCAGCCCTCGTCGAAACCATGCTACCGAGCTTGTTGCTCAATGGGCTCCACCGAGTTTTCGGCCTCCGTGAAGCCTACGTTATACCACGTGTCCTCGCAAGCTTCCAGGGCATCTTTCAGAGTGCTGATTTGGTCGGCCTAGGACAGATTCAGGCTGTTCACCTTCGCTAGCTCGAGTTCTATCTCCTCCAGTTTGGTCGTCAGAACTCCCAACTTGCTCTCCGCTGCCTGCCGCGCCCTCTCGGCATCTACCGCCTTTCTCTCTGTGGAAATGGCAGCCTCTCCCCTATCCTCGGCCAACATCTCTGCGGCATTCCTCAACTCCAATGCTCGATCAGTAGCCTCGACTCCCTCCTTCAGCCTCTCGTCAATGATGGATGACAGTTGCTCCGCCTACGAGCATAATAATAGCAAGGTGTTAAAGTTAGACAAATTCCTACACATCGTCAAACATAATAAGAAGCTAGAAACCTTATCGCGACGGTATGCCATTGTAGTCACCGGGCAAGCGACTCGTCATCTCTTTCCGAATAAATATTGACATCCTCGGGCAGCCGAAGGCCCTATGCCAGACTCTAGGCCACCCGTCCCTTATCTCCCTTGTCCCACCTCTAGACGCAGGCCGTCATCTGTAATGGTCCCTCCCCGAGCGTGAAGGTATGCCTCCAGCCAATCTCAACGAGGGGGGAGGGCGCTGTGTCAGGCCCGACCTAGGTAGGCAAAGGGGTAACGACCCACGGCTCTAGGATCGTCACACCACCCCTCGGTCATGGCATGGTTTTCGGTGGCCCATCACCGAGGATTGCGACGTTCTTCTCGGCGGCCCTTTTTCTTTTTCGGGCCTCGCAGGTGGGCTGAGGGACTTAGCTCGTTCCCATTGGAGATTGAGGCTGAGTGGACTGGCCGGTGATAGGCATGAACCGAGAAAGGGTCATCTTCCTCTTCCTCACCATCTTTTCTCGTTGGATGGGCGCAACGACTGTTGGTTCAACGGCTACCTCTTCAGCTACCGGGGGGTCGTTGGCCGGCTGATCGACAGCTTCGTGTCTCCTTCGACTTTGTGACATACGCTTGGCATACTCGCCCCTGATCGGTGGGATGTCATCTGCAGTTGTGTAGTAGGAGCCCAAATCTCAAGCCTCGCCTACCGTGAGCGAGGGTGGGAGGAACTACTTATGCCAGACATTAATATACGACAAAAGGGGGCTGTCGACCAAAGGCGCCTGGCCAAAACGCTGCCAAGTGGTGTACATGGGGCTTACTCCGAGAATCAGGTGGGACACCCTGAGCTACCCGTCGTCGTGCACGAAAATTTTCGACCTGAGGATGAAGTTCAAATCCCGCGAGTGGTTGACTCTTATGTCCTGTAAAAACCTCTTCGATTCTGCAATAAACCCAAAAAGACAACGATCAGCCAAACGCACAGATAACACATAAATCTAAAATGATAAAAGGTCTCGATACCGACCAACGTCTCGAGGCATAAGCAGGCAATGTAGCTTCCCGACGAGCCAGTTGCCACGCACCCGGATGAACTCCTTGGCAGAATTCCTGTTCGAATCCGGCAAGTAGGATATCAGCCGGACTTGCGTATCCCTAGTCTTTAAATAGTAGTCTTTTGAAAAATTCCCGCACAATTTGTACATGAAATTAATATTGTGGTGGTTCAAGTGTAGCCCGAACAACTGGTTCAGTCGGCTAACGCAACTGACAACCCTATAAAAGTTGGGAGGAAGCTGGTCGGGACACAGGCCATAAAACCCTAGAGTACTTATAATGAGGGGGTCTAAGGGGAACCTAACACCTCCCTCTAGTATGGACATCAACGGAACGAAGATGACGTTCCAGCCTACAGCCCTCTCAAGAGCAATATTGCCCTCCTTACAGTATGCGATGTCTATGTCCTTAAGGATACCAAAGGTCTCTCTAAAATTAGCCAAGGCTACCCTAGGGGTCAGAAGGTGGGAAAAACCCATTCCTAGAGGTATAAAGTAGGAAGGAAGTGGAAAAAGAGGAGAAAGGAGTAAAGCAAACTTACTTGGGACTCTAAGAAATGAGGAACTGGAGGAGTATTTTTCGCATGAAGAATGCTCGGCAGAGAAGATGTTGAGAGGAAGTGCAAAAAGTGGAATGTGGACTTGAAAGGGGGAATATATAGGTGCAAGGGCAATTAATGAGGGAAGAAGCGAGAAAAAGAAACCCCCAATCCCACTCTACTAGGCTTTTTCTTGGGAAAACTGCCCACACGCGTGGGTAAGGCTTACGAACCGTTGCTCTATTGCCATCTGACGGTTCGCCAACCGACGAGTCATAATTACAGAAGTGACAGCCTGTCACGGCACTGCTTTTCATAAAATCCTCGGCAATTGCCCTAATTGGGCATACGAAAGGTAACTGGTAATTTCGCCAACACCTGGCCTCATAAACCCTGATTCATCACCGAGTACCATGCATGAATTAAGGGGGGGCTATTGTATGGGCATCGCCCTCCCAGGCCCATTTGCCCTTAGGCCCACAAGTATGATTGTCTGCTTAGGGTCCTAATGCTGATCAGTCCAACGGGCTTACCCCAAGCTGGCCTAACACGCACTGGGTGCCCTAAAGGCAAAAGTGAAACCACCCGTGATATGCTCGGCAGTGGTAAACCTCATTGCTCCGGGTGAACACTTCTCTAGAGCCTAATCCGCGTTTATATGTACGGCATATCCGGGTACCGCCGGGCATCGAGCCTACCAACCGTGCAAGTTCCGAGGCCACTATCGCCCTTTTTCCTCTACCTAACCCCCAACCAAGATTGTCGGTACTGGACCATGCCTCCATCGCTTTGGGGACGCTCCTGCCGAGAAACAGACATGGCGGTGGAATCAAGTTCCAATGCTACCATTGTTTTCCTTTCACTCATGATTAACCATCCACTTAGAGGGAATGGTATTGGACCTCACAATCCACTAAACTAGAAAATGATCATAGCAGTCCCACAAGTTGTAACTATAAATAGGGAAGGGGGGATCAATGGAAAGGGGCTCAAAAAACCAAAGAGAGAAAAGGAGGAGGAAGAAGGAGCAATAGGGCATTTGGGCTGTCGAGCACAGAATTATCCCATTGCAGGAAACACAAAAAGCCCACAATACAAATAGATTGTGAGCCCAATACACACTTCAAGACCAGTTGCTGTATTTGGGCGCGCACAACAACCTTCCCTTCGAAACTTATCAACGGCGGGTCGTAAGCCGTAAGATCCTTAAGTTTCAAATTAAGCCCCTTGAACAAGTTCGGGTACATAATATCAGCCCCACTTCCTTGATCAACCATCACTCTTTTTACGTCGTAACCCCCTATCCTCAGCATGATAACCAACGCATCGTCATGTGGTTGGATGGTCCTAACCTTGTCTTCCTTAGAGAATCCCAAAATGGGGGGAAGGTTCCCCTTGGTCCTTTTCTACTTAGAACTAAGGTCCTCGGCAGGATGTCGCGACACTAACATTACCCTGGTAGGGCAGGACCCAGTCTAACCTAGAGCAGCAAAAATGACATTTATCATGCCCAACGGAGATCTTAAAGTGTTACTGCCTTGATTCACAGAACCAGATTGTGTGCCTTGCCCATTAGGCCAATTCATGAACTATCTTAACTTCCCTTCTTTGACCAACTGATCCAGATAATTCCGCAGGGTCTTGCAATTTTTTGTGGTGTGACCCTTGTCCTAATGATAACTGCAATGGAGGTTCTGATTACGTTTTGTAAGGTCTCTTATCATTTTATTGGGCCATCTAAAGTACAATTCATGATAAATTTTTTCCAGCACCTAATGCACAGGCTCGCAAAACACAACATTCACTATCTGAGCAAGAGCTGACCCAAACTGGCCAGCAAAATCCCTTCGTGTCCACTTGTTATTGTACCTTTCTGACTTGAAATCCCTCCTCTCCTGAGGGATAGCTTTCATCTTCCCTTTACTCTGTTGCTGATCTTCCTCAACTCGCTTGTATTCATCAATACGATCCATAGGCCAACATACATTCTTCACAGGTTTCTTGGTCAGAGACTTCCTTAAATCGTGCTCAACTGGAAGACTAACCTTGAAAGCGTTAACTGCCACTTCATCAAAATCACCATCAATCTCATTAAACATCTCCCAATACCTGTCTGAGTACGTTTTCAAGGTCTCCCCTTCTCTCATGGCCATGGATAGTAACAAATTTAAAGGCTGAGGTACTCTACTGCAAGTAACAAAATGAGACTCAAACGCCATCGTAAGCTCCATGTAAGAGTCAATGGAATTTGCCTTCAAACCATTAAACCACCTCATTGCCACAGGCCCTAAACTCAAGGAGAATACTTTGCACATCAATGTTTCATTCTTAGAATAAACTGCCATACGCTGGTTAAAATGACTCACATGCTCCACTGGGTCTGTTCGGCCATTATAAATGGTGAAATTTGGTTGTGTGAAACGGCAAGGAAGTTTCCCTTTCTCGATTCTACGAGTGAAAGGTGATTTGAAAAGTTGGTGTAACACCTTCCCCATGGCATCACTACCCAAGCCCCTTGAAGGAGATTTCTTGCTCACCCTGCCATGAAGATCTCCTGTTTCATATGAAGAAGTTTCACTGGGAGGGTTTCTTAACCTAGGCCTATAGCCGCTACTCTAAGAGTCATCAGAGGAAGAGCCAAAAATTGAGGGCGTTCGTTTCTGTTTCACGCGACGTAGCTTCCTCTTCAAGTGGTCAATTTCCCTCTGCATGGCCTTGGTATCACCTTCGCGGAGGATTCCTCTTCCACCCAGTAAGTGATTGCTAGTCGTGCGTCCTGTGTGCACACTGACCTCTCGATCTTCCATTTATTTTAAGTGTTGAAAAGAATCTTCATGTTGAGACCCCAAAGACTCTGCATGGTACGGACTTGACCCTGCCATCACGTTATTTGCGCCAGACATCAGAACACAAAATATCCCACAGACGACGCCAATTGTAAGGACACAAATAGTGCTGGATCTCAGCAACACCAAGGGAACCAGCCCAAAAGGCTTAACACAATGAATTTATAGAGAGTGGGCTCCTAATCTAGGTTTAGGGATGCTGGATAACATGAAAGTTAAGTTCATCATCATCAAATGCATGCACAACAACTATACATAAGTCAAGCTCTCTTGTATATTCATGCCGAAGACAATATCTGGTTCTCTCTTACAATTATCTTTTGTTATTTTCTCAACTAAAAATTGCTCCCTCTCCTTTCTCTTCCTCTTTCGTCTTTTATATGCCCTCTTTCTTCTCCTCTCTTCCTCCACGTATAGATCAGATGCTTCACCTACATACTTGTCCCATCACACCTTTCTGCCAAAGTCTTTGGCGGTAGGTATAAGGCTAAACTCCAATACTAATGCGTCACTTTCCCATTAATGCGGCCAGAGAGGTAGGTACAGAGCCTTCAATGCGATGATAGCAGCTTTATCCTTGATATTTCCTGTCACTTCTCCTTGTTTCCTACTCTTGTTTTCATAGCCTTTACGTTCAAGATCTTTAGTATTGATGCCCTTGAACTGTCAGATCGCCCTTCTTGTCCTCGACTACCTATGGCCGAGGACATTACCATTCTCGGACATTACCATTCTCGGACATCATGCCTTAGGATGTTCTGCCCAGATATGGCTTCTTTCTTCTGTCGTGTTACTTCACAGGCGAACCTTCTCATGTCTTCGGACCACCATACCGTTAAGTTGGGCTTTCAACCCCCTAAGAGCTCCTGGGCTAGCCCAATACATCTCCTGGGCCTATTGGCCCTACAGTTACCATATTTTATTTGAAACCCATGGATATTGCATTTATTAGAACCAATAGTAAATATAATTAACAAGAAACACTGGAGGTTACTGTTTAAAAGCTCCAAAGAAAATATCATTTACAAAATAATCCATGGAAAAAATTATGAGAAGCTATACAAATTTGTTAGGACATATGTAGTTCAAGCTTGTGAACATATGTCGCTATTTTATGTAATTGGCTTATCCTTAAACAAAACGCACGTTACTTGTATTTGGGTAGATCTAGGATGTGTTTAACACCTCAAGAAACAGTGTTTCAAGATTCAGTATTGAAGCCATCAAAGTCTGTCCAAGAAACAAGCAAGGTAGTGCAAGTTACTAAAGCTCAACACCTACCTCAACACATGCATCTATCGAGTTTTAAGAAGCTGTTTTGCCCCGAGCCTCGACAGCTTCTTGACAGATCCTTGACACCTCTATTTGTCGAGAATTAAAGAAAACAGATTTTCAGTTCTGTTTCAAGTCCAGTCCGTGAATATGTCTTTGGGACTTCTTTTCTCCTAACCCTAGACATATAAAAGGATTGTTTTAAGGGCCGTAAAAGATGATGCAAGTTGCACAATCATTGAGAACTTCTTGTTCATGCAATTTGTGATCTGAACGACAAAGTTCGTGCCCTAGTTCATCTCTGATGATTTGAAGAACTTTGCAGCCAACAACTCTCTCTCTCTCTAGTTGGTGTTTGAAGTCGCGTACTGGGATCCACGCATCTGGTTAGTCACATACTTGGGAGCCGTGCATTGAAAAGGAGAAACTGTCACTACAGAACAAGTCCAATTGGGTATTGGGGTAAGAGTTCAACTGTAGGTTGGTAAGGTACTTGGGATTCCTTGCTTGTAACTACTTGTTGTGATAATAGTGGAGTTTCGGGAGTGGTGACCTTAAATCACCCGGTGGGGTTTTTGCCGTAAGGTTTTCCCCATTCGTAAACAAATCATCGTGTCTTTTATTTTCCGCTGCATTACTTAGTTTTGGTAATTTGTTTGTGCTGCCACGTGATATTGCATGTTAATTTGATTAATTAATAACTGTGCTAATTAATTAATCTAAGTTATCACAAGGGGTCAACGCGTTTGTGGCCTGTCAAGTGGTATCAGAGCAGGCACACTCTGATTAGGTTTTAATCTTTGATGGGTGATCCATTGACCCCTGTTGTCATGGAAACTCTTGATTGTTTTGATTTGCATGATCTTGTGTTGAATGATGATGATGATATTCATGATGCCTATTGCAAGCTTTATAATTTTTGTATGAAATCTCTTGAATGTTCTACAAAATTAAAAGTTAAATTTAAAAAGTTCGAGCTTGAAAAAGATGATTTGATTGCAAAATTGGATGAAGCCACTAGTTTGAATGAGAATTTTAAAAATTAAATTTCATCTTTGGTGGACAAAATTAAGAGTTTGGAAAAGCAACTAGTTGAATTTAAAACTGAGGTTGAAAAATTAACTAGTGCCAAACTTGTTGTTGAGCCTAACTCAAAAAAAAAAAGATTTTTATATTCCCCCATTCAAAAGGAATAATGAAGAGTTGAAGGCTAATATTGCTAGGATAGACAAAGGTAAATAAATTGATGTTAACGCTAAAGTTTCTAAATCTATGTCTAAAACTCCTCCTAGGTTGAATGATAAATTTGTTTTTGTCCCCACTTGTCATCATTGTCACATTGTTGGTCATATTAGGCCAAATTGTCCTAAGCTGAGGACTCTGTCAACCTCTAAGATTAGACCTCCTTCTAGGAAGCCGAGTAGCTCTAAAACTGCTCATGTTTGTCACCATTGTGGTGTTTCTGGACACACTCGTCCTAATTGCTTTAAGTTGTATCCTCATAAGCAATTGTCCAAACAGTCACAAGTTTCCTCTCAAGGACCTACACCTTTGTTTGGAGAGTTATTAAAAGTCTTGAGCTTTTTAACTCAATTTCAGGAGAATTTTAATTCTTCTATGTCCTTTAGTAGTCATACTAAGACACGTGCCTTTTCATCTTCACGGCCAAAGACTCGTGCTGTGTGGGTGAGAAAGGAGCCTAAGACTTAATTGTCTTTTCTGTTTGTCCTCTGCTTTAATTCTTTCTATCTAAAGTAGGACTCTCTTTGCTTGATTTCTTATCTTCTGTTGATATCATGCCTTCATGCATATGCATCTTTCTTTCATGCATTCATGTTGTTTGTCTGTTTTTGTTTGGTTGTTTAGTTTTTATTTTATTTTGTTTTCAAAATTAAAAAAAAAAAAATCTGAAAAATACAAAAACAATGTGTGTTTGTGTGCATTAGTTCATGTGAACTTTTGGAATGGCCATTGAAACAGAGTTTCCTAAACTTTGTATCACCTGTAGCTTAGATGAGCATTCTTCTGCACAATTAAGCAAGTGAGCTTTGTAACTCTTTGTTTGTGATGAGTAAGGTGGAGTGATCTCTTCTTCTTAACACTCGTATCACTCTTTTTGACGGGTTAAACTAGAAAATCCTAAGAGAAAGGCATAAATAACCATCTCACCACTGTTACTCGCCAATCATAATATAACATCTGTATGCTTCGGCATAGTAAAAGTGCAATGTCAATGACATCTGTATGCTTCGGCATAGCAAAAATGCAATGTCATAAGTTTAACATAAATGGGTATTTCTTTTCTTTCTCTTGTATGCCCATGCATGATATGCTTAATAAAAGAAAATATGCAAAGAAATAAAAAGCAAAAAGATAAAAAAAAATGCTTTAAAATATGTTTGTAAGCGTGTTTTTTAGGAGATGTGGGAGTTATAGGATGTACCTCAAAGGTGATAGTCTCCATCAAGCAGTTATGATTGTGCGTGAGTTAAAGTGATTTTCTCATATCTCAAATCGTCATAACATTGAGACACTTATGCAATCTTGCGATGTTTTCACACACAACACGCAATATTCTTTGCTATTCTTGATACATGTGCAGGTACAATGTGATTTAGCCATCACAAGGTTTACATGCGTTAATGTATGCTCACTAAACTGTCGTAACTTATTTTTGAAATATAAAATTGGTTAGACTTGTTTAGTGTGTGTGTGCGTGTTTTGAGATACATGTGCTTTAAAATTCTTGTTGAGAGATGATTTTGAGAGCTTAATGTGTTGCTTGGATCTTTGGTTGAGTTGCATACTTGAATGCATTCATATCTGTGTTTTTCTTCTTTTGAAAAACCATTTTTAAAGGCATCTCGACACCTCCTTGATACCTCTCGACACCTAGCTGTCTGTCAAGCTTCTTAGACTTTTTCTTATCGCAGTCTCGACACATATCTCGACACCTGGTGGATCGATCGAGAAACTTTCTGTCTGCTCGATAGCTTCTCGATAGCTATTCGATCCATCGAGGTCTGCTCGATAGCTCCTCGATACCTCTCGATCGATCGAGATTCTCTGCATGCATTGTTTTTCACATGTTTTGCATGTTTCTCTTATCTTGTCATCCATAGCATCTTGTTTCATTACATTCATGCATTTTTATGGATTCTTTGTGCCCCTTGATCATCCTTGATCGTCTTTATGTTTCTCGGGTAAAGCTTTATAGCTTCCTATACCCTCTGTCAATCGTGACAAAAAGGGGGAGAAATTGGAGAATTTGTGGTTTCTTTCTTTAAGATTCTACAAGTTAGGGGGAGAAATACATGCCCTTGTAAGGGGGAGTTGTGTTTCATCTTGTTAAGGGGAGTGTTTATCTCCTTGTTCATGTACCTAGGTCTTGTGACCATTTTTACATACAGCATGGTATTTATCAAGTGGTATATATATGATGATGTATGTTTTCTTCACCTATCTCTACATGTGTTGTTTCTTTTCTGTCTTTATACACATGTTTCTTTACTTGTACGCAATCTATTATTTCTACTTCACACAAAGATGCCTTGATGTGTTTTGTTTATAAGTGTTTCAGAAATACAGATTGTCAAAGTCTACTTGCCATAAACTCTCTTCTTACAAAGTTTTTCAAGAGTTTGTATTAGGATAGATGTTACTGTATGGAAATTAATACCCAAAACTCATCATAAATATATATTAAAACTTATGAATACATTTCATTTTTGCTAACAACTAAAGCCCACGTGGAATAATAATCCATGACAATATATGGTAGTTTTATCCATTTTGTAGGACTCGCAATGGGAAAGCAAAAGGATAGGCCCAAGTGGAGAGAATCACCAAGTCAAAGGCCCACCAAAGTACTCAGCCCTCATGGCCAAGCCGAACTTGAAGTCTCAACCAAAATAGCCCTTGTATGCAAACTGACCCAACTAGAGAACTCCCTTCAGTTCTGCATTCTGCTGGAAATCACCCCAAGAAGAAACCAAGCTCTCAAACCAAATTAGGAGCTAACCATCTATCCCATTAGCCTCTCTGTTACTACCAATTCTGATGTGAACTGTACTATAGGCTAGGCTGACACCTAAAAGTTAATGAGTAATAAATACACTTCTTCTTCAAGTTTTGGTCACAACTCAAGGAAGCCATAACTAAGACTTCCAAGTACATGAAATCTTCAACTAAATAGTTTATTTTATTACTAAAAACGTATATAATTCATTTATGAACCAAGCTTATGAATCCCAAAAAGGGAGAATTAGGGAAAAGTGGTTTGGATGGCATAAGGGGGTGTCCGAAAAAAGCTGCCAGCATAGGCATCAATGGTTAACACCTAGCTTGAAATGTCAACCAACCCTCTTGAGCTCTGATCCTAGTTGCAACAAGCAAGATCTTTAGTCCTCATACTCGCCCTAATCCTATCGAATGAAATTAATCTCCAAATCCCAACATTCAATGCCTAGATTAGGAGCATCTCAACCTCCAACTGCATTACCCAAATAAGTAATACACTCTAAAAGCAAGTCTTACCATTTTGGGCCAAATCTCAAAGGAGATATTCAGGGATTTTGCTGCTGTCAGACCTGGTCCATTCTAAATTTTGCTAACCAATCCCTTAAGCTTCACTATAAAAAAAACTACCATCAACTCATCAAAGGGACAAGATCTCCTCATAAAATTCCTCACCCATCATGCTATTTTCAACTCATAAATCAATCCTTTAGTTCATAAATTAGCTTTTGATCCATAAATACCCATGTACACTTACCCATAAACATCCCATTCTATCTCCTAAGAAAATCTCGGCACCTTAAAATAGTCATAAATAGCCCATCTTTACACCATACCCAAGAATGGCTAAACACCACTTCATCCCCCTTCCATATTTCCATATATTCACTCATACTTTCCATAAAGTCATTTACATCACTTACTATACACATATATCATAATGGGCATAATATGGCATATAGAGATCTTGTTTAAACATTTGTTGCACTAGATGGACACTTTTTCTCTCCCTTCGTTCCATCCTAATTTTTCCTCTTTTACTTGCAATTATAAAGCTTTTAATCCTTGTTTATTGCTATTATAATGAAGGACATAATGTTTTGGATACTATGGAAGTTTTTTTTCTTGTTGACTTAATAATAATGTAAAAACTATATGATTTTTAGTCATGTAAATACATTTATTAATCTGTCAAATATCTGTTGCTAGAATTCTATCATATTCACTAATGAACCATTTTTCCTCTTGTGTACTTGCTGGAAGTCTATCATATTTATTAATCTGTCAAATATGATTTTTTTTATCTACTATTTTGGGTTTTTGTACTCCTGTTGAGTAGTGATGAATAAGAGAAAGTATACACCAATAGATAAATACAACATCTCTCTCATAATAGGTGGGCCCTATTGATGTGTGAACCCACTTGCTGTCAAAGAGATGTTGCATATACCTATAATTTTTAGGTGAATAGATCTCATAGCCCACTTATGTTTCCCCCCACCCCCCCCCCCTCTGGAGAAATCAATCATATATTGACCAAATATTTTGAGCTCCTTATCTAATGGTTTATGGTTACCTTAAGCAAATGCCTAAATGGCCTGGGCCTGGAGCCCATCCTATACTTAATTAAAACTGTTGACATAAAGACACGGTGTTCCTGTAACATGGTCCAAGATTATCGATATCTCTTAACAAATAACAATGTTAAATGGACAAAAAACATCCTTAACGGTGTCCATCCCCACTTCTGCATAGTATATCTAATGAGGAACATGATTCCACTGTTGTAATTTCACTAGTATTTCACATTGCTATGTATACATGACAAAAACGGCAGTTCTTTCACATTGCCAATTAGAGCAGTCTAGGCATCAATATGATTTAGAATCTGAAGTTGCCAACCCTCAAGACAAATAACACAAGTAATTGCCACTCACAAGGGAAGATCGACATAAACATATATAATAATAATGCATTCACTCTTCATTTTCAAGCAACTTTATTGTTCACCTGTGGTTTTCTATATACAGCGAGGAAATGTATATTACTGTGTGAACATTGAAAGTATTGTGGCTTCCACAATGGCTGCAAAATCAATGCCTTCATTTTGACTACGCTATTTTTCCAAAGGAAATCTATTTTTCTACTCTCAACATGATAGTCAAATTTATTGCCACTTATACATTAAGGAAGTTAATTTCTATAGTAGCCCCAAAGAAACATATCACTCTTACATAAATTGTAATTCTTACTTGTACTACATCAATTAAAGCTCAGAAAATTATATAATAGATTCCTAAATTGACTGTAGAATTTCAAAGTTGAATGTCGATTTTGGCCGGCTATTACATTAATTCTTTAACAATTTTCTTAATGTGCAAGCTTAAAAAGAGGATGAGGTTGCGTACACCTTAATTAATTTATCTAGTTCAGATGCAGATATGAAATATAGTTTTTTTCTTTTCTAGAAACAAGATTGTTAGAAATAAGATTGTTAGAAATACTGTATAACTGTATTGTATTTCTCACAAAAAGAATATACATGAGTGTCTTTATATAGGAGGCATATGAGTGCAGTACAAGTAAATATGAGTGCAGTACAAGTAAATATGAGTGCAGTACAAGTAAGAGTGTAGTGCAAGAATGTGTGCTATACAAGTAAACTAGTTTGGGCCTAAAGACCACAATACTATATACATTAACAGCCCCTCTCAAACTCAAGATGGATGTGAGACCAACTTGAGGTTGTCAACCAAAGTACGAAGGCGTCCCTTAGGATGTGACTTGGTGAAGATATCTGCAAGTTGATCTGTAGAGGAGACTGAGATTAGCTTGAGAGCACCATGGACAAGATGGTAACGGATAAAATGACAATCGATCTCGATGTGTTTAGTCCGTTCATGGAAGACGTCATTGTGAGCAATATGAATGGCACTCTTGTTGTCACAATAAAGAGGAGTAGCAGAAGATGTAGACACACCTAAGTCTTTGAGAAGCCATCGTAGCCAAAAAAGCTCAGATGTGGTATCAGCAAGGGCACGATATTCTGCTTCAGTACTAGAACGGGCCACATGAGTTTGTTTCTTGCTTCGCCAAGAAATCAAAGAAGAACCAAGAAGAAAGCAATAACCAGTGGTAGACCTACGTTCAGTGGGATCTCCTGCCCAATCAGCATCAGAAAATGCACAGAGAATAAGAGGAGACTGAGCAGAGTAGAAAAGACCATGGAAGAGAGTGCCCTTTAGGTACCGAAGAATGCGCAAAACAGCAGCATAGTGAGTCGATCGTGGAGCAGACAGATACTGGCTCACCTGGTGAACAGCATAGGAAATGTCTGGACGAGTAACAGTGAGATAAACTAGGCTGCCAACTAAGCGTCTATAAAGAGAGGGATTAGACAATGGTTTCCCTCTTGAAGGAGTGACCAAGTCCTAAGTATGGTTTTTTAGATAATGCATCAAGTTCCTCTTTCATTGCAATATGCCATAAAGGTCAGTGGAAGCCTCACCATAGGTGTGAGGCTCGTGCAGTGTAGCAAGGGCAATGTAACAATGATAGTCAAGCAAATGTGCAGGAATGGACCTTACTCGAGTTGAGTGACGAGGTGGAATGTCTTGTGCAAGATCTTCAAGCGGAGCAGGAGCAGGGGATCCAGGATCAGGGTTGGGTAGCTCATCTTCGACCTGTTCATCTTCCACATGTTCATTAAAGGGGGAACTAGGAAAGGGATCAAGGATATCTGGTGGTTGGACAGAGAAGTCTATAGTAGAATCAGGAGCAACTATAGGAGGATCAGGAGCAGCTACAAGAGGGTCTGGAGCAGCTACAGAAGGAGTATGTGCCTCATCTGGAAATAGATCTAAGACAGAAGAGAAAGACAGAGAAGCACTGAAGTGAGAAAGCTCGACAAAGAGGCGATGTTCCCAAAAGATAACATTGCGGGAGATACGAAGACGATGAGAAATAGGATCATAACACCGATACCCCTTTTGAGTTTCGCCATAGCCAAGGAAACAACAAAGCTGTGATCTAGGCTCAAGTTTATTATGCTCATGTGGCTGAAAAAGAACGAAACAAGCAGAACCGAAGGAGCGAAGGTGATGATAGTTTGGAGGTGACCCAAAAAGGCGCTCATATGGAGTTTGATTTTGGATGACAGGACTGGGAATGCGATTAATAGTATGAACAGCATGAAGAGCGGCTTCGCCCCAAAAAGGAGCAAGAACTTTAGCAGAAAGAAGGAGAGCACGAACAGTGTCAAGAATATGACGAAGTTTTCGTTCGGTTCTACCATTTTGTTGAAAAGTACCTGGACAAGTTAATTGATGAACAGTGCCATAGGAATGCAAAACAGCTTGGAAAGCATATTGAGTGTACTCAAGAGCATTATCAAATCGAAAAATTTTGATACGTTTGGAAAATTGAGTTTCAACCATTTTTACAAAATTAGAATATACTTGCAATAATTCAGAACGATGTTTCATATTAAAAATCCAGCTATAGCGAGAGTAATCATCAACAAAGATAACAAAATATCGAGAGCCACCAATACTAGAGACAGAGGAAGGTCCCCAAACATCAGAATGAATAAGATCAAAGATATCAGTGGATATTGATTCACTAGTATTGAAAGGCAAAGCTGGTTGTTTTCCTAACTGACATGAGACACAATCAAAATTTTTTGTAGACACTGAACCTAACAAACCTCTAGAAGCCAACTGTTGTACCCGAGAAGAAGATGCATGACCAAGTCGAGGATGCCAAAGTGCAAGAGAAGGAATAGAAGATACTGCAGCAGCTGCGGCAATAGAAACAGGAGCAACAAGTGGAAGACGAAGGTTGTCTATGGGAAACATACGCCCAACTCTGGGACCGGTCCCAAGCTCTTGTCGCGTCCTTGGATCCTGCACAATACACCCAGAATAATCAAATATAATGCGATAACCCAACTCAGCTAATTGTCCCACAGTAAACAAATTGTAAGAAAGGTCAGGAACATTAAAGACCCTAGGAACTGAGAATTTTGAGGTCGAAATGGAACCCATATTATGAACAGACATTGTGGAACCATTTGCTATGTGTATATTAAGAGGGTGTGGTGCAGGTTTAAGTTCAGAAAATAAGGACGAGTGAGATGTCATATGATTGCAACAAGCAGAATCCATAAGCCAAGAGGAAGGAGACATACCAGATAAAGCTGAGAGAGAAGAGGAATAAGATGCATTACCAACCATACGAATGACATTGGCGATAATGTTTTTAAGGTCATCTATGAACATGGTGAAAGTGCGACCTGAAGATATAGACTGTGTAGAGACGGAAGCCATTGGTTGGACACTCTCAGTGTTAGTAACAGCGGCAGCAGAATTTGAAACAGCTGATTTATTGCGCTGATAGTAAGTCTCAATATCATGGCCAAAACGTTTACAAAAATTGCAAAAACGTTTGCTGGATTGTCGGCGATGATTGTTGCAAAAGGAAGAAGAATTGTCCTTATTCTTCATTTAGAAGCAAAATATGCAAAAACAGACTGCAAAAATGAAATCTACGCGAAAAACTGAGCAAGAAAACCTGGCCTGGAAAAAGTCAACGGTCAACGGCTGGTCAACGGTCGGTCAACAACTGGTCAACGGTGATGACGTGGCGCTGATGTCAGCAGATGGCTGGGTGCTGACGTAAGCTAGGGCTGACGTGGCACTGATGACGTCACGGATGACATCAGCCTAGAACGTTGACGGCGCATGAGGCGCATGAGTTGTAGTAACCGAATCTTTGAGCAGCGCGTGGCGGCGCGTATGAGCTCCAATGGCTTCACGGTTTCCACAGGCGTGTAGATCGATGCAATTCAATCTTCGTGGTACCTTCAGAATGTTGATCGGAGCAAAATTCACGGCGGCGGAGCTCCCCAACGACGGCTGCTACAGGTCCGGAACCTAAGGACGATGTCTGGAGACGTCGGAGGTTCAACGGTGAAGACTATAGAAGTTGTTGTGACGGCGGAAGCGATGTTGGGAATAGAAAGGTCAGAGCAGTGGCTCTGATACCATGTTAGAAATACTGTATAACTGTATTGTATTTCTCACAAAAAGAATATACATGAATGTCTTTATATAGGAGGCATATGAGTGCAGTACAAGTAAATATGAGTGCAGTACAAGTAAGAGTGTAGTGCAAGAATGTGTGCTATACAAGTAAACTAGTTTGGGCCTAAAGACCACAATACTATATACATTAACAAAGATGAATGTGAAAGATAATATGAGAAGAGAAACTTCTAAAATGCTGTGGGAAAAAAAAGAAGTGCAGGAAGCTTCCTGCTGTGTTGACCTTGGGAGTTGTTTGACTCCGAGGAAAAAAACTTGTTGAAAAATTTAGATTTGTACATTATAGACATCGAAATTGTCAATGTGCTCACAAGCAATCCGTGAAAGATCCCAGTCTGAATCAGGCTATCCGTGTGTTTGTAACTCGTGAATTTGTATATTGAACAATAACTGTGACTGCCAACTGGCCAAAAAATAAAAATAGTATGTGTATGGTGGGAGGTAGCCTTACGCGTTATGGAATATGGACCACTCTAGTCTCGGCTTCATTCATATCTCTTTCTTACTTTGATTGTCTTATACTTTTATTTTGCCCTATATATTTTCTTTCCCAAACTGGAAATGCTTTTGGTTTGTAAGTTCTAATTTGGCAGTACATGAGAGGTTCCAAAAATTTTAAAAAAAAAACACGCATTCACTCATAGCTTTCTGCAATTGAATACACTACTTTTGACTTTTGTTGTAATTTTGCTTGTTTGGGATTTTCCAAGTCCATGGAAGCTGGAATTTGGAGGTCATTTTATAAACCAAAAGAGACAGCAAGACACCCAAATTATCATCTGGCCAAAATTCGTAAGGAAGAAAAGAACAAAAGAAAAGAAAAAGAAGTTTCATGAATAGCGCAACACGGCAACAGCCTGGTTGGGTGGTAAAATGTGTGAAATGAGAGAAAAAGGCAAAGAATCAGATTTTAAAATTTATTTTTGGTTTAATTACCATTTCAATCCCTAATTTTTGTTTCGTGTTTAAAAATTGCCCCAAAAATGTCTTTTTAATTTTTGTTTTTTTTATATTGTGCATGTGTCATAATAATCTATACCAACAAGTAGTGGATGATAAACAGTGATATTAAACTAATACATTTCATGTAACATATATATATATATATATATATAGAAGTCCTTTGTTTTGTATATTTTTTGCTTTATATATAAAACTCTCCCCCTTTTAGAGAGAGAGGGAGACTATTCTAGTTTTTATCATAATAGAAAGAGGCGTCACCATTACTAACAAAATTGCATGATGCAGCTAGCAAGAAAATAGAACCTTCGTTGCAATGTACCAGTACCAATAAATTTAACAATTATTATTATTATTATTATTTAAAATGTACTACCCCTTTTTTTATAAAAAAATGTACTACCCATATATCCATCTTAAAAGTTGTACTTGTACGTATGCTTGAATATCTTAACAAACTTTCTTAGCGATGAAGTTCATCAATAGCCTGAAGTTATTTCATGGGATTCATCACGTATCGGGCTATCGAATGCCTTTTTTTTTTGTTTTGCATCTTCCACCAAATTTCTTATAACTTTTCTCTCATGAAAGTAAACCCAGACGTGTCATCCTCATCCTAACTCCCAGCCGACCTACACTTTTGGGCACCTTCGTAAACTTTTATGTGAGCATAGTCATTAGGTTAAAGTCAACCCAAATAAATGCAATAGTACCCCTCCTATGACCAATACTTGGCCAAACCAACTCTCCTAAAAGTCAAAACAAGTAGAGATCAAACTCTCCTAAATAACAGTCATAACCTTCGAACAACTATCATTCAGCCAAGTTTAGAAATACTCTAATTTCCTCTCATTTTTAATTGAACTCTTTTTCAAACTCCTCCAAATGAGGATGAAAAATACAACTCAATTTGAACAGATCACTCTAATTAAATACTCTAATTTCCTCTTATTTTTATTTGAATGTGTCACATATACTATAAATTTTATTTTTAAATGTCACATGTTTTATAATTAACTAAAATTGAATGATTCAATGCAAGGAAATTTATGAACTTAGCTCAATCCAGAACCCGGTTGCAATGCTATTGTGATGTCATATAGTCATTTTTAACAATGTGTCATCAACTCATCGTCACAATGGGTTCATTGAACTGAAGTCCCACAAGCCAAGTTTCACCCGAAACCTATAGCCAATCCTCCGACAAAGCTGGAGTATGGTGTATGGATCAAAACCAAATTGACAAATTATACACCTCTTAAAACTAATCCATGGGTCAAGTCAAAAACATTAAACTCTGAGAAATGACGATCATACCCTTGACAAACTTCTGAGAAAGTGAGGGGGCAATTGCAACCTCAAAGAATCAAAACCGACCAGCAAGTAACCGCTTGTTCTTGTGCTGTCATCCATTGGGAAACCATACCCATGTTCCTTCCAAGAACCCCTTCTCTTCTTCTCTATACACGTATATATAAATATTGACTCAATTCCTTGCCTCATCCATAAGCAATTACATCCAAATCTTTATTTGATAATCTTTCTTTCTCTCTAAATCCCAAAAAACAATGGCAGGAGTTGGCAAAGGTGCTGTGTTTGAAGATTTGCTACCTGTTATGGCTGACAAGCTTGGTGGTGAGGGGCTGATAAGGGAGCTGTGTAATGGGTTTCAGCTGCTAATGGACAAGGACAAGGAGGTAATCACTTTGGAGAGCCTGAGGAAGAACTCAAGGCTTCTGGGTCTGCAGGACTTGAAGGAAGACGAGCTTGTGAGCATGGTTAAGGAAGGTGATTTAGACGGTGATGGTGCGCTGAATCAGATGGAATTTTGTGTGTTAATGTTCAGACTCAGCCCTGAGTTGATGGAAGAGTCTCAGTTCTGGCTTGAGGAGGCCTTGGAACAGGAGTTCCAGAATGCTAGCTAGATTTTGATCATTGCTGATTTCTTATGAGACCAGGGCAGTATTTTGAAGTTACTAGGCAGAGTGAGGCGAAACGACAGCATCTTGATTTTATTTGTGATTAAACTGACATTTGTAAAGTGAAACATTGCCCTGGTGTAGTGTTCCCTTTCTGACTTTTCATTGTTGTTCATGTTCTTTACTGTTTATTCATGTTGAGATTGATTAATAAATACAGACATTTCTTTTTCTTCTCTTTTTGATGAATAAAATAGACATTTATGTAAATAGCAATTGGGTATTTGAGTATCAAATAATTTATACGTAATGTATTACAATTATGTTGCTAATCCTCTGCCTTTTTAACGAGATGGGATTATACCAATAGTGGCATTACTGGATGCCTCCTCTCCTGCAATAATTTCTCTTTCTCTATTCTTCTGAGTGAGAAGATGAAAAAAAAATTGTAATTTGAGTTAGCAATTACCTACTCTAATGTTTTTTTTTCTTTTTTTAGTCCAACCGGCAGAAAGGAAATATATTATAAAGTTAATCCAATGAATCTCAACATAATGTACAGAAACGTAGATCAATAAGCTTTATATTTTGTTTGTGTTATACAATTATATATGTCTATTACATTGCGTGGAACTTGCACGCCTCTTTTGTTTTTAAGTCTGTAGCCGTTGGAACAAGTGGAATTGTACAGTGACACCATTTTTTAAGTTTTATTTACCTTATTTTAAGCTTGTTTTGATCAAGGTGAGTTGGATAATTTTGATTTCAATCTATGTCATCAATAAATTATCTTTTTGTATAAATAATTTTCAAAATAAATAAATAAATCTATGAATCACTAACAACTAACGAGATCTAGTCCTCTAGCATAGAGGTAACTACAAGGAAAGGAAAGGATAGAAGTAAGAGTACCAAGAAAAAGTCACCACCGTGATTGATTTGAATAGAACTACCTTCAACCATTTCCATTCTAAACTTAATTATTACCATTTACAAGGGATCATTAACCACGCAACCAATTGTTGCCACCTCGTGAGCTAACTTTTACTTACCATCTTTTTATTTTTTTATTTCTTTTGGGAGATCTTCCATTGCAAATTTTTGATAAATCATTTTCCACAAAATGAAAATTCCGAACCTAACTGTTCGCTAAACTACATGCTCGTATTCCTAATTAGTAATTAGGCACTAATTTGAGATTTGTTTTACTTATTATGCATTATGGTTCCATTTGTAATTTTTGTCCTAGTTAAACTGTCACGAATAGATTAGGAAAAATATTAACTTAACACGTTAGATTGAAACCACGTCCAAATTGTAGGTGGGTTCATGTAATATTTCAAAAAGTTTTTTTTTTTAATCAATTTCTTTTTTTTTTCTTTTTTCTTTTTGGTAAATTCATATATATATATATATAGAATTAGGATCCGGTGTGCAATTCACCTCATTTGTCTCACAAATTTTTTTACTTTTTACTTTTTACTTTTTTACTTCTCATAAAGTTTTTTTTACCTTTTTTTAATCAGTGATTGAGATTGAAAATTACTTTTTGCAACTATTTCAATTTCAGCCATTAAAACAATGGCATCAAGTGAATACCTTAGATATTGCACTTGATCTCAATCCCTGTATATAAATAAGAGAGATTGTTTTGTGTTTGCCAACTGGACAGGCTTTGACAATGATCCCTCTTCATATTTTTTATTCAGCAATTTTGCCAAGTTATGGTTAGGACTTGTTTTCTATTTGGAATATGCCGTCCAAGTCAACTAAAGTTGGCCCATTAATTTTATGTGTGATTAGGCGCAGCTAGGGGTGTGCGTAGTTCGGTAAGGGTAATTTTTTTCCAAATATATTACCAAACCGATAAAGATCGATTTTTTCATAATTGGAACCGATGCACACCTCCTAGGGTCGGTTTTCTGACCTATAGCAGTGCGGTTTTTTGCAATGTGAATTAGTCGATTTGGCCGATTTGAAATATTTTAAAAAAAAAAAAAACTGAGAACTAAGTTCTAAAAATTTAAAATCATAATGTTAAATATAGTGAGTGTTTAGTGATTACTTCTCGATGAAGGATTGAAAGCGTGAACTCTCTCAATCTCGTCTCCCTTAATAATTAAAATGCTGAAGAAAAAAAAAACGTTAGTGCTTGCTACTTAGTAGGCTATGACGAATAAGTGCTGAAAATTTGAAAAAAAACTAAACTGACAAGCATTAACTATAAGCAAGAGACCATTATAAAACTACACGGTATAAATTAACTAAACTGACTAAATAAATAAATTAACTAAAAACTAACTAAATAAATAAACAAAAAACTAACTAAATAAATAAATAAATTACACGCACGGTATAAATTAACTAAACTAACAAGCATTATAAATTTACAACTATAAGCAGGAGAGCAAGAAGGAATCCGGCCTTGTTTCACATTTCACATAAGCATCTCAAGAGTCAAGAGACTCAAGACTAATCAAAGTCTCAAATAGTCAAACCAAAAGAAATAGAGAATCATATAAACTTATAAAATATAAACCAAGATGAAAGGGGTTGAAGGCTAATGGCTTAGATGCTTAGTGGCTTACCGTGGTTTGATGGGGGTTCACGGTGAGCTACTACTGCCAAGTGTGACTCAGGCCAGCGAGACCACGAAAGGCTAGAGGCAAGAGCAAGAGAGAGAGTTAAGGGTTATGAGAGAGAATAGAGTGAATTTATAGTTAGGTATATCTGAAAACCTAGCATAAAAAGGTGCCATTTTGTGTTTTTTTTTTTTTTTTTTTTTTATAATAACCCAATACTACAACGTTTAAGAAAAAAAAATTTAAATGGAAACACACCAAAACGATGCCATATCTATCCAAGATCTGAAACTATTTCTCTGTCTGTTTGTATCGATTCAGTTTAGCTCTAACTTGGTGCGTGCTTTGTGTCTTTGATGTGCTAACCGCACCGACATTGGAGCTCCGTTCGCCTTCCAATCACCGGCATCGGCTCCGTTGATCGATGCCAGTGGCGGTGCGGGAGGGCTAGTGCCTGTCGATCTTGTCGGCTCTGGTAATGGTTTGCACACTCCTACGCAACACCCTTCCACAAATTAAAAGTCTAAGAAGTTAGACTTAGCTCATAGGAGGAAATTCAAACTTTTACTGTTCTACATCCTTTGCCATAGAGTGGGAATTGGTTTGGATTGGCTGTGTACATTTGGCATGAAGAATGAATAAATATTAAAAGAGTCTGTTATAAGTTGTCAATGCAGTGTTCAGTCAACAATACTTATATTAGAGGTCGACAAGCTTTTCTTACAACGGGTAAAAGAAATATTTTCCTAGGAAATTTGCCTATACATCCGTTGCTCCATGACTTTCTTATTTTAAAGGTCTGATTTGTTTAGGTGGCTATTGATTGAGAATTGTTTCCTTCCATTTTTGTCGTTGTGGTAAATAGCAGGTAACAACTTATATCTCCTAGGGCCTAATTCATGGAACTTGATTATCTTGTTGTAGGTTAACTTGAATGAATGTATTGTATTTTTCAAATAATAAAATATACACAAATGCCTTTATATAAAAGACAGAGTGTGAAATACAAGTATGTGTGCTATACAAGTAAACAACGTAGGCCTAAGACCCATAGCCTATTATATGTTAACAGACCCTCTCAACCTCAAGGTGGGTATGAGATCAACTTAAGGTTATCAACCAAAGCACGAAAGTGCCCCTTAAGATGTGACTTGGTGAAGATATCTGCAAGTTGATCTTTAGACGAGATCAATAACAGGTTGAGAGCACTATGGACAAGGCAATAATGGATAAAATAACAATCGATCACGATGTGTTTAGTCCGTTCATGGAAGACATCATTGTGAGTAATATGAATGCACTCTAGTTGTCACAATAGAGGAGTAGCAAAGGATGTAGATACACCTAAATCCTTAAGAAGCCATCAAAGCCAAAAGAGCTCAAATGTGGTATCAGCAAGGGCACGATATTCTGCATTAATACTGGAGTAAGCCATAAGAGTTTGATTCTTGCTTCGCCAAGAAATCAGAGAAGAACCAAGAAGAAAGCAATAACCAATAGTTGACATTCGATTAGTGAGATCTCTTGCCCAATTAACATAAGAGAATGCATGGAAAACAAGAGGAGACTGAACAAAAAAATGCCATGAAAGAGAGTGCCCTTCAGGTATCAAAAAATGCGTAGGACAACAGCATAGTGAATCAATCATGTAGTAGACAGATACTAGCTCACCTGGTGAACAGCAAAGGAAATGTTTGGGCGAATGATAGTGAGATAAACTAGACTGCTAACCAATCTTCTGTAAAGAGAGGGATTAGACAATGGAGTGTCAAGAGTCTTGCTATTAGTGAGTTTAGCTCAAGACAAAAGTTCAAAAGCATACTTGGCTTGAGTGATATAAAGTCCCTCTATAGAATGAGTGATTTCAAGACCCAAGAAGTAGCTAAGATGTGCAAGATCTTTCATCTCAAACTACTGACTGAAAAAATCCTTGAGTTCTTGAATGCCACTAAGATCATCACCAATTATGATCATATCATCCACATATAGGAGAAGCACAATAATGCCTTTGTCAATGAAACGGAGAAATAGGGCAAAATCATAATAACTGGCAATGTAACCCAAGCAAGAGATGGTAGAGCTAAACTTGGCAAACCAAGCTTGTGGAGCGTGTTTAAGGCCATAAAGAGCACGTCGAATGTGACAAACCAATAGAGAGATCAGGAGGAGATTGCATATAAACTTCTTCACTTAAATTCCTATTAAGGAAGGCATTTTTTACATCCATCTAAAAAAGGTTTCATTTTCTGGCAGCAAAAACAACTAAAAGGGCACGAATAGATGAGATTTAAGCAACTAGAGCAAAAATCTCTTCATAATCGATCTCATTCTCTTGTGTAAAACATTTTGTAACAAGGCAAGCTTTATAGTGATCAATGGAACCATCGGAGCAAGGCTTGATCTTGTAGATCTACTTACAACCAACCACAAATTTCTCAAGGAAAAGAGTCACCAAATCCTAAGTATGGTTTTTAGATAATGCATCAAGTTCCTCTTTCATTGTAATCTGCCATAAAGGGTCAGTGGAGGTCTCACGATAGGTGCAAGGCTCATGCAGTGTAGCAAGGGCAATGTAACAATGATAGTCAAGTAAATGTGCAGAAATGGATCTTACCCGAGTTGAGCAATGAGGTGGAATGTCTTGTGCAAGATCTTCAGACGAAGTAGGAGTAGGGGACCCAAGCTTAGGGTTGGGTAGCTCGTCTTCAACCAATTCATCTTCCACCTATTCATTAGAGGGTAATCTAGGAGAGGCATCAAAAATATCTGGTGCTTGGATAGAGAAGTCTATAGCAAGAGCAACTATAAAAGGAATATGTGGCTCATCTGGAAAAAGATCAAAGATATAGGAGGTAAATAGGGAGGCACGAAAGCGAGAGAGCTCAACAAAGGAGCATTGTTCCCAAAAGACAACATTGCAAGAGATACAAAGACGATGAAAGGCAGGATCATAACACCAATACCCCTTTTGAGTTTTGTCATAGCCAAGAAAACAACAAAGTTTAGACCGAAGCTCAAGTTTGTTATGCTCATGCAACTGAAGAAGAACGAAACAAGCAAAATCAAAGGAGCAAAGGTGGTGATAATCTAGAGGTGACCCAAAAAGGCGCTCATATGGAGTTTAATTTTGGATGACAGAACTGAAAATGTGATTAATAGCATGAACAGCATAAAGAACAGTTTCACCCCAAAAAGGAGCAGAAACTTTGGCAGAGAGAAGAAGAGCACAAATAGTGTCAAGAACGTGACGACATTTTCGTTCAGCTCTACTATTTTGCTGAGAGGTACTCGGTTAAGTAAGTTGATGAATAGTGCCATAGGAATACAAAATAGCTTGGAAAGCATATTAAGTGTATTTAAGAGCATTATCAAATCGAAAAATTTTGATGAGTAAGAAAATTGAGTTTCAACCATTTTTGCAAAATTACAATATATTTGCAATAATTCAAAACGATATTTCATATTGAAAAATCCAACAACAACAAAAATAATCATCAACAAAAACAACAAAATATCGAAATCTACCAATACTAGAGACAAAGGAAGGCCTGCAAACATCAAAATGAATTAGGTCAATGATATCGTGGACATTGATTCACTAGTATGGAGAGGCAAAGCTAGTTGTTTTCCTAACTGATATGAAACACAATCAAAATTTTCTGTGAAAACTAAACCTAACAAACCTCTAGAAGCCAAGTGTTATACCCAAGAGAAAGATGCGTGACCAAGTTGGGCATGCCAAAGTGCAAGAGAAGGAATAGAAAAAATTGCAGCAGCAACAAGTGGAAGACAAAGGTTATCCACAGGAAATACATGCCCAACTCTGGGATTGGTCCTAAGCTCCTATGCTCGGATCCTGCACAATACACCCAGAATAATCAAAGTTAATGTGATAACCCAACTCAGTTAATTGTTCCACAGAAAATAAATTGTAAGAAAGGTTAGGAATATTAAACACCCCAAGAACCAAGAGGTTAGAGGCCAAGATAAAACATATATTATGACCAAACATTGTGAAACCATTTGCTATGCAAATATTGAAAAGGTGTGGTGCAAGTTTGAGTTGAGAAAATAAGAACAAGTGAGGTGTAATGTGATTGCAACAAGTAAAATCTATAAGCCAAGAGGAATGAGACATACCAGATAAAACTAAGAAAGAAGAGAAATAAGATGCATTACCAACCATACATATGGTAGCGATGATGTTTTGAAGGTCAATTATGGAAATTGTGATAGTGGATCCAGAAAACTTGGACTTTGTGGAGATGGGAGCCATTGGTTGAATACTAGTGTTAACAACAGTAATAGCAGAAATGGAAACAGATAATTTGTTATGATGATAACAAGTCTCAATGGTATAGTTAAGACGTTTGCAAACTGTTTATTGGATTGTCGGCGATGTTTATTGCAATAAGAAGAAGAGCTATCATTGTTCCTCATTTAAAAGCAAAATGTACAAAAATGGACTACAAAAATGAAATCTACACGAAAAACTTGATAAGGAGCACCTGGATTGCAAAAAGTCAAACGGGCAAAAAGTCAAAGTCAACGCTTAAAAGGCGGCGATTAATGGTCAACAACGACAATAAACGATGATGACGTTAGTAGGATGACATAATCGATGACTAGGTGCTGACATAAGCAAGCTGACATGGCACTAATTGGGTGCTGACGCAAGCAAGATGACATGGCGCTAACTGGATGCTGATGTCAACTAGGGCTGACGTGGCAATAATGACATCACGGATGATGTTAGCCTGGACTAGAGGACAACGCGTGAGGTGCGTGACTTAGGTGCAAAATATTTGGGCAGAGCATGAAGGCTCCGATAAGGGTTAGGTTTCCACGGTGAGGCAGATTGGCGAAGGACGATCACAGTGGTACCTACAAACACACAATCGGAGCAAGTTTCACGGCGGCGACGATATGGCAATGGTCTTTACAGTGTGAGACTCCTGAATGGCGGTGGCTGGAAGTCCGAAACCAGAGACGTCAGGGACTCAACGATGAATGGTTGCAATGGCTACTGTGACAGTGGAAGCGACTATGAATTTAGAGTAACACCAAAGAAAGACAAGACTGCAAAGAAAAATGTTAAAGCAATAGCTCTGATACCATGTTAGAAATACTGAATGAATGTATTGTATTTCTCAAGTAATAAAATATACATGAATGTCTTTATATAAAAAGCAGAATGTGAAGTACAAGTATGTCTGCTATACAAATAAATAAGATAGGCCTAAGACCCACAACCTACTACACGATAACAACAAGTCTGTTCTGTTTGGGTGGCTAGTGATTGAGAATTGTTTCCTTCCATTTTTGTTGTTGAGGTAAATCGCAGGTAACAACTTATATCTCCCATGGCCTAATTCATGGAACTTGATTAACTTGTTGCAGGTTAACTTTGTCTTCGTCTTTGCAGTTTTTAAAAAAAAAAAACTGTCTTCGTTGGATTGTTGCTTGCCAAGTTGGTCTTGCCATGACCGAGCTGTGAACATTTTTTTTTTTTCTTTTTTGAAGTAGTTAGCATACTTTATATATATATATATATATATATATATATATATGTTGCCACATAATAATATACTGCGACCCTAGCTCAAACTTGACTCACCCAACTAGGGGGCGTTGTCACTTTGTCACGAGCATATTTGTATGATACAGAAATGGAAAATAAATAAATAAAAGAAGAAGATTAAGACAAAAGTTTTTTTTTTTAATTTATTCCATCCTTTTCGGCTAAAATCCCACAAGTTGGTAGCCTAGTACCATAAAACAGAAAACCCAAATTTATTGTGGATATGGTTTGAGAAAATAAGGCCTAATATCCCATTTCTAGCCCAATAGAATAGGAACTGGAGTAGTATATGTTATTTAATTAAAATGCAGGATTGGGCCGTAGGATTGGGCCGAAGGTTAGATATGTCTACAAGTTTAAATTATATCTTTTTAAAAATTAAAATAATTAATATTTAAAATAAATAAACCTTGTATAAATTATACTTAGGCCATGAGCCCACGATCCACTAAAGTTTTTCATGGCCTGTTCAAGAAACAAACCATTGAATACTAGTCTCAGGGCAAATAAAAATACTGGTGTACTCTTACTTGAGCTATTCCGCATCATAATTAAAAGTTTGAAACTATAAACCACCCTATTCTGGGCATGATTTTAGAAGGAAAAGCAAAACCAAAAAATTCTGGGCACAGGATCAATCAGTAATTTTCTTTCTCAATAAGTAAATAAATAAACAAAATCAGGATTTTTTTTTAAGAAGTAAAAATATGGAATTTGATATTACGAAAAAAAAATTTTATATGCATCATAATTATGTGAGAAGAAGGATTAAAATCCTAAAAATGTCCATTAAAATCACTAAGAATTGACGTAAAAGTCATTAGAAACAAAACAACTTAGGTATTGTTTGAAAAGCGTTTAAGTTGAGCGTTTTAGCATTTGTGTCCATCACGCCGTGGGTCCCACAGTTACAGTGCCCACTACAGGAAACGCGCAACTTCTAGCTGAAACACGTAAAGGAATTTCTAAACGCACCGAAACAATACTGTGCATGTACTGTTCATGGACACCAAGAACAAAGGAAATGCATTGCATCTGCATAAATGAAATCCCTGAACGCACCGTTTCAAACCAACAGTACTAGCACGCGTGTACTGTTCTTTTTATTTCACTGTACGTGTACAAACGGTGCGTTTTGGGTCACTTAAACTTGGGATATTTTCTTCTTCACTGATCTAACCCAAAGAAGCAAAGGAAAAAATACAAAACGGTGCACACCACAACGGCTATTTTCGCATCAGCCCCTTCTTTCTCTCAACTACCGTGGCAGAGATGTCTTCAATGCGCTTCATCAATACTCCGTCCTCTTCCTCTTCAATGAATTGCATCTACCCACCCACCAATAATCCATCAAAACAGAGGAAAAACCTACATTGCAAACCCATTACATGAAACAAACCCACCCAATCCCCTCTGTTCTTCCTTTGCTCGAGCTCACCTTCTCTCTGCTTGGGATGTCGTTGCCGTCATTGTGGGTCTTCGCATTCACGAGTAAGTTGTGTCTAACTTCTCATACTCTCTGATCTGTTAGTGTGTGGTTATATTATTTTCCATGAGGCTTCAATTTCTGGTTTTTTGTGTTCAACATTTGTGTGTGTGGTTTTTGTGTTCAACTAGTTTGTGTAGTGTTTGTGTTTGCCATGACACTAGTATGTGGACTATGTGAGTTTACTTTGCATTTTTCATGTGGGCATGTGAAACCGATTGCATATCATTTACACGAACTGCTTGTTGAAATGCCTCAATAAGTATAGAAGGAAGTTGTAGCAAAAATGGGTAAGGGGAATAAGGGGAAATTGAAGGACGGTGCTGATGATGCGAGACCTGATTGGAAAGAATCGAAGGAACTAAAAGGTTTTTGTGATTTGTGTATTGTTCAAGTCCTAGAGGGCAAAAGGAAGGGAGGATATTTGAGAAGGGAAAGGGTTGATGCAATGATTAAGCAGTTGGAAGAAATGAGAAAAGTGGTGACTCACCAATAGTTTAAAAACAAATAGGATCATCTGAGAAAAAATTTGAGGAAGTATAAGGACTGTTTTAAGCATGAGAGTGGGTTGGGTATTGATGCTGGAACTGGGAAGCTTGATGCCAGTGATGAGTTGTGGACCCGAAAGATTGCGGTGAGTTCACTTCACATAATTGTGAAAAACTCCATTGTTTACAACTATATTGTGTTCTAACTACTGGTTGTCTACATGTAGGCATGTCCCAACGCAGGAACCTTTAGAAAAAAAGGTATGCTGAATCTTGACTCCATGGACATCATGTATGGAGGCACAGTTGCAACGAGAAAAAATACATTCTGCACGAGTGGTCAAATGCCAAAGGAAAGCACCGAAGGGTCCAGGGACCCCGTTGATAGCAAAGAGTTTGTTAACCCCCAATGTCAGCCCTCTGTGAATGTTGACCCAATGGAGGTTGAAGACCCATCATTGTCGAGGGCAGGACCAGCAATAGATAAGGGGAAAGGCTTCGCAAGCAGTGTCCACCTTGTCAGGAGAAGTTGCAAGAAACCAAGAAAAAAATGTTCAGTTGTGTAAGAGCTATCCGACTCTTTGAAAAGCATCTCAAATGTTATTGTTGAAAGTAGAACTATAAGTACTCATCCACCAATTGCTTCCACAGCAGCTATTGAGTTTAAAGAAATTCTAGACATGGTGTTGAGTATTCCCGGGGTGCAATCGAGTGATCGTCTTTATATGTTCAGCACCTTCTTCTTCATGGAAAAAGCAGAGAATAGGAGCATCTTTGCAACACTAGTTCATGACAAGGACATCCAGTTGAAGTGGCTAGAAATGCAGTTCCAAAGAAACCCTTAATTTCATTTTTCCTGAACGAAAGGGGATTATCTTGATAAGGTTGCTTAAATTTGGTGTTGCGTAGTAATTGGATTTTCAAAAATGTACCTGTTGCACTCTTTTCTTGTTTATTTTTTATTTTTTATGTGTGTTCACAATGTCTTTAAAATTTAGTGTTAAAAAACTTTGGCCTTTCTTGATTAGTGTCCTCATCTTGATTTGGATATAATTATCATGTACTCATCTTTTACATTCTGCTAGGAAGTACTATAGTTCTATATTTGTGCTAGGAAGTAATACAGGAAGTGCTACAGTTCTATATGAACTCCTTGATTATTCCATGATAGGCTGAGATTATTACATTGGCCTTAAAATGAATGACATTTTCCATGTGCCATTGTTGTTATGATTCTTCAAAAAAAAAGTTTGGTTTTTAAGAAAAACCGTCCTTATATTATAATGTATATAAATCTAGGTTTGTGTCTCTTATATTAGCATACTTCAACATCATCACTGATAATTTGGATTTTGGACCAAGCTTTCTATTTAATGTTATAGACCATATATCTGAATTGCCCGAACCTATTCGTACAACACACCCTGCAGAAGTGCTTTATATTTTGTAACATACATGATCTGATGAAGTAGATAATTCTTAGTGTTTTACTTTTAGTGCGCACATATTATTTTGTACCACACACACACACACACATATATATATATATATATATATTATGCTTTTGTTTTCAACAAATAAAGCAATGTATGAAAATGAGACAGATTGCATAAAATGAAATTGTGTTGAACTATAAAAAGAGTAATGGAAAGTGTACAAGAAAATTGGATTGACAACTGATCATATCATTGAATGTGTTTGCCAATTTGTAGTTAATCTGCTCTTGAATTGGTGTAGTCTGAAATTTTTTTAATTAATATAGGTTGGGCAAGGTTCCTAAACTTTTGGTTGTGACTTGTGCCTTGTGGGTTGACACATGACCTTAGTTTTACATTCAAAGCTTATATTGGTAAAAGCTATAAAAATAAATAAATAAATAAAATCCAAATCATATGTATTGGTGTCAAAATCACAATGGCGTCACAGAAATGGAAACATGGAGTTACACAATACAATTTATAATAAGAAACTCCACTAGAGCAAAATTAATTTTTCTGTTTTTCACTTGTGAGTTTTACATGTAGTTTATGCAAATGATTTAAGATTTTCTTTTTCAAATAACATCAAAATCACTATATCAAATGCTTGGAGAAAGAAGTGTATGAAGTGTGATGAAGAAATGAAGCAATTATGTCTCTCCTATAGTCCTGTCTACTTTTACAGTTCTTAGAGGGAAAGGGAGATTCAAGCTGATTGGATACTATTAGGACTTTGAATCAAATCACTCAAGTCATACACAAATATCAGTGGAAAGTTAAAAGTCAGAAAATTTTATACACCAACTTACTAAAATATTTTAAATTGGTTGCATTTGTTGTTTTCCTATGACTTCTATGCTGCAATATTTGGTCTTAATTGTGCTATAATATTCCTGGGTACTATTCACACAGCCCCTACACAGCCCTGCTAGCCTCTCTCTAATTCTTCTTCTTCCCTGTGGTATTGCTTTATATCCAATTGACTGGTGAATATGTGTGTATTGGTCAGATAACGCAATTCTAAATCTTCTAGAAGGATTAGGCCATATTTTCCAGTATCCTTGGCTTTCCACAGACAGAAAAAGAAAGAAGTTTGAAGGCATACAAAAGGATGGATTTGGTAAACGACTCAGACTTCAACCTGGCCAACGACATTGTACTTGCAGCATATATAGCTAGATGTGCATGTGTAGCTTACGTGGAGACCTATATGACCAAAGTACCAATGCATACAAATATACAAACATGGTATGAATGGGTACAGTATACATTAAATGGAAATGAGCAGAAATGTTACAATGTCTTTAGAATGTCAAGCCATGTGTTTCGACAATTGTATAATACATTCCGCACTTAATATGGATATAACGATACCAAAAGAGTTTGCTTGGAAGAGTCCGTGGCAATGACATTGGTGGTACTTGGTCATGTCTCGGGTAACAGAGTAGTGCAGGATAGATTTCAGCATTCGGGTGAGACAGTGCATCGACACATGGCCACAGTAGCTACATTGTTAGCCACCGTTATGGTAGCAAACATTATCAAGCCTGTTGATCGTACATTTCATAACGTGCCAGAACATATTCAGCATTCAGATCGATATTGGTCACATTTCAATGTACTTTGTGAATTTGGTATCTTGACTTGATTTTATTCAAATTATTGTTATGGTCATATCACGTATACATTTTCACATTGTATTTTTGTGGCAATAGTTAGCGTTGCATTGGTGCGATTAATGGGGTCCATGTTGAAGTGGTCGTACCAGTTGATGAGCAACACCCGTATAGAGGCAAGAAAGGGATCATAACAACAAACTGCATGTGCGCATGTGATTTTGATATGAAATTCACATTCGCGTGTGTTGGATGAGAAGGGTCACCGCATGACACAAGGATATTTTTAAGCTGCTTCAATAATGAGAGTGCCAACTTCCCAAAACCTCCAACTGGTTTGTAAATATGCAGTATAATTGGCAGTATTAAAGTATGTATTATATAGTGAAAATTTTAATGTACTAAACATGTAATTTTGTAAGAAAGTACTATCTTGTTAGTTCAGGGTACCCTATGAAGCAAGGCTTCCTAGCACCATATAAGGGGGAAAGGTACCACATCCCCAAATTTGAGTGAGGTGAAGAGCTGCATCGTCCAGAGGAAAAATTTAATTATCTCCATTCATCACTTCGTTATGTCATAGAATGAACTTTTGGAGTTTGGAAAAATAAATGGAGAATTTTGAGAACTATGCCACCCTTTCACATACGCACTCAATGTCGAATCATAGTTGCTACAATGGTTCTTCACAATTTCATTAGAGCACATGAAAACAACGACGTTGAACATTCCAAATCTGCAGGGGGCACATATGGACGTAGTGAGAGAGGTCATTACAATGCCATGGCAGATGTGATCTCAATGTTGGATGAAGATGAGATGAAAGAGGTTTGTGACAATATCACAAAATCGATATGTAGGATGCGTCCATCATAGGACTTAAGTTGTTACGGAAGTTATATTCCCCTTAATTGATTATGGTGACTATTATTTTTGTCACAATAGAAATTAGTATGGTTGTAAATACCATTAACATTATGGTAATTTTTGTGGGGACCATAACTGATGGTTCACAAACTTGAATATATAATACTATTTTGTTTTATGTTGATTTTGGCAAGCAGAACTGATGGCTCACACAACTTAATTGTAATACCTTTAATTTATGCATTTGTATATATCATTACATGTGAAACTAATGCAATCTTGCAACAGTAGATGTCAAGCTTACAAGGGACTTCTAAATAGACTCCAATCTTATTTGAACAAGAGATAAACTCAATGGATTTTAAGGATCAAATGGGTAGGTTTTAAATTGTTTTGGACCTAGTTGGTATTATTACAAACCTCAGGGCAGGTTTGTGGAATTTACCTTTTTTTTTTGGTCATGTGTGGCACACCTGTCACACCCCAAATTCTTTCTATTTTCCTAGGATTTGAATTCAAGAAAAGCTACTACGCCATGCTAATTCTTCTAAGAGCATCTACAGCAGTGAAGCTAAAAATTTAGCTATTTGGCACCACAAAAAGTTACTTCATCTATTTTACATACTCACTTTACAAAACATACAGCAGCAATGGATTTATTTTAGCTTTCAACACAATAAAATAATATATTTACTACAATAAACAACAATCACAACCACTCGCAACCGCTATCACTGCCACTACCACTGTCGCCACCGACTCTTCCACCGCCACCACCACTCGCAATCGCTACTGCTACTGCTGCCACCACCGCCACCATCGTCGCCGCCACCAACTCTTCCACCGTCAATGCCACCGCCACTACTGCTATCACCGACTCTTCCACCGCCGCCTCCACATGATAGCAGAAATACTTAATTTGACATGTAGCTTAATCTCACTGATAAAGAAAACAACAAATTCATTTTTGAGCATCTCAAACCAAACTAAAAATTTCTCATTAAAATAAAATCAATAAACAGAAAATCAGCAAGAAGCAAAAACAGAAATAAAAAAAAATTGTAGCCTTCGCACACAGAAAATTCCCAAACTAACATTTAAAAACAAAAACATTGAAAGCTCGGATTTGTGTTAAAGAACACAAAAGCTGTTTAGACACCAAATTAAAAAAAAATTTACGACTCGGTTGATATTACTCTAACTTAAACTAAGCGCGGAATAGAGTAAATGCGAGCGAACAAACAATACAACTACTCTAAGCCATATTCATTAAAGCACAGCAGTAAAATGAAAACTAAAAGAGTAGGGAAGAGAGTGCAAACATAATATAACACTCCGATGTGTTATTGAAGAGGAAACCGAAGAACTTGGCGAAAAACGTCTCCGCCACCCTCCAAGCGGTAAATCAATCCACTAGACAATAAGTTGGAATACACAAATAGCAAAAGACCCTCCATGCCTAGTCTACCTAGTGCACCTAAGCCCTTCAAGCTCTTACTCTAACAAGGCTTCTCGGAACCATGTCTTGTCTAGCTTTCTGGATCCCGCAATGCGCTCGATTGTATCCGCCAAAGCTTCACTTCTTCCAATGCTTGGCTTCTTCCAATGCTTCCTAGCAGCACCAAAAACTCACTGGACACTCAACATGGGTGTGGTAGGTGTTTAGGCTATCAACCTCTCAAGGATTTGGAAATGGAAAGGTAGGAGTAGAGGAAAACCACAATGGATGGTGTAGAAAATTGTGGGTATGACAATCTCACACTCTCAAGGGTTTCAGGCTAGGGTTTTCTTTTCTAAAAAGCTCCTTACTCAATATGTGAGTAATAATGGTATATATAGTGTGTATGAGGATATAGTGTAGCAGATAGGACAAAATAACAAAACAAACTATTTCGCAAGTATCTTGCAGGAAGGCCTTACCCGTGAGACACTTGTGAAAACCAGCTGTCACCATCTGTCATAACTCGTCGCATTCCAGTCATGTGCAGGGCACATGCATCACTTCATAGGATGTCTAGTCGCAAGCTACCCGCAAAAACTCCTTTAGTCTTCAAAAGATGCCTTGAGTCTTCACACTCTCTCTCTCACACACAACCCTTACAAATAAATCCCACATAAAATACAGGGTACACAAGATTGAATAAAGATACAATTAAATTTGGTACGGAATTAAAGCCAACACAAAATAGTTGTAAATCACAACTTTACAAACATAAATTCCCGCAAACAGAAAATTCCCAATTCATTCCAATCCTCATCTCACAACTCACAACAAATATTATATGAATCAAAACTGAGTAAATCACAACTCATTGAAATAAGGCATGAAGCAAAAAATAAAAATAAGGTAGTAAGCAAGTTTCAAATCCAAATCAAATGAATGGATGCTCTAAATTTACTGCTCTATTCTATCCATTCATCAATTCAACTTACCAAAGCATGGATAAGTTTGTTGAGATCAAATGACAGAAATTTTCATTGAACAAGAACAACAAAAAAATCATTGCATCTAAATTTTATTTATTTTATATATATAGATACACACACATATCCAAATCAAAAATTCCAAGCATGTAGATGAAGAAGACAAGACAACTAACCTGAAGGCAAGTCGAGTCAGAGGTGTGGATCGACGACGGGACAGAGAGGTGAGAGTTCAGTGGTGAGAGTTTTAGAGAGTGAGTTTAAGAGAGTTAAAAGCATTAGAGAAGTTGATCGGAGCCATGGGTCTAAGGCTGATTGGCGGCTTAGGAGTTCGGCGAAGTGGGTCGGCTGGTGGGTTGGTGACATCTAGCTCCGGTGGGCAGTGACGTTGAGGATTGAGTCGAGCCGACAGTGGTGAGACAAAGAGGTGAGAGTTTGAAAAAGTGAGCTTGAGAGAGTTTTGAGAGAATGTGAGACAGAGAGTTGAGAGCTTGAGAGAGTGAGTCTGAGAGAGGCATGGTTGGGAGAATAAAAGAATATAAAAAAAAAATAAACAAACATATATTATTTTAATCCGGCTGAGATTAAAAAAAAAAAATTAGCTCTCAACTATAGTGCACAGCTATATATAGTTGTGCATTGTAGCAATGAAGGTAAAAATTTTACCTTTAGCTCCACTGCTGTAGTATGGATTTTTGTGTTTTGGTTCAGCTAAATAGCTATTGCTAAAATAGTTATATAGCTATTTAGCTTCATTGCTGCTAATGCTCTAAGGCCCTTTCTTAAGAAATAGCTCATTTCCTTCATCATTAGGGCCGCCAAATTGTAATGCTCACCAAATTCCAAGCCCAAAATCTCCTTCCTTTCCCCTTCCATATCCGCCATTCACGCCTAATCAAACATACTAAACTCAAACTCATAGGGATATTCCTTTATTTTATAGACTAGTACCAATATTTCCATGGATGGTTACGATGCCTCCTTTTCACTGGAGTTTGATATTTTCGTGGACTATCAAGGAGATGGCATCTACTTGATGCATCCAAGTCGATCCTATTTTGCATTTGGCGGTGAGGTCCGTAATGAAGAACTCAGTCAAAGATTCCATTAGGGCAACTTCACACATTGGTTAGGAAACCAATACTTCCCTATTATTTTTGTTGTGGTATGCTCATAACGGTTTTTATTATCTTCATTGATGCCCAATTGAGTGACCATCTTAAGAGCGCATACATTTAGGGAAAATCCTACATCGACAAACAACAGTGGGATATTTATACCTCCTATTTCATTACATGGAGAGCCTTGGGATGGTTGGTACCCTCAAGTGGCAAATCTTTATTGGCAAAAGTAATTTCAGGTCTATCCAACGGGTGTTAAGATTTTGCTCCAAAGTCATTGACGTTGACAGTTCCTTCTTTTCTAGCTACAGATTGTAATAATGTAAATCGATACGTGTGGGAGGTCATTAGTAATCCCTAAAGGAATATATTAGCTCGAGTCCACTTCATTTGACAGAGTATCAAATCATCCTATTCTAGGGATGGTAAAATCACCCCTCCCGCTTGACCCACCTTATCTTGCTTTACTCTATATGAATATTTTCTACCCTAAAGAGGTCAAGGGACATGTTTTTTTTCTACCGCAACCTGTCTTGCACCACCTCAAACGTATATATACATATTTTACTTAATATATCTTCAGATTTTTTATATATATAATTTAATTTTTTTTCTTTATAAAAGCTTGGATTTGAGTTAAAAACACAAGAGCTGTTTAAATCCCAAAATAAAATATTACGGCTCGGTTGAGTTTACTCTAACTTATCTAAGTATGGAACAAGAGTAAATGAAAAAATCAACCGATACTACTCTAGTGCATAAATATGAATAACAAACAATAAAAGTAAAACACAAGAGTAAGAGAAAAGAGATGCAAACACAAGATAACATACCGATGTGTTATCGAAGAGGAAACCGAAGAACTCAACGAAAAACCTCTCCGCCACCCTCTAAGTAGTAAATCGATCCACTGGAGAATAAAGTTGAAGTACATGAATAATAAAAGACCCTCCAAGCCTAGTCTACCCAATGTACTTGAGCCCTCCAAGCTCCTACTATCAATGGACTTTTTGGAGTCATGTCTTCTCTAACTTTCTGGATCCCGCAATACGTCCGATTGCATCCGCCAAGCCTCACCGGCTTCTTTTGGCAAATCCCCAAAGCTTCCCAAGTTCCAAAACACTTACTACACTCTAAAAATGTGTGGGTTGTGTTTGGGTACAAATCTCCTCTCAAAGTATGGCAATGGAAGAGGGAATGAGAAGAGGCTACAATGATTTTTCATTAAGAATGGCTAGCTCTCTCTCTAAAAGATGGGTGTGTGTGTGTGTGTGTGTGTGTGTGTGTGTGTGTTATAGAAAACCTATCTAGTTTTTTTTTTTTTTTCTCTCTCTCTCTGAATGGTCTCCTCACACATTTGTGGGTAATTAGGGTATATATAATATGGATGAAGGGTAAAAAAGTCACAATTAAAAATCTTCCAGACAGAGAGCTTCGTGTGTATCTCACGGGAAAGCCTTACTCGCGAGACACTCACGAAATCCTCTAGGCTAACACGACTCTTCAATTTCCAGCGTGTGCCTCTCACGAGCCCTTTTTGCGAGATACTCTTCTTACGAGCTACTCGCGAGCCAATAGCAAAAATGCACTGATTCTTCATTTCAAGTTTGATTCTTCGCCAACTTAATACTAAACCCAATACAATAAAATCCTGTTAAATACAATAAACAAAATAAAGCAAATACAACACTTTTTATCATGGAATAAAGCCAACATAAAACATAATTGTAAATCACAACTTTACACTTTATATATCCTTATTATAATTTAATTTTTTATTCACATTCGACTACGATCACTAAAATATTTGTCTATCTTTCTCACTTAATACTATCATGGTCAACTTTTTCCTTATGTTTCATCTTTATCTCATCAATGTTAGATTTTAGCCATAATCTTCTATTCTTCATAGTCCTTTTTTCCTCCAAATCCCATACGCTTTCTTCTCCATCAACCACAAGCTTCTTTCCTTGAAATATTTTCATTCTCTCTACAATCTATGGCCTCTTAGTGAAATGAGGTTTGATCATCTACCATCTTCTTCATCGTTCCATCAACTAGACCGCTGTAGATATCTTCATTTGTACTTGACCTTGTATGACTTTACAGAGACTTTGATTGTAGACTGAGCCCAAAAAAATCGAGCTTTGCTTCTTGTTGGTGGAAGCAATCAACAAAAGGGTTTTTTATCAAATGTTTTAAGAACCTTTTTCTTTCCCTTTAGGCCAGAAAGAAGTCCCTTTGTACTCACTGGTGATTGAGAAATGTTTCTTTAAACAATTATTTCATATATTCATTGTATTAATTAGACATCTTATAAGAACAACCATACCACATCATGGATAGTTTTCTAAAATACAAAAAGTGCTAAATTTTGCACCTTTTAACCCAAAAACCGTTCACATTAGTCTTTATAAAAATGTCTAAATATATGTGCACAATGATCTTGTAAATGAACAGTAACCGTGTATATATACATGATTACTGTTCACTGTGTAAATAATTTTTTTTATTCTTTTTTCTCTCTCCTCACTTACTTTTTCTCATTTCCTTTCTCACCTCACTCTTATGGTTACTGTTTACAGTGTTAAAAAAATATATATTTTATTTGAATAAATGTGTATAATAGACAAATAAATATTTTATAAAAATAAGTGTGTAAAATAAAAAAAAAATTTAAATATGCAAAATGGAAAAAAATTTGCAGACAATGATGCTCTAATATGTAGAATTTTTGGGTGTGTAGATCCCATAAATTGTAAGAAATCCTATGCGTGCATTATACGTTATACCCTAGACTAGCTAGAATTCTAGGACTTTGGGTAATGTTCCTAAAAAATAGGCAAAAAATGGGTACCGTTAGCATTAACTCATAGCCATAAGTGTTACTAATGGACCCCCACACTTAAAAAAAAAAAAAAAAACTCTTTTATTTGTTTTGTATTAGGTTGTTGACTATGATAGTTATTTTTTTATTTTTTAACTTGAGCATTAGGTCCAATTGGTTCGGAGTAGGCAAACAATGACAAAGTGCAAGTTTTGTTGAGTGGGAATGTGTATGTTTTTTTTATAATAGAATGTGTATGTTTAAATCCAAGACAAAGAACCAAGTATAACTTAATAAAAAAGGAGTTTTTATTTTCTCAATTCCTTCTTAACTCCACCTCGACCCAATGAGGTTGTTTCTCGACCCCACGAGTGCTCAAATCAACAACGTAAAAAGTCTAATAACTTGTATGTTTCAAACCCAATTTGAGTCCTGCTTCTTAGGACACAAAATGGACATAATAAGTTGATCCTAGAGAGTTTTTTTTTTTTTTTTTTTTTTTTAAAAGAGAGAAATCTTATTTTATGTGGCTAGAGTTTTTTAACCAAGATTATCTCAATTAATTTCACCATACTAGAGATATTCAAGTAGAGATAAAGATCAACTCGTGAAGAAGCTGGAAAAGCCATAACACCTACCACATACTTGCTACTATGAAGAAAAACTCCAAAATATTCTTGAAGTCGATTGAAGGTTCCGGTCATGATCACAAGTGCATCATCCGTGGAGGAAATCCATATAATTGAAGAGTTCTAACGTTCTAGTGTAGTGAACGGTTTTTATCGTAAGTTGTCTAGGGGTTGTAGAGTCTATGAAAAGGTTCTTCCTAAGTTTGTAAAATTTCTCTTACTATAGTGGATTTGTTTCATTGGAAAAGGTTTCCTCCGCAATGTTTTTTCCTTCGGAATAGTTTCCATTGGTTTTCTCTGCGTCACAAAATTTTGTCTTTATTTTATATATATATATATATATATATATATACAAAATAGAAATTTTGCTTTAACCTAATCTAAGTGTATATGTGTGTAAAACTCCATTCTGAAAATTTGAACCATGTCTCTTGCCTCCTATACCCCACAAGCACTTATACTTGTGAAGTGACCATCGCCCCAAAGGTGAGCGATAGTATCTTCATTGTATTTGATTTTGTACAGTTGGTGACATATTATTTAATTTTCCATTTAATGCTTACATTGTTTACATGAAAATTGATATTGGCATAGTTGAATTTAATGATCAACTATTTCAGTAAGTAATCAACCAAGATCTACATCCCTAAAGTAAAAAAGCATGGACATGTGGATCACAATGAAAACTTCTGGTTGGTTAACTGGTTTCTTTCTAAAACCTCATGATAGGCCGAATTCAATTTTTTTTACAGCATGGTCCGATGTGAGGATAGGTCCTTGTCTAGTCATCTCAAACCCGACCATTATAACCAAAATGTATCTAAATTATTTGCTTTATTATGTTATCCTTTCAACTTTCTGATAACTTTGCCTGCCATATTGATTTCTACTCAACTCTGAGTACTATTCAAAAGATTATCTAGGACAATAATAATAACAAGAAGAAAATAAAAAAAATAAAAAAAGAGACCAGGGATATGCTAAACTGAGGAGTGGAGGCACAGTTTTCCTTTCATTTTGTTTTCCAGAAGGGAAAAAAAAATTACGACAATAAAAAGGTTTAAATAAAAAGTAGGGGTGTTCTAGCTTCTGGATTTTATCAGTTTTATATTTTCCAATAAGACTTTTGGGATTTAATTAAAAGCGTGGGTTGTTGTCGAAGGGAGGACCATGACACCTAAGTCTATGAATCAATTTACCTTATGACCTTTCAGGGAATCTAATTTGGAAGCAAAAGCATATTAAACAAAGAGGCAATCATGTGTGCCCCTTACACGTCATATAGATGAATATCTGGAAGACACAACAAACTCTCTCTTTTTAGAACCACATATAGAAATGGACCCATACCCTCCCAAAACCCTAGCCTTCAAATTTCAACACCAACACCATCCCTCTCTTTTCTATTATTTGATCTCTTAGATAGTTTTTGGGGTAGCCATACACATATTTCCACATTAATTATTTTGCACTATCTAGACAAGTTAGCGTTTTTCCCATATAGAAAAAACCCTTTTACTGTACCTATTGGAAGATTAGATCATCCGTATCCTCTAGCATGATGGAAACACATCATAATATAACCTGTTTATTATATTTACTTCTCAACTTGTTTATTAATATGCTCCCCACCTATGCTAGACCAGGCCACCACTTCTTCTCTTTCCCAGGAAAGTAACGCAAAAGACATAGAAAATCCCATTGAAAAGAAAACTCAAAAGACACTGTCCCCTTCTTTCCTATGTTCACAATCACCTTCTAAAAGACACTGATACTCTTCGTGCGTGTACTTTGTGGTGAAGCTAATGTCAAAACCATGGACCTACATGTTAGCCAAACTGCACTACATGAATTAATATACAGGCAGAATTCTCTATCTCTTACCATGGGCTTGGATTTGGCCATAAGCTTCAAGGTCCAACAAATCAATTGAAATGTTTCCGGAATTTCAAGTTGCATCAAGCTAAGGTGTCAAAGTGTGTCTAGCTTGTGGCTTTGTAATCACAAAACTAGTCAATCCTACATCTCCTTTTTTCGATCCATCTTGTCATTCTTTTCAGCTTTGGATAAGTGCTATCCTGCCCAACATCATAACATCGTTAATTACATTCATTGTTGCTAACTTAATGTTAGTCAATATTGTTTAACCACCCCACCCCCCCCCCCCCCCCCCCCCCCAAAAAAAAAAAGTTATTCACCATTGTTAATTAAACCAAAGCTTGCCTGATGATTGTGCCGACAGTCTCTATCTTTTTGGGAAAGTGGTTACTGAGGCTGGTTCTAAATTCCTATAGATGTTTTGCTTTTCCATTTCGAAAAGTTATTATCAAGTGAACTGAATGGTTGTGTATTATAGTAAGTGGTTTTCGCGGTCTCTCTAACAAAACTCGTGTCTTTAAAAAAAATAATCTTTTTCTTTTTCTTTTAGGGGATGAGGGGGTGAAATCAAAAGTTGAAACCTAATGCTGTTTATACTTTATACAGCTAAACGCAATCCAAATTGTGATTCCCATTTCATTGTGTCAATGATGGTGAATGTACATAATTCAGTTTTTTTTTTTTTTTCCTTTTCTAAATGTACAAATTAAATTCCTATTCCCTGGTCTCAATGACGTTGAACTCGGAGAATTTTCATCTTGCGCACTTGTGCTGCTCTTTAAGCGTTTTAGATTTCATATAATTAAAATGGTCGAGTTCAAACAATCAGTTCATATTATGTACGTCACCTAAAATTTATGTTTAAGTGCTGATGGTCTGACAAGGATTTTTAGTCGTCCTGTAATTAAGTATCCAATATTTAATGCGTATAAAGCCGTATCCAAATTCATACCTATCCATTGAGAGTTTCCAAGCAAAAATACATTTTCAAACGCATTGAATCAAACCAAACCAGCAACTAAAAGAAAAAGAAGAAAAAACGAAGTTAAAGAAAAAAAAAATACAGTTTTTGCAAATGTATATAACATTGTAAACATTTTGTGTGTCTACAATGTAAGTTAAGAATTTTCCTAATGAAAAAACATGTAAAATGTAGTAGTCACTGCCAAGATTAGCCACCCTCCCATATTGAAGAGCTAAACAGATTAGTAAAACCTTAGAGCTAAAACCTATTCCATCTCTCTACCTTCTCCCTCTCCAACTGCCAAATTAAATGACCGGAAACTAAAACCATCACACAAAATCATTGGAGCATACTCAAAATCTCCAAGAGGCCTTGGAGTGACCAAGGAGACTTGGTTTTACAATTCGCAATTCAACTCATAGATCCAGAGACTAACAAGTAGAAAAGATTAAAGAAATTAGTTGCTAGCATGAGCTAAAGGCTCAAATACTTGGTCATTATTTAATTTGATGGGTTTTGTGATTTGTTCTACAACTATTTTTGTTAATGGATTTTTTGGTGTTATAGGCCCTAGAGAGTTTTTCCCACCCGTTCTCAGGTTTTTCTATCTGTAAACACTTCAGTATTCTTGTGGGTGTGATTGTTTATTTGGGTTTTTTTTGTCATGTCCATGATAATGTTAATTGGATAATTACTTTTAAAATTTTTGAGTTTAATTCAATAGTTAGCTTAAAATTGGCTATAGACGCTATATCGAGGTCTAAATTGCATTAACTCTCAATTGGTATCATAGCATTGGTATACTTGTGTTTGAATTCATTTCTTACTGTGATACTTGACCTCATTGTCATGGAGAGTGTTGGATGTGAAACGGTATATGTTTGTGAAAATGAATCTATGTGTACATCTAGGAATACACAATATAATATGCTTAGAGTTGGTAAAATCAAAGAAACATGCTAAAAATTTATCATGAGGTTGAGAAAGAGTGAAAATGAAAATATCCTTTTGCAAGATAAGTTGGTTGAGTCAAATTTGTTGGTAGATAGAGATAAAGAAGAGAATATGGCTCCTGGTAACAAAATTGCTTGATTGGAGAGAAGATTGAACTCCCCCTAATTGTGTAAATCTCCCAATAGGAAGCATGCTTGTTTTAATGAGAAATTAATGTGTTTCCCATGTGTCTTGTTGTGCATAGTGCATTCAAAGTTTTTAACTCATGATTGTGGTATCTTGATAGAGGTTGCGCTACACACATAACAGGTATTAAGTCTCCCTTCAAAGAACTTTAGGAAGGGATAAGTGGCTTTGCGAAATTTGGTGATGAGAGTAGATATCAAGTGCTAGGAAAAGGAACAGTTATCATTCTTGGATTATCGGTTCTTAAGGATATGCCGTATGTTGATAGGTTAAAGGCAAATCCCAAATTTTTTTTTTAATGTACAATTTTTAAAAAATTTGCTTTTTTATAAATAATTATACTTTTTTTCAATATTTAACAAATAAAATTTGAAAAAAAGCTAATCCAAATTAAATCACATTAATATAATAGAACTACAATAGTAAGTAGTACTTTTACACACACACACACACAAAAAGGAACACGTTGTAAGTCTTTAACCTAACTCATCAAACTGATTAATTGGTGCATGCATATAGTACGGTGGTTTCTAGAAGGATTAGAAAAGTTATCAGTCATATGTTGATGAAGTCAAATCATATAGATAACAAGTTTATAACTTTGATGCGATGAAGATTGTGGACTAGAAAATACATCCACCTAGAAATTAGTTAATCTAGTACTCATAGTTCAAGACGCCTAATTAAACCGGAAAACAAAATAAATCAATATGATTTTTCATGATTTTAATCTGTTTGTACTTGAAACTAGCACGCGTGGCCTCTCTCTCTCTCTCTCTCATTTGATGATTTAAATCGGTTTGTGAAAAGAACTTGCAGTATAGCATGGTCTCTCTTCCTCTCTTAATTAATTTTACCACCTTTTTCCCTCCCTTAATATTATTGAAACGGGTACTTAGAGTTAATTACGTGCGTTATTTGCATGAGCTTGTGGATGCAAATCCTGAATTACGTACCAATTATTGTACTTTAAGTTCTTAATAGTGACTCCAATCAACTAATTATTTGCTCTTGTGGTTGTGGTTAATGTAAATAAGGGTCCTATAGCTTCTTGATTGTTTAGATAGAGAGTAGATTGACTCAATTAGACATTCCAAACTAACACCAAAATAAATAGCACTGTTGTAGTTGACAGAAAGGAGTGTAATATAGTGAGTGGACAACTGGACATGGACAGGTACCAAAACCTGTTATAATTAACCAGACAGGAGAAAATTATTGGATTTGGACCCAGAAAAGTGAAGTGATCCTTTATTTTTCAACTAGAGGTGAAAATCAGTATCCATGATTGTGAAAGAAGGTAAACTAAAAGAGTGCAAGGTCACGACGTCATCGAAGAATTTATTATTCTGAGAAGAAAAGAAAAGTTAGAGACAAGGAGGAAAAAAAAAAAAAAGAGTTACAGAGAAAGCACATCCATTCAACATGAGGAAAATGCATGTAGTAAGTTGTGATGGAACAAAAGCACCAAATCTGTAGAGATACTGAATTTTTCACTATCTTTTATTGTTATTGGGGCTTCAAGATTTTCTTGTTAAAGCGTGAAAAAACAGCTTTTGTGGTGTCGGTATTGATCCGTATAAATAAAGCTAGTTGCAATCTGAGCTTTTTTTTACATATATTTTACTTCATGAAATCATGCATTGCCATGTCTGGAAAATGGTACAAGTTTCGTACTGAGTTGTTTTTTCTGATGAGTCCGTATACGCATGCGATTTGTTGATACATGTCTCCCTCCTCATATCTCACAATGTGTGCACATTTTAGGAGTATTATTGTTATTATTTGCTGGATCACTGTGTGTTCACATGAAAGAGGGTAAAGGAGGTCATAAGTAGACATTCTTTTGGTACTTAATTGATAGCTAATAAACACTTAGGCAATGCCTGTGGGCACTCATTTTGACACGTTCATAATTGAATATTGTTTATATACATCACTCATTTTACATATTAAATATGAATATTTTCAAAAATATATAAATATTTCCTGTTAAAACATATACATTGTGTTAAAGATATATCAGTCAATTAACATAAGTCCAAGCCTAATTCTACTTTGTGTGCAAGTCAAGTCTCTTACTTGTACTAGAAGTCTATTAGTCTAGAGTTTAGTCTACTATATATACACATGTTATGGTTCATTGTAACACAGAATTTGTATTACACTCTAATATATTATTGATGAAGCCTTTTAGAGTTTCCTCCGTGGATATTAGTCGTTAAGCTGGATCACGTAATCCTCATGTGTTATTGTATTCTATACTTTATGTTTTTACTTCTGCATCTATACTAGCATATTCAACTTGGTGTATCAATGCTAATATTTAACATGGTATCAAAGCCACCTTCTTATGGCCATGATTTTCTATCCTTACGGTATATTAAGAGCAATCTTTGTCTTCCTCAGTATTTCTTTACTGCGTCCATCTATTTTGGCTTCCCACTGCTGCCGTCAAATCTCTCTGGTATAGTCATGCCACCGATAGAAGTCGCATCAACACTGCAAGACCATTGCTTTCCTCAAACCACCGACACAAAACCAAACTTCATTCAAGGAATCTTCTCAACCTTATCAAATCTCAAAATTTCATCAAATTTCCATCTTGAATTTGAGAGGGGGTGTTAGAGATATATTAGCCCATTAGTATAAGCCCAAGCCTAATTCTACTTTGTGTGCAAGTCAAGTCTCCTACTTGTACTAGAAGTCTATTACTATATATACACATGTTATGGTTCATTGTAATACAGGATTTATACTACACTCTAATATATTATTGATGTAGCTATTTAGGGTTTCCTCCATAAATGTAGGCCGTTGGGCTGAACCACGTAATCCTTGTGTGTTATTGTGTTTTATATTTTATACTTTCGCTTCCGCATCCATACTATCATATTCAACATGGTGTATCAATACTAATATTTAATACATTGTGTGTTTATATCAACCGAGTCTTTTTTATTTTCTGAATTATTAACGAGTCTAAATATTTCCTATTATGTATAGTATTGATTAGGTTGCAATAACAAAATACTTGCAATTCATTTGGCTAGAAGTTCTCTCTTTTCCATAATCTTTGTTGGTATCAGCCAAGATCTACGGCTTTCTCTTTCTCAAATATCAATACCACTACGCTACCATCAAACAATGTTTCTCCAAAGTCCACGCTAACACCATAACGCCTTCACAACCACAAGTACCATTGTTGCTTCTTTCAAATATGTCAAACCTAAAAAAATCTACAGCAGTGGAGCTAAAAATTTAGTTATTTAGCTCCACAAAAAGTGACTTTATTTATTTTACCTACTCACTTTACAAAACATACTACAACAGTGGATCTATTTTAGCTTTCAATACAATAAAATAATATAAACATCACAATAAAATAATATATTCACTACAATAAACAACAATTACAACCACCCACAACCGCTACTGCCACCGCCACCGCCACTGCCACTGACTCTAACACCACCACCGCCTCCACTGATTCTTCCACCGCCGCCGCCACCACCGCATGATAGCAAAGAATCATCTAATGTTAACAAGTGATTTTTTTAACCCCAAATTATACTTATACATTTTTTTTTTAACTACAACAATTTCTCAATCATCATGACAGCAAATAAGAAACTAGAGTAACAATAATATTTTGTTTTAACCCCAAATTATATATATACAAAACTCAAACTAATAATAGAACATGATTATGCATAAATACTTAATTTGACATGTAGCTTAATCCCACTAATAAAGAAAACCACACAACAAATTCCTGCAAACAGAAAATTCTCAATGCATTCCAATACAAATACATTTTGTCCATTCATGGATGCTCTAAATCAAAACGAATGGATACTCTGAGATCAAATGATGGAACTTTTCATTGAGCAAGAACAACAAAAAAAATTATTGCATCTAAAATAATAAACTGAAAGAACAAGAAAATGAAATCATTGACCACATTCTTTGATGTTATACCCAAATCAAAAATCCCACATTCTTTGATGTTATAAACTAAGTTGCTCGGCGGTGTGGGTCTGAGCTGATCGGCGGCTTAGGACGGTTGGTGGCTCTGAGGCTAAGAGAGTTAATCGGCGGTGGGTTTGAACTGATCGGCGACGAGTCTGAGCTGATTAGCGACTTGGGATGACGGTGAAATAGAGAGGTGAGAGTATGAGAGAGTGGGTCGGTGACATTGAGAGAGTTTGAAAGCTTGGGACAGCATGGGTCTGAGGCTGAGAGAGTTGATCGGCGATGAGCCTGAGCTGATGGACGGCTTGGGACGGCTGTGAAACAGAGAGGTGAGAGTTTGAGAGAGTGAGTCAGTGACGTTGAGAGAGTTTGAGAGCTTCAAATGAGATGAGAGTGACACTGAGAGAGAGGCGTGAGAACAAAAGAATGAAAAAAAATAAACCACCTATATTATTTTAATCCGGGGCTGAATAAATTTTTTTTTTTTTTTTTAGCTCTCAGCTACTGTGCACACGTATTTATAGATGTGCACTGTAGCAATGAAGTTAAGAAAAATAGTTTTAGCTCCATTGCTGGATGGTGGTTTTTTGTATTTTGATAGACCTAAAATAGCTATATAGTTATTTAATTTCACTGTTGCAAGTGCTCTAATGTCCATTCACTATAGAGAACGGGCACATAAAATAGTTTTTGTTTTAGTTCTGCCATTAGAACCCATAGTTAAACTATAACTTACGAGCAACTCTCAGTTCTGTAGCAAGCTAAAGATCAAGCTTATATTGGAGAACTCGAATGTAACATACACACACTTGCAATGTTGGCCTCTAGTAAACAATCCACAACTCAATCTCAATTCTACTTGAATCATGGTACAAATTAAAAGAGGTCGTGGATGAAATTCCTATCGAAAAAGAAGAGGTCGGAGATTCCGTCAAGTATCACCTCACCTTGGAGTTAGTGCATTGTGTTTTATGGGGTCATTCAATTAGAACTTCTCTCTTTTCCGTAGAGGAGTTAGTGCATTGTGTTTTTTGGGTTCATTCAATTAGAACTTCTCTCTTTTCCGTAGAATCGTTCAGTTAATAGGTGTTACTTGAAACAAATAGCAACTAAAATTAATATTTCGTGCCACAGAATAATCGGGTGAACGGTATTTGAAGAGCAATTGAGGATAGACTCTTAGTAAGATGAAAGAAATTTGGGCTAAGCGTGACATTTACTGAAAATTTGTTCAAAAAAATTACACTTTACCACATGAAACTACGTTGATGTATAGTTTCCCCCTTAAACTTTTCGAATGCATATATTGCACTCTAAACTATGATCAATGTTATGCTTTGCACCTCTGACATTAAGTTTATTGTTAACTTGAATGAAAAAATATAGCATCTGAAAATACCCTATTGCCCCTCTTCTCAATCATTTAAAAACAAAATAGAAATTACACTTTATCACCTTAAACTATACTCATCATTATACTTTGTGCCTTAAACTTTGAACTTTCATCCAAGTTAACAGAAAACTTAACATCGGAATGGAAAATGTAAAAAGAGTCATAATTTAGGGTGCAAAACATGCGTTCAAAAAGTTTAAAGTGAAAAGTGTAATATGAAGTATAATTTAGGGTGGTAAAATGTAATTTACTCAATTTGTTCACATGCTATCTGTAGGGGCACAAAGTTGGCCTTTGGCCCAAATGAGTGACTGGGCCGGCCCAAGTGGCCTTTACAATAGAATTTGTAGAGAATGGGCTTAAAGCCTAGACCTCTTGGTGCTTTAGAAGGCTATGGTGTGAGGTCCAAGTCCGCTTCCGAGACACAGCTGGCTGATGGAGTGACCTATTTCCCTCGTCGGACTTGAGCTGAGGAGTTTCTGTGCTGACTGACGTTTTGTTCTTCAAGAGAGAGAGAGAGAGAGAGCCTTCCTCTTTCCCTTAGAACAATCCGGATCCCCTTTCAGTGATTCCCCCTTCTCCATTTATACTCTCCATCTCTGGTTCTCACTTGTCTTTTCCCTGAAAACGCTCCCCAATGCCCTTAAGGCTGTCCACCTTCCCCTCAGAAGTCATTTTCCCATTAATGCGGCCAGGCGGGTAGGTGGAAGGCATTTAATATAATGGCAGCAGCTTTGTATAGTGCACGTACTTCTTGTCCCCTCCTCGGCGTCTCGTTGGGGCGAAGGACGACTTGTTGAGTTTTAGGAGTCCTTCCCTGGACAACGCGCTACGCTCCTCGAACAAGGGTCTCTTAGTCCGATGAGACTTTCTCCTCGGACCAGCACAAATTCGACCGACAGCCTAGTCGGCGGGCGTTTCGGCCCCCGTTTTAAGAGGCCCTATCCACGACCCCTTCGGTGGAGCCCCGTCCTCGGGCCAGGCCCTAGGCCCAAATGGAGTTTTGGCGCTTTTACCCCCCACACTATCAATGTAGTTTTGGTTATGATCATAATCTTACAACATTTTTCAACCTTTTTCTTAAATTATTGATTAAATTTTGTATACTTTCTTCAACATAAAATTTAAAGCTACAAGCCTCATTGCGCGTACTCACGTGTCCAAGAAGGCTTTTTTTTAAGTTTAGTACCATAATTTTTCATTCATTCATCTCTTTTCATGAACTAAATTTTTTTTGTGAATTTGAATTTGTTGAATGTCTAAAGATTTTTCTATTCAAAATAAAAGAGAGCATAAAAAAACAAGAAAAAAAAATACATTGCCTTTGTTTAAATTTATAAAATGATAAAAGAAAAAGAGATTGTAAACTGCTGAAAATGTGGGTTTGGTGGGAGGTTTTAACTTGTAAGTGAGCAGGACTGGGATATTTTGGGATATCTAAGCTAGACTTAGAGTGTGTTTGTATAAATTGTTCAAAAACTGTATTTTGAGTTCAAGAATTGTAATTATAAAACAAAGTTTTGAATTTTAAAAATAGTATTTTAAATTCCTAAAACTTCTAACCCTACGGACCTTTAAAATTTACGACTTGAAAGTACTTTAAATAGTAGTATAAATATCTATTTATAGCAGGGTGGTCAATACCGTATCGGTACCGGCCGTACCGGCTAGTGCACCGGTACTGGTACACTTCTATTTTGTACTAGAAAAAATACCGGCCGTACCGGCGAATTCCGGCTGTATAGGCCGCATACTGGCCGTACCAGACCGAAACACAAAATGCCTTTTTTTTTTTTTTTTTGGTAATTGTGGCAGTTTTTGTCTCTAAAATAATCAATAATGAAAGTATTTTGTAGATAATTTCATTATTTCACCTAATCTTTGATCTCTCTAATTCTTTTACTTAATTTGGATTTGGTGTTTGAATTCAAAGTTCTATTTTCTTCTTTTTTTAATTGTTTTACTTGTAACAATTCTAACCTCCAGTTGATCTTTATGTTGCTGTATTAATCATTATACAATAGTTGAAATGGAAGGTATTTATGAGATTAAAAGTTAGAGAGTATGTGTGTGTAAATAGAGATTGTGTGTGTGTGCGTGTGTATATATATTAAATATATATAAAATAGCGGTAAACCCGAAACAGTACATCGGTATTGACCGGTATCCTAAATATATCGTACCGATGGCCAAACTGATACAGCGTCCGGTACAGTATTAACTTCCTTGATTTATAGTAGTATAAATATGGAATAGATTAGACAGATAAACTAAGGAGGCCATATGCTAGTGACTTGATTGGTTAATAGTACGTAATTAAGATGTTGTTTAGCTAAAAATAGATATTAAATTCTAAGAGGCCCGCAACCACTGAGCAGTTTTGTTTTTACGTGAATGCATTGGTATTTGATAATCAAAAAGGAAAAAGAACCGCCAGGACAGTTTCGTAGGGCATATGTAGCGTGATCGCCATTAATAATTTAACACCAAGTTCGGCTGCAAAGCTGGAATTGACATTATCTATAGTAGACGCTATAGAGCAAATTCTGTCAAAGCTTTTGCGGTACAAAGGTTTTTTTTTTTTTTTTTTTTAATTCGATTTTTTTTTGAGAAGGAATTCGAATTTAATGCATGAGTTAAGCATGAAAGAGTTTATCATGACAATGTTAAACAGAGTTATTGTATGTAGGGATGCAGATCTTTCATTAAGAGGTCACTTGCCAGTTACCACACAGAGAGAGGAAAAAAAAAAAACAAAAGCACTTCAAAATGAACATTGCTATAATGGTCTATAGATTACCTCTACTCTGAAACTGGATAATCCAGAAAGAAGAAGCTCAGTTAGAGCCACTAATGCATTCAACTTTGCTTCTATGCTTAAATCTGAATACTCACCTTCCATCAATCCTAACAACCATACTTCTCCTGGATGGCTTTCATCAATTTCATTGTGTACAATCAACATCTTATTTTGACTTTTATGACTGTTCATATACTCAAATTTTCTTGAATTAGAATTTCCTGATCATTCACAACTCGCTACATGGACCATAGTCATTAGGGTCATCATCAACACTTCTAAAGTCCTTAGTGTCTGATTGAAATTCTTCAACCTCCTTTGCAACAGAACTAAAACAAAGACGATAGGCAGATGATGAAATCATTTCAAATAAAGTAATATCACTTGAAAGACTTGAAAGAGATGAACATATTAAAGACTCCAGTTCTTCAGTTGTATTGGCAAGATTCAATTCAGCAATCTTTTAAAAAAAAAAAAAAAATCATTACTAATATAAGTCACCAGAACACATATTTATCATCCTTCAAAGTAATGATGATATTGAGAATGATAAATAGCAACATGGTCAACATCCATTCTCTTCTAACCTAACAAATGAACTCAATATTCTAGTAACTTACTGGCAATGACTCTGCCTACTCAGAAATTTCAACCCATTATTTCCTTGCTCTAACAAAATTTTAAACAATTTGCACTTCAAAGCGCCTGGGCGTAGACCATACTTCACCATGAGCCTCATTTTCTTTGTTAAGGGCTTCCCTTAAAAGTACTTTTCTAACATTTCTAAATCAATTAATAGAGATTTAACAAAGGGAGTCAAAACTCTGTAGAGGAGTCCGTTTTGATTTTTTTAAGAGAACAAAATATTTTAGAATCGCGTGATTAATACCGATGTATCATTTCAAAATTACCATTATTTATATACTTTTATATATATATATATATATATATATATATATTTGTATGTATTTTTCTAATACTTTTATAAACATGTTGTTTAAATTTTAAATATTTTATAAGCTTAAATATTATCCTAAATACATTAACTCAATGTTATAGAGGATAAATAACACTTTTTTTTTCAACAAGTTTTATTGCATCTACCAAAACACCTAAAACATCCTCAATACAGGGCGATGCAACCCATTATTTTATTCTTTGTATATTAAAGGAGTACTGATCGTATTTGTGTTACCAAGTATTTTATCATTTATCCCCCTAAAAAAAAGTATTTTATCATTTATTTTTTTGAAAAATTTTTATACCAATTTTATGGTCAGTATGATATATACCACTAGTACCAATGGTATTGGTATGACTTCCTTGGTTTTAATTTAACCCCATTAAATCACTTTTTGGTCCCTTCAAAACAAAACTACACTCGACAACTGTACATTTGACTTTAGGGTTTCATCTCATGAATTCAATTTTTTGAGAATTTCGGACAGCACTATAATCTTATTAATTTGTTAGAAAGTGAATTTAGTAGTCCAACATGACAAATTGCCTGTACACCCACGGTTGAGAGTGCTTTCAGAGTATTTGATAATTGACCATTTAAATAAAATTTTGATACTATTTTATGGAAGATACAAAAAAATAGTTAAAAAATAAATAAATAATTCTTTTTACATAAAAATTTTTAAAAAAATAATTCATTAACTAGCATGATCAAATTACATTTTATTCTTGATTTTTTTTAAAAAAATTATCCTCTATTTGAAAGTGGAAATAAATATATATTTATAATTTCTTCTCCAATTATTATGTAGTACAACAGGTCAACTGAGAAAAGATGTGAACACAAATTTAGATTGACGGTCAAAGTTGAAGAAGAATGTATGAACGCAAAAAATTATTAATGTGAAAACACATACAGTAATAGATCAAGACAGTAATCCCAGAAATGCATAATAAACATTCATTCCCAGAAAATCTCAGAGTGATCTCATGCATATCTGAATAATCATATATATATATATATATATATATATATATATGTGAGTACACCAAGCACAAGGCACCCATGCCTTGGTGCGGCCTCTAAGCCCTGCTTTTCTCCTACCTAAGCAACCGGTCTCTTTTTTATGGTTGACTGTTGGAAAACATGGGAAAACGACAACCAACAGCTTTGCAACACGTGTCTACATGAAAGTGACTGTAAATGGTCTGAAGAGACAACCGGAGAGAAGGCCGGGGTAGGACCACAAGTCAACGGCCTTAAGTATTATTATAGCATGCCCCCACCCCAGAACAGCTTCTCTGCTACTCATCTGCTAATACCAATACCCATACCCATATGCATCATCACAAGGTCACCATCACTAACCCTTTTTTTTTTTTTTCATTATTTCATCTAATTTTTTTAAAACTATTCTTATGAAATGTGTACTCTATAATGATTGTTTTTTATCATCATGTCAAGACACTAATTGATTTTTAGAATAACGACGCTCGGATTCTAAATATCTTTTTCGACTGACAAAAATCTTTATCGGTTAAGTTAATTAAAAAAAATATCAAGACAATGATAAATATTTCTGTGAACAAATGTTATTTTGGTGAATGATGAAATTCCTCCCACTAAATTAAAAGATGCATATCTATTTTGCTTTTCATAATGGTAGAGACACAAATTAAGTCTCCACTATATCATTCAAAGTATCTGAGTGGACACCATTTGAAGTACCGTATAAGAGTACTCAACACCTCTTTGGAAAAATAATCCGTTTCGTTGCAAAAAAGGCATTCCATTAAACTCCACAGTATGTGAAGCTCATTTATTCTCACGCATGGAAAAGGCCTTCAATAGGAGAAGAAGCCTAAACGTGCAAGAAAGTACACAATGCACTTGTGTAACACAAACTTTTAATTGGGATCAAAACTCCCTACAATATTCAAGATTCAACCTCAAAATCATCCATAAAAGAGCTTTTCGGTAAGTGGTTTTATTGAATACGAAAACCCTTATAATAAATAAATAAAAGAGAGAAAATGATGGTAACATTGGCGTACGTATTGAAAAGGATGGTAAAGCAATTGTTGAGTAGACATGGTTTTAATAAAGGGCGGCTGTAGAGTACTTGGTGGTGCAGGATGGTATCACAATCTCTACAGATTTTGCTTAGGTTTTTAATTTGTACACGTGGAATAATCTTGGCTACTTAGGCAGCCGGCAAATTTTTTTTGGAATCTTGGTTGCTTAGAGTTAGATGAGACCTAATTAATAACGTTTGTCTTTTAAAGTTAGATGAGAAAACTGCACCAATATTTTCCACAGTTTTATTTGTTATTTTCTATCATTTCATTTGTCAAACAGCAATAATTGGTTGCAACTTGCAACATCGGTTTGTTTTTTAGCCCCTCTAACAATAAAATATTCCATCAATGATATATGAATTAAATCTCAGAGCTCTCATTTTTAAGATCATAGACATAGAACATCACTCAAAATTGAAAGACTAATAAACCTTATTATGTATATCATAATCTGAAGTCATATATATAACCCACAATATTTCCTTCTTCTTCTTTTTTTTAATATAAGATAGAATTTCTACTCTAACCTAAGCTAAGGATATATGTGTGTGAAGCTCTCTCCTAGCTCTTGCCCCCAACACCTAACAAACATTTATATTTGTAAAGTAATCACCACACATAGAGTACGCAATGATAACCCACATTTCCTTTTCACGTCTTTTAATTGTGGTTAAATTAGATGAAAGTGATTCAACTCTCCTTTCCTTTTCTCCAAGATAACCTGTATAAAGTACTCCCATCGCCATATCATGGTGGGCATAAATATATAACAGCTAATCTTAATTAATACCACATTAAAAACGCAGACTTTTTTTTTCATTTCTTAATTGTTTTACTTTACATTACATAATACCTAAGAAATCCTAGAAAGAAACACATTTGATTCCAAAAATTGAAAGAACTAACATTAATTAATTTTCCAGCTATAAATTTGTATGGGAAAAAAACGTAAGAAAGGGTGTCGGCGATAGGGGGAAGATACACTCCGTAATGAAGAAGCTAAAGCCAACTTTTTAGACCAAATTACGGAAGCCGTCGCTGGTAGTGGTACTCAAAACGACACCAGTACTACATGCTCGCATGTACCCGGTTCCCACAGCGAGTTTACCGGATATTGCCGGTCCTTTTTGAAAATTTCCCTCTCAGTGAGACCGAGAGGCCCGGTTCCAAACGGTTTAATTACCCCCCGTGTTCCCTTGTAATCCAAGCCAACTAGCCCAACCAGATATACAATAACATTCCCAACTAGCCCAACCAGTGCACTAAAAAACAGAACTATATGAGTTGGGTTAACGTAGAAAAGTCAAAAAACAAATAAATTTTGAAAATGGGGTTACACTTCAATTACAATTTTCACCCTTAGTACTGTTCGATTGGAACTAACGGGTGGGTTACAGCCATATTGGTCATATTTGCACTTTTTGCACTATATATATCCCCTAGGCCTCACTTCGTTTCCTATCACAAATTTTATTTTCTACTATTACTACTACTTCTTCACTTTGTAGACTATACATATATATATATATATATAAATATTATTGTAACTATGCCAGAAGCTCCTAAGATTAATAACGTTTCCGAATATGATTGTTGTGGTAGTAACTCATCTCTCGATGGTAAAAACAAGAAGGCATTACAATTTATTGAAGATGTAACCAGTAATGCTGATGAAGTTCAGAGGATGGTTCTTGCTGAAATCCTTTCTCGTAATGTCCATGTTGAGTACTTGCAACGACGTGGCCTAAACGGGTGTACAAACCAAGAGAAATTCAAGAAGGTGGTTCCTGTTGTTACATATGAAGATTTGAAGCCAGAAATTGACCGTATTGCTAATGGTGATGCTTCACCAATCCTTTGTTCCCAACCCATATCGGAGTTCTTGACTAGGTAATTAATTTAATCAAGTCCAATTCAGTAAATTTTGTCTAATGACTTTTTTTTTTGTCAAGAACTTTGTAGTTTAACTTATTCTTTCTAGTTTTTAAAATGAAAACATCTTCGTTGTAACTATTGAATTATTTTTGGCTTAATTTTGTTAGTTTATGTGTGTAGTTCCGGAACTTCTGGCGGGGAGAGGAAATTGATGCCAACAATTGAAGAGGAGCTGGAGAGGAGGTCATTGCTTTACAGCCTTTTGATGCCTGTGATGAACCAATGTGTTCCAGGTTTGGACAAAGGAAAAGGCATGTATTTTTTGTTCATAAAATCAGAAGCTAAAACCCCAGGAGGACTTGTTGCACGTCCAGTTTTAACTAGCTACTACAAAAGTTCACATTTTATGGATAGGCCTTATGATCCCTACACCAACTATACTAGCCCAAACGAGACTATTCTTTGCCCTGATTCTTATCAAAGCATGTACTCTCAGTTGCTTTGTGGCCTTTATCAAAACACCCAAGTTCTTCGTGTTGGGGCAGTCTTCGCTTCCGGCTTCATTCGTGCCCTTAAGTTCCTTGAAAATAATTGGCTTCTTTTATGCAATGATATTCGAAGTGGTACCTTAGACCCCAAAATCACTGACTCATCAGTGAGAGAAGCTGTCATGAAAATTCTTGAACCAAACCCCAGGCTAGCTGATTTTATTGAAGCTGAATGTGGCAAGGATTCTTGGAGTGGGATCATAACTAGGTTGTGGCCTAATACCAAGTATATTGATGTCATTGTGACAGGAACAATGTCACAGTACATTCCCACTTTGGATTATTATAGCAATGGTCTCCCTCTTGTTTGTACCATGTATGCATCTTCTGAGTGTTACTTTGGCCTTAATTTGAATCCTCTGTGCAAGCCAAGTGAAGTCTCCTACACCCTCATTCCCACCATGTGCTATTATGAGTTCTTGCCAGTTAACAGGAACAGTGGATTCAATGAATCCTTTTCCAAACCTGTCTCCCTCAATGATAAGGAAAACCAAGACTTGGTTGATCTTGTTGATGTTAAGCTAGGACAAGAGTACGAGCTTGTTGTAACTACCTATGCAGGTAATTAATATTATATTCTACACTTCACATTGTGAAATGATGATGATTTTCTTTGGTTTTTTATGGTATAAGATAAAACTTAAGACAATACATTAAGTTCTCCAATTAAATTCAAACACTAGTTTGCAATAACCAATAAAATACGTAGTGAGTTATTTAAGAAATTTAATGTACTGCACATGTACAATAGTATATATATAAGAACTGTCCTGAACTTTTTTAATCTCGTAGGCCTTTATCGATATCGCGTTGGAGACATACTTCGAGTTGCAGGATTCAAAAACAAGGCTCCTCAATTCAACTTTGTATGCAGAAAGAATGTGGTTCTGAGCATTGATTCTGATAAAACCGATGAAGTTGAACTACAAAATGCAGTGAAGAATGCAGCTAACAATCTTTTGTCATTTGATGCATCACTCACAGAATATACAAGCTATGCTGACACTTCAACTATCCCGGGGCACTATGTCCTGTACTGGGAGATTAGCGTCAGCCGGGCAACACCAATTCCTCCTTCAGTTTTTGAGGATTGTTGCCTCACTGTTGAAGAATCATTCAACAGTGTATACCGCCAAGGCAGGGTTTCAGATAAGTCCATTGGTCCCTTAGAGATAAAGATAGTGGAGAGTGGGACATTTGACAAGCTTATGGACTATGCTGTGGGACAAGGTGCTTCAATAAACCAGTACAAAGCTCCGCGATGTGTGAAATATGCTCCCATTGTGGAGATCCTGAACTCAAAAGTTGTTGCAAATTATTTCAGTCCAAAATGCCCCAAATGGGCTCCTGGTCATAAGCAATGGTTTGCCGAAGATTGAGACAAGGTTAGGACTAAGGAGCCTTGTAATGTAGCAGGAAGGGAACTGGGGAAGGTTCAAGAAGTATTGTCTTGTGCGTTGTGACCTAGATTAACCCATCTTAGTTTCTTGGTAATGGTATTTTACTATTTCATCTTTGCAAAAGCAGTTTTAAGCTCTTGTTTAATGAATGCTTCTACATGACTTCACTTTGTCCCTTTATATATTTGATTTCCAATCAATGAATCTGGTTCAGTACTAAGCAACTAGCATGAGTATTGAAGAAACTAGTGCGGGTGGTAGAAAGATTAATTTTCTTCTAGTTTAGTCAGGTCCAGCATTGACAGGCAATGAAAATTATTAGCCTAACTCTATGTTGTCATTTTGGGCAAATTAATCAACTAATCTTTGACGGGGAAGTACACTATTTGAAAATATGGATTCCATAAGGACAAAGAAATCAACTTGAAAACCATTGAGCTCAATTTTGAGCAATCTGCCAGTGGGCACACGACTCAGAACTTTGTGCTGACTATTCTAATATGGCAATGGCACTGTAATCATATATGGATCTAGCTCCTCCTCAATAATGTGTGTACTATGTGATTCTTTTCGTTTGGCCTAGTTAACCATGTGATTCATACTCTTTAAGTATGTTTTCCTTTTCCGGCCAAAGGATTAAAGGATTTTTTTTTTTTTTTTTTTTTTTTTTTTTTGGTTACGCTATGTAGAGCCGTATTCCCATACATACTGTGTACTGTCAGTTTGATCCTTAGTTCTTGCTATTTCACCAACTCTAGCCACTTGTTCTTTTAAATATCTCAAGCACCTTTTGTACTATAAAAGGATTGTTTTATATATAATTCGATAATTGGTGAAATAGTGATTTTAACCTTAAATGTACTTTCTAAAAATATCAAAAGGTATCAATTGAGGTATTTCAACTTAATCCAAAACACTTATGTATATAAAATACTACATGCTTTGTTGTTGGCACTGTTTTGCATAAATATGATGCTGTTTAATAAAGAGTGTTTCATTATTGTATGTTGACTTCTTTTTCAAAAAGGTCCATGAAAAGATATAAACTACTTCATCATCACCTTATTCTCGAATACTTCAATTAATGTACTTCCATTGCCATCAGTATAAAACACTAACTTATTTCTTGATTTCATTTTAATTAAACAAAATTCAACAAAGCTTTCCCAAGATGTCTGGGCTCTAAAAAGTCTAAAGTAGAATCTGCTAGCTAGTCGTCAAATTAAAAGAAAATTCGCAAGTAGTGTACGTAGAATAATTTTCAATAAGCAAGCTTACTCCATGATTAGAAAGTCCAAGAATGTTTCACCAGCCTAGTGAAATGCAATTTTAGCATTAGAAGAAGCCCAAGAAAATCCCATCATCTGTGACCTAATCTTCTGTCGCCTGAGAGAGTCTCTGGCACTGCTGTGTCCTGTGCACAGTGTCATCTCTTGAAGGGCTTTTCCATGCTTTAGCAGAAACTTTGCTAGACTAACCTCATTCTCACATTCTAAGAACCCTTGGATCTTTACTACTTTCAGATGATGTAGGAAGGACTTCAAAGTATGGGTTTGAGATTCCCAAAATTGTTCTTCCTCAGAGCTAGACATGTCCCACAAGTCCCTATTCCATTGCTAAGGAAGAGAAGTGAAATTAATAAGAAGAGAGTTTGTACTAGTAATTGGAGAATAAATAAATCAGAAATAATGCATGCATATAACTTACTCTCCTTTCAATCTTGTAATCATTTATAATCTTGAGAATAAGAGTATGCAATGTGGGAGAGCTCCTGAATAGGCATGCTAAGCCTAGGACATTATTTTTTTTGAAACCAGTATGCAACTCCAAAGATCTGAGGTCATTAAATGGCTGTAGATAAACTGCAAAATAATTATTGCTTGATATAATCTGCAACAAAAGAGGGCTAGGTGAAATGGTGAACCAAGCAACCAAACCCAAAAGCCTAAATAAACAAAAGAAAACTATCATATATAGCAATATATATTAATTAGATTCAGCAGTGATTATGGAAATACAATAAAATCAACAACCATGAAACATTTAGCCAACTGTCGGTATGCAGGAGACCAAGACACGAAGTAATAAACTAGGGGCACAATAATTCTAGCAATCTTTCCTACAACAATTTTTAATGTGAAAAATTGTAATTAGAGTAATGTTACTTTCACATAAAGTATCCATTAACATCAATCCCAATATATCACATCAATAATTGTAAAAATATTACAAAATTTGTTGTATTCTTAAATTTATTAGTATAAACTTGTATATCACAATGGTTATACAATTCTCACTATCCCACCATAAGATTGTATATAGTTGATGTTGAAGCAAAAAATCTTCCGCCACTTTAGTTAGTCCCTTTTTCTTTACAATCCAAGTGTCATTCATCATGATCACCAATAAAATGCCATTTACTCAACTGTGAATGATGCAAATATGGGAGTCTTCCTCGTACATTGAAGAGACTCTAATTGAATAGTTAATATAATATATATAGACATCAATAAACCTGAAAGCTTAAGCCAATAAGTTTGGATTTAATTATATTATATTAACTACTTATTTTTCTTATTAATATCCAATGTAAGACTTTACTTTTTAACCAATCACACAACTAAAACATAAATAACACAAAGTTGATTAACTAAATTTAGGTGTTATTCCTAGCGAATTCCCATGATTGTTTCTTCTGGGAAAATAATAGCTCAACCATAACTTCAACAACAAAATAAAAACTAGGGCGTGGTGCTTTTTACCATGCTGGAAATGATACAAGGCAGCAAATTTATTCCAAATTAAGTCCCTAGCAGTTAGTAGTTATCACATGTTCACTATTATCTCTGCCAAATACTTAAATATCATTTAACTATAGTATTGGATTAGAGTGAATTTTCTTGAGCTACAGAGTGATTATGAAAATAAATTTCAAAGCTAACCATAAATAATGGACTTTAGAATCAAATCTTGATTCTTTTTATAATCCTAATCATATACAGAAACATGTATTAGCCCAAAAATAAAAATATATAGACAAAGTGATCTAAAGAGAAAGATCAGATGACAAGTACCTGGACACATTGGCTTTCAACTGTTAAGTAATGGGCATGAGAGAGTCCAGACAAAAAATTGGACACACTATGAAGCTTGACCACACTTACATCTTCATGAAGTACAAAGAAACCAATAGATACCTCATGCAGCGAACTTAAATTCACAAGATCACTATAATCGGTGATGGCATTATGTACCCAGTGCAAGATTTTGAGTCTGGGTACATTGATCTCTACCCAACTCTTACCCCCAGAAGCATCAAAACAACGCGCTACACGCAATCTCTCCAATTTTGGACCTGAAATACTCAAATCTTGTAGCTGAAAACAATTTTCCAAGGTTAACTCTTCAAGTGCCTTGCATCCAACACTAAGATGTCTCAACCCGAAACACGCGTCGAGACTCAAATTCTTCAAGAGTGGAAACGATGATGAATCTGATGAGAACAAGTCCACAAGTGAGGGCTGGTTGTGTAAAATGATAAGCGAAAGAGACAACGTGTGGAGTGATCGAAAACCATCCTTCATAACTGACGAAGGAGGCAAACGAAAACCTGGGAAACGAGATTTTAGTTTAAGAACACGCAATGATTCACTTGCTATAATGGATCGTGGGAAGTTAAAGTAATCATCAGTGGCAACCTCAACATCAAGTTGTTGAACATTATGTCGAATGGCACGGCGAATGATACCATTTAGATGAGAGAAACTTAAACTTCCTCGAAAACGAAGGAACCTTAGGTCTGAGTTTTTGTCACGGTGACCTAAAACCCTAGTTATGAAGTCCAGTCCTGTAGTAGAAGAAGAGTGTGGGTGAGAGTTTTTAGCATTTGGGTTATGATTTATGGAAGAATTGGTATTTGGGTTAATGTTAATGGTGGTGAAGTCAAGGTCAGGGAAGGAGGACCAGAGAGATCTCCATCGCTTGGATAAGAGACTGGTTTGTGCGATTGATTTGATGGGTAGGAGCAAGAGAATGTGATGGAGAACAGCATCAGGAAGATCACTGATCCGATCGATGCCATTTTCAGCAATGTGGGAAGGCTTCTTGTTCCATGCAGATCTTCTTTCCATTAAAATTTGTTGGCACTTTTCTTTGTTTCTTTGTTTTTCAGTAGACTTACTAGTGTAGTTTTGACTGTCACTTTGAGTAGGATAGTTAGGGTTTGAACTTTGAAACTTTCAAAAGTGTAAACTAGGTGAGAACGAGAACAACGTTTGAGACTTTTTTGAGTTAGTTTCAAATTTTTTGAATATCAAACAAACAAAAGACATACAAAAACTTTTACAACTAAGACCATATGTTATTAGCTATTTACAATAAGATTAATATTGTTGAAAGTTGAAACACTTTAATGTACACATTTTTAAACACAATTGAAAAATAACTCAAATCATGACTTGAATGAAGTCAAAATTTCCTCAAAAATAAAAAAAATTAAAAAAAAAATTTGAAGTCACAATTTCCAAGTTAGGTTATGATTTCAATTTCTTTTCAATTGTATGTAAAAGTGTGTGTATTAAGATATGTATAATAAACATTAGTCTTTACAATAAAAATAGCGACATCACTTCAAAATAATTACAACTTATCCGCTTAACAAATTATAGAAAAAATTGTGAACTTTAATGAGCTTAATTGGAAAAATGTGTTCTCTTTGAAAAAAGAATTAGGTTTTAATTTGGCTAAATAACACCAAAACGGATTAGTGTTTTGTTCTAATTATAAAAATGTTGGATAAATTATTATATGTTCATATCTATCATATCTTTAAAAAAATATATTTGAAATACACTTTCTGTCCTTAAATTTGAGGTTAATTGTTTTTAGATTTTTCCCGTTTGTTGTTTCAAAATTTTCATTTTGACCATTGTACATTTTAAAACTTTTATTTTGGACCTTCATGTTTAATTCGGTTTTCTATCTGACCCTTTTACATTTCAAATTTTTCATTTTCATGAAGGGCCAAATAAAAAAAAACTTATTCAAATATGATGAATCAAATAGAAAATTTAATTAAATCTAAAAAAAAATTAATTAAATATGAAGAACAAAAATTAAAATTTTAAAACATAAAGGGCTAATATGAAAACTAAATCAAACATGAATGGCCAAAATGAAAACTTTAAAACATAAAGAACCAAAATGAAACTTTAAAATTAAAAAAAAAAAAAAAAAAAAAAAGCCAGAAAATGTTTATTTTAATCATCAAAAAAAAATTGTATTTTTTTTAAGAGAAAAATAAAATTGTATTTCTAACATTACTCTTTGTATATACAAAACTAATAAATAAATATAAAATAAGAAAGAATAAAAAATCATTTGGTGTGTGACCTACTAAGGCTTTGTTTTTAGCTCTCATTACCAGCATCATACGACAAGAAAATGCTACAGAAAACACAATCGCTAGCATGGTAATGTCATTCTTTAAATTACCAAATAGTTTGGTTAATGTGTTTTTGGCATGAGATTCCATAGCATATTGAAAATATTCTCATAAAATAAATAGGATTTCGTGCAGAAAGGCCTTCTAGTCAAGCAGAGCTTTTTCTTATTTTAAAAGATGGGAGTATACGAATCTATTATGGATAATTATTTTAAGGGTTAAGGGTTCCGAAGCAAAATAAAATAGAAACCAAAAAATACAATTAAAAAGAAGCAGCAGCTGGCAGCCTTTAGCTGATTCATATTTGTTCCCTATTAACCAAGTTTGTTTTCAATTTCTTAAAAGCCGAAATGATCCTGTTGTGAAAGACTGGTTAGTTCAAGGGTCTCCTAGACCAAGAGGATGCTGCTCAGATGAGAATAAATACGGTTCTCACAAATTAGTGAAAGTTTCGAAAGTTTGAGATTCATACGAACCTAAAGTTTGGGTAATCGACACGCACATCATGGACATAACCGAAGCTATTAAATTAAATGAGGTTGGGAAACTTGATTGTATGAGTTATATACGATTGAAGCTAAAACACCATCTACTTCAAACCATACTTCATCTTTTGAGCACTGGAAACTTGATTTAATGAGGTTTCTTTTATTATAAGTTAGACACACCTTATTCTGATAAAAGAGAAAGATGCTGTTGGCTTTATTAGTCTTGCAAGACAATCATCTTCTCTTATAAAAAAATATAAAAATAAAAATTATTTTTGAAAAACCTAAAAAAAGGCATTAGTCACATCTACGCTCGACTCAATTTATGTCCAATGTGGGACCAAGTCACTCAACATACGTCCACATAATACACTCAACTAATTCAATATCAATCTAAAACATCACACAACCAAACCATAAATCCAACAGCAGAAACTAAAACATCTATAACTTCTTTAAAATATATGGCAGACTCTATAACTAGTTTAAGTTAAAATTAAACATTAAAGTCCACCCCTGGTTGGTGTCACCTGACAAATTTCATCCAAATCCACTAACATCTTGGAATCAAGTCCTTGACCACCTTCGCAGGAATCAATTCAATATCTTCCAAGACCAGTTCTTGCTTTTCTAAAATCCTCACAAAATTTAATGCATTATCTGTTCTGAGAAAAGATTTTATCCTGACTTGTTCAAGGCTTGGGAAGCTGAGATTGATTAGTTCACCTATATTCCCTTTTGATGAGCTCTCCTGAAAACAGGAACAACAAAAATATGAAAATCACGAAATGATCAGAAATGGGGAGACAAGCATTTGCCTAAATGCAATATTTAAAACAACTAGAAATGCCATATACTCACATTGTTGTAAAATAACTTGAACATGTATCCACAATCAATATTTCAAGGTTGGCAGTAAGTTCAAGAAAGGCAGCTAAAACAAGAAGATCAGATTTTAAATGTCCTTTACGAAGATGCAAAGTGGATGATGTAGAATATATTAGTCCCAAACAAAAGCCCCCTTTTCTGCTAGAAGCTTTGAGGACAAACCAATGCAAACAAAAGAGTCAGATAACACATAAACTTACTAGAAAATTGGCCCTCCACATGCCAATTAATAGCATAAGGGAGTTGAATCTAGTAATTGTATTAAAGTAAGAAAAAGAAACTTGGGAAAAATTACACTTTCCAACCCTAAACTATATCTCAAATTACACTTTGCACCCTAAACTATTCGAATGCACATTTTGCACCCTAAACTATGATACTTATTACACTTTGCACCCCACTGTTAGTTTTACTGTTATCTTTGACAGAACTTTGACACATGACACGCACATGTGTTTTGCTTAGGTGGAAAAAAGTTAAATGACAAAAACACCCCTCTTCACAATCAATTAAAACAAAGTGTTTTTCCTTATATTTTTTTCCAGCTCTCTCTCACACGTACAGGTACAGCTCCCCCCAAATCAAAACTCTGTAACCTTAAATCCTCAAATCAGAAATATCTTCAGCTCCACCATTGCCCACCAAATAAAAATGGCAGAATGTTGAGTGGAGTGCATGCCTTAAAGTGAGTAGATTTGGAATTAATATCACTAATGTATACTTCTTAATTAATTAATTGATGGGGGAAACTCCAATTATTTGTACATCAATCGGGTTTTTTTTTTTTTTCACGTGGACAATATCACGAAATCGTTTAGCAAAGGAAGGCAGGTCCAGTCTTTAAGCCATTGCGTGGTGCCCAGGATAGAACTAATCTTTATCTCCATTCCTTCGTCGGCTTCGTTTCTATTCAATTCTACTACTATTTTATTTTGTTTCATTTACTTGCTTGGAAAAGGCTGGAGCCACCACTTTTGTCTCTTTAACTTAAAAATTCCCACTTTCACAACACAAGAGGGTCGAAAAGCCAAGTAAGATATTTCTGATTTGGGAATTTAGGGTTACAGGGTTTTGATTTGGGGAGATTGGAGAGAGAGTTTTACTTGTACCTGTACATGTGACTGTGAGAGAGAGCTGGAAAAAAAATATAAGGAAAAAAACTTTGTTTTAATTGATTGTGAAAAGGGGTTTTTTTTTCATTTAACTTTTTTCCACCTAAGCAAAACACGTGCCTGTCATGTGCATCAAAGTTCCGTCAAAGATAACAGTAAAACTAACAGTGGGATGCAAAGTGTAATAAGCATCATAGTTTAGGGTGCAAACTGTGCATTCAAATAATTTAGGGTGCAAAGTGTAATCTGAGGTATAGTTTAGGGTGGTAAAGTGTAATTTCCCCAGAAACTTGAGCTCCCTATTTAATGTAAGATACAAACAAAGTAGTCGTTTAAAAAAAAATTGAAGTAAAAGCAAGATCAGATATTTAACTGACCTAAGAAATGATAAACGAGGAACAGCTGACATGCTATAAGAATCATGGCCACCTAGACTATCCAAGTGAAGACACCATGCTTTTCTGATTCAACTGGTTTACTTGATTATACCAGAGAATACATGTTAAGTGACAGCTCAGAATGCTTGCAGGAATTTATGTGATGTACTATTGAAGTTATGACGATAACTAACTATTCCAATTCAATGTAAATGGTCACATATTTAATATCCAACATAAATGATGACTTCTATTTCTCTTTCCATTATTGTCATTCATCTCAATCCATATGCAGCAGATGGTTAACTAACTCTTTTGTATCTTCTTTTCCCAACCCAAAAGTTGGACTTTTCTGCTTCCAGTAAGACAGGAATTTTGCACTAGTAATGTGATGGAATAGGTTGATTGTTCAAATTCAACTATTAAAGTCCAATTTTCTGTTTTTTCTTGACTTCCTTTTCATTTTGATTGGAGCAATTGCAAATAATTTGTTCTCAATTTCTCAGAATTATAAGCATGATGTGGGACAAGGGGGAACAAAGCAAAATCTAACTTAAAATTTCTGGACCAGATCTGGCCAGCACTGATATTTTGACAATTAGAGATAGATTTTGGTGGAGGGAAGGTTGCATCACGCAAACCTCAACAAAGCTTCATAGCCTCTGAAATCCAGAAATCTTATTCTTCTTCCAATAGAAAGCATTACATCCCTTAAAATAAAAGACTAATACCTATTCCTATGGAAATAAGACTTACTGAAACTTATTATAAGACTCGGACTTGAACTTCTTGGGTTTTTGATACTAAGCTCAAATAAATAACTAATCAGTACAAAGCTCATTTTGATTGAAGCAATTGCAAATAATTTGTTCTCAATTTCTCAGAATTATAAGCATGATGTGGGACAAGGGGGAACAAAGCAAAATCTAACTTAGAATTCCTGGACCAGATCTGGCCAGCACTGATATTTTGACAATTAGAGATAGGTTTTGGTGGAGGGAAGGTTGCATCACGCAAACCTCAACAAAGCTTCATAGCCACTGAAATCCAGAAATCTTATTCTTCTTCCAATAGAAAGCATTACATTCCTTAAAATAAAAGACTAATACCTATTCCTATGGAAATTAGACTTACTGAAACTTATTATAAGACTCGGACTTGAACTTCTTGGGCTTTGATACTAAGCTCAAATAAATAACTAAACTCAAATATAACCAATATAAGACCCCTTGCACTATTAACATATAGCCCATCCCTAAAAATCAGAAAGACGCCTTTAATATGTCGTCAACGGTTGCTACCATGGTTCTCCATCAAAACAGAAGCATAAACTCCAAGCAAACATTGCAATGCCTTCAAAGAGTTAAAAAGTCAACAGCAAAGACTATTGATCTAACTATGCCACAAAGCAAAAGCAAAAGTTGATAGGAGAAGCCCTGCTCAAACAGTGAGGACAAAATAAGCCTATCCTAACTTTATAACAAAAATATCTAGTGATTTGCAATATTCCATTTTGGATGAACTGAAATTCTAAATGAACCACCATATCAAAAGTGGGATGCTTTAGGCCCAAGAATTTTTTTACAAACATGCCTGAGGGAGTCTCTTCGACAGATGTCGACACAGTCAAGTAAACTAGGCTCAAGAATATAAGCCTTGAACTCATCTTACACTAGACATTTGGTGCAAACTCCAACACAAATCAAGTAAGAAAACTCACCAAACATGTGGCACAAAAGGTGAAACTTACCTTACCAATGATATTACAAAAAAGCTAGACATGACCATTGTTGAAATTATTCTAATAAAAGTATGGAATAATAATATTTGCTACAACCAGAGACTTGGCATTCATGAGAAGATACTCATCGCCCGCCCCCCCTTTCCAAATGATTCTATACTATATGAAAAAGACATGTTGCAAAAATCCCAAGTGACCCATTGCTGCATTTAAAGTGCTTGAGATAAGCTCTCTAACTTCAAAGAATATATTTTCACATCCTACATTACTTAACAGTAATCTAAACCAGTTTCTCTAGGTTCACATCTACATAATATTCTACCAACTTATCCGTCAAATAAACATAATAAAGAAACATGGATCTCAATGACATGAATTGCATACCTGAAATTCTATCGCCAAGAGAGATTTCTCATTTAGAGAGCCCCTACAAAGCCACTAAGCAGAGCCATTTTCAGCAGTTGTGAGCTGCACAGTCTTTCTGCCTCTTGACCCAATTGAACAGCGACCTTTTCTGCAGCTACTGCAAGTTGCAACCCCTCCCCACAACCAGGCAGATTTTCTTTGGGGCTTAGCACCTTTCTGTATGCAAGCAATGCAAAAAAAATGCCCCACAAATTATCTCAGACCAAAAATGTTACTTTCCAACCCACAAAAATTTGAGGTGCAGTAGTGGAACATTGATTTGCCTCTTTGATACACATGAAGCAGAACTGAAACAAAGGAAACTTACTGTAATGTGAAGAATCAGCCTTCCCTCTCAGGCTCTCACCAATAGTCCCCACAGGAACATCCTCCATCCTTGAAATGATGGAATCGATTTGCATCCCGAACAACTATCTCCCTGTTAACAAGCTTTGAAATAAACTTGGTCGCTGAATGACAATTTTCACATGCCCGAAGATTTTTTATTATTCTAAGGGTAGTTCCAGGAGGAGTACTAATGAGCCCATAAGCAATTGCTAACCTTTCACTATGATTACAGAGAATCTCCTCTGTCTCTTCATAATTCAAGTCATGAAAAACTGATTCTGTAAGCGGGACAAATCCTGCCTCCTTCAACCTCTTCTCCAGTCTCTCAAGCTCCACAGAAATTTCCTTATACCTTGGATGTGATTTGTCTCCCACACGAAATGCCTGAAGCTTTCCATTGACCTCAATCAAACTATACCCAAGGTCCTTACTAAGTCCTTTCTCCTTCATCAATACACGTACCTTTGCCACACGATCCCACAAACGGACTGAAGCATACAGATTAGAAAGCTGCACATAATGCCCTGTATTATATGGGTCTAATGAGAAAAGCTGCTCTGCAGCATATTCTCCCAAAGTCACATGGCGATAGATCTTGCATGCACTAAGAAGTGCTCCCCATACACTAACACCCGGTTCAATTGGCATGTTCATAATAAAATCATAAGCTTGACTCAAACAGCCTGCACGTCCAAGAAGATCAACCACACAAGCATAATGCTGGTGGCGGGGCTCTATGTCATAATCTTTCATACGGTGGAAAAGTTCCCATCCCTCTTCTACGAGGCCAGAATGATTGCATGCCATGAGCAGCCCAACAAAGGTGACATCATTAGGGCATACACCAGCTTGCTTCATTGTATGGTAAAGATCAATGGCCTCTCGGCCCCGACCATGCAATCCGTAGCCCACAATCATGGCGCTCCACACAACTACATCCTTTTGTAGTGTTCTATCAAAAATGATGCGAGCAAAATCTAGACTCCCACATTTTGCATACATATCAATAAGGGCTGTATTAACAAAAACATCATCTCTATACTCACTCCTCATGATATTATCATCCATCCATCTCGCTAATTCAAGGGACCCCACTTGGGCACAAGCTAAGATGGCAGACCTCACAGTTATAGAATCTACCCTTATGTTCTTACCAATCATCTCACGAAATAGCCCTACAGCTTCCTCAGCATAACCATTCTTTGCATAACCTGAAATCATAGCATTCCACAGAATCAAATTTGGTAGCTTCATCTGATTAAACAAAGATCTCGCAACTGTCACTTGCCCACATTTTGCATACATGGCAGTGAGTGAAATGAGCAAGTCTAGTTCATATTCAAGACCCATCTTAATGACACAACCATGAACAGATTTTCCTTGTTCCAAATCCTCAACATCAGAATAAGCCCTAAGAACACTTACAAGAGCTATCCAATCTGGTTTCACATTACCCTGTCTCATCTGACTGAATATTCTCAATGCTTCTATAGGCTCGCCATTTTGAGCATACCCAGAAATGATCGAAGTCCACGTGACAATCGTCCTATCATATAAACCATCAAACACCATCCTAGCATGCCTAATCTGACTACATTTTGCATACATTGCAACAAGTGAATTCTGCACAAACACATCCAATTCAAACCCATGTCTAAATATCTGTCCATGTACCCACCAGCCCATTTCAAGAGACAGCAAGCCACTGCAAGCTTTTAGCACATATGGAAAAGTAAAGCAATCAGGACTCACCCACGCCATTTGCATCCTTGAATACATTTCAATCACATCACCAAACATATTGTGCATCGAATAACCCCTAATAATCGCATTCCACAAAAACACATCTGGATCAGGAAATGATTCAAACACCTTACGCGCATAACGAATTTCTCCAAGATTACAGCCCACATTGATCAACTTAGTAATCAAAAACCCACAATCCCGCAATCCAGAGGCCAGTAAGTGGGCATGGATTTGATTCAAATGGGTCTTGTGGGTGGAATTATCAATAAAAGACACATAGAAGGAGTTGAAATCGAAGGTGAAGTGGACGTTGGCATTGTTTAGATGGAAAGGTGATACAGAATAGTAGTTGAGAAATGTTAATAGTAACGCGGGAAATTCAAATGATTTTGCCTTTGAAGGGTACAACGGTCGGATGTTGGCGGTTAGGGAAAAGAGATCTGAGGAAAAACAACATGGCTGAGAGAGTTTCCTTGTCAGTGTCACACTCGTACATTTATTCATAATCATAGCCATATGGCAAAATTGGCGTCAAGAGTTTACACAGCAATTTATATAAGTCCTTCACTTTTTGGTTTGCTCTCAAGAAAATAAAATAATCACTTTTTAGTTTTGCGGGTAGTTTTTTTTTTTTTTTAATATTATAAGATATATTTGTGTGAGAAAAAACAAAATAAGGTGTCTACAATTTAATGATTATATTTTATCATTGAATCAAAACATCAGTATTTTTTTTTTGTTTTTTTGAGAAAATACTGATACATCAATTAATGTTTAATATAAGCAGGATTTAGACCCAAATGCTTTACTTGATCACAAAAATTTTTACCAATAGTTGGGTTTGAGCCTTTTGGCCTAAATGGAGTTCGAATGCTTTGTATAAGAAGTTTTATTTATGTACATTTGGATTTGATTTGGGTTTTTTTAGCTTTTTAACATGGAAAACTTTTAAATTTAGGTACTTTTAAAATAAGGAAAAATAATGTTTTTTCCTCACATTTATAATGGATCTCAATATAAATTTATCGAGTAAACCTCATCATAAATATAAAAAAAAAAAATTATATATATATATATATCATTCTCTATACTCTGAAAATACATGAAAATTACTGGTTTACCCAAATATTGGTCAACCCAACTCATTTATGACCATTTAAGCTCCAGTTTAGTCTAGTCTAGCATAGGGCGGTGCTTCAAAGGCTAACTAAAGTTTCAAAGAATTTGTCCGTTAGGGGACATCCGATAAAAAACGAAAGTTTCAAATAATTTTTCCATCAAAAGAAAATTTTCAAAAAAAAATTTCATTTGTGCCGGAAAAAATTATGAACCGCAAGCATTACCTCTGGCTTCAGTGACCGCTACCTAGAAACTAATTTTAAATGTATACCGAAACTAACTCCTTTTTTTTCTTTTTTCTTTTTTGCTGAGAGTATACCTAACCTAACAAAAAGAGTAATTAATAGCTTTAATTATAGTTTAATATAGTAGTATATTTTCGTAGTACTTTTCTTCTTTGAAATGAGGTTTAGGAATTAGGAGTAGATGTAGGGAGATTTATGGGATAAAGAAATTAAAAGTTCTGGGGTTTATTTTATTTAAAAATAAAAGAGTAGTGAACTTAAAAAGCTAGGAAATAGATAATTTCATTTTCAATTGCAAATGACATAGATAAACAATGCAGTAAGTATGCTCATAAAGCTTCGACTTTCAATGGGATTGCCAACTATTTGCAAATGAGTTGGCGACAGTAGTCAAAGGGGAATTGGACCCCAGCTTTTTAGATCCAATAATATTAACAATGACTTGTATCAAAAAAAAAAAAATGACTAATAACAAATCTTATTTTCTCATTAAAAAAATATACTATTACTATAAGTTATAGTTGAGCATATAAGGCAAATTAAACACTTGTTTTTCATTGAGATTTTCAGCGAGTTCTCATTTGCTTTTATGAGTGTTCCCACATTAATTGGAAGACTGGCCGCAGAAGCTGATATGAAGTTAGAAGGTATAGACTAAAGACCACATGTGACTGTGAGTTCATATGGAAGATTTGGCCCTTCTTTTGACTACACTGACTCCCACCAAACAAGTCAAATTAAATTATACACCAAAATTTAAGGCGTTCAGCGTGATAGAAACCTAAAACTTTTGGACTCATTTCCTGATAAGTATATAATGAAAATACCTAAAAACTTTTGGACTCATTTCCTGATAAGTATATAATGAAAATACCTAAAAACTGTTGGACTCATTCCCTGAAAATTCTATAATAAAAATCTGAAAAATTATTGAATTCTTCGAAAGTATCATAAATACATATTTCTTCTTCTCATATTAATTATGAGTCCTACTGTAAATTTTATTAGTAAAACTTACAGTTATATAAAATAGAAGAACACGCATTTATGATACTCTAAAAATACCCATTAATTATCCAATAAATCCCTTCCCAGTTCGCACCAAAAAATTAAAGGTCCAGAAATGCCCTTCTGTTTTTGGGTGAGCTTAATGGTTTATATATCAATTTGCTTCCTTTTATTTTTTCCTTTCACGTAAAAATTGTTAATCAGCTCCATTAATTCAATGAAGGGTGAGGTTTGGGTGGGTTAGTGCTATTTAACTTGGGCGGTTGCAACCATGTAGAGGCACCGTCCTCGCCACTCGCCAGTGGTGACATAGGAGTAGAAGCTTGCTTCGCATTCATTCCCACCTCTTTGGAGCTCTAAAAATATGGCAAATCACTAAAAACCCTTCAGAAATATTTTCCAATCGTATCTCCAAAGAGAAAATTAGGAAAAATGAATATAACAGCCTGCAAATTATATATTGGACCGTAATTTACCTCAAAAATCAAATTAGTGAACGCAACTACAGCCACCGATGAGTGAACAGAAGGCCAGACCGTAGCGGTACTACAATACACTTTTTTATTATCATTTTAATTCATAATAATGTACTTCATCTTTAGCAGTTCCTTCATAATTCCACACCAACACATTATGCACACACATCTAATTCAGCTTCCTATTGAGGAAGTGAACAAATCAACACACAGAAAAATAAAGTATGACAATGCAAAGTTGCGAACGCCTTGGCAAGAAAGACAAGTAACTTGGACAATGCAAACATAAAAGGCCGCATACTTAGCTCATCAATCATATATTCACAATATCTAAAAAGAATTACACTAATTCCTTTGCCGCACACCACATTATGTGTTTGTATCAAAATGAATCACTCACTCCTCACTCAGTTAACTTCTACACTGATTTTTTTTTTTAACTTTTTTGTTTGAAAATCTATGTAATAAGATCTCAAAATGTCACCAGAGCATACAAGCTCAGTGAACATCATCTCTTTTTCTCGTGACCCGAATGTAACAAAAAACAGCTGCAAAAATAGCTGTGACAAGGCCACCAATGATGACACCCCCACCAGCCACAGACTTATCGGAGTGATGCTTTCCCAGCCGTCTGATCACAGGAGCTTCAGCCACATTGGAGTTCTCCTTATTACCCTCTGGTGACTCTGCAACACTAGAAACAGGCTGATCCGCAAGTCTAGCCACAACCCCAAGTGTCCCAACCTTGTTTTGAGCCTTAAGCCCAAATGGGTTCAGCTCTGATCCCTCAGATTTTCCAGCCATGGCTTGTACCACCAAGATTTCGGCTAGTATAACCATAAAGCAAAACAGACCAAGCCTACCCATGTTCAAAAAACTGAGGAGAAATGTGAAACAAAATAAATGGTTTGAATATGGAATACTAGGTGTAGAGTTCAGATAGATGCGGACTCCAATTGCCAAATATTTTTGGCTAATTGCACCATGAGATGGATGGTTATATATAGGGAGGAATGGATGGCTTAGATTGTTGGGAAGTGAACGTGTGGTTTGAAGCTGAGGGGAAGGTTCATACTGTTGGGGAAGTGGGTCCTATCAACTAGTTTTTAATAATGAAGGGGAAGGTGGAATTGGGAAAGTTTAGGGGTGAGTAAGACGAATCGTGTCTGCGTAAGCGTGTGTGCTTCTTTCACCGTTTCTCGTCAATCTAAGCTGGTGAAAAGCGTATAATGGAGACACCTGTTTTCTTTTTTTTAAAAGTGACAGAAACTACAACTGGATTCTCAGGATTTGCATCAGGTGCAATACCTAGGGTATTGCACCTGGTGCAATTCACCCCTTTTCTCTCATAATTTTTTTTTACTTTTTAACTTTAATTTTTTCACTTTTTTTTAATATATTTTATTTAACGGTTGAGATTGAAAATTATTTTTTCAACCTTCAATTTCAACCCTAAATTACAATTGCATCAGGTGCAATACCCTAAGGGCACGTTTGGTACATTGTAATGATTATTACATGGAAATAGGAATAAGTATTACAAAGAAAACATTAAGTTGGAATGTAATAAGTATTACTATTCATTAGTTTGGTGACCATTTAGGAATAGAATTCTAAATATGCATCCACAATTTAGTAAAGTATAAAAAAAGTGTAATTAAATAATTTTTAAGTCAAATTTCCTATTTTAGAGTGTTCAAAATAAAGCTAATAATTAACAAAAAGGAAAATTTATTTTCTTTCCTTTTGAAGATGTGGCAACTAATGGCTTTTTAGGAAATTTTTTAAAATAGTTATTACATAGAATGAAGGAATAGGTATTCAGCACTTTTGATAAGGAATAGTTATTCCTCATTTTGAAGAATAGCTATTCATAAGGAATAACTATTCATTGTAATAAAAACATAACCAAACAACCGAATAGTTATGCCATATGAATATCTATTACATTACAGTGTCTATTACAGTCTACCAAACGTGCCCTAAGTATTGCACCTAATCTGAATCCGGATTCTCACATTTATCTGCTCTCTTGGGATTCTGACACCTTTTTGCCAGGAGAGAGAGAGAGGAGTATATTATTCACTATTTACCATCCAATGACCTTTGAGAATCTACGTTATTGTTGCTAAATTTGCACACTTCTAAGTTTATAAAATTTATTTTATCTATTTTAACTTGCCATTTAACAAATCACTCTAGATCAATAGTCTTACTTTCAAGGGTCCGGTTAACATTATTGTTGCTTAATATGTGCCCTTATAACACACATTAAGCTATCTATTTTTAAAAAATTTAAAAAATTGTCAATATTTTTTCAATTTTTGAAAAAATATTTCTATAAATGATTAATTATTATCACATTAGAAAAATCTTATTTTCAAAACAAAGTTAAATACGATTTATTTAATACTTTTTCTCTCTCTTATTCTTTATCTTTTTCTTCTTCTCTATCTCTTCTCTCTCTCTTCAAGCTATCAAACACATTGTCCCAAATCAATTACCACCACCATCATAACCACCATCATGGCACCACCAAACCACAACCATCATCATGGTAGCCCCAAGCTTAACCAAAATCTAGCAAAAAAAAAAAAAAAAAAAGCAACAACCGACAAGAAGAAAATAAAACAACAAAAAACCCAAAGACCAGCCACACCAACCCATATACCTCACCCCCAACACAATCACACCGACCCTCCCAACCACCACAAGCTGACCCGCCACATCCACAGCAACCCATGGCCTGATCAACAACCCACCACCACCGCAACAACCCACAGCCCAATTGAAATCCATCCCAACCCCCACAGACCGACCCACCAAGACATGGTGTGAGTTTGATCTGAGATGAGAGAGAGAGAGAGAGAGAGAGTCTGGTTTGATCTTGACAGAGGGGAGGAAGGAGCTTTGATCTGAAAGAGTAATGGAAGAGAGAGAGAGGAGCTTTAAAAAAAAAAACAAGGGTAAATTCCACTAAACCCCCCTTGAAGTTTGGGCAAATATCTATTTAAGTCTAAGACTTTTAAAGAACAACCCAAATGGTCCTTAAAAGACATTTTATCCTTGTATAGCCAAACCTTCTCATCTCAGTCCCAAACCTCTCCCTCTCCCTCTCTCTCTCTCTCTCTCTCTCTCTCAGACCTCTGGCTCCCTTTCTCTGTCTCTCTCAGCCACACCCACGGCGTCTCCATCTCTCTCACCCACACCCACGACGGCTCCCTCTCTCTCACCCATACCCACGGCAACTGAAGACTCCTCTTTCATGGCCGAAACCCTTATTTTCCACTACCATCTTCTACTTTCTTCTCAAATCAGTGCCATGGAGAGATTTGACAAGGGATTTTCAAGCTTCACATCACCACCACTGCTATTGTTCCATGCCAACGGCTTTGATCTGGTGTCAAACGTGCTTGGGTCTTCGTGTTTGGGTTTGTATCTCTATTTCTAGGTTTGAGTCTTTGTTTGTGTCTAGGTTTGTGTGTCAAACGTCAAGGAAACATTTGACATGACCCACGAACTCCGCCACCACCATTGGCAATGCCAGCACCGGTGGCCGTTGATCTCTATCCTCTCTCTATTCTAATTTTTTTTTTTCTCTTTTGGTTTGGTTCTTTGTTTGTTTGGGTCTAAGGTTAATTTACGGATTTGGTTTTCTTATGTGATATAAGGATTTGGTGATTTTTTATTTGGGTTTGAAATGGAGTTTGGGTATGATCATTTGTAGATTGTGGGTACTTTTTCATTTAGGGTTTGTCTCAAAATGGTTCTAGTTGGTGATTTTGTTAGTGTGTGCATATAAATGTGTGTATGATGGTAATCTGGGATGACTTTTGGGGGTTTCAGGTTTTGGAATTTGTATGGCTAAGAGTGTGTGTTTGTGTTCTATTAGATGGTGCATCTGTGTAGTGTGATTTGTGCTCAAATCTATGCTTGTTAGTGTAATCACAGTGACAAAAAACGTCATGGGTGTGGGTGAGAGAGAAATGGAGCCACAGTGGGTGTGGCCGAGAGAGAGAGAGAGAGAGAGAGAGAGAGAAAGATTTGGGACTGAGATGAGAAGGGTTGGTTAGTCAAGGATAAAAATGTCTTTTAAGGACCAAGTTGGTCGTTTTTTAAAAGTCTTGGACTTAGACGATATTAACCCAAACCTCAAGGGAGTTTAGTGGAATTTATCCAAAAAACAAATAGCAACTTACTACAGTAAACTGCTACTATTTCCAATTTATTGTAGCAAGTTACCAAATTTTTTTAACTATGCCGCCGCTGATTTAGCACAACATGTTGTAGTTTGTGGTGCTAAAAATAGCATTTTAGCAATATACCTTTGCCAATGCTAATGCTCACTGGTTCAAACTTAGCTTTCTTCTTCTTTTTTTCTTTTCCCTATTTCTTATGCTTTTATACTTTGGAGCTTAACTCAAATTCAAATATAGATATAAATGATTTTAAGTGATATAGCAATTATAAAATAGTTATTAAACCATTTTATTTACCATGAATTGAAGTGCCACTAATTATATTTATTGAAAAATTAATTTCTACGTTTTTTTATAGTTAATAGCCAAGATTATTATTAAAGAGAAACAATATCAACATCCTTCTTGCAAGCATCCAAGACTGCTACAAAAAGAAGATGCCTATTAAAACAAAAGACCTATGATCAGTAACAAATTTAGCTAAACTGTGAGCGGATGTGTTATCATCTCTCCTAACCTAATTAAAATTACAAAATTCACAAAGCAAAAAAATAAAATAAAATAAAACTAATTAAAATTACAAATAACAAAAGATTTTCTAAGATATAAAGCATCAAGTTTGGATAGATCAAACAAAATTTATAAAAATTTTGTAGTAAAATTTGTACTAATTTTAATATTTTCATACTACATAAGTCTTAAGCCTCACCAAAAGATATCAATAGTGGAAAATGTAAGGCCACAAAGGAGTTGGTATTATAAGTTTAAATTTGTTCATTTTATTTTAGGCTAAAATGCAAAACAAATTCTCTATGTTTAACCAAAATTCATTTTAGTCCTCTAAGTTTGCTTTTGTTCGTTTCAATCATCTAAGTTTCAAGTTTATTCAATTAAGGTCTCTCCATCAACTTTTGTTAAATGTCTATGTTAATTGTCCAATTTTTTTTGTCAAAATTTTAAATAAAAGAAATTTAGTTAATGATTGAAAAATATTTTCCATATTTAAAAAAAAAAAAACAATTAATAGAAGTTAACAAAGGGATCTTAATTGAATAAACTTGAAACTTAAAAGACTAAAATGAATGAAAGCTTATAAGATTGAAATAAATTATTGTGAAACTTAAATTGTGCATTTTGCATATTAGCCTTAATTTTATTTCAAACATGAATCAAACTCGAGTTCATTATCAAACAAAATTAAATTTCAAAACTTTTTTGAGGTTTATTATCTTGCCAAACATGCTTCAGCTTTTTTCTCCATACATAGTTTAACCGTGACTAAAATTTTTTACCCTTTTACAAATCTATGAATTTAATTATTAAAGAACATTTTATATTATCAATAAACTACAAGTAATACTGATTTGACATTATATAAATCTAATTACATACTTAAACAATCTATTTCCTAGTGTATATAAGTATATTTTGTTGTATATATAGGTATATACATGGATAGGTTGTAATAATGATGTTTAAGTTTGGAAAATATTATTTCATAAAGTGAAAATTCAAGTTCTGGAATTTTCTAAATGAAAATTTGAAATACAGCATTTTCAATCAATCGAGCTCAGTCAAAGCTTTGGCTCGATCGATTGAAAATGGTAAGAAAAAATCCTGAAATTTCTAGATGTCTCGATCGTTGTTCGATTCCTGTTAGACAAATTAAAAAGAATACTCGATTGATCGAAAGTAATTTTCAACCAATCAAAAATCGTGAAACAGGATTTCTGCAGAATTTTTCTAATGACTGTTTAAAAAGGTTGTAGAGGTTTCAAGCCTTATTAACAGTTTTATGAAACATTTTAACTTTCCATACGTACTTTTTGAAGAAATATAATCCTATGGGTATAAATAGAGGTTTATATTCACTTTAAAAAATAACTAACTCCACAAAATAGCAAGTTAGAAAGAAACACAAGAAATCCTATAGTCATTCTCCAAAATTGCTATTTGTAAAACTCAATATATTGGTTGTATCTTGAGGACAAATTTGTAATAACATTTTAGCAACAAGACTGTGAGGGGCAAATATTTTCAAAGGAAAACGATATAATACCTCTAAATTATCTATTTTATGTTTGTCTTTTGTGTAAACATTGTTCTTTCATTATTACTTTATGTAAAATCTCCAACATAATTTTGGACAATTATACAAATAAAAGTATGATATTATACATAATTAAATCAAGTATGCATATTTATGAGCTTATTCATAAATATATTATCATGTATGAAATTAGCTTGTGTTTGAACTTTGAACTTGACTTATTTGCTATACAAATAAGCATGGTCAAATCTTTTTTTTTTTCAAAATGGACTCAACAACTTGATTCATTTGTTAGTTGTTGGCGTTGAACTAAGTAGTGGACAAATCCTGGTGAAGTGTCAAAAAAATTAATAAATGATGGAGTGCCTAGTTGGCCGCGTGGTCCCACATACGCAGCATCACTATCATCACCCATTATTATTATTATTATTTATTTTTATGGCCCAGATGAGATGAGCATATTCTATACCTACCTGCAATAATATATCTTATAACAGATTCTTTTTTAAAAAAGTTTATTAAAAATTTAAAAATTTTTAAAACTTTTACAATTATTGATAAAAATTTTCGTCAAAATGATATATTATTACGTGTCTTTATCTTTAGGACACTTATTAATAAAATCCATCTTATTTATTACTCTTTACTCATCAGTATCTGATCTGAGGATTACTTCTTAGGACCTGACTCGTGACAATTAGCAAGCAAACGAAGAGGTTCCTATAAATTGCAAATTCTAACTTTATTTTCTTGGCAATGTTAGAAGTTTCTAATTAATTAGTGTTCTCTTTTGGTATGAAAATGACACACAGCCCACAGTTGGCATTGCAGTTACAGCTGGAGATTAGCAATGACATGGTTGTCTATTCCAATTTTCAATTGCTAGTAGTGGGCTCTTGAAGTCCACGTATGGTTAACAATCCCGAGGATGAATTGAATTGTTATTGACTGGGGTTCAATTAAAGCACTCATTCCTCTTTCTTCTTTTCTTTTTTTTTGAAACTCCATTGAAAATAATAAAATGAGTTAATTAAGCTAAAATGCTCTAAACGAGTGACATTATATATATATATATATATATATATAATTACATTTTTCCTGCTATCAGCTCATGTTCATTAGCATTCTCGAATCTCGACAGAATTAGGCTCATTCAGATACCCAACTTTTGTAGGCCGGAAAGCATTCCAGTAATACCAACTTCTTGTAACACAGTTTTAATTTCATCAACACCATAACAAGGTTTCACAAATCACAAAAAGGAGATACAGTAATTATTTGTAGGTGAGAAAATCGAAGTTTCGTTGAAAGAAAAACTTTGACTTCCCTGATAAATAGTCGGTGGTAGATGCTAGCTAAGCAGCCGTCACATTAGTTAGTTCATGATGATTCATATGGTGAAACCAAGTACCCAACTGTCCACCAAACTGACCAAAGTCAAAAGAGATAAAGGGCCAAAGCTATATCACAGACATTTTCACTTTTCAAAGCCATGCAGGAATGGATGCAGTGTCTCTATTTTGTTTGAACTTTGAAGGAGTGGGAGGGGGATGGAATTGGGAAGAGAGAGAAAAAGAAATGTTAAAGTGGAAAATACCTCATTTGGTACAGAGAAAAATAAACAAATAATTAAGGCTGAGTTTGTTTGAAATATTTTTTTAGCTGAAAATATTTTCAAAGGTGTTTGGTTATTATGTTCTTAGAAGTAATTTATAGTGTTTGGTTGGTACAAAAAATTAAATTTTTTTATTTTTTAAAAATAAAAATATCAATTTTGGTCTAATAACATGACAAAATATGAAATTTGAAATTTGAAAAAAATATTTGCTTGAACCATACACAAACAAATCCAAATCCATTCATTATATATTGGCCAATAAAAACTTTCAATTCATTCCGGCCTATCTATATTATATATAAGAGGTTCATCTCTTTCAATTTGACTTTTATGTAGTTCAAAAATACATTTATTATCCTTCATTTAGAAATAAGGTAATAAATATCAAATAACAAATTTCATTTTGAATTCAAAGAGAATTCCTAAAATTTAAGATTTTTTTCTTTCACGTTCAAAAAAAAATTACAGTTACTGCTTATTTCTAAAGTTTATCATTTTTTAATTATTCGATAAATAAATAAAATATTTCTTAATTATAATATATGCAAATTATTAGTGTTTATTCAAAAAAAATTATAACCATAGTGCAGATCTTCCATACCTAGCTATCAAAAAAAATATATGTTTTATTGATAAGGACTAACTCTAGGATTGACCCAAAAAAATATAGTAAAGAAAGGGGGAAAAATTAATAAAAACACCAGTAAAAACATTTGATATATGTCCTTAAAAACTATAATTTAACTAAATCAATTTTTTATATAAATTGTCTGGCTAAGATTATTTATTTTAAAAAAATATTATTTATTTGAAAAATAAAGAATAGATATGATATAAATTTTCAACAATAGTATGTATATTTATAAATATTTTTAATAAATTTTTGTGCCCATTGAACAAGTTAGTGGCTAATATAATGATCTATTTACATATTCTTTTTCCTTTCGATTAAAGGTTTTTTTAATTATTAATATTATTTTTTTTGGTTTTAGAATCGAAGCAATGAGATACTTAATAGTAGATAAGATCATGAACATGTGGCCATTGTTTATCACTTGAGCGGGACTTACCGATCGTTGTCTTCAAAACGAATCCCAATTCCCATGTTGCGTGGCAACTTGGAACAGGAAGTCGGTGAGTGCGATTTTAGACCATACTCCTCGATTAGATATCGATTGATAATTTTGTTTGTATTTATATTTGATTACCTTAATCTACATGTCCTTAAAAAAAAAAAAAAAAAAAACTGCATGGGCTTAAAGAATAAGAGATCCCGTGATCAAGCAATTATAAACCCCTCTCTCTCTCTCTCTCTCTCTCTCTCTCTCTCTCTCTCTCTCTCTATATATATATATACACACTATAGATTTTTAATTTATGGTGTTTACTCTATAATGATGGCTCTTTATTATCTAGTAAGATATTAATTAATTTTTTGTAGTAATAAACTCTAAATCTCTTATTCAATAACAAAATATTTTACTAATTAAGCTAATTGAAAACAACATAAATCCAAAGAAATAGTATAATTATTTATAAGATTTCATAAGATTTTAGAAATTTTGGGGGGTGTTTGGTATATGTATTTTTTTGTTTGAAAATATGTGTGGAAATACGTATAAGTGAAAAACTGTATAAAAGTACGTGCAATATTATTTAAAAACTAAAAATATGTGTTTGAGTGGATGTACCAAACACCCCCTGAGTTCCAAACTTCCAATTATCTGGAACTCATTTGATAGAGGAGTTTAAATAATGTTGTTTGGGTGTTTTTGATATACATGTGGATGGAAAAGTATGATAAAATGTATGTAAGGTTGTTTAAAATGTGAAAATGTATGTTAAATCTTGCTCACCAAAGAGACCCTAATATCTTAAAGTTTGTTTTTTTTCTTTGTTTTGTTAAAGTTTCCTAAAGATCCGTAATAATTATTTTTTTCTTAATTATGTAATATGTATGTAACAGGGATCACACACACCCACAAGAATTATAATGTGTTGGAAGAATTTTGAACACCTTTATTAGTAATAAAAATAATAATAATAATGATACATGTTTCAGTTGCTGTGGTCACCGTTGACTGACAGGAATATTTGTTGGTCACTCTAGAGTAGTTAGTGGTTTCCGATTATCAAATAAAAAATGCTAGTGGTTACTTTTTTTTTTTTTTTTTTTTTTTGAGAAGAATTAGTGGTTATATAGCTGTGCATAACCGAGGAGTGAATATTTAAATGTTACTAACTCAGAATCAGTAGTAAAGCATAACTGATTCTTTAAAGAAATTAAATAATAATAATAATAATAATAAAATAAATAAATAAATAAAAGAAGAAGATGGGTGTAGCATAACTTAGTTCATCAACCAAATTAATTAAAAATCCCAAATCTTTAGACTTTAATACATCGTTACTCTTCCAAGAAAAAAGGGGGAAAAAAATCCATCCTTAGTCCTTACACAAGGGGAAGCCAAATTTATTTCATAAGACAACGGTTTGTAGTGCTTGTTTTATTAGCGAAATGATTGGTCTAGTGGATGGTTCATGACTACAAGTTCAGAAAAGAAAATACATTATGATTATTTTATAAATTAAATAAATATCAGGAAGATAGACCAAGCATGAGCATGAATATAAATGGATAATTGGATTGTGTAAGTTGTTCATATGCATTGTGCTCCACATGTTTATGGTTGGCACTCTAACCAGAAACATGTACCCTCATTTCATTCATACATAATAGCAATGTAGATTCATGGCTTCTGTTAATTAGACGAGGGATTGCTATCAGTCACAAGCTGGTCCCCTTTAAGTGATTTTGGGTACTTGCGGCTACTGAATCTGCAAGAAGGTTATTCTGGGGGCATAAGAACTGAACATGTTCAAAATAAATTGTGGGTGGTGGTTGTAATTTCTTGTAGACCATATTGATGTGTCTTGCTATTTCGCTTTCCTTGTATAGGGTTCATGAAGTCGAAATTTATGGTCTAAGATTACTTGCATTGCTAACCAGACTTTCATTTTATATGAACGGTGTGTTTTGGTGTGGCGTCTCAGTTTTATCAACCATATGCAAGATTGTGTCCCCCCGAATTCACAACTTCGGAACCATCCTTCTGGTTAGAATAGAACGTCTTCAATTCCAGAGAAAAAAGAAGGGCATAAATTGGTCCACAGTTTCAGGCTCTAGTTTGCATATGGGACCCCCTTTTTTTTCTTTGTTGATGAATGCATATGGGACCCCTCATAATATAATGTATAGTTCCCCGAGTAAATTTTAGCAAGTCATGCTACCCAGCTGCCATTAGTTAGAATTAGCCTTATGACTTAGGAGAAAGGACCCGCGTCTATATTTCATAGTCCAAAGAAGCTTACATATTTCCATCAACAACCAAAAAAGTTACATATATATAGCTCTGGAGGGTTGGAATATGAGGAGCATCTGTTTTGCCCATGGGCTGGAGTAGCAGCCCTGTTTTTTTTTTCACCTCCTTTTTCCTGATAGTTAAAAAACAGGTGGTGGAAAGTTAGGAGTTGAATTTAAATCTTATATATCTCTATTGAAAACAAACCAAGTATCAATTGAGTTACAACACTCATAATATTTGCCCCTTTTTGGAAGGGTATTTAAGTGAACTATCTAATATTCTCATGAATCAAAACTAATATCCGCTTGATATCTAACGTAATACAAGGGTGTCAGATTCGGTACAACAAACAAAAACAAGTACTTTCTCACCAAAGAAAAACAAAAACAAAACAAAAGTTTGCTGCTTTCCCTGGATAAAATATTTTTTCATAAATCATATTTGGCCTTTTATAACGAGTATGTTGTTATATTGTTTATGGAGCATCACACGTTCTGCTCTCATCAATTAACACATCATTTTTTAAAAGAAATTTAGGCCAAAAATGCAGCAAATAACAGATTTTCCAACTATAACAAACCTCATTTCCAATTTGGCTTGCAGGGCATGCCGCCACAAGTTTTTTTTTGTAAGAATGTTTTCTCTGTAGTTTGTATTGCATTATTCCAAGAAAAATCCCAAGATATCAAATGGGCGTTTCATTAGAAAAATCAAAGTTCAAAACTCAAACAAAAACAAAACATAGAAAAAGACATATTATAGCGCACCAGAGAAGCGCAAATGTCAAATTTCCAGCCACCACCAAAATACAAGTATCAAAATCCAGCCATACCTGAGTACATATGTGAAAATTCTGGCCATCACCCAAGTAAAAATATGGAAAATATACATCATAATACTCGAGGAGGTGAAGAATTGGCTCTCGATTCACCTACCCCGTCATCATGCTTTACACTTGGAGAAACAGGGTTCAGATCAATGCCCTCAGATGCAGAACCCTCAGATTCGTCTGATGACTCAGAACCTCCTGCAGTTGCCACAGAAGAAGACCCTGATGTTGCAACTAAAGAAGAATCCTTTGGGGAATCCTTTAAGAAAGACGAAATCTTAACATTGGGAAAGTTGAGGCGGGCTGCGGAACCATACATGGCTCTGGCAGCTTCATCATACGCAAGTGCAGCTCCAATGGCTGTTGGAAAAGTACCTAGCCACAACCTCTTACCCCGGTTTGGCTCCCGAATTTCTGCAACCCACTTTCCCCATGTCCTCTGCCTAACACCTCTGTAATTACAACGTGAATTCTCTGGGCCTCCCTTACCTTTCATACATCCCTTCTTCGAACCCTTGGCAGGAACTTTACGGACCGGTTTTTCCTCACCGTTGGAGGAATCAAGTTGCTCATTATATTCTTTCCACTTCGTGAGAATATCGGCCAGGGATCTAGATCCATCCCGTTTAGAATGAGTTTTATCCAACTTACGCATGCAAATTGAATTAACGAACGAACAAAAAAATCCAGAAAGCTATGTGAATTACCTGCCAATGTTAGAAAGATGACTTCGATTTCAGAAAGGCAAACCTTCGTCACAAAGGAAATGTGCCTAAACTATCTACAGGCCAAAACTGCTTATTAAGGTCAGAAAATATCCAAACAAAACCACAAGAACTTATCCACAGCAAAATTGCATAATATTGGCATGGTAACCTGCCAATGTAAATTAATGGGGTTCCGAAATTTATTCTGATCAGTAACTCATAATATGAACACCAAAAGAGAACCTTCCAAAAACCAAAATAGCAAAGAATAGCACAATATGAATGAACTAATAATTAAAAAAAACAATTCCCTGTAAATTTCTCTCAACTACTTTAATGACTAAATCAGCAAATTTTTAAAGCGAATCTAAATGAAATCATGTAATCCCAGCTGTTTTTATTATTCCCAGAGTAGCGGGTAAGGCGTTTACAATAAAATTAGGAATGTCACAACATATAAGCCTAATTACTTCTATTTTAATCCAAGGGTAGTATAGTAACATGAATGCTTTTCTTTACGATAAGTAACAAGTTCAAACATGAATGTTGTAATATGATTGTAACACAATACTCAAATAAAAGAGATACAATACAACGCATAGTCCTAGATAAGGACATACAAATGCCATTAATAGAGTAACAAAGTCAGGCAAAACATGATTTTTTGTAGCCATCCATACCAACTGAAACCCCTATTCTCTTCTCTTCCATTTTTCTAAAACAATTAATACTTGAAAATCCTTTCTAAGCATAATCGTTCAACTGTAAGCACAAATCCTAATGCAATTAATTAATTTTACATTCTAGCCAAAACCATCATTTTATTTCTCATTGCCAAAGAGGCAAATACATCTTGGGTAACTAATTTTCCAGGTAGCATGCAATAAGACAGACATAAAATATCATACACTAAAATCTTGTATAAAAAAATTAATAATTAAAAAAAAAAACTTTGGAGAAAAGGTAAACAAATCTTGTAATAACACACAAGCATTGCACACATCCAGGGGTCTTTAATTCCATTTAATTTAACATCAATATTGTAAACTAATGTACCAGAGTTAGGACATAAACACTAATATCAGTGCAAGAACAAGAAATTTGAGCAAAAATGTAAATTTGCATTTTTGTTAAATTTCTTGTATTTAAGCAAAAATGTAATTGCATACTAATATCTCCCAATGCTATTTGTTAAACACTAGTATTTTACTTCCCAATTGCTAATAGAATTATAGAGGCAAGTACATAAGTACAACTTTAAAAAACAATAAAATAAAAAGGGGGAGGCGGAATTTGAACCTTGCATGTCTCCAATGGAAACACCAAGAGGTGCCAACCAGTTGAGCTATAACTGCTCTTGGCAATTTCACATAATACTTTTAAGAAAGGAAAACAGTAAAGTTGTCAACAAAATTTATATGATTCCATTTGTCACATGCATGAATTATGCATAGATGAGACAATTACTATCATTTCAATATGAAATTTGGATTGAACATAAAACCCAAAGTTATATAATTGAGATTCAGATTGAGGCTGAACAAAAAGAATGGAAAAAAAAAATTGGCATAACCTACAAAGACAAGAATGCCCACATCAAAAATTCACAGCCGGCGATACCATCATATGCACACCAACAAGCTGCCCCAATTCATAAAGTAAACAAAGTCTCCCACTGAACAAAACACTAAAAATTGAAAAGGTTGAGCACTGCACATATCTACATAGACCACTAGCACATTTTCCCCAAAGAAACAGCAATAAACCAAATAAGCACATCGTATAATTGCACACTTTCAATGGCCTTCATTTCCGTTTAACTTAACATCAATCTTGTAAAATATTGCGACGTAGTTAGTACACCAACACTAATATCTTATATCAATGCAAGAACAAGATAATTACAGCAAAAAACATCATTTTTTTTCTCAACCAACCCAAAAACCCATTTTCAATTTCAAACCCATTATTCAACCAAGACCCATTTCAACCAAGTCCTTAAACCCCCAAAATAATTCACTGCAAACCATAGTGGACTCCTAATTTCGCTTGTTAATATGACAAAAAATTATTTTCATCTATTTTTCTCTTATGGGTACCCCTAAAATTACCACTTTGTCCACTGGCAAGCAATAAATCACTAAAAGATATACTCGAAAGAATAAATCAATGAACTAGCAATCAATATTCAGAGAATAATTAAATATATAGATATTTGAATTAGAAATTTAAATAGATCTGAATCTAAAGAAAAATTAAAGAGATAAAGAAATGAAAAAAATTACCTCTTTGCCACTGGAGCTCCAGGGGCTGAGTCTAGATTGTGCTATAAAAAACATATCGAAGAAAATGAAAATTTTAGCCTTAGACTTAGGGTTTATATTAATTTTTTTTTTTTTTTTTTTTATAATATCAGAGAGAGAGAGAGAGAGAGAGAGAGAGAGAGAGTAATTAAACGATGCGTTTTACCTTGAGGCTCCAACTGATCGGAGTTTAGGAAAGAAGTAAAAGAAAATTAAGGATTTGGGGGAAGGAGAGGCTTCGACAAGAACGAAGCGAAGAAGAGAGAAATTTCGAATTTGAAAATGAGAAACCCTAAAAATGAAATGAAATGAAATGAAATGAGCTTTGACTTTTGGCGCTTTATATATTGCACCGCCTAACCTTTCACCAATTACAAAAACGAATCATTGCGTCTATTGGTATCTTTTAAATAGCGAGCCCAGCCCATGTCGGTAGTAAAAGGGGCCGAAAAACTTGCCATATGCATTTTAGGGGCTTCAGTTTGTTTGGATCCCTTTTTTAAAAACACAAAGAGAAATGGGGATTGCACCTACCACCTAGGGGAGAAATGAGGCTTCAAGAAAATGAAAATTAAAAATAAGCCAGTAACAAATTGGGATTCTTTGTTAGTGCTATCTTTTCACTGTTTCAAAAGAATAATACTACATCAAAATTTTTTTACAATAATTTTACAACAAATTATATGTGGCAAGTTGTTATCAGTAAATAAAAAATGGATAAAATTTGGCCATAAACTTTGTTATAGTTAATAGTTCCAATTCCCACTAAAAAAATTAACATTTTTATACATTTTAAAAATATAACTGTGTAATTATATGTTATTTATATTCTTAATACGTATGTCAAATTTTATGTTAATTGGATATTATTTACTATTTAATTAATAAACTTATTTTTTACGCATAATATTTTATCACAGAAACTTGAAATTTAAACATTTGATTGATGATATAGCCATTGATTTTTTATTTTTTAGAAATTTTTTTTGTGGGTTTGTAATGTAATATTATGTTAACATTTTTTTTTTTGGTGGGTTTTTTTGGGCTTCCTTCGATTTGTGTGTGGGTTTTGTTTGGGATTCGTTTGATTTGTTTGTGCGTTTAGTTTCATAGTATTTTCAATGATTTATTTTGGGTTTGTCTTTATTTTTTATCTCTACTTTCGTTTGTCAGTTTATAATGCAAATTATGTGTTTGATAAAATGCTTCTATGAATTGTAAATATACATAAACAGAGCATGTGAATTGTTATATGACTATACTGCAATATATTTAATGTTATCCAAATAAATCAGTGATTATATTGAAATAATTTTCATCGAAGACAGAATCATGACATGATTAGTACATCAGTTCTTGTTATAATTATTTCTAAATAGAATTGTCCTTGTTTCTTTTGGATTAGTTATCTGTATTTTCAATGAGGTTGTTCAACTAGGAATTTTTCTTTAATTATTTGAGAACCAAAAAGCTTAGGATCATTTAAATTAAGGACAGACTTATGGTTTAATTGTATGTTATTTATATTCTTAACACACGTCAAATTTCGTGTTAATTAGGTATTATTTACTATTCAATTTATAAACTTATTTTTTATACATAATATTATATTACAAAAATTTGAAATTTAAACATTTAATTGATGATAAAGCTATTGATTTTTTATCTTTTAGAAATTTTTTTTTGTGGGTTTGTAATGTAATATTATGTTCTTAACATTTTTTTTTTTTTTGTGGATTTGTTTGGGCTTCCTTTGATTTATGTGTGGGTTTTGTTTGCGACTCGTTTGATTTGTTTGTGCATTTTGTTTCATAGTATTTTTAATGATTTGTTTTGGATTTGCCTTTATTTTCTATCTCTACTTTCGTTTGTGAGTTTGTAATGCAAATTATGTGTTTGATAAAATGCTTCTACGAACTATAAATGTACATAAATAGAGCATGTGAATTGTTATATGACTATACTGTAATATTTTTTATGTTATCTAAATAAATCAGTGATCAACTTGAAATAATTTTCATCGAGGACAGAATCATGACGTGATTACTATAGTGGTTCTTGTTATAATTATTTCTAAATAGAATTGCCCTTGTTTCTTTTGGATTAGTTATCCATATTTTCAGTGAGGTTGTTCAACTAAAAATTTTTCTTTAATTATTTGAGAAAAAAAACCTTGGGATCATTTAAATTGAGGACAGACTCATGGTTTAACTAAAATAGAATTGCCTTTGTTTCTTGTGAGATAAAAGTTTTTGGTTTATTTTTTTTCAAGACTCATTGTGCGTGTTTAAATAGTTCTTGTCAATTATTTGTTGAATTTTTTCAATGAGGCTGTTCAACTGAGATGGTGCTTTGGTAAAACCATCATGTAATGGTAGGTGAGGTGGCAGGGTACATTAGATTAGATGACACCAATCTCAAAATCATACACTTGAAGTTTCATTAGAGAAGAGAAGGTAGCGTAGGAATTTTTGCAGCTAGTGAAGGATTTGTAAGCTTGTCAATTGTGGCACCGATACCTGTCCTTATAAATCCAATAAGAGCTGAGCTTGCTGGGGTAGAGGTGCATCACTAAAGAAGTCAATACAAATGCATTTTCAAATTTCCCGCTAACATCTTCTTTTTGGCCAAAACTAGTTCTCTATATTTTGCTAACCCCAAATATTTTCATCCTGCAAAATTTATTTGGATGAAGATGCCTAAGGTTCACACAAGCAACTTATCACTGGATTAAGGAATAGTTTCCTGAAATACGGGTAAACTCTCTCCCCATAGAAAATCCGATTCCCTACATCTCCCAGACACAAGTGAGAATGGGGAAGCCTACATCTTGATCTTATATCTCCCTAAGGAAATAAATAAATAAATAATGACTAGAGGTGTATTTACACTCCTCAATTGCTTGCATTCATGACAAAAAGATACAGGTTGAAGTCAATGTTCCCCCAAAATACTATAATGTACATTATGCATGTCTTAATACCTTATTCATTTGACCAAAAACTTCCATTAAATTTCTCAGACATCTTAGAACTAATTTCCTTAATCACATCCCATAATTCAAAATTGCTGCTTAAGGCCATGAAGAAGTTTTTGGGAAGGAAAGAAAATGAAACTCTAAAGCCCTCAAAATACACTCCTTATGTAGTTGCGAGTTGGGCTCTTTGGAATGGAAATGAATTTTGTTTCTATTTAGCCATCCCATAAGTATCATAACCCCATAAATGAAATTTTGTTTGCTGTTTCAATTAACCTTTCCTAGTTTGTTAATTTATTGCTCATGCACAAGTTGTTTGAGGCTTGTGAAAGAACATCTTAATTGGAGTAAAAAAACAAAGCTCAAAGTAGAGGTTCTTCATGGGATAAAGGAGATTGGAAGTGTAATTGGATGGGACTTCTTGATACTGTGTTGGTTAGTTTCCTAAACTCTTTATGGCAATAACAATTTCTACGGACTTCATATTGAAGTATGTTCAGTAAATAGAAATGGGAATACTATTTTTTTTTTTTCCTTTTTGTTGCTAATCTAACATTTTTTAGGATGTTGACAGATTTGATACCAAGGTCCAACTACCAAATACCAGATTTGAAAACATAATAGAAACCGGAAGAAAAGATATGCAACCGCAATCCCTATCCGGATCACAATCTCAGTCACATTCAAGACAATATATTCAATGGAATACGGGAATGAGCAAAGCATTAGCAAGCATTTTATATGATCAATTAGCTCAAGGAAATAAGGATGGATACTTGAAAGAGATGGCATACCAAGCTGTTGTGGAGTACATAAATGCTCAATTGATTCTCAATTTGACAAAGGACAGTGTTAAGAATAGACTAAAGGCGTGGAAGCAACTCTTTGCTATGATTACTGACATAAAAAATCAAAGCAAGCTTGTTTGGGATGAAGCAAAAAAAATGGTTGTTCTCACAGCGAATTATCACCATGTGTGGGATGCTTACGTTAAGGTATGATCCCTTATAACTTTTTCCTCTTAAATATGTTCGTCACACATTTTAACAAAGATTTAGTCTATTCTCTTTGTATTCTAAAAAATTAGAAATAATAAAAGTTGTTTATGGAACGTTACGTTATATAGTTGATCAATTAGACAATTAGTGTAACCTTTTGTAATGGACAGTAAATGTATTGGTGGAATTTAATTACTATATATTTTTAAGCACTATTTATTTGGTTTTGTAAAGGTGAGTTTTATATCTTGTTTTACTTGAGGTAGTTGGAACATTATGCAGAAACAGTTTCCATTGGCAAGGCATGCTAGTTAGAAGTACAATAAGTAGGAGTAGCTTCTTTTCTAGTTTTTCCATCCATTCTTTGTTCCCCCTTCATTCATAAAAATAGAGAACAAAAAATTAAATTATAAATAGTTCATGTTGGTGCTTTGCCCCTTCAGTTCAATTCTTTTTTCTAATTTTCTTTTTTCATTTTTTCTTAAAGAGGATGTTTCGTTTATGGATTTGTTGTTGGTTGTTGGAGTGATTTCATGTTTGTGATTGAAAGGGATTTTGGATGTCAAGATTTACTGAATGATTATGGAGTTACTAACTACTCTAGTGCAATTAATGGTGCGTCCTCTCTCTCTCTCTCTCTCTCTCTCTCTCTCTCATATTGCATTCACTATCATAGCAATATGAGAATGCTTTGTAATTTTTGTAAGTTGCTTTGATTTTTCCTATCTGTATGACAGGCTTTGAAAACTGAATAGGACTTCGGAATTATAATCAAACATGGCAAGATTATTTGCTTAGACTGCTTCATTTTATACTGTTTCATTCACCACACTTATTTGGTTAGACCATGCAAAATAATGTGCTAATCTTTCTTCTTCTTCTTTTTTTACTTCTTTAGAAAAATTCAAAAGCGAGTGCTTATAAAAACAAAGTTATTAACAATTTGGAGGACATTGAAATCTTGTGTGGGAGTGATAGAGCTACCAGCATTGGTGTAGAACATATGAACAAAGCAGTTGAAGTTATGGCTAAGGAAGGAGAAAATGAGGTGAACTTTCCCATTACACAATCACGTCAGCATTCTGTATCAACAAGTTCTGCAGCTGAGCCTCACCAAAGAAAAAGGAGTAGGAAAGATCCACTTGTTGAAGTTGTTGCAAAAATTGGTTTTTCTCTTAAAGAGTATTGTTCATCTGTAAAAGAGTACTTTATAGCAAAGAAAAATCAAGAGCAACCACAACCTTCTGGTGAAGAGAATCAAGAGATACATGCAGTGATTCCAAAAGTTCATGGACTCACATGGCTTGAAGTATTCAAAATAGTTGAGAAGTTAATGCATGGAGGTGCAGAGGACTTTAAGTTTTTGAAAAATCTTTCAAATGATGATGATAAAAAGGATTGGATACGACTTCTGCTTAGTCCTCATTAATTTATTCTTTTGGAAGTTGTGTGAAAGACACATATTTTGGGAATTTAATCTCTCTCTTGATAAAAAACTTTTTAGTTATAAATAACTTTAAAAATAATTTTTTTGTTTGAGATTTTGAATGCCGTGAGACAAAAAAAGCCCATATATTTAGGTGTCCTTTCTAGTTGATATAAAATATTTTAGTTGTCAATAGTTGGCAACATATTTTTTTAGTTGGCTATGACTAAAAATATTTAGTCATTATCTTATCAATTGGATTATCAATATTACCTTTGGTCTATTTGGATGATATAAATTTGAATTTGGATTTGGATTTGGATTTGGATTTGAATTTGAGTAGTCCCAAATCCAAATCCATTGTTTGGATAAGTTAAAAGAGTTGGATTTGGATTTGGCCCATATCCATCTTGGATTTCAGGGGTCCAAATCCATGGATTTGAAATCCCCTTATAAATCCAAGAATTTAAAAATCCCTCACCTCACGCTTACCCTCTATTCTCAATACTTGATTGACTCCAGAACTTCCACGCTCTCTTCCTCTGTTCTCAGTACTCCTTTCTCTTTTTCTCGCAGCAAGGTTTGTCTCTCTCAATTCTTTTCTTCCTCTTTATCCTCTCTATGTCTCCATTTCTACCAAATCTAAATCATAAAGGCTCTAGGGTTTTCTGTGAGTTTCATTTTTTTTTTTTTGTGGGTTTGTTGGGATTTCCTTTGATTTGTGTGTGGATTTTGTTTGAGATCTGTTTGATTTGTTTGTGGGTTTTGTTTCATAGTATTTTCAATGATTTGTTTTGAATTTGTCTTTATTTTCTATTTCTATTTTCGTTTGTGGGTTTGTAATGCATATTATGGGTCCATTTGGATAGAACTTATTGCTGAAAACTGAAAACTGAAAACACTGTAGCAAAATAATTTTTAAATGTGTAAATAGTGCTGCAGAACCCATTTTTAATAAAAAAAATTGTTAAAAAAGTACGTGAACAGTGCGTGCACAGTGCGCGCACAATACGCGCACAGTGTACACCTGGCCCTTTGTTCCCCTAGCAGAACCGAAGAAAAAAAAAAAAAGGCAAAACGTGAACGCAACTGGAATAAGCTGGATCCAAACGGGCAATATGTGTTTGAAAATGCTTCTATGAACTGATATACATAAATAGAGCATGTGAATTGTTATAAGCTTTTGGTTCATTTTTTTCAAGACTCGTTGTGTGTGTGTAAACAGTTCTTGTAGCTATTTGTTGAATTTTTTCAGTGAGGCTGTACAACTGAGATGGTGCTTTGGTAAAAGCATCATGCAATGGTAGGTGAGGAGGCAAGGTACATTAGATTAGATGACACCAATCCCATAATTATACACTTTAACTTTCATTAGAGAAGAGAAGGAAATTGAAATGGTAGCGTAGGAATTTTTGCAGCCAGTGAAGGATTTGTAAGCTTGTCAATTGTGGCACTGATACCTGTCCATATAAATCCAATAAAAGCTGAGCTTGTTGGGGTAGAAGTGCATCACTAAAGAAGTCAATAGAAATGCATTTCCAAATTTCCCACTAACACTTTCTTTTTGGACAAAACTAGTTCTCAATTACAAATAAGCTATATCCTACATAGTTGTTAAGTTTCAATGATATATTCTTTATGTAAGCTGAGTTATGGTTTAAATGGAGAACCAAAAATGGATTGTATGCGTGTATGTGAGACATAAAATTTATATTGTGCAACTGTAAAGATTATTGGAGTCTTCTATAACATTGATGTAGGATCAAGAACCATATCCATTACTTTCTCTTCCCTTAAAAGTTAAAACCACTTTTTAAGGAATGACAATATTGCGCCAGCAGGGTTTTTGGATCTCTTAATACATCTAACTATAAGTAGATAGTGGAGACAGGAACCAGCAAAATTGAACCCTATAATTTTAAGCAGTTGTTGGAATGAAATTCACAATTTTCTATGTTGGCAAGAAATATCCCATATTTCATCTCTATCACCATTTTGCTTGTCATAAGCAAAAACTAAGTTGTAATTTGTCATTCAAGGCAAGCCTTGTGGATGCACAATTCAAATAAGCTATATTTGATAGATTAGATTATGAGATGGAACAGTATGTTAAAAATAGAAGCAACAATATTTTCATTATCAATTACAAATTCATGTGGGGATTATGAAAGTTGTAATTTGCTCCCACTATCCTTTGTGAGGCTTAAAAAATTGCATTGCCTACTTAAACTACATTTTATGGTATGATTAATGTTCATTTATATAGAACCAACCAACATCTTCTATAATTTTTCACCATAGGCCTATTTTGTGACTCAATCTTGTAGATAGAATAGAAAGATAGGTGTTTGTGAATGCCAATGTATGCATTGTGAATGTGAAAGAGACCTACAAGGTGCTATTCATGTCATTAAAAGTGCATCACTAAAGAAGTCAACACAAATGCATTTCCAAATTTCCCACTAACATTTTCTTTTTGTTTTACTGTATGGTGTTATTATTTATCACTGGCAACATCATCATTGGGCTGCTTACCTTTAGTTGTGTTAATTGTTTAGTTGTTATGAACTTTAGAATAACTTTTTTAGTTTGAGATTTTGAATTTTATGAAAAAATCCATGCATATGGATTTTCTCTCTAGTTAATATAAAAAATAATAATTAAAAAATATATTTTATTGATTTTAAATCCAAATCTAAATTTAGGTATCCAAACAATGGAATTTGAAATGATGAATTTCAAATCCTTCTTTGTTTAAAAAGACCCAAACAAGGAATTTTAAAATCAAAGGATTTCAAATCAAGGCATTTTAAATCAATGGATTTCAAATCCGAATCCAAATCCAAATGTTGCCAACCAAACACAACCCTCATGTATTTAAAATTAAAATGCAGAATAATTAAGAATATTAATATTTAAAAAATATATATTATTGGTCTTAAATCCAAATTCAAATTTAGGTATTCAAATAATGAAATTTCAAATGATGAATTTCAAATCATTCATTATTTAAAAAGATCCAAACAAAGAATTTAAAACTCAAGAGATTTCAAATCAAGGCATTTTAAAGCAATGGATTTCAATTCCAAATCCAAATGTTGCCATCCAAACACAACCTAAGAGTTTGTATGCTACATTTGTGTTATATATTAAGTAACTTTGTCTATATAAATCTTTCATTTCTAGTTGTTGCGAAACCCATATACCTGCAATGCTTCAAATCTCCTATCAAGCTGTTTAAACCAGAGTAAGGAGAGTTTTAGGCACTACAAAAATATTGCATTTTTAAAGATAACAATTGTAAACTAGTGATTGTATTGATTTTCTATCATGGCCCGAAGAAGCCAACCAAATTTGCACTATAACTAAAAAAGAGTGATTAAATTACAATTGAGGCTCCTCTTAATTAGTTATGTACCTTAGTTTGACTTAGTAAATAGTCAATGTGAGGCTCAACACACACCAACACAACACCTACTTATCTAATCCAAATTACATAATCTAGGATATTATAATTTCCTCTTACTTAATTTCTTGAAGTCTTTGTTAGGGACCATCTTATGTTGTAGTGCCCTTAAGACGTATATATAACAATACTAATTTGGCTATGTCACCATTTTGTCGCAAATCTTAGGAAGTGCTAACCATATCTATGTTATACCTTAAAAGGGATACTCAAGTTACGATTAGGATTCCTTGAAATCTCTTATATAGCCCAATTTGACCTTTCAAATACTCAATTTGAGACTCAGCACAATCCCAAACAACCACACTTTTCTAATCTAATTCACATAATCGAGGGCATCACATTTTCAATAATAGCTAGGATCCTCTCCATTTGAAAAGAATCAACTTCAAGGTTCAGATTAAATATTATAAATCTAAAAGTGTATCTAGTGTTATATCATTTAGCAACATATATATTGTTAGGCACAAGAAATAAAATCTTAATTGTGAAATTGATAATAAAAAATGTGAGCGTCTCATCTTGTTTTTTTGAGTTGGGCTCATTTAGGCCACCTAGGTGTGTGTGTGTGTGTGTGTGTGTGTGTGTGTGTGTGTGTGTGTGTGTGTATTTTGGAGAAACTGGATCTATAGATTTAGGCTCACCCTAAACATGAACTTGGGAATATGTTACAAGCCTTATAGACTAGAATGGAGAAATTAAAGAAGCCACTTTGTTTAACAGTCTAGGAATCAACTGTTTATCCCATAGGCAAAGTACTAACCAAAATTTAGATTTGAAGTTAGGTCATGAAGATGGAAATGTATTAGACACTCATCCTCGCTCCACTTGAAAAACATACTTCACTTTATTGTTTTAACCATTTTCAATTAAAAAGCCTAATAAAATTAATTGGGAATTCTCTAGGTGCGATGGTCACCCCACAAGTATAAGTGCTTGTGGGGGCAAGAGCCGAGATTCAAGTTTCCAGAAAGGAGCTTCACACACATATACACTTAGATTAGATTAGAGTAGAATTCTATCTTGTAAAAAAAAAAAAAAAAAAAAAAAAAAAAAAAAAGAAAATTGTAAACTTGGAAGTAAACATATTAGCAACGCAAAGGAAATAAATTAATAAGAAAGAAAGCCAACAACGTCTGCCCTTTATGTTGTTCTTCCAGGTCCAAACACTCTTCTGAATGAATCCTATAAAAACGATGCGTTTCATCAGATTAAAATAGCATACGCGTTGTGCCAATGGTATGGCTAGGATGGGGTCTAACCAACCTTTAGGTTTTGTTCTTTACCATAGCCCGCCTGTGGGTATTTTGGAAGCCTTTGAGGCTGATTTGAATGGTGTGTTTTTTGACAGGCGTTGTCCTGTTTTGTTGTAGCCTTTTTCTTGGCTGTTGAATAAAATCGTCTTTTAACCAAAAAAAAAATAGCATACGCTGGCAAGCCAACGGTGTGTGCCTTTCGTCCCTCATGAAAGGCTATTCCAAGCCCAGAATTCCAGTAAATTCAATTTAATGTAATTTAATCTAAGGTTATAATTTATAAAAACACATATACAAGTTGTCAACTAATCATAGATACTTGGAAAAGAACTTGGGAAAAGAAAAACTTAAATATTTGTAAAATCTACATGCCCATTAGAAATTAAGAAAAATTAAAAATTAACCAAAAAGGAAGAATTAACTTACCAAACAATAGTCTACTAAAAAAACAACAATAACAATCTTGTAGCCTAGAGGGTTAACACCTCCTGCTGTTTCCAAATGAGACATACGGGTTCAAACTTTAAATCCCCATTCTCAATGTAATTATCAAACTATCAAACAAATAAATAAACCTTTACCAACTGTTGGAGCAAACACAATAATAATGGAAACAACAGAAAGAGAAACTGAATAATACGCTGAATATTATTAAATTGAGAAGATGAACACAACACTATTTGGACTGAGGCGCGGCACTCGTTCTCTTTAAGGAGATTCAAGCCCTTGGTTGGCTAATCTTTGTAACCGGTGCAGACCTTCTCTGACTTGTCTCCCCCAGGATACAACAGCCTAACAAATGTTGTATGGCTAGAACAGCTTCTGCACAAAGTGTTCAAGCCCAAAGCTCCACCAGAAGAACACCTTTCTTTGGCCCCGAATCTCTCAAGTATTTAGGAATATTATCGAATTCACTCTCTCACACAATGCTCTTTGCTTTTCTCCATTCACTCTTGATATGAAATTAGTCCAAAGCATAGCCATATATATAGTATTCCAACCCTTCACATAACTTACATGTTATTTATTAATTTAAAAAAAAAACTTCTCTTAATTTATTTAATCTAACTTACATACAAGTAACTCTTTCTTTAACAAAGTATAACTCATCTCTTTATTTATCTTTAGTTATTTGAGTTTTAACATATTAAATTTAAAATGCACTAACATTCCCCCACTCATTTTAATATTAAATTTGGAAAATGAGAGATTACCGGACAAAGAGGGATTATTATGCATCATGAAGGTGTGCTCTGCATTGAACCTTCACTTAGTGAAACAACAATCTCTACTCCAGAGTCAGTAGTGGTCTCCGACTTGAACTATGACTGCTTAAGGGAAATAAAGTATTACTGCTCACACATAATGATCCAGGTGTTGACATGAGCTTTTATGGCTAGCACTTTACGGCCATGTGCTGATCCCAGTTTCATGAGTGTATTTGAGATTAAGTCCAAATCTCATAGGGAGCGGCCCCACCCCCACACTCACATAGGTGAAATTTTGTCAAGGGTGCTCCTGTAATTCTGACACCCCACTCATACGAGCTACAAATTTCATTAAGAGTTTTTACTCAACCTCTCCACATTACAGGATAAATGCACTTACATCATAGGGATGAATAATTAGAAAATTATTTACAAAATAAATAATTTAAAAAAATGAATAGTGCATTTCTTACGACCATCGTATGATTCGTTTTTCCCATTGAACCCAATTCTCAGGATCTCTGGTCCTTGGGTTGGGTATCCTCATACATGGCTCATGATTCTATGGACTTTAGTCCCATCCCCCTCGATATATTCCAGACCCTATCTTTTGTTAAGGCCTTAGTTAATGGATCTGCAAGATTATCACAAGATTTAACATATTCTATATTAATGATGCCATTACTCAAATAAGATCTCACAGTACTGTGTTTTCTTCTTATGGGTCTGGATTTGCCGTTATAAAAACGATTACGTACTCTACCAATTGTAGCAGTGCTATCACAATGAATTAAGATAGGTGGAATTGGTTTTTCCCAAAGAGGAATTTCATGCAACAAATCTCTCAACCAGTTTGCTTCCTCACTTGCTGAAGCTAAAGCTATAAGCTCAGCCTCCATAGTAGAGTTAGCAATAATAGTTTGTTTTTTAGATTTCCAACATATTGCACCACCACCCAAAGTAAAAATGTAGCCAGTGGTAGACAGAGAATCACCTGACAAAGTATTCCAGTCGGCATCACTGAAACCTTCAAGAACAGCAGGATATTTTTTATAAAACAAACCATGTAACTTGGTACCAGATAGATATTTCATAACTCGCTCAATGGCTTGCCAATGATCTCTACTAGGCTTGCTAGTAAATCTGCTAAGTACTCCTACTGCATAGGCAATGTCAGGTCTAGTACAATCAGTAGCATATCGCAAACTACCAATTATGCTAGCATATTCCTTTTGATTAACGACATCATTGTCATTATTAATAGGAAACAAATGAACACTAGAATCAAAAGGAGTAGCTACACTTTTAAGATCATGAAAATTATATTTTTTCAAAATTTTCTCAATATAATGAGACTGCTCAAGATAAATTCCATCACATGTTTTTGTAATTTTCATGCCCAAAATAAGATTAGCCTCACCAAGATCTTTCATATCAAAATGGCTTCTAAGCATATTTTTTGTTTCATTTATAACATGCAAATTAGAGCCAAATATTAGCAAGTCATCCACATAGAGGCTAATAATTACATGTGAGTTTTCCCAAGTTTTATAATAAATGCACTTGTCAGATTCATTTGACTTATATCCATTTTCAATCATGCAATAATCAAATTTTTCATGCCATTGTTTAGGAGCTTGTTTTAAGCCATATAGAGATTTAGTTAGCTTACACACCTTACTTTCTTAACCATGCTCTACAAATCCTTCGGGTTGGTCCATATAAATTTCCTCATCTAGGTCCCCATTCAAAAAAGCTGTTTTTACATCCATTTGATGAATTTTCAAATCATATATAGCTGCAATAGCAATTAGTAATCTAATGGATGTAATTCTAGTAACAGGAGAAAAAGTGTCAAAAAAATCAACATCAGCTTTTTGCTTAAAACCTTTTGCAACAAGTCTAGCTTTAAACTTGTCTATTGTGCCATCAGGTTTAAGCTTTTTCCTAAGGACCCATTTACAACCTATTGTTTTACAACCAGGTGGTAAATCAACTAACTTCCATGTTTTATTAGAAATAAGCGAATCTATTTCATCATTTACAGCCTCTTTCCAAAATACACAATCAGGTGATAATAAAGCTTCTTTCAAAGTAAAAGGATTTTCATCAACATTAAAAACATAATAGTCAGGGCCAAAATCTTTTTCAACTCTAGCTCTTTTACTGCTTCTAAGTTCAATTTCAAGATTTTCTTGATTTTGTGAATGAGTTGAAGAATTAGGCTGAGATAACACATTTTCTATAACTTCTTTGCCCCCACTATTTTTAAATTTAAAAGGAAATTTTTCCTCATGAAAGATAGCATCACTTGATTCAAAAATCACATTATTTTCAATATTCAAAAATCTATAGGCTATACTGTTTATTGCATATCCAAGAAAAGCACAGGTGGTAGCTCTAACACCCAATTTAGGTATTTTGGGATCTGTTAACCTTACAAAGGCTAAGCAACCCCAAACTTTAAAATATCCCAAATTTGGCTTATGCCCCTTCCACAACTCAAAAGGTGTGAGTTTAGTCTTTTTGTGTGGCACTTTATTTAAAACATGACAGGCTGTTAAAATTGCTTCCCCCATAGATTTAGAGGAGCACCTGACTCAATAAGCATGGCATTTGTTAAATTAATCAAAGTTCTATTTTTTCTTTCAGCCACACCATTAGATGCAGGTGAGTATGGAGGAGTAGTTTCATGGATAATTCCCAAGGACTGAACAAATGAGTTGAACTCAATAGATTCATACTCCCGACCTCTATCACTTCTAAATCTTTTTATTTTTCTACCGAATTGGTTCTCAACTTCTCTTAGAAATTCTTTAAATTTCTCAAAAGCATCACTTTTATTTTTTAATAGATAAACATATGTATATTTCGAGAAATCATCAATAAAGGTGATGAAATACCTATTTCCTCCTCGAGTTAATTTTCCTTCAAATTCACAAAGATCTGTGTGAATTAGTTCTAACAATTCAGTATTTCTTTCAACATTTTTATGAGGTCGTTTTGTAATTTTAGCTCGACTGCATGCTTCACATTTTTCAAAGTCTTTTGTTAGTCTTGGGATTAATCCTATGTTACTCATAATTCTCACATATCTACTGTTTATATGACACAAGCGAGCATGCCAAAAATTCACAGAAGACAGCATATAAACAGAACTAGCAGATGACATATTATTTTCAATATTTAGTTTGAACATTCCATCACAAGCATACCCTTTGCCCACAAATAATCCTTTCTTAGAGATTACATATTGATCAGATTCCATTGTTTGTTTGAAGCCAGCTTTATTTAGTAAATAGCTTGACATTAGATTTTTCCTTATGGACGGAGTGTATAGCACATCTTTCAAATTAAGCACACGTCCAGAGGTAAATTTTAGCTCAACCTCACCACTCCCAAGTACCTTGGTTTTACTAGAGTCACCAAGCATAATTGTTTTTTCTTCTTCAAAAGGAGTATATATTTTGAACCAATTTTTATCATAGCAGGCATGCCTATTGGCACCAGAGTCTGCCCACCACCCTTCAACATATTGGATCATGTATATGTCTGTAATCATAGCCACTAAAGGCTCTTCAGTAACATTAACCTGTGGGACAGATCCATGTTTTCGAAATTTGCAAAATCGAGCAATATGCCCACTCTTGCCACAGACAAAACATGCATTAACTTGTTGGTTATTGGAAGGGGGTCCTTGGTTCTTATTCCTTTGACTAGGGTTGCCCCTATTGTGAGGTCTACCATAATTTTTCATATTTTTCTTTCTTGGTCTCAATTGAGTATTTTTAGGAAAATGATCTTTGGGCTGGTTATTACTTGCTGAAATTAAATTTACCTTGGTGGTAGAATGTCCATTACCCTCTTGTGTTATAAGTGCATCTTGTCCTCTAGCTTCCTCCTCTATGCGAATGCAAGTGATCAAGGATTCTAGGGACGTCTCCTTTTGCTTATGGCGCATTGATTTTTGGAACTCTTTCCATGATGGTGGTAGCTTGTCAATGATACCAGCCACAATAAGGTTGTCCTCAATCTTTATGCCTTCGGATCTAACTTCTGCTACGATCATTTGAAAGTCTTGAACCTGTTCCACAACAGATTTGGTATCCGCCATTTGATAGCGAAAGAAACGACTAGCCGCATATTTCTTTGCACCAGCCTCTTCAGTGTCATATTTGCTTTGTAAAGCCTTCCAAATTTTCTTTGCAGAATTGTATGTAGTATTATAATAATCATAAAAATGATCCGCAAGACAATTTAAAAGATAATGACGACATTTATACTCATCTTGTTCATACTTATCTGTTTTTTCTTGATGATCATAAAGTTCGTCTTCGGTCATGTCGTCAGTAGAGACCTTGTTTGGATTTTTCTCAGTGAGGACATAGGCTACCTTAAAAAGGCTTAGATAAAAAAGGACCTTAGCTTTCCATCTTTTGAAATGGGCTCCCTTAAAACGGAAGGGCTTGTTGAGATCTCCAACATTGTCAGTTGGCTTCTCAGTTGTTGGCTCCATTTTGAATCTCCTTAAAATTGTTGGAGCAAACACAATAATAATGGAAACAACAGAAAGAGAAACTGAATAATACGCTGAATATTATTAAATTGAGAAGATGAACACAACACTATTTGGACTGAGGCGCGGCACTCGCTCTCTTTAAGGAGATTCAAGCCCTTGGTTGGCTAATCTTTGTAACCGGTGCAGACCTTCTCTGACTTGTCTCCCCTAGGATACAACAGCCCAACAAATGTTGTATGGCTAGAACAGCTTCTGCACAAAGTGTTCAAGCCCAAAGCTCCACCAGAAGAACACCTTTCTTTGGCCCCGAATCTCTCAAGTATTTAGGAATATTATCGAATTCACTCTCTCACACAATGCTCTTTGCTTTTCTCCATTCACTCTTGATATGAAATTAGTCCAAAGCATAGCCATATATATAGTCTTCCAACCCTTCACATAACTTACATGTTATTTATTAATTTAAAAAAACAAACTTCTCTTAATTTATTTAATCTAACTTACATACAAGTAACTCTTTCTTTAACAAAGTATAACTCATCTCTTTATTTATCTTTAGTTATTTGAGTTTTAACATATTAAATTTAAAATGCACTAACACCAACATTCAACAACAGTCATTCTCACCAAAAAAAAAAAAAATTTTGAACAACAGAAATTGAGATTTAATTGATTGATTTTGATTGCGGTTACCCAAGAGATCTTGGGGATTTCTTCATTAGGACTTTTCTACCTGAACAGGAACAAACACTCAAATTAAAAGGATAAATAAAACAAAATAAGGAATTCAAAGTTAGACCAGCATAGCAACTCGTTGGGGATTTTGACAGTGATAGCAAGTAAAATTGGAGTTTTGGGGGTTGCTCAAAGGTGATTTGCAATGGTCATCATTAGGAATCGAATGTTTAAATTGTATGCCGAAACATGGTATTAATAGAGGTGTGCACATAGAGGATCCTAGGATTTTGTAATTTTTGTACAGAGGCAATTAAACAAGTAACCAAACTCGGGGAATTTTTATATTATTAATTTATTATGTTAGGCACGGTGTGCTATGTTGCCAAACACTTTAAATTTTTAATGCAAATCCTTAATGACCAAAAAAAAAAAAAAAAAAAACATGGAGGAACCTAATGGAAGGGAAATTATGGTTGAGTATAGCATATAAATGGTTGGTTTTCTAAACATGATAGTTCTATATATGTGGAGAATTGGCCGAACCTGTACAGGTAACATTCTGTACTCTTCTACTTCAATCATTCGAATTTTGTATGGCTCCTTTTAGTTTACTCAACAATTGGCTGTCCCCCACCTTCATGTGTGAGTCCCGTACAAAGCCTCTTGAGTCATACCATTCACCACAAATTTCATATCATCATGCTCTTGATGCTTATTTGGATGTTGATGCTTCACTTGTTTTTGGAATTATTCTCCAAAGGTCTTTCAGCTATAAAAGTGTGCCTAGTCTGTCTTCTTGTGTTTAATTTTCTGTTCCCAATCCCATAATGTATAATTAAAGTGATGTTTTCTTCTTCTTCTTTTTATAGCAAATGGCTCTACTGTAAAGCCATTCTGAAGCTTTTAAAAAATAGGGTCATATATCTTTCAGTCATTCACTGTTTTATAGAATGAGGGTATGTATCACAACTGCACGATTTGAATTTAAAATCCCCTCTCATGCTATTGGTGGTTTTCAGTAATCTTGCAGGTGTAGAGTGTATGTATTGTTTAGTAGACTTCCTTCTGCATGTTAAGTTCACTTTCAACCGCCCAACAATTTTCATAATATTTTTCACAATAAATAAATCTACAAGTTTTTATTGATTTTTATATAAAATTATTTTTATTAATTATAAGTAACAGCTAGACTTATAGATAATGTGAAATATTTTATGAAAATTGTTGTGCCTCTAGAGTTGTGTGAACACACTTCAAAATTCTACCACCTATGAACTAATACCCTTTAATTATATCAAAGAGGGCCCTCTATTCATTTGATGCTTTTAAAAAACACAAATGAACTGTTTTTTGCTGTCCATCATTAAGATGGCGTCATGGCCCAGAGGCATCCCTTGGAATAGATAAAGCATCATTTCTATTCTTTTTTTCTTTTTTTTGAGGGAAGCATCACTTACATTCTAACCCTCCTTCTCTATCGTGGGATTATGTGCTTTGAATTATTGACACCAAAAAGCATCGGTCACACCCTACAAAGCAGAGGGGAGTGAGAGGAAAGTAGCACAACTCAAAGGAACTGGACTCAGAAAGGACCCTGTATGGTCCATAAGAGGTCCACATATATATCAGATAATTGATTGTGATAATTTTACTCAACCATACAAGCTAGTCAATAATTTTACACAACTTCCACATGTTTGTTGGGAAGTGAGAAAGAATAGCAACATCTCGAATTATTTTGAATAAAACAATTTAGCAAACTGGCAATGAATTTTGGCCCCACTTCTCTCCTGTCTCAGGATTACAGACGAATAGGACTTGACTTTGGTATTCATGAAAAATGATGAAAAACGCAAAGATCAAGCAATAGAAACCAAATCCTGTTCCTATGGAGTTCATATTAAACTCTTTAAGAATATGAAATCTTGATCCTGGCTTGTGAATGGAAGGTTTCTTTGTTAATTTAAGCACCGAGACACACTAGAGATCCATGGAAATTCAAATTCTTCTTTAAACTTGTGCATTTGCCTTTCCCCAACCAAAAAGATGCTAGAGTTAAAATCCTACTTTAAGCACTGGAATCGTAAAATTCTAATTCTCTAAGTTGCCTAATATTGCTGGGCATGTGTTAATTGTGGTATAGAAAGAGCCCACAGGAAAAGATCAAATAATGACATTTAATCGATTAGTGGGCCTACACTCACATGATTCCAAAGCCGAGAAATTACCTCACAAAAACGGTCCGCTCTAGTCCTCCCTCAGTAACAGCTTTTAGGGACCACTCACTCAATAACTCCTCATTTCCTTCATTGCTTTCGGATGCACCCCCACTTTATTTTTTTTTTCCTTCACTCACATATTCAATAATGATCATTTTCGTCCTCATCCTTCCTGGGTCCCCCGAAGTGTTGGGCCAACACCCGTGAGTATATATATATGCTTCCACCCTACCATGTACGTTCCATAAGATTATTGTACAGGGGTCAAAAAAATTTTTGGCTTGGTAACCCCACAATACGTAGCAGCAAATTATTAGGTTAGGTCAAATGATACAACAGAAAATTTAAAATCACATTAAAACTTTGAAATATCGTACAAACATACAACCAGAAAATTCAAGAACAAAATTATGGAACAAACATGAAGCACATGTTTTATGACATTTGATTACATCTCCCATGCATAGTCCATCCCCCACCCCTCCTATTCCATCCATTTTTACAACGTACCCATACCCAATACATATTTATGACTTTTGATTTGATCCCTCAACAACCCATCCATTTTTTTTTTTTACAATGTTTCCAATGAGTCACTGGCCAAATACAGACTTAGTGGCGATGGTGCACACATTCGAGAGGCATGACTGGGAACCTAGCCGTGTCAGTGCAATAGTCATAGACCATGTGTTTGGCCCTAACCCACTTCAGCTGGTGGCTCTGGTGCACATTGAGCTCGGCCAATGTGGGCTCGTCCCACCAATACCTCTTTACCCCACTGCTGCTACAATTCTTGGCACTTTCGGTTGCAGCCACCGACGCTGGAATCTCACAAGCATCAATTTTAAAACCCGTGTAGGTGGCAATGAAGGGAGCATGGGACCAGTCCGTCTTGACCCTACCCCCTTGTGTGGCCCAGTCATCTGCGTTCCAAATTGAGCTGTACACACCCATGGGCTGGTCCTTAGGGAATGGTATCCCTTTGTTTTCCATGTTTGGATGAACTCTTATTGGTGTGTCATCCACTAGAAACCTGAACACCAGAACATGGAAGTATTTAAGTACTAAGAAAGAATTCTTGGTTGTGATAATGCAATAATTATATAATATAATGACAATTAAAGTTCGTTCACTTGGAGAAAAAAAAAAAAGATTTTACCCTTGTTTCAACTTTTTTTTTTTTTTTGCTGACTTTGTTTTAACTTATTTGATTGGTTATTATTCACCTAAGCAATATGAGAAAATAACTGTGGGTTAAAAATTAGTAAAAAACGACCGCTGAGAATGATAAACTACGGTCAGAAAACACATGCACACTGTATGTGTGTACAAGTATTAGGCTACCTGCCAAAGCCAATGCCAAAAGCAAAATAGAACAGGCATGTGTCTTTATCTCTGCAAATCGAGTACGTGGACCCAGGGAACACACATCATGCAAAATTCCACGCTTTCTACTTGGGTTTTTTCGGTTCTCTACTTTAATTTTAATTAAGCCAGTGACCACGTCAGGAAAATGACATTGTCCCCAGTACAGTCGCACACACCACTGATTAACAACGCACAGCAATTCTTCGCTTTGTGCAGTGCTTCTCTGAAATTATCATCTTGTACACCAGAATTAATCATCACAACCAAAACACCCTTATGCTCACATCCAAAGAGACACACACATCACACTATGATGACCAAAATAAATAAGACACATCACACATGTACTATTGTATAACACGTAATTTATAGTCACAAAAATGGTGTGAAAAGATAGGTGTGGTCCTTACAGTACGTGGCGCTGGTTCCAGAAGAGGGAGTAGGAGTGGAATTCCTTGGTCGGGTCAAACCAAAGGTTCAATCTTTGCTCTCTGTTACCGACACCGTTCACATAAATATTGGTTTGGATAGTGTAAGGTTCACCAGTAGTGTTTCCCAAAAACTCAAAATCAAATTCATTGTGATTTGCACCGTCCGATGACATCTGTAACAAACCAATAAAATTTAAAAATGGACCCCGCAGGAAATATCATTATCATCACGCACATAATAGTAAAGAGAATTGATTATCAAATGTCATTCTCAAAAAAATAAATGTCATTCTCATACGGACAGATAGTACAATTATCGCTACACAAGGTCAACAAATCACTAGTAAACTGTTTTATGACTCACTAAAGATATTACATTAAAGCCAATAATGAAGGATTGTGTTCTAAAGTATCTATTGGTTCATGGGGATTTTTTATTTGGACGGGGATTATAAATGCAGATTTAATGAGATTTCCTAAAACTAACGATTGGAAAGGAGTTGGTTATTATTACTCACAAAAAAAGCAATTAAATTTTAGCAGAGTATAGCCTATTCAAGGATCAAATAATGTCTAGATCAAATTGTCCAAATCTGGGACAAAGTCCAATGCGTTGAATGAATTTTCTGTCAAATGCCAACTTCTTCAATGGCTGTTCATGGAGTACCAATAGTTACACTAATGTCTATTAGCAAATTTACAATACGAATATGGTTGTTCATGGCAGAAATGTACATTTTGCAAGAAAGCACAAATATTATTGCTTACATAGAAAGCGGTAACAGTTCCAGCAGAATCACCCTCAACAAGCTTTATCTGTATGGTCACTTTCCCAAACATATATCTGCTCTTTGATGAAAATCCAGCTCCTGAAATTTCGCATCCAAAGTTTCATTAGTCTCTCTAAGTATAATCAGGTGCAACATAGCATATCATAGAAAACAATGACACTGTAAGAACCTTATTCCTTACACACAAAAAGAAGAGCCTATATTGACAAATGAAATATCAATAAAATGGGTTCTTCAATTAACATTGTACACATAATAATAACATTAATGCTTAACACAAAAATAAAAGCCTACTAGTGCTAATTATAATAGATGAACTATCAATGCTTAATGAACTAGTTCATCAACCAGCTTTATACATGACCAGCGAGGAGCAAAGGAGGAAATTCAATTATACAAGCAGAGGATGCAAGAAGGATGAAAGACAAATGCGAAGAGAGGGATTCAATAGAATACAACGCAAACCCAAAAGATTGTTCACAGACAAATTATTTAGCGCGTGTTTAGTGGAGTAGTTTAAGGTATGTTGTTGGAATAATGTTGATATAAAACGTAAAAATGTGCCTAATATTGTTTAAAATATGAGTTAATGCGTTAATCTCAACTGCCAAACAACCCTTAAACCAACATTTTCACGCATTTTAAACCATACTACACCCATTTTCAGTCTTTTTTTTCACTCACACGTATCAAAAACACCCAAAATCCTAACTTAAACTACTCTTCCAAACACCCTTATAAATCAAGATAACATTTTTACCAGAATAGTTGTCTAGCTTGAGCTTAAGAAGCTCTCCTTCATAGACAAAATGATCATTGGCCCAGCTTGGCTGAAAGAGCTGATCAAACTTTGATGAGCTCACCAAACCGACCAAAACAAGACCCAGAAAGAAACCCAAGAACACAGACACTGAAACAGCCATGAGAGTTTTGAGAGAGAGCAGTGAGCTAGTTAAGCTTGTTCTACACTGAACTACTCTTATGTGGAGTGTGTAGTCACTCACAAGAGAACTGGCATTTTATAGCCAAATTTGTATTGGCTTCTCCAACAAGCACCTCTTCATACACTGTAGCCACGTCATGACAGTTGCAGCCACGTCACCAGCCACGTCGGTTTCAAATTCCTAGAAATGGACAAAAACAAAATAAAACCGCAAAATTTTATAAAAAAAAAATTTTAAAATTTAGCCGTTAGGTTTACTAAAGCCCACTTCACTTGTAGGAGTACTAGTAGGGTAAGCTGGACAAAGCTGGGCACTGTGTGACACTGTGACACAGTGAGTGGCCACCAGTACGACATGTCTCTGGTCTTAATGGATGAGTACGGATCAAAACCAATCACACTCAGACACGTGGACAAATCCAGCTGGTTCCACTCAGCTGTCCAGTTGTCACTGGCCGCAATGAGTTAAAAGAGCTCTGATCAAAAGCATTCAATTTGAATTCATCTTCTGGCGCTTACAGGAAAAAAGAATACTCGCCCTGTTTGATTGACACGTTTTACCCACTCTGTTTTAGTTCTGCGTTTTAAAGGCTTTAAAGTGTAATAAAAGTTTTTTGTTTTTTGAGCCAGAGCAGCGCGTTTGTAATAAGTGCTTTGGTACAATGTGGGATGTGAAAGCACTTTATTTTCTTTCATTATTTGTTGTTTTACTTTGCTGACGGCAAGCGCCAGCTGGATATTAGGAGCGCACTATACAATGCCATTTAAAGTTGGAAATTATTACACAAGGAAAATGTTTTTTTAATTTTTGTAAAAAAAATATAAGAATAAAATTTGGGTTTGGAAAAGTGTGCCTTGTTATTGGGAATTTTGTTATTTGATTTTTAAAGTAGTGAAATATCAAATGTGTATGGATGTTTGGAATGGGCTATACTGTATATGTTTTACGTTGTTGGGAATGGTTTAAGTGGGGTCCAATAGGGGTCCAAGATTTGATAGGGACAGATTTAAGAAAGACTGTCTTTATAAAATCCAAAATTAATTATATTTTGCCTGATGATATGAGAAAGATTATTATATTGACAATTTGACATTATTCGATTTAAAAGGTTCATTGTTCTCGGCCAAAAACAAGGCCTTTTGTTTTTGGTTCCTGGTTTTATGTCCAAGTTAAGATGAATGGTCACGTGAAGAATAACATTTTTGACTTTACAAGATTTAAAAACTTATATTTTAGGTTTAATGTAAAGTGATCTATTGTGGTATAAGTTTATCCAACACACCCTCAGCTACCCAATTGACTTTTTAATGATTTTGGTATTTAAAATAACACAATTCATCGTCTTATAGACTTTTATTGAATAGAAAATAATCATGTGAACATATGTATTAGACAGGAATCAATTATCATACGTGTATTTTGGCTCAATTAATGCCCGCCTGATCATTTTTTGCCCAATAATAAAAATGTACATAAATCTAATAAAAAATCAAATGTGTTATTCTTAGTACTACAATGGTTTTAAGAATTAATTTTGTAGCATAGGTGTGTGATAATAATCTTCTTCTTTTATCTTGAGGGAAAATGCTATAATAATAATATTTTTATAATATTTTTACAATAAAGTTTAAATGATAAGTTATTATTGGTTATTATGGGTAAGCAAAAATATAATTTAAGTTATAAACTTAAATGAAAACCAATAACAACTTATCACTTATTATTTGTTGTAAGGTCGCAATTCGTGCTTAAGCCCAACAAGAAGGAGGGTATAGGCTCAGAAAGAGCCCAAAACAATAAATTTATAAAATGTGGATTAGAAATTTTGATTCTAATGAGTTTCAACGGTAACAGTAATGAACCAATATTACAAAACAATGAAGATAAACAAGTTTATGAGATGAAACCTATCCTCAGACTGAAGCCAAAGACCAAATACTTATATTTCTCCTCATTTAAAGATTACTTACAGGTATCTAGTCTATAGTGTTCTTTTTTCCTCTCTCATTTTCTACATGACCTTCCTACTTCTTATAGTTCCTCTTCACCTTCATTCTTACTCTCCATGTGTAGATTCCTACTACCCTTCTTGATACTTGTTCTATCAACCTCTTCTTGAAATCCTTAGGTAATAGCTGTAAGGCAGAAAATTACTGTTTAGGTATCACTTCCTCACAAATACGGCCAGCGACGTAGGTACAAAGCATTCAATGCGGTAGTAGCAACTTTCTCTGAGATATTTTCTAACCGCCCTTGCTCTCTATGCCTTTTATATAATATATCCTCATTCCCAAGACCTTCCAAAATATCATTCTAGTTAATGTGACGTACCATCTGGTCCTCATTGCGTTTATCCGATGATACAATTCTCCTCAGATTAATTATATTCACCTCGCCTACAACACTTGCTTTTGGGTCTGTAAGTTGGATATCATTATTACTATCAACCTGTCATCGGACAAGTAAGCGTCCTGAGATCGAGCCCATGGCCCAAAACCATATCTTGTGTCTTTTATCCTCGCATTTGTTATGATGCGATACTGATCAAAACTTAAGGCTCTTCTCTTCCCTTTTATTTTCATAACATTTCTTCCCATTTAACTAACATTTTGTGTCAATGTTTTATATACACACACAACCTTATATATAAAAACTCCGCATCTAAATACAGCAGGGAAGGATATAAGTGGTCATCATGGGCAGCGGTTTGATGGAGAAATCGAGAGTGTTAACGATGAAGTTGGTAGCTCGCCTCAGCCTCACCATGAATCGGTTCAAGATGAAGCTTCAAGGGGTATGGAAGTCTACAAAACCGGGCTAGTAAAGAATGGAAGAAGCAAGGATGATTGTGAAAAGGAGGCGGGTGGTCACCACCCAACAAATGATCCTGAAATTTTGGATGGGTGTGATGTCGCAATGTGCATCACCGAAACAGGGCAGAGGCTTGACGAGGAAGATGGTTCGGTGGATCAGGTGGATTTTGATGGAGGAAGCGGGTTTGGGCCGACCATTTAATTGTTGTTTAGTTCTTGTATTTTGTTTAATGATGAGTGTTATTGTATGGAATTGCAGAGGAGCTTTAAAGCCCTTTTTTCAAAATTATGTTAGGGAGTCGGTTCACTCTCACGATCCGGCAATTATGGTTGTTATGGAAACCCGAATTGGTGGAGATAGAGCCAGGGATATCACGGATAGGCTGCCTTTTGATGGGGGCCATCCACTCAGATGCGATTGGTTTCTGTGGTGGAATTTGGCTTCTCTGGAACTCAGATAAGGTGCAGATTACTCATTTAGCTATGTCAGAACAAGAGGTTCATGCTTTGGTGAAGGTAAATTCTTCCTCCTTTGAATTTATTTTTTCAACCATTTATGCTATCCCTAGATTCTAGGAAAGGTGCATTTTGTGGAACAATCTTAAAAATGCTGCTGATTTGCATGAGAAACCTTGAATAATAGCTGGAGATTTTAATGAAGTTCTTACTGATGGGGACAAGTTTGGGGGTAGAGTTGTTAATTCAAACAGGTCTCTTATTTTTAAAGATTGTCTTGATTACTGCAATATGATAGATATGGGGTTCACTAGACCTCAATTCACTTGGACGAACAGACGTAATATAAGTGCTTTAGTCCAAGAGAGAATTGATCGCTTTTTTGCAAACCCAAGCTGGTGTGCTGTTCACCCCAATGCTAAGGTGACTCATCTCACAAGATGTGGGTCTGATCATTGCCCTGTGCTTTTAGAATTCAATCCGAGTAATGAATTTCGTCAACCTAGGCCTTTTCGATTTCAGAGCTTTTGGTTATCAAATTTATCTTTTCTTGGGATTGTGTCGGAAGCTTGGGGCTGTTCTCGCCCTCTTCAAGCGGCTATTGATTGTTTCTCTAGAAAGGCTTCAGATTGGAATAAGCACCACTTTGGAAACATTTTTGGAAGGAAGAAGAGAGTTTTAGCCCGGCTGAATGGCATCCAGAAAGCTCTGGCAGAAAATTCATCTCATTCTTTGGTTGAAATGGAGAATTCTTTGCACAAAGAGTTAAATGATATTCTCTGTCAGGAAGAGGAGTTGTGGGTGCAGAAGTCTCACATTAACCGGCTGATTGATGGTGATAGAAACACTGCCTTTCATCATATATCTACAATTTTTAGGCGAAGACGTAACCGTATTTCGCGTATTAAAAATGATATGGGAGAATGGATTACTAGTGAGTTTGGGGCTATGTCTTTTATTAGAGAAGGGTTTAGCGAATTGTTTTCGTCTTCCCTTAATTACTCTCATTTACATATTCCCTAAGCCTCCAAGTGGCAAGCGGTGTTGTCAGAAGAGGATAAGAGCAATCTGAATTTGCCCGTGTCTGATGTGGAAATCAAAGAGGGTTTGTGGGCTCTCAAACCTTACAAAGCCCCTGGTCCAGATGGACTTCATGCGGGTTTTTTCTAAAGGTTTTGGTCCACGATGAAGGAATCAGTTAGGAATGAAGTTATAAACATTTTTGAACGAGGTAAAATTCCTGATTACCTCAATAGAACCAATATTGTTCTAATCCCTAAAATAGCGGGTCCGGAAAGCTTGGGAAACTATCGCCCCATCAGTCTTTGCAATACGGTGTACAAGATTGTCACTAAGATCATTGTAGCAAGGCTTAGACCACATCTTGATAATTTGGTTTGCCCTCTCCAATCAACCTTTATGCCGGGGAGGAGAAGTGTAGACAATGCTATTGTGGTGCAAGAATTGATTCATACTATTAGTAACAAAAAAGGGCAGGGAGGCTACATGGCGATTAAAGTAGACCTTGAAAGGCTTATGACAAAATTGAATGGAGTTTCATCCGAGAAGTGTTGACCAATGCAAATCTTCCCCATAATTTGGTAAGCCTCATTATGAGTTGTGTGTCGTCTGTCTCCACTTCTATTCTTTTTAATGGTGGAAATATTGAGCCTATCTTCCCTTCGCGTGGAATTAGGCAAGGTGATCTATTATCACCTTCCCTTTTCATTCTTTGTATGGAAGTTCTTAGGCATCTCATTGAAGATAAGTGTAGTGAGAATAGGTGGGTTCCTGTAAAGAGCTCTCAGAGTGAGATGGCTTTCTCTCACTTGTTTTTTGCGGATGATTTGGTCCTCTTTGCAAAGGCAAATCATGTGAATTGCTCTTCAATAAGGGATGTGCTTGATGATTTCTGCACTAGGTCGGGTCAATCCATTAGTGAGAGTAAGTCTATAGTTTATTTTTCCCCAAATGTAGATGTGGACACAAGAGAATCTTTGTGTGATATTCTGGGTTTTAAATCTACCCCAAATTTTGGAAAGTACCTTGGTTTTCCTTTGAAGCATAGGGGAGGGAACAATCAAGACCTCAATTTCATTTTGGATAGGGTCAAGCAGAAGTTGGCAGGGTGGAAAGCAAATTTATTATCCCTTGTCGGTAGAACGATTCTCATTCAAGCCTCCACATCTACTATTCCTGCCTATGTCATGCAATGCACGGCACTACCCAAGAAGTTGTTAGATGATATTGATAGAGTTAATTGTAATTTTCTTTGGGGATCTTCGAACTCCTCAAAAAGAACGCATTGGGTGGGTTGGCACAAAGTAACTAAAGCTAAAGATCAAGGGGGTCTTGGTATTCAATCGGCTAGGGGAAGGAATCAAGCTCTCCTTGCCAAGCTTAATTGGAGATTTCGGACGGAAAAGGATGCTTCGTGGGAAAATGTGTTGAGAAGCAAGTATTGCAATAACCGTCGGTTGCATGCTAGAGCCAAGGACAAGCTCCATTGCTCTAGAGTTTGGAAAGCTATTCAAAAGGGTAGTGAGGTTTTCCATAAAGGCATTCGGTGGGTTCTGGGGAGAGATAGTAGCTTAAGCTTTTGGCATGATAATTGGTTTGCAAGGGCCCCGTTAAGAGCTTTAGTCCAAGGCCCTCTCCTTGAAGAAGAAGAGAGACTCCAAGTTAGAGAGGTTTTTGGTCCTCATAGTTGGGATTGGTCAAAAGTTTCTGTCCAAGTTCCAATTGATATTATTATGGAAATTAATGCCATGCCTTTTTCTTTGGGGGCTTCTCGTGAGTAAGATAGGCTGATTTGGAATGGTGATAAGCACGGGGAGTTTGAGCTTAAATCAGCCTATTCTTTAGCCACTAGATGCAGCGAGGATGAAGATGATTTCATGGGGTTTTGGGTTTGGAAGGTGGATACTCTTCCGCGTATTAAATCTTTCATGTGGCAATGCTTGCATAATAGCATTGGTGTGGGAGATTGCCTTGTTAAAGGCATCTTAGTGACGTGGATAGGTGCCCCATTTGTCTTTGGGATGTTGAGACCATTCTCCATAGACTTAGGGATTGTGAGATGGCAAAAACAACTTGGATCAGCCTGGGTGTTCGGCCAAACAGCAGGTTTTTTGAAGATAATCTCCAAATTTGGTTTGAGAAGAATTGCAAAGTTAATGATTGTAGAGTGTCCAATCAGCCTCCTTGGAGAATTCTTTTTCCTTTTGTCATTTGGTTGTTGTGGAAAGAGAGGAATAATGTTGTGTTATAGGCCAAAACTTTTGGCCTAGTTTTCATAGGGAGGCTGTGTTCCAGGCGCTTGAGTTTTTGCATTGTGTTTTGAATCCTAAAGTTTCAGGTAGCAGAAGGATGATTCGGATCAGATGGGAGAAGCCTTCACCTGGCTGGGTTCGTCTAAACATTGACGGATCTGCCTTAGGGAACCCAAGTAGAGCTAGTTGCGGTGGCATCATTTGGAATGATCGTGGAGATTGGCTTGGAGGCTTCTCTAGATGCATTGGAATCACCACAAGTTTCATAGTTGAGCTTTTGGCTCCCCGTGATGGTCTCAATCTCTACCATAATATGCATTTTCAAGCAGTTGACATTCAAATTAATGCCAAAGCCGTTGTTGACATTATGAGAGATCATTCTTATTCTAACCGGGTTGTTATGCCTATTATTGATGATTGTAGACAGCTGATTTTCCAATTTGGCCAAATTCGAATTGGGCATTGCTATCATGAGGCTAATTATTGTGCTGATTTTTTAGCTAGGAGAGGGGCGATCCAAGATTGTTGTTTTTGTGTGTATCAAGAACCTCCTGTGGACTTGCTAGATTTAATTAGTGTGGACAAGGAGGGTGTCTTTTGTACCAGGGCTGTTCCTGCTTTTGTGGGTAGCCTCTAGTTCCTTTGTTGTTTTTTGTTTGTTTTCCAGATTACCAATATATATATATATATATATATATATAATACAGTTCAAATGGCAAAACTCATAGGACAAATTATTTTTTATATATCCACTTCTCCACTCACATAAAGTTAGGTTTTATGGGTAATAAGTGACTCTTATGTAGGTGGAAATGATACTAGGTTAAATTGACTAAATAATTCCACAACTTGTGAAAGTTTTTGATAAATCACAACTTTATAATATGATATAATAAATATGCCACATTTACCCGGTTTAAAACATTAATGGATGGATCGTTTGAGTCCACGAGTTTTTTATTTTATGTTAAGTGATGATGGGTGAAATAAAGTAAAATAAAATATAAATTGATTATAGTAGACCGAATATTTTTTTAGTTGTAAAGTAATTTCAGCAAGAAAAAAAGTTGTAAAGTAATAGTAAAGCTGAATGGATGATTGCAGAGTTTCCTAAGTTTCCTTGCTGTCTAATGGTACGGTGTCATGATTTTCACTTTTCACTTTTCTTTTCCTTTTTTCTTTTTTTTACCCTTCCCAAGAGGTCACTTTTATCATATGCAAGAAATAGAAAGCGTGGCGCACATCCACAAGGAGAGACTACTATTTTCAGACATTCAAAAAAATATCTAATCACATAGCTCCACGTAGAAGAAGATATTTTGTGTTTTTGCAGTACGTACAGTCGACCGTTGTGATACGTATAAGTTAACACAGCTGGAAAATTCAAGAACTTTTGGAGACATTAAAGGCAGCAAATGCATTATTGCACAAACTGGCAAAAATCAGATTGTGATTGACATCTCTCAGTGTGAGAGCTATACCTAATGGCATTGATGATTTCTTGCACAGTGAGACTTTCAGTGCATGAGATTGGAAGTAAAATGATTACTATATGTTTGATGAATCAGTAGTACTCTATCTGTGGAGCAGTTGATGCTATGGACTTATTAGGGCCCTAGGAAATTAGGGATATAGGCAAAGGAGTCAAATTTCACTCTGCAACATTTAACATTCAAGCAAGTTGCCATTGGGGGTAGAACCGTAGATCTAGAGTTGTCTTATTGATTTTCACTTGCATAAGTCTTATTGCAATGAAAGCACTGATGCAATTTCAATTATTTGGCAAAATTATTTGTCATTTTCTTACGTGTTAATTTAAAGGGTTGTGTTGATGAGAATTCTACAGTACTTGTTAATAATAATTTTTTACAGTTGTTTACAGTATTTAATTAAGTAGTGCTTGTTAACATTTTTTTTTTTTTTTTGTATTTCACTTAAACAAAAGAAAAAATGGTTAAAAAATTACCAAAAAAGATAATAAAAAAAAATTGACAAAAACTGAAAAACTGCAACTTAAAAAATTCCCCCAAAAGTTACCCAAAACACATTTCCCTATCTTTAAAAGCTGGGCCTGTGACAGAAAATATGACCAATTTTTTTTTTTGGGGGGGGGGGGGGGTGGTGTGGGGTAGAGAGGAAATGCATTAAAAACTAAAGAGTTTTGGGACAAAGTTTCTTACATAACACAGAATTGAAAGATAACCTAACAAGTGCTACAATACAAAATCAAAGGTTTGATTGACTCCCAATCTCGCCAACCATAAGCACATTCTTTAATTTCGCAGTAATAGTGCCTAACAAGCACCTAGTAAAGCTGGAAACCAACAACCTTTGATTATCCACCATCAAAACGACAATATTATTAACATAACTAGAATTAACTAGAAGATAGCTTTAGCATTTAACTCTATTTTTAGAGCTGTTAGCTGAGGTTTTGGCACATGATAAGACTATCCCTTAGTACTCATAATTCAACTTAGAAGCTGGTGGTGATTCCAATTTTTATAGGAAATCGACCAAGTCATCCACCCAACTTATCTTGTACAATACCTTGCTCCACCTCTAGAATATGACCTAGTGTTACTTTCACACAACAATTGTGTTTAGTTGGGCGGAAATTAACTTTAGATTTTAAAATATTTTTAGAAAAGAAAATATTTTTTAAGTGTATATTATGCTTCTGAAAATATTTTGAAATTTTTTTTGAAGTGTTCAATTATGTTCCTAAAAATGTAATGTAAAAGATATTTTCTATAACTTTCCCATATTTTCTCACCTCCTAGACATATATATATATATATATATATAATAAATAAATAAATAAAAATTGTGATTGTTAACTAGTGGTAGTGGTGGTCGGTAGTATTTGGCAACTGGAGACTATGGATGTTAATAGAGTGGTAGTGGTTGGGTAGCTAACAGTGAGAAATTGGGAGTGAAGGTTTGATTGATGAATTTGAGGTGAAGCGAAAAATGAAAAGCCTCCAAATAAAAGTATAAAACATTTTCCATTGAAACAAACTCTAATTACAAATATAGGGATGAAAATATCTCAAAGCCATAACTCATCGACTCTTTCAATAATTTCCTAAATGCAACACAAATTTAGATCCCCAAAAAAAAAGTTCTAACACAAATTGCGCTATCAAGTTGTGATGTTAAACAAGATTATTTTTCTACTTTTCTCTTTTTATGATAACCCTTTGACTTTTTTTTTAAAATAAATAAATTTTTTATAAAGAAAGATGAGATTTTAAAATCTTAAATGTCTGTCTTAAAAACAACATAAAATGTCAACTGACATAAAAGTCATTGATTATAATTATTTCTTTTCTAATAAAGTAAACCGCGAATCAAAGGAGTAAATTACAATGTAGATACGACTATGTATAGTCAAATGTTTGGCAAGGCATTTCAAATCATTGCCAAATTTTTTCTCCGTATAGCAATCATTCTGTAATTGAATGTCTTCATATTCACTTTGAGATGAGCCTAGCATTCACGCCTACAAAACCCTTTCTTCAACCCTACTCCCTACGTAGACAATCGAGAGTCTGAGACAAAAGATAACCAAGATGTATCATCCCCAAATATATATATATATATATATATATATAAAATGTTAATTGCTTAACCCAAAATAAAGTATGTGTACAGTCGCTCTATTCCAATTTCCATGCACGCATCAAAAAATTAGAAAGTGGAAACATCAGCCATAAAATATAAATTTTAAACACCTGCGCATTTTCTAAATCTGAGAGTGCTAACAAACCAAACCCAAATTTAACTTTAAAGTTTAAACACAACTATTCGATCACGAATGGACATGATAAATCAGCTGAGGCAGTCACGGGCAAGTAGGGAACCTCCTCATGCCACATTGCTGATCCAAAAGAACCATATTTAGCTTGCTTGTCATTAAAATCCTATATATATATATATATATATATATATATATATTCTATATAATAATAGGTTGTGTCCGTATTAATAAAGACAGGGCGTAGATGCGCCCTTACTATCACAGGCAACTGGATTTGGAGGAAGAGTGCACGCATGTTGACGTGAAAATGTCTTATCGATTATGACGCCTTTAATACTTACTCTCTCTCTCTCAAAGTCTGTCATCGTTTTGGGACTCTGCCCAAAACATTGACATGAATGGGGTTTCAATGAGAGTGGGTTCCCCATCTCCCTAGTAAATATTATTATGGATTTTTACATAGGCCAGGCACCTCTAGCAATAATCTACGTCCATGTCACCACATTGTCCTATTGCAGTGATGTGTTACGCTGTGATTGGTCAGGTTCTACAGCTTCTTGTAGTCTATATTGCAACCTTTAATGAAAATGTGGCGGTGTGGCTATATATATATAGTAAAGCACGCGAGATGTGTTTTTGAATGAAATACTACTATATTGGAAGGAAGTGACGGCTACTGTGTGGAAAAGGATAACAAGCTTTACACGTGATTCCTATACATTTCCATGTTGAAAATTTTGGAATAAAAATCTTCGTTCTTTCACGAGGTGACACATGCAGACAAATATTATTACCTTGCTATCTTTCTTCTCTCTTTCTTGTGTTTGAAAATCGCAAGGGAAGAAGCAAATAAAGATATGCTTTGGCACTCTTGTCCTTGGCTCCTTCTTATTATCTTATCTGTGATTAGAATTCTTGCTTGGCTGTTTGTGTTTGTGTCACCGATGGTGAATTTTTTTCCTTCATTATGGGTCGGTGACTACCAAGCTGGCATGCTGTTGCTAAAGTTATGAGGACCTTAATTTCCTTATGGTCGATTTCATGCTGACCAAACATGTCTTTTTCGATTTAAAGCTCCATTAATTAGCAACGTATCTACTTAACCTAGATCTATTGAGGATTTGAGGGGACCACTATCCCAAACCATACTTTATCTTATGTGTGTGGGACTCATGGGCTGATTTAATTTGTTCACCAAATTCATGCTTTCCTCCTACCCAAAAAAAATATATATCATTAATGCTGAACTTTTATGTTGAATGTGGAGTTTATGCCGAAAAAAAGATTAGGAAAGATTGATTTCTATTATCAAATAATTTTGCAAGGCTCGTAATCACTTCTTGAAAATAGTTTTAGTCTCTCCCCACATATAATCTGGAAATTCTCTTAGCGATCGACATTTCGTAAATTCAATCAAATCCAAACTAGTCTTCCTATATATATATATATATATATATATATATATATATATATATACAAGTTGCACTTTTTTCTTAAACGAATGTTTCAATCTGCATTTGATCATATGTCCAACTCATTTAACTTACAAAATTAGATAATTCTACAATGCTTTGAAAATTGAAACCCCAAGTTTCAAATTTTCAATGATACTATATCAACTTATCAAGAAAATAGATTGAAACAAAAGTAAAACATGGCAAGAAAGAAAGTTATCTTCAACTAGGGGTGTGCAGCCAACCCACCAACCTTCCAAAACCGACCCAATCCAACCCAACCCGCCGGGTTGGGTTGGTTTTTAGGCCTTAGTGGGTTGGGTTGAGTTGGGCTGGGTTTGGGTCACAAAATTTCAAACCCGCCAAACCCAACCCGACCCACCCATATATTTAACATATATATATTTAAAATATATTATATAATTAATAAATTTTTTAAAATAACCAGCTATTGACACCCTATTTTGCAACTCGTATTTAACCTCACATAGAGGGTAAAAAGGTAATTTTGCATTAGAAACATGCATCTTGATTCTGGTCATTAAATCCTTAATCTCATTTCACCAAAATAATCTTGATGTTGTAACGATCAAATCGACTAGTCATATGCCCTAATCGGACCATCAAATTGAAAGTTATCATCAAATCAATTTTTAATGGTCGAGGTGCACTATCACAAATTGAGTCCGACTATATGTGATTATGAACAATTGATTCTAATTGGTTATAATTATAATTAATTTTAGATTAATGATGTGCTATAATTTGATTGGTTAGGATTACATTTTATGGTAAGACTGCACACACCTAATTAATTAGATAGTCAAACATTAATTATTCAATGAGTAATTTGTGTAATTATCTTTTAATTAGAGTAAATTTGGAACCAATTAAGTCTGAAATGGGAGTGATTGGAGCCATTTAATATTAATTGGAAGCTAATTTAGGACCTATTAAAGTTAATTGTGCTGAAACCATTTTTTAACAAATGACCTTTGCTCACCATCTCATCAATATCTCTTATAATATTTTGAATCTGTGAATGAGGTTAATTTTCCCATAAATTAGACATCTGGGGCTTCAATTTGAGTACAAGAACGAAACAATTTCGATAAGAATTGGGTCAGATATGATTTTTCGAAATTGGTTCTACAGGCTGTTACAGCAGCTACGGAAAAACCGAATTTTGGCTTACTCCTCACTCCCACAAATCTCTACATTTAATACTCCAGATTTCCCCCAAGGCTAAAATGAGGTCTAGGTTCATGATTCTTTGTCAACCCTCATTAATGGCCTTCCATTCATATTTCCTTCACCACAACTATATAAACCCCCTCTCTCCTTCATTCTAGGACACGAAAAACCTCCTCTCTTCTCCTCTCTTGAATTCTAAGAAGTTGAGCAGTCCTGTCATATCCTGGTCTTCTTGAGACTCAATGTATTGAGTGAGACTCACTCTTCTTCTCCTAACTCTTCTTTTTCTCCACCCTTAGGACTTCCCTCAAGAGTCTCCTCATCCACCATATGGATCTTGCATAAAGGTATAATCCCTTTCCCTTATTATTTTTTTGTGTTGTCATGATGAGAGTTTAAGATTAAAGCATGATAATAATCATTTAAATTCCTTTAAATATGTTTGAATGTTCTTAATTGTCCTTATATGTTCTTCACATGTTCTTGGTTGTTCATCATATGCTCATGCATAACACTAATTTCGATCTTAAATCCACATAAAAAACATGAAAAATATGTTTGTTTAATAATTCTTTTAAATTCTTGAATTTAGGATATCACCACCCACACACATTCACTAGAATTTATTTTTCTATCCAAATGAAATGCTTAATAAATTGAATTAGGGTTTATTATATGCACACACTTTAAATTCAACATGCAAATTGGTTGATAACATATTGGATGATATATATGAATGTTGGCCACCATAATCTAAAAGACCGATTTCACCAGGCAAGGTGGGTGCCTAACACCTTCCCACCTTGTAACATAGCCTTCGAACTTAAATCAAGAGTTAGTAGATCAAATGCTTATCCATGTAATTTTCAATTTTTAGATTGTAACTAGGAAACAAAGCCATGTACTTTATCTTAGATTGTATCTAGGACTAAAACTATGTAATTTTCCTATGATCAATGTAAATTCAATTGAAAATTAATAAAATATTTTCCAATAATTAAATAAGTGGCGACTCCATTGTAAAATCTTTAATCTAAAGGGGAAAATATTGCTAGTTGAGCCTCCATTTTGAGAAGCAATAAGACGACTCCATCCATTTACGTGGGTTTGGCTTAACACTCCATAAAAAACGAGCCGGGGGCGCAGTCTCTCACAGTGGCGACTCCACTGGGGATATTGAGAACTAGGCTGCAATTAGGTTATGTTGCCAACCATTTCATTGATTGTTTACTGTTTTTTGTATATAATATGTCTAATATGTTATTATGTTGCATGTCATGCATCATTTACTTGAATAAAATTTATTTTATTTGTATGCAAGCTCGGAAGCCAGTAGTATTAGCCGTGGATTGAGGCCTTCCTGAGACTCACATACCCAGAGATGAACCTACCACTCACTGCGACAAGGATCATCATGGTTATGCCATGGTGGTTCATAGAGACAAACTGTACCGTTCGAACCAATGCGGCAATCTTGGCGCCACAAGTTGGGAGGTACGACGTCCTAACTTGTGGGGATCTTTAACCTACCTTCTACCCATTTTGTAACAACCTATAGAACTTACCTTTAGGTTGGTCCATGTAAATTGCATTGCATTATGCATGTTTGGCCATTGTTTGAACTTTAATAAGCCCACGTCCAACGCTTAAACCCATCATAATTGTTTGAACCTTGTATGCTGTGAATGAACTCAAACCCAAAAGCCTATGATTGCACTCTACTTGGTATGGAAACCCAAAATTGTTTCTTGAATCATTCTAAGCCCACCACTTGAGCCCATCAAAGGTGCAAACGCATGATCAACATCAAAGGCCAAAAGCTCACAAGATGCAAGCCTTCCAAGTGTAAGGTTCAAGCCTTCCAAAAGATCATAATAAAGGTTCAAGCCATTTCTAGCAAATACCAAAAGATCATAATCAAGGTTCAAGCCTTCCCAGTGCAAACCCAAGCCATTTCATCATAATCAAGGTTCAAGCATACTAAGTCTCAAGCATCCTAAATGGACCAAGAAGAAGCAAGTGGCCCAACTTTGCCTTGCTCCACATTTGGTTTGCAACATCATGGTTAAGCTTAAATTTTGTTTGTTTATTCCATGTTTCTATGTTTCTTTAAATTCTAAAAACCCATTTGATGTACTTTTTTTCATGTATATATTTTCAAAAAAAAAAAAAAATCAAGACTCCCATATCTTTCCAAAAAAAAAAAAAGAAAAAAAAAATTCAAATGAGAAAGTGTTTAGACTAGGGGCATTAGGCCTTTGAGTCATTTAAAAAAAAAAAAAAAAAATTTGAACTAAGGCCATTGAACTTCCTAGTGACTTTTTCAAAAAGACCCAATTTTTTTTTTCAAGATTAAAAAAAAAAAAAAAAAATCTCCTTTTCAAAATGGTACATGAGGATCCCTTGGACAAAAAATTTTCTAAATTTTGATGCTTAAAGGCTTGTGCAATCAACTTGTACCAAGGAATGATTAATTTTATTTGATCCATGTAAAGACTTTGCTACTTGACTTAGAATATAAGAAGAAATAGTCTTAAAAGGCTATCAAAAAGAATCCATCCATCAGAAAATCTTAAGAATCCATGCACTCGATCCAATTTTCAAAGATCTTTAATTCACAACACTAGAGCATTCATACTTTTTCTTTTAAGATGAATTTATTAAAAGAGCTTAAGTCACTATGCTTACAAGCAAGCATTACTAGGGATAGGAGGCCATCTTTGGTTAAACCAAATTATTTCCTCTTACCTAGAATGTTCATTATCCATTGCTAGCTCATTTGAGCCTTCAAACATTTAGCTTTTTTTTTTTTTTTTTTGCATGAACCCACTAAAATTTAAACATGGGGTGGGAAAAATCAAGATATGCATACTTAAATCTCATATTAAAGAGGACTCGACCTGGTAGCTTTGAAGCTAATTGATAAGGCTTTCCTAGGAGACATGAAAGACAAGTAGAAGATTCATTAAGCTAAAGATAAGAGATCATCGAAAAAAAGTGCAGTTTCATTTCAATAAAGGAAAGATAAATGAAATTTCAATGTGCATTAAGTTTGAAGAGCCTAAAATTCATCATGCCAAGAAGAATACGGGATTCATCTAAAAGAGGATTCATCAAAAAATGAAAAGATTCATCAAGCACAGAAAGGTGTAAGTGCATCAAGGCAAGAAAGAAGTCTAGAGAGTGCATCAAAATGACTTAAGCTAAGAAAAACAAGGAAGGAAATAGATTCCCAAAAGTTCATTCAATCAAGAGATAAGAAAAAAAAAAAAAAAAAACGCCCACTAGGTTGAAAACTCAAAAGGGCAGTCTAGGCAAAAGCTAGGGCCAAAAAGGAAAGAAAAGAAAGAAGCCCACTAGGCTGAAAACCAAAAAGGGCGGTCTAAGCAAATGTTGGGGTCAAAGAAAAGAAAAAGAAGATAAAAAAATTGGAAAATCCTACCAAGTTGGAAACTTAAGGATGAGACCTAAAAAGAGAAAAATTTTACATGATGAAAGTCCAGAGGTATGATTTAAGATGAATAAGCATAAAAACAAATGTTGATACAAGTGACCAATAAAGACTAGTGGGAAGATGACAAAGAAGAAATGGGAAACATCCTCTAATACTTGATTTTTGAGTAATGCATACTTGAGGGAACATTATAGGTAATTTTAAGTATTTTTATATCATTCATTTCACAACCCAAACCCGGCCTACATTACAACCCATGAGTAAAGGCCTCCTTGAAGTTTTGCTAGTTGTAGGCACATCTTAAAATCTAATATTATTTTCTCTTGAATTAAAATGAAAAATGCTTAAAATTGTCAAACTCCACTGGATGATATGTCCAAGGAGAAAAATTCTCAAATCCTTAAATGACTCAAAAGAATTTTCAAACTTGGAGCACTCTTCTTGTTTGCACCCAACAATGTGATTCCTAAATATTATCACATTGCATTCCTTAATTGCCTTTGAAGACTTAATTTGACAATGTTCAAAAGAAAGAAGCAAATTTTGATTACAGGAATTTAATGATCTTGATCTTTCATAATCAAAGGGATTTGTTTGATTCTTAAACACTTTGATTTGCCAAAATGGTTGTTCAAAGGATCACATCTTGTTCCCAAAAAAAAAAAAAAAAAAAAAAAAAAAAAAAAAAAAAAAAAAAAAAACATTCTTTTCCAAAATCCATTTATCTTGAACTATGTCTTGACTTGATCCTCTATGAGAGAGGTACGTAGGCACCCTTTTAGAGGCCCAGACCCGATCACCTAAAAACCCTTGGAGAACAGAGTCAAAACAATTGTTTGGGTGCATGTTAGGTTAAGCCCATTTGTTTGCATTAAGCATGTTTAAACTTGGAGCATTGGCCTATTTATATTGTGTGCAAATATGTTCTTCTTGTATGGAAGTATATTTTCATTTGAGGCATCAATCCATTTTTTTGCAAGCATGTCCACACTAGAGGCATTGACCAAAAATGTTTTCGTGATAATTGGTTTCTAACAAGTTAGAGAAAGAAAACCATTTTGCATGAACCAATGATGGCGAACGGTGATCTTCTTTCACGTTCTCCAATGGTTGCAACATCAAATGAATTCAGCTTCAACCTAGGGGTATTGGGTAAGTACTTCCAATTCATTTCAATGAATAAGCCCATTGCTAATTGAAATTACCCTTTTGCAGGAATTAAGCAAGGACTTATCCAGCAATCTACTTCAACTTCCAGCCAAAGTTATTCGCATAATTCTTGCCTTATGAATAAATCTTCATCATTTCTAGTCCATCTTCATCTTCTTAATTTTTTTTTTATCATAAAAAATCTCCATTTTTCAAAGGAAAAATCTCCATTTTTCAAAGGAAAAATCTCCATGAACAAATCTTCAAAAAGAAAAATCCCCACAAACAAATCTTCAAAAGAAAAAATTTCCACTTTTCAAAGAAAAAATCTCCATGAACAAATCTTCAAAAGGAAACATCTTCACAAACAAATCTTTAAAAGGAAAAATCTCCACTTTTCAGAAAGAAAAATCTCCACGAACAAATTTTCAAAAAGAAAAATTCCCACGAACAAATCTTCAACAGGAAAAATCTCCACTTTTCAAAGGAAAAATCTCCATGAACAAATCTTAAAAGGAAAAATCACCTCGAACAAATCTTCAAAAGGAAAAATCTCTATTTTCAAAGGAAAAATCTCCATGAACAAATCTTCAAAAGGAAAAATCTTCATGAACAAATCTTCAAAAGGAAAAATCTCCACTTTTCAAAGGAAAAATTTCTATGAACAAATCTTCCTAAATTTTTTTTTTCTCCAAAATTTAATAAAAAAAAATCTCCAGAATAAATCTTCAAGGAAAAATCTCCATGAAAAAATCTTCGAAAGGAAAAATCTCCATTTTTCAAAGGAAAAATCTCCAAAACCATATTCCAAAGGAAAAATCTCCAATGAACAAATCTTTATTAAAAATTTCTATATTCAAATCCATCGGACCTCTAGGAAGCACGTCCAAACTTCGATTCCATCGTACCTCTGGGAAGAATATTCAAATTTCAAATCCATGGACCTTTGGGAAGCACATTCAAAACTTCAATCTATCGGACCTCTGGGAAGCACGTCCAAATTCAAATCCATCGGACCGCTGGGAAGCACGTCCAAACTTCAAGCCATCAGACCTCTTGGAAGCACGTCTAAAATTCAATTCTATCGGACCTCTGGGAAGCATGTCCAAACTTTATGCCATCAAACCTCGAAATTCAATTCTATCGGACCTCTGGGACAGACCTCAAAATTCAATTCCATCGAACCTCTAGGAAGCACGTCCAAACTTCAAATCATCGGACCTCTGGAAAACACGTCTAGAATCCAATTTCATCAAACCTCTAGGTAGCACGTCCAAATTTCAAATCCATTGGACCTCTGGGAAGCATGACCAAACTTCAAATCATCGGATCTCTGGGAAGCACGTCCAAATTTCAAATCCATGGACCTCTGGGAAGCATGTCCAAAATTCAAGATAATGACTGAAATCCTCATTTTGTCGTGACCTCTGGTAAGCATGTCTTCTACTTAATTTTTTTTTTCAAAAAAAAAAAAAATGCTGCATGTATGAACTACGTTTGGACCTGATCCTCTCACCAAGAGGTATGTAGGCAATCTCCCCGGAGATTCAGTGCACATTTTGATGCACTACATGACGGTTTGCATTCTTATCTACATGCATCATACATTTACCATAGTTAAATGCTGATTGCAAAGTTAGGTGTCTCTTTCATACATTGACGTTCGCTTTTCTAGCTTTGCCAATAAGGGGCATTTGGTTGACACCCCATTTTGTAATCGACGTTTAACCTCACATGGAGGGTAAAAAGGTAATTTTACCTTGGAAATATGCATCTCAATTCTGGTAATTAGATTCTTAATCTCATTTCACCAAAATGATCTTGATGTTGCAACGATCAAATAGACTGGTCATAAGCTCTAATCAGACCATCAGATTGAAAGTTATCATCAAATCAAGTTTTAATGGCCGAGGTGCACTATCACAAATTGAGTCCGACTATATATGATTATGAACAATTGATTCCAATTGGTTATAATTATAATCAATTTTAGATCAATGATGTGTCATAATTTGATTGGTTAGGACTATATTTTATGGTAAGATTGCACACACCTAATTAATTCGATAGTTAAACATTAATTATTCAATAAGTAATTTGTGCAATTGTATTTTAATTAGAGTAAATTTGGAACCAATTAAGTTTGAAATGGGAGTGATTGGAGCCATTTAATGTTAATTGGGAGCTAATTTGGGACTTATTAAAGTTAATTGTGCTGAAACCATTTTTTAACAAATGACCTCTGCTCACCATCTCATCAATATCTCTTAGAATATTTTGAATCTATGAATGAAGTTAATTTTCCCAGAAACTAGACATCTGGGGCTTCAATTTGAGCACATGAACGAAACAATTCCGACTAGAATTGAGTCAGATATAATTTTTCGAAATTGGTTCTACAAGCTATTACAGCAGCTACGGGAAAACCGAATTTTGGCTTGCTCCTCACTCCCACAAATCTCTACATTTAATACTCCAAATTTCTCCCAAGACTAAAATGAGATCTAGGTCATGATTCTTTGTCAATACTCATTAATGGCTTTCTATTCATATTTTCTCTACTACTACTATATAAACCGCCTCTCTCCTTCATTTCAAGATATGAAAAACCCCATCTCTTCTCCTTTATTGAGTTCTAGGAAGTTGAGTAGTCTTACCATATCTTAGTCTTCTTGAGACTCAAGGTATTAAGTGAGACTCACTATTCCTCTTCTAAATCTTCTTTTCTTCCACCCTTAGGACCTCCCTCGAAAGTCTCCTCATCCACCATATGGATCTTGCTTGAAGGTATAATTTCTTTCCCTAATTGTTTTTTCGTGTTGCCATGATGAGAGTTTAAGATTAAAGCATGATAATAATCATTTAAATTCATTTGAATATGTTTAAATATTCCTAATTGTTCTTATATATTCTTCACATGTTATTGGTTGTTCATCATATGTTCATGCATAGCACTAGTTTCGATCTTAAATCCGTATCAAAAACATAAAAAATATGTTTGTTTAATAATTCTTTTAAATTCTTGAATCTACGATATCACCATCCACACACATTCACTAGAATTTTTTTTTCGATCCAAATGAAATGCTTAATAAATTGAATTAGGGTTTATCACATGCACACACTTTAAATTCAACATGCAAATTGATTGATAACATATTGGATGATGTGATATGAATGTTGGCCACCATAATCTAAAAGACCGGTTTCACCGGATAAGGTGGGTGCCTAACACCTTCCTACCTTGTAACATAGTCTCCGAACTTAGATCAAGGGTTAGTAAATCAAATGCTTATCCATGTAATTTTTAATTTTTAAATTGTAATTAGGAAACAAAACTACGTACTTTATCTTAGATTGTATCTAGGACCAAAACCATGTCATTTTCCTATGATCAATTGAAAATTAATAAAATGAGGAATTTTTCAATTTTAGTTTTCTTATTTTTTCAATAATTAAATAAGTGGCAACTCCATTGTAAAATCTTTAATCTAAAAGGAAAAATATAACTAGTTGAACCTCTATTTTGAGAGGCAATAACACGACTCCACCCATTTACGTTGGTTTGGCCCAACACTCCATAAAAAACGGGCCGAAGGCGCAGTCTCTCACACCAGCACTTCCCATCTTATATAAAAGTCAATTAATTCACACAAATCCTAATAAATTACTATTGTTGTTTAGTCATTAGTGTTGCTTATTTTTAAGGAGTTACATTAATATTAATCTTTAAGTTTTCTAATATATTTATATTTATTTATTCTACTCAATTTAATAATAATAATAATAATAATAATAATAATAATAATAATAATAATAATAATAATAATAATAATAATAATAATAATAATAATAATTTGTCCAACCCATAGGTTCAATCCGACCTAACCAGACCCATGTGAGTTAGGTTGGGTTGTACTTATGTGATGGGTTGAATTTTTTTGACTCACCATGGTGAATTGAGTCAAAAAATCCTCTCAACCCGACCCATGCACACCCCTACCTCAGCCCACAAATTTACTCCACTCTATAAGTGAACTCACATAAAGTATTTTAAAAATTTTAGCATTTAAAATATCATTAAGTCATTTTATAGCATTTAACACTTTACAGCATTAAACACTTCAATTCACTTCACTATATACCTAATAACAAAACTTCTATTTTTTTTACTACTTCATTTAAAGACGAAAATAGCAATTTAAGCATCAGATTGTAACTATATAGTTAGTTGTTAAGGTTTACAAACTATATTCCATACTAGCATCTCGAGTCTAAGAGTCTCGATTTTGGGCTTAAAAATCGAGTATTTGATACTCGATTTTTATAGCGTGATCTATCTGATGTGGCATTTTCATCCAGGTAGAGTCTACTTGGAAATCGAGTCTTTAAGACTCGATTTACAAGCGAATAAATTACAGAGAAGAAATACATCTCATCAGAGAAGAGAAAAAAAAACCCAGATCGCAGAAAGAAAGAGAGAAAAAAAAAAAAAAAAAAAAACCAGATCGCAGATCGCAGCTCGACCAGATCGCGCGGCCACCCAGGTGTGACCAGGTTGCGCGACCCTGGGTGCCAGGCGTGCGACCCAGGCACGCACCCCTGGGTCGCGCGACCCAGGCGTTGCGCACCTGGGTCGCGCGACCCAGGCGTCTCGCACCCAAGCGTCGCGCACCTGGGTCGTGCCCAGGTCGCGCGACCCTGGGTGCCAGGCGTGCGACCCAGGCACGCACACCTGGGTCGCGCGACCCAGGCGTTGCGCACCTTGGTCGCGCGCCGCCTGGGTGTTGTTGCATATATTTTTTTTTTGTTGTATTTCATTGCTGGGATTTTTTGAGTTTCTGGACTTAGTCATGCGTTTGAAATCTTTTTTCGTTTGTAAATCGAGTTTTTAAGACTCGATTTTCAAGTAGACTCCACCTGGATGAAAATGCCACGTCAGATAGATCACACTATAAAAATCGAGCATCAAATACTCAATTTTTTGGCCCAAAATCGAGACTCTTAGACTCGAGATACTAGTATGGAATATAGTTTGTAAACCTTAACAACTAACTATATAGTTACAATCTGATGCTTAAATTGCTATTTTCGCCTCATTTAAACGTTATTTATTTATTCTTTTTTTTTCTTCCTCTCTCCCTCTCCGTCTCTCTCTTTCTCAACTCAACAATCCTACGCACTGCCAACCCCCGGCCACCACAATACCAATAGCCACCACAATACCAAAACCCAATCACACCCAACAGCCACTACAATACCAATAGCCACCATGCCCAAAACTCAAATATTACCAACAGCCACCACAAATCCACCATGCCACAACCAATTGCTAAAAAAAAAAAACCAAAACAACACCGGCACAACCACAACAGCAACCACCATTATCAACAATTCACCACAAAACCCATTAAAATAGACCAGCACTGCCAGCCACTACCACCACCACCGAAAAAAAAAAAACCCACAAAATTTCAACCACATACAAGAACCCAACAACCCATTGCCGCTGAGATACACATCCATCAACAAAACCCATTCCAAAATCAATCTGCCATCGAGATGCGAAAGAGCTAAGACAAAACCAGCACAACCACACAACCACCACCACAACCCCAACAAACCCACAGCGAAAACATAGAGGAGAGATGAGAGAGAGCGATGGCAAGATGGAGAAGACATCACCTTGAGTGATGGCAAGATGGCAAAATGGAAGTCTAATCTCCTTCCTTGAAGTTTCGATTTTGAGTTGAGAACAAAAAGCAGATGGGTTTCAAGCCTGAGTTTTTGGGTTTGGTCAAGGAGAGGAGCTTGGATCTGTGATTATGGGTTTTGTCAGAGGAAGATGAGAAAGGTTCGGTTTTTGGGTTCGGTCAGAGGGGAACCAAGAGAAACAAAACTGAGAGGAGGCGTGGGAGGAATTTTATTTTCAAATAACATTAAATATAAAAAAATTTAGTAAGTTGTCGCGTTTCAAAATAATATAGGAAACTAGCATCTCGAGTTTTAAAAACTCGAGTTCAATTTTGAACTCGAGTTTTTAAAACTCGAGACCCAAGCGGTAGAAGCTGAGATGGAAAAACCTCCACGTGGAACTCGAGTTTTAGAAACTCGAGTTCTGTGATCTACTGTTTTCGCATGAAACTCGAGTTTTCGTTTCAGATCATCCCCCCTTTCAGTTTCAGATCTTCCTTCGTTTCAGTTTCAGATCGTCTTCCTCGCGTGGGTTCTTCCGTTTCAGATCGTCCTCTGTTCTTCCGTTTCAGATCGCCATTCCTTTCCGTTTCAGATCGTTTCAGTTTCAGATCGTCTTCCTCGCGTGGGTTCTTCCGTTTCAGATCGCCATTCCTTTCCGTTTCAGATCGTTTCAGTTTCAGATCGTCTTCCTCGCGTGGGTTCTTCCGTTTCAGATCGTCCTCTGTTCTTCCGTTTCAGATCGCCATTCCTTTCCGTTTCAGATCGTTTCAGTTTCAGATCGTCTTCCTCGCGTGGGTTCTTCCGTTTCAGATCATCCTCTGTTCTTCCGTTTCAGATCGCCCTTCCTTTCCGTTTCAGATCGTCGAGTTCCACCATTTATTTCTTCGTCTTCCTCGCGTGGGTTCTTTCGTTTCAGATCGTCCTCTGTTCTTCCGTTTCTGGGTTCTTCCTCGCGTTCCTCTGTTCTTCCTCGCGTTCTGGGTTTCGCTCTTTGGTAGAACTCGAGTCTGAGAGACTCGAGATCCATGTGGCATTTCTTCCCATTCCTGTCCAACTCATCGGTGCAAAGCGAGTCTTGGAGACTCGAGTTCAAATGTGGATCTCGAGTTTCTAAAACTCGAGATGCTATTTTCCAATTTTCTTTCCACCATTGCCTAACTTACCATATAATTACTCTTCACTAAGCTACTCTGCACATTCCCCCGGCGTGGGAGAAGGGAGAACTAAAATAAACAAATGAGGAAAGAGCAAGTGTGTCCCAATAAACAAATGATTTTTTTTAACACTTCGCTACGGTGAATTGATAGAGATGGCAACTTACCACAGCAGTGCGACAAAACTCAAAAGCATGGTCTTAAAAATCGAACAGGAGATAGGACCGTTTTTTTTTTTTTTTAAATTTTTGGTTCAACCTCGGTTTTTGTTTAGTTGTTGATCAGTTTTGGAGCTTTTAACTGGACTGTACTGGCTCTCGGTTTCCAATTAAACCGGTCGGGCTGGCTAGTCCGATTTTAAAACAGTAATCAAAAGTTATAGCATATAGCATATTTGATATAGTGTATTTTTTTATGTGTTTGTTGTTATAAATAGCATTTTTAGCATTATAGCATTCTTGATGTGAATGTTCTAAGAGGTGTTCTATTGGTTGTTTAAACTCAAGGATGACTTATTAGAGCTTCTCATGAGACCCTTTTACAGGAGAATGATGATATTTTCACATTAATGCTAGAACTAAGTTGTATCAAATAAGGAAGCATGTGAGTTTTCAAAAAAAAAAAATTTTGAAATTTTTGGATTAAAACTTGAGCGTTGTTGTAAAAGTGGAAGTATTGATACTAGTTTTGTTGTAATAACAAAAGCTGTATTACCAATTTATTGTAGGAAATGATCTTTAGATAGCAAACCTACACAAGATTGATTGCAAAATACGAGATTTAGGAAGATTTTCAAAACAAATACTAATAGGTTACAAAGAGAGCTAGAAAGGAAAATTGACTAAACACACATAAAAGAATACAAAGCATTTACGTGGTTCAACTTTTGGCTTACGTTCATCGGCAGCAACATATAAAAAATATCACAAACAAATTTTGGAGAATACTAATGTAAAAACACTCTCACAAAACCCATTTTGAGGTTTCTTTTGCTTTTGAATCTAGTTTCCATAAGTTCATCCTTGAAGGAGATGTGACTAATGTTTTCTAATTCTTCGCCCTCACAGATCCATATCCCCCACCCCCTTCCCTGCTGCTTATTGTCCCTAATATTGAAGATATTCTCTTTTGGCTTAAGGATCCTTCTTTCTTTTCCGTGTTAGTTGTAAATAGGGAAGCAAATTTTGCCCCACATTTTTTGGTTTTTTGGGCTTTTAATAGTTCTTAAGAGGGGCTTGTTCGCATCTCATTACTTTCTACCTTAGTTTTGTCTATGGAAACTAAGAGACAATTAACACTCTATTTGTATTATTGAAAAACCTTCTATAAATATAATTTTTCACATTTTCTAGTGTTTGGTAGCATAAAAAATATTGGTAAACGAAAAATTATCTTTAGTCATTGAAAAACCCTAATAAAAGTAGGCCTTATTTTTTATAGGTATTTTTCCAATTTTTTTTTTTTTTTTGGGAAAAGAATCTCTCTTTCACGCTACACATAACTCTTATAAATATTATATTTTTCTATCTTGGGAAACAATATTTTCTTTCATGCCTTTAGTCTTTCTTACAGTAATGCTTTGTATATTTCAGTATTAACATTTCTTGGAAAATGATTTATTTTCCAAAGAGTATTTTCTAGAAAACTATCTCATTTTCTAGTGTTTGGTAACAACCTTAAAAATGAGTTAGAGAGCGTTTTCTAGTGTTTGGTATTGTGGACACAACAAATTTGGAGTCGCTATCTAATTTTTGCAATGGCCTAGGAATCATATATATGGTGTCCTCTTGAATAAGGACCTTTTGATCTTATTGACCATTGATATGGATATGGAGTTAAGGTACGATCTTAGGAAGATGTTAGGCACCTAAAACTGCCATACCTTAAGGTTGGCTTCCCATAATTGTGTCTTATGTCTTAATCCTATTAAAGGCATACTCAATATTGTATTTAACTCACACACACTAATGTGCATCTAAACATTCAACATGGCATCAATCAATCATCCCTAAACATAAATTTATCATGGCATACCCTAGCATTCATCTAGCATACATGTCATGGCATCAAGGTATTTCATCACATCACAAACCCTAATCATACATCTAGCATACATGCCAAACCAACCTAGCATTCATCTAGCATGGTATAACATCATCCTAACATGTTACTATCATCACATTATCATGTCCATTCAAGTCATAAACATATGAGCATTAAGAGTCCAAACAAACACGTGATAAAGCATAACTCATCATACAAGCATATTCACATATATCATTAAACAAAACCCTACTCAAAGATGCATGTTCATGTGAATGCATGACTTACCTTTACTTACCTTGCAACAACATCAACACCTATGGCATTATGCATGAGCATACGAATGCATGATCATAGCATCAAGATAAAGATAGCACAAACAAACACTATTCTAAGCATGTGAAGACAAATATCTAATTAATCATGTGAAACAGAAGCTTTAAAAGCAAAAAAACATGGAAAAGAGTTTATACAGAATGTGTTCATGTGAAAGCAGGAGCAAAAGCAGAAGGAAACAATATTAGGGTTTCTAGGCTAGTTCATGCGTACGCATGAACAACCTTGCGTGTGCATAATCAAGCATGCGTGAAACAAACAAAGAAACAGATTAAAACATAAACTAAAAGCAGAAATGAAAGAAAAGTTTAAAAAGAGAATACCTCCAAGCAAAAGCACTTAGGCTTGATTTTTGACCGTTCTCCTTAATCAAATCTGTCACAAACCAATAATAATGCGCTTAGTAATCTTAAAATTCAATGATCAAGGCTAGAAAAGCCATAATCAAATAAATTGGTTTAAGGATGTTTTGTGAAAAATGCGGTTTGGAATGGCTCCCAAACGATGTGGGATTTGTTCCAAACCTTTCTCTTAAATGCAGAAAACTTGCATTTCTAGTGCTTTTGAAACCCTACTTGCATACGTAGGCTTAAGGTTTCTTTTGGCCTTTATTTTCCAAAAATATATTTTTAGCTCATTAAAAGTTATATTTTTAACATCTCTCAAGTCAATTTGTATTCTAATTGGGCCTTATATCAACCTTGGGCCTTAGAATTTTAACATCATTGGAGAATAGGGGCCTGAGTTGTAAGGAGTACAAAATGCGGTGTCTACAAGTATGCAATTCTTTTAATTACATTTCTTATATAATTTAAAACATAGGTATTTTGTAAACCAACTAAAGTATTCAATTTAAAAAAAAAACCAAGAATGAATTTGGTTTTCATACTAAAATTTAGAAAATAGTGTTACGACATATGTGGATATTGTTAGAGACATATGTTTTGTAAATTGGCTAATTATTTGACAAAACACACTTTACTTGTAATTGGGTAGATCTAGGATGTTTATCAAGAAACATGTTGTTCAAGTCAAGTGTTAAAGTCATGCACGTATGTTTAAGAAACAAGTGAAGAAGTACTGTTTATTAAAGTTCGATAGAAACATATCTATCGAGGTTTAATGATGGATCTTGACAACAGCTTGACAAAAGTTGTATCTATCGGGAATTACAAAATTCAGATTTTCAGATTTGATTTCATGTACTTCTAAGTGTATTTGTGTAGGATTTCTTTTCTCACAACTCTAGACATATATAAGGATTATTTTAAGGGTCATCTCAAGTGATGTAAGGTGATTATTCATCCATATTGTGACAGGAGAAAATTTGCCTTAGTTCATCATATTCTCTAGAAGCTACTGCCCAAGGAGGTTCTTGATCTTCATTGTTGGATGAGTTGAAGAATTTTGCAGTCAACATTTTCCTCAAGTTGGTGTGTTAGTCACGTACTTGGATCCGTGCATCAATTGGTTAGTAACGTATTAGGAGTCGTGCATTGAAAGGAGATATTGTCACTACATCACAAGTCCAATTTAGGTATTGGGGTAAGGGTTCAACTGGAGGTTGGTATTAGGTACTGGGATTCCTTTTACTTGTAATCACTTGTTTTGATAATAGTGAATTCTCGTGAGAGGTGACTTTAAATTCACCCGGTGGGGTTTTTCCTTAGTGGTTTTCCCCATTTGTAAACAAATCACCTGTGTCAAATTTATTTTTCGCTGCATTTAACTTAGTTGGTGTTATGCTACCACGCTTATTGCATGTAATTGAATCTAATCAATTAACTTGGCTAATTAATTAATTAATTTACCAAATGGATCAATACATTCTTGGCCTATTAAGTGGTATCAGAGCGGGCATACTCTGATTAGGGTTAATCTTTGTTATGTGACCTATTGACCCTGTTTTTCATGGATAGAAGACAATCTTTTATTATACCTCTTTTATTTGATAGCATTAACTATGGATACTAGAATGTACGCATGAGAGCATTCTTGTAGTCTTTAGATGAAAAGATGTGGCAAGCTATGGAGATTGGTTGGACTAAGCCAAAGGAAGCGCCGACTGATTGGAATGATGCCAAGATCAAAGTGGAAAATTTCAACAACAGAGCATTGAATGCTTTATTCAGTGCGGTCACCAATAAGAAGTTCAAGAGCCGTGTTATAGAGGGGAAGAGAAACATGAAGAAAAGAGAGATAAAGACGAAGAGATAAAGGGAAACAAGGTGTAAGAAGATTATGGGAACTGGTTTTGTGCCACAGTATTTCCTGCTTGCCAATTTAGAGCTACTTCAACTGATGAAACTTGTCTTTTTAATCCATCTGGGTTGGTTCCAACAGGGTTTTTGGTTTTTCAAACACGCTTTGTGCTGATCTGAGGATGCTCAAAACTTTCAAGAGGAGGAAAATCCTATGAGTAAGAAGGTGAGGCATGGTCAAACATGTAACAAGGTAAGGGTTTTTGTGGATAAATTCGATTACGAGGAAAAGGTTGGCATTTAGGTATTTGGGAAAGAACTTTCTAGTAGTATGGGATTAGTGAAAGTTTAGGGTTTTAATCATGATCATCTTTGGACTTGGATTCATAACAAGGAGGGGAAGGAGGGATTTTTTGTTTTTTGACTCTAGGGTAAAGAACATAATAGTCAAATTTTTTAGAGGGTTCTCCAAGGAGATCAACTTCTGGATCACCTGCTTCATATCTTTATTTAAGGATTTGTTGAGTGGATTTTTTCTTCCTTCTTCTTGAATAGTCTTCCTAAGAGTTTCTTCTTTTCTGTATTCAGGACAATCACAAATATCCCACCATATGTGACTAGAGGGTGATTTGTCTTCATAACAAGGCTTTCCATCTTCACAAAATGCTTTAATCTTAAGGCCATTTTCATAGACATATGAGATAGGTTGAAGCAAAACAATCTGATTTAAAAATACTGTCACATCTTTCTTTTCTGGTGGGGCCACCAAAAACCTTGTCTCAATTTCACCATTTTCCTTCCAAATAAAAAAGGGATTGTTCGGCTAGACTGGCTTAATCGCCTGGTAGAGTGTCTCATACTTCGTAATCCATAATTCTGGAAAAAGCGAAGTCATCTGGTCTTTGGTGAGTTGTCTTGGGACAAACGTACACATGGGGGTCATTCTTGGATCAACAAAGCATCATTAGATTGGGCCATGTTTGGGACTTCCATATCAAAAACATGATTTGAAGTATGTAAGCGAGCTGGTAGTAAAGTGTAGCAGCAATAGTGTCTTGTATTTGAGAGGCTCCCGTAATTTGAACTTGCACCTTGAGAGAATTATAAAGGTGAGGATCTTTAAGGGGCATATTAAAGTTTGGAAAGAGTGTGACGAAAATTGTTCCTGTATTTAGAGTGATGTGGACAGTTCTTATGATTGCATTTTGATGTTCCAAAAATCTAGAGTCAAAGAGTGAAATCCTATAGGCTATAAGGAGTCCCTTTCTTTCGTGGAAAGTTAGTGCCAGCCTTACTGCACCAAAATAAACATGTGTATAGCCTTGTTTTTGCCATGGAATTACAAACTCTCTAGGAAGAGCAAGGGTGATGAAATTTTCATTTTCACTTGTCGAAATATTAAATTGGTCAAACTTGGAGGCTTGGACATATTCTTATACAGTAAAAGGATGAGAAGAGCCAATCATTTTTTTTTTAATGTTTTTTTGAATGGAGGTTGGGGTTTATTAAACACAGTAGAAGGATTTACAATAAGGAAATTGGTAATGGGAATTTTGCTATCTTCGGGCACGTGGGAAATCTCATACAAGAGTCTAACCTATTTTTTAGTGGATGTACGAAGGGAATGGTCAAATACGGGTTTAGGGGTATCTGTGACTGCTGAAGATGATCTGACCATGATAGTTGCTTCAAGAAAGAATTATTTACCCAAAACCTAACAGGACTAGGATGCCAACTCCAGCCTTATATGTCCACAAGGTGACAATGGGAAACTAGATTCTTTAAGACTTTTGGAAACAAAGTCCTTAGTGTTCTACTTGATTATCAAGTCTAGCGTTTTGATGTGACTAATATAGAGAATCCACCTATTGTGTTAACTGTAAATCACAGAGCATACTAATCAAGACAATAATCAAAGGAGATAGAAACTATACAATAGATATGGCTTTGATACCAATATTTAGATAGAGACGAAGAGATAAAGGGAAAGAAGGTGTAAAAAGATTATGGGAATTGGGTAAGAAAATATAATGCTAAAGAAATATAGAAAATTACTTGAAAGCATGGAATAGAACAGAGAACTAGATACAACAAACCGATTGATATTATTAGATTCAACAGACTATATATATATATATATATATATATCTTTCTTCTCTCTTTTCTTCATGTTTCTCTTCCCATCTAGAGAGAGAGAGAGAGAGAGGTCTGTGGGAAGAGGAGAGATCAAAGTTAGTGACAGGGAGGTTGTGGGAGAGAAAAAGTGAAGGGAAGAGAGAAAACATAAGAGAGCTTTCCATGAGAGAGAAAGTACGCCAAAAAATTATGTTTCTGGCAGCTATAGATGAAGATAATATATATAAAAGATGCAACGTGTAAGAGAGAGATTGTTTTCTAAAAAATATTTTGTAAGACAACCTATAGAAAATAAGCATTATTTTTATTATGGTTTTCCGTTGACTAAAGATAGATTTCCGTTGACCATTTTTTTTAATCAAACACTGAAAAATATGGAAAACTATCTTTATAGAAGGTATTCCAACAAAACAACCAGAGCATAAGCTCACTCACTTATTCTCTTCCCTTTGTTTTTCTCTCTTCTCACACTATCACTGTCACTCCTTCTGATCTCTTCTCTTCCCAAATATTTTTCTCTCTATCTGTCTCTCTTCTCTTTGGTTCTCTTCCTCTCTATAACACTGTACTCTAATAAGGATCCCCTTCCCCCCCCCCCCCCCCACTAGAATGGTCAACAGTTCTATAACAAATTGGCATTTTGGTGTTTATCAAACTACTTGTACTAGATTATTTTTCCGGTCAAACTATTTGGTCTATATGGCATTTTGAACTATTTAAAATGGAATTTATGGTTATTTTGAATTATGAGAAGTACGGTTGATATATGTGTGTGTGTGTGTGTGTGTGTGTGTGGGCGCGCGTGGGTGTGTGTGTGGGCCCAGATGTCTTTGTAACCTATAAAGTGACTAAAATACCCTTAGAACCCAAAAAATGACCGAAATGATCTCGAAACCTAAAAAATGACTAAAATGACCTTGTAACCTAAAAAATGACTAAAATAGGCTTAGGATCTAAAAAATGACCGAAATATCCTCGAAATCTAAAAACAATCAAAATACACCCCAAAACCCTATAAAATTATCAAAATAACCTTAGAATCTAAAAAATGATCAAAATACCTTTAGAGCCTAAAAAATGACCGAATGAACCTGAAACCTAAGAAATGACCGAAAACCATTAGAACATAAAAAATGACCATAATGCCATATAAACAAAAAAAAAAAAAAAAAAAAATGACTGAGATACCCATAGAATCGAAAAATGACTCAAATGACCTCGAAACCTAAAAAATAACCGAAATACCATTGAAACCTAAAAAATGTTTAGCTGTACCCCTGAAACCCTTTAAAATTACCATAATACTTTTAGAACCTAAAAGATGATCAAAATATCCCTAGAACCTAAAAAATACCGAATGACCTTGAACCTAAAAAATGATCGAAATATCCCTGAAATCCAAAAAATGACTGAAAACCCTTTAATCGTAAAAAAATGATATTTTTTCAATCTTCAATCCAAAAAATGATATCCAAACTATTTTCAATCTTCAATATGATATTGTTTCACGAAACAATATCATATCGTGAAACAATATCATATTGAAGATTAAAAAATAGTTTTTGTTTGTGATTTGTATTTATTTTTTTCTTTTTTTTTAGCACGTCATCAACCAATGATCGATTAGCAAGATTCTACAAATCAAAATAAGAGTTTGAAATGATAAATCAGGTTTTGCTATTAGCCACTAGAGAGATTATAACATTTAAATTTAATTAAAAAAAAACATTACTCTGTGTGCGTGGGTGTGCTGGTCCTTAAACCATGAACCCTTTGGTTTGCATTCATCACACAAAGCCAACAGAACAACAAATAAAAGAAATGGAATCATCAATTGAAAAAGAGCCCTTGCATTAGAAATGTATTGTACAGGGATTTGCATCCAAACTGAACTATATGTAAGACAACAAAGTATAGAACTAAAATGGTGCTACTTTACAAGGATAATCACCCTATGGCTAAAATAAAATTAAAAAAAAAAAGGATTTGGAGGCTCTATGCTGTGAGTTGAAGCAACGAAGAGATGGGATCGTTGAGAGGCTCTATGCTGCGATGGCGCCGTTTCAGTCTCACTATCAAATTTGCGATGAAGGTGATGGTGTAACTTCGGTAATGAATCGAAGATGACGACTACGACGACGACGATGAGAGATGATTGCGGCAGCAAGGATTTGGATTTGTATGGTGGTTTGTTCGAAGGTTAGCAAAAGCAGCTGGTCGGCGGCAGTGTGTGGGAGCCTTTGTAAGAGAGAGAGAAGGGCGGCTGAGAGGCGAGGGTTAGGGTTTGTAGGTGGTTGGCAGCAATGTGTGAGAGCCTCTATGAAAGAGTGAGAGAGAGAAAGGGGGGGAGGCTGAGAAGTGAGGGTGAGGGTTAGGGTTTGGGAAATGAAATCTTATAGGGAAAGAAAGTGTTTATATTTAGGTTTTTTTTAAAAAGTATTATGTATGTATATGGGTCAGGTTCGGGTCAGGTATGCATAAAACTCGGACCCGACCTGGACCCGTTTCGAGTTTTAAAAAAAAACAAATCCATATTCGACCCTATTATTTATCGAACCGGGTAAAATCCAGCCCATTAAGGCAGGGCTGGGTCAAGTACCCGCGAGTTGGGCTTTTATTGCCATTTGTACTAAAAAATGACCGTAATGCCATTGAAACCTAAGAAATTACCAAAATACCCATAGAACGTAAAAATGATAGAAAAACCCTTAGAACCTAAAAAATGACCATAATGCCCCTGAAACCTAAAAAATTATCGAAATACTCCTAAAACCTAAAAAATGACCAAATTACCTTTAGAACCATAAAAATGACCAGAACATTTGAAATTCATTTGGAAGGCAACATTTGGATTTGGCTTTGGATTTTGAATCAATGGATTTAACATGCCTTGATTTGAAATCCATTGATTTCAAAATTCCTTGTTTGGGTCTTTTTATACAACGAAGGATTTGAAATTCCATTGTTTTGATACCTAAATTTAGATTTGGATTTAAGATCATAAAATATTTTTTCCAATTATTATTTTTCTTAAATCTTCTACATTTTGGTTTCAGTAACATTTTAAATAAATGCTTGAGGTAATGAAAAAGCCATTAATAACCCAATTGACAATATGATGACTACAAATCTGTCATCATATGATATAATTCATATCCAACTAATAATTTGATGTTAGTAACAACTTGGACTTGCAAAATATGAATTTATCATATTACCAAAAATAATTTTTATTGCTCCATCATGATCGATATCAATGGAGAGGACAATTATAATCGATCCAGATATTAAGGACAATCATGCATATTCATGCAAAAGATTATCTTACATGAGAAGTCATTTTTTTTTTTCAAATACAAGACTACGCAACATTGTGAAGCCATGAATGCATTCTTGAAAAGATTTTTGGATAGGCAAATTGGGCTTTATGAGTTGTTCCAACAAGTTGACAGAGCACTTTCACGTATCAAATACAATGAGGTGGGGGTAGACTTTACTTCAAAATGTATCAAATCTTATTTGATTATTGGGATAGAATTTACATATGAAGGCATAGAATTCATTAGTTTTGTTTGTATGTGTTGTAGAAGATCTAAAGAAATCAGACCACCCAACTACTTGCAGCTGGATCTAAATATGGTATTTTTTATCTCATAGTATTTATAACTTGAATTGACATATAACTCACTTTCATGTACTACACGTAGATCTCTTGCTGCAAAGTATCTAAAAGAAGTAGACAAATTCCAAAGAAATCCATTTAAAAAGGAAAAAATTCATTTAAAAAGAAGTCCACCACGATGTATCTTGTTCACATCTATATTTGAATACCATTATGGCAACAATTGAAAAAGAGACAATCAAAATCATATGAATGTCTGTATCATTCGTTCTTAAGTTCTCAACATGGCAACTTCTAACTTGTAGAACTTGCTTATTATCCTTTCTGCAACTCCACTGGCAATTGAAATATCTGCATTTACATGTCATATGCATGCCTGGATCATTCATTTTTATGTTCTCAATAGGACAACTTCTAACTTGTAGGGATTTCTTATTATCCCTTCTGCAACTCTACTGGCAATCGAAATATCTGCATTTGCATGATATAACTATTAGAACTTGAAAAAAAAAAGATTTTCATAAGAGCAAATCTCTTTGCATAGAGCCTTAGAATTGGCTCATCTAGCTTAACCTGACAATATCAGCAAGTTCAAAATCATATATAATAAATTTATTGAAAAAAAAAATCAAGTAAACAACAACATGCTAAAAAAAAAAGGTTATAATCATATAATGAACCTTTGAGATGTATCTTATCATCTGAAAGTTGAGTAATAATGTAAATGATTGTGGGTGCATATCAATGTTTTATCTTTGTTTTAGAGCTTGATCTTGTTACATGGATTTTAATTGTATGTGCATATGCATTCCAGAAGTTATCTTTTTACATAGACTTCAATCTAATTATCAACTATAATTAGACGATTGATCATTTTTCAATAACAAGGATACAATAGTTTTGGATTTAGGTTGGCTGCTTATATCCCCAAAAAAGGGTTGAATGCAAGAGAGAGCTAGAAGGATAAATGCTTACATGACAAATTTTCATGAGATTGACTCCTACTTATGACAAGCTAGAATTAAGCAATAACATCAATGAATGGTCTGACAAATTAATATAAAGAATCAGAAACAGTAACTGGGAAAAAAATGGCAAGTGCACAAATCCTACTAGAATAGCTTATTTGGAGAGCAAAAAAATTTCAGAAACTTTAAACTTATGCTCTGTATTATTAAGTTCCAAAATAACAAACTTTTCTACTAACAATATAACCTTTTATATAATATTGACATCACACAGTACAAGATACATATGCAAATTGGTGGAGTAGTAACACAACATACCTTATAACTTACATTGTACTAGATACATAGTGTAGAAATTTCAACAAAGCACTTCAAACTGAATGCTATTGCAATTGATAATTTTTCTTATCTTCTGCTTGTTTGTCTTTTGGATTTGTATTTTGATTATACAATTCACTTTTCTTGTTTGTTAGAGTGATGACTATTTGAAAGCTCACATAGAGTTCTTGTAGACTTAAGGTATAATGGGTGTTAGTCACCACAAAAGTTGTACAATAAGAAGATGAAGTGACTAGGTAATTTTGTGTTGGTTCTTCACTTTCAACTTTGGCACTCCATAGTCCATTCATTTTAATTATAAATTTTTGGTGCCCTAGTTTGGACCATTACTAGACAAAGGTATTTTACATAAATTGTGATCCTTATATTTGCATGGTGCTGCTGTGGGCGCAAAGGAGATTTTATTAAGGGAGCCCTAATCCTTAACCTAAACATACATCATGCATTTAAGGAAATAATATACACAACATATTAAAGATCACAATATAAAAGGAAACAAATAAAATATAATCAAACAAAATAAATTAAATATAGCAAGTTGACAATTAAATATAAACACACAAGGAAAAGATATTAAACAAACTAAATATGGCAAAAAGATTCAAATAAAAATGGAAATTGGTTAAACACAATTATTTAACATAAACATAATTGAATTTAATCAAATAACATGTGAAAAAATAACTAAATAAACACAAACAAGAATTTTGCCCTAATCTAGGTTCTAGGTGCGTACGCATACTCAAGTATGCATACTTGAAAAATTACACACTCATACTTGGACCATGCGCACACATACTTGATGGATGCGTACACATCCTTTAACATATATTCGAAAAATTACATTTTTAGAGATTTAATCAAACAAATATATAACATGTGAGATCAAACAAGCATGTTAGAACTCTAAACACTAAACAAAAATAAAGAAAATAAAACAAACATCAATATAAACAAATAAAGATGAAACAAAATAAGTATACTAAACTAACATAAACTAAATATGCATGTTAAACTTTACATGAAACCAAAATAATAAAACAAGAAAAACCTAACAGATTATAAACAACCTAAAATCAAATTAAAATGTATCAAATCAACAAGCAAATAAAATAAAATAACTAGAGAAACTACTACATCAAGAACTCATTTGAATCATATGTAGGAAGGTGGAAAATCATGGAAAAGTGACTCACCTTACTTTAGAATCATAGATTTGAGATTGTTTTAACTAGCCCCTTAGTGCCTACAATATAAACATTAGATGGAAAAGACAACAATAATTAATAAAGACAAAAATAGTTAGTAATCACAACTAAAGAACAAAAAGTTTTGAAAAAGGTTTTGAGAAATCAATTTAGAAAAATAGTTTCTACCCTAGGGGTTTGAAAAGAGAAAAAAGGGTTTTAAAGAATATGGAGGCCAAAAATTCACTCTGGCTAACTAGGGTTTTGATTGGAGACATAAGATGAGTATTTATAAGTTAAAATTAAGGATTTTGGAGCTTTTTAATGATCTTTGGACGTTCTCAAGGGCCTATGGGTGGGCTCACATCAAAGCATGATGTTTTGGGCTCTAAAAATGAAGTTTTAAAACCCAGAAAATTGGACTACCTAGTTGGCCCAACTTTAAATGGTCATAACATACTCAATATAAGTCCAAATTAGGCATATTTTGTGTTCAAATTGAAGCCCATGATGTCTAATTTCCAATGAAACAAACCTCACTCAAAAATTCATTGCGGATCAAATGTTATAGTAAAAACAATAAGCAAATGTCATTTTTCAATATCGATTACAAAGTGATTTGAGCACTTGTGAGTTATGATTACTTTCAAACTATTGTGAACCTAACAATTACCCTTGGTTGGCATATGTCATGCTCATCATTGGGGTCAGGGACCAAAATTTATTAATGGGTACAAAATACAGTATTTACAACTGCACTTATGTTTAATTAATAGATTTACAGATCCTAATTTGTTATGTTAACAATTTTGAAAATAAAACTAATTCAACTTTAAATTAGCTCCAAATCAACCCCTTTGGACACCACATTTTGTACGCCTTACGACTCGGGCCCCCATTCTCCAATGATGATGAAATTGACTTGAGAAATTTTAAAATGGAAATTATAAATTTTAATGAGTAAATAAATCTACTTTTGGAAAAGTAAAGCCAAGGAAACCCTCGGCCTGTGCACGCAAGAATTAACCTGCGCGCTCGGTCATGATGCATACGCACGCAGGCACAAACCTGCGTGCACATGTAAGGTTCCAAAAACTATGAGAGGTAAGTTTTCTGTATTAAATACTGAGGTTTGGAACGAATCCCACATCCTATGGGAGTTATTCCAAACCTCCATTTTTATAATATAAATAGCTGTACATGATACCTTTTCAAAACACATAAAAATCCTAAGGAAAAAGACTAAGATTCATTAGAAATAGTGAATCAAAGTGGGAGTTTTACACAAAACATCCTCATGTCAATTTTCCTTTGATTAGAGCCTTTTCTAGTCTTGATTTTCGAGTTTAAGATTACTAATCACTATTTTATTGATTGTAAATAGATTTGACCCAGAGAAACGGTAAAAAATCAAGCTTGAAGAGCTTCTATTTTGAGGTATTAGTTCTAAGCTTTTTTTCTTTAATTTTCTTTAGTTTGATTCTATTATTGTTTGTTTCTTTGTTTGTTTTGAATTTATATATGTTTGCTTAGCTTAGTTTTATACTATCTTTATGTTTCTAAGCATGTTAGATTATTAGTCTCTTTATTTTAAGTGTTGCTCTGTTTCTTTGTGCTTGTTGTGTTTCTAGGCTAGGGTTTCTGAGCAAACCTATGCACTCATGCATCTTGCATGCGCGCGCGCCGGTTAAAGTATGTGCACGCATGTAGATGGTCCGCGCACGCAGACCTCTGCATGCGCACACATACTGCTGCCTAGAAACCCTAATTTAGGTTTCTGTTTCTTTTTCTTCGCTTATTTCACATGTATGCCGTTGTTTTGCCTCTTTTTCATAGATGTAAGTCTTTGCTTTATTGTTTATTGTTTGTTCACCTTTCACGTGTTTAAATTAGGGTTTGTCTTTTGTTTCTTTGTTTTGATGCCATATACACGCATTCACATGTTTATGCAGTAATGCCATAGGTGCTGAGATGCAACAAGGTAAGTGAGGTAAGTCATGCATTCACATGAACACACATGATATTTGTTTATTGAAAGATATGAACATGCTTGTTTGGATGAATTATTCTTAATCACATGTTTACTGGGATCATTGTATGTTTGTGTTTCTGCCATGATTGAATGCTAGCTTGATATGAGATGCCATGAAAGATGTATGTTTGGATGTTTAGTTAGATGCCAATGATAGGTGTATGTTAAGATATTGTGATATGCCATGATAGATGAATGATTAGGTTTTGGAATGATTGATGTCATGTTGTGTGTTTAGATGTATACTGGTGTGTGTGTGTGTGTGTGAATATAGATACAATATTGAATATGCCTTTTATAAGAATAAGACATAAAACATAATGAGAGGAAGCCAACCCTAGGGTTGGGCAGTTTTGGGTGCTTAACACCTTCCTAAAACTGCACCTAAACTTTGAACCATACTCTGGTAGTAAGATTAAAATGTCCTTCCTTGAGAGGACGCGATATTCATGGTTCCTAGGCCATTACAAAAATTAGGTGGTGACTCCATATTGGGTCTATAACCCCAAATAATAAAGATATTAAATTTGTGCCTACGAACAAAACCAAAAAAAAAAAAAAGTAGCTTCACAAATTAACCAATGTTTGTTTAGATCCTTGTACACTTAGGTTGTTTAACCTAGTTAATTAACCAACTTGATACTTAGGTTTATTATTCAGACTTAGGTTTAACACAAATAATCATATCACACAGTGCGTAAAAGTAAAGAAGACAAATGATATGATTACTTAGGAAAACCAATGAAACCGTTTAGTTTCAAGGTAAAAAACCTGTGGAGGATTAACCTCAACAATCCTCAAGGCAACAAATTCATTATGATAGAATGAAAGTTTTACAATAGATTTTTCCCTAAATCTAAAACTACCACTTGTTGTATTTACTTACATGACCACATACAGCTTCAAATCTACGGACTCTTTTATCTGAATTTGCTAAACACAAACACCCTCATTTATGACTTTAAGATCTCACTCAAAAGTTTAGATCATCAGTAATTGTTAATCTTATATGTAGTAACTTATTTCACCAATTCTTGAATATAGATCTTCTTTCTGGTAGATGCTTTTTGAGTTAGAAGGCTATAAAAACCTTACAAACCTTATAGGAGTAATTCATAAGATTTCCAAGAACTTTTGAAATGTATTTCGGGTTTTCCTTTTATACTTAGCAATGTTGGACTGAAACCCTAGACATTTTCTTGGGCTGTTGGCCTGATTAACATTATATAAGATACAATTCTCAATCAGTCGAGCCTTACAAATTTTCAAATTTTCTTTCTGTAGCTTAACTGTTCTTCAATCTTGACTTGAACTATTTTGAACAATGTTTAACACCGTTCTAAGACTTAAAGAATCTTAAACTAGACATATTTTAGTTCTCGGTTTGCCAAGTTACATAAAATTATAACCTAAACATTTATTTCTAAATATTTAAAACCTAACAATCTCCCCTTTTAGCAATCCATGACAAAATATATATAAAGATGAATTGCTCAATTTAAGAACTAACCTAATGCAAGTTATTGCCTTACTACAATTTAATTAAAATCTAGGCGAAAAACCCCTTTTAGTCCCTATATTTTCACGCGATTTCCACTTTGGTCCCTAACTTTTTTTTCCACCGATTTTAGTCCCTATTCTGAGAAACGCCTTTCGTTTTAGTCCCTGGTGTTACATTAGAGACGGATTTTGCACAGTTGGCAAACGGCATACACTGTTGATCTGACGTGGCTATTAAAGTAATAATAAAAAATGCCACGTCAGCATTTAAATTAAAAAAAATTAATTTATTAATTTTAATTAAATAAAAAATTTTAAAAACAAAATTAAAAACTAAAAATCAAACCCAGACCCAGAAATTAAAAAAAAAAAAAAAAACCCTCAGATCAAGAACAACAAGAACACGTTTCAAGATCAACAAAACAACCACACTCAAACCCAGAAATTTGAATCTCAAACCTCCACAAACACATTCCCGATATAGAGGCAGTGCAACCATCACCATCACCATCACCATCATCACCAAACAACTTCTCAAACTTAACACTACTCTCGCTCTTCTCACTCTCGCTCACTAGAGAAACCAAAACCCTCACAATCAGAAGCAACCAAACAGCACCTCAAGATCAAAATCAGCTGCTCCACGCTGGCCCACACCTTCGCGCTCGACCTCGTTCCTCGAAAAACGTCGCGCAGGTCGGAGAAGAAGAGCTGCTTGAACCGCCGATCAAGATCTTCGAACAGAATGTTTGAGAGAGTCCGCACGGACTCAAAATCGGAGCGGTGAAGCGGTGCGTTTAGTGACGATCTACTGGCTGAGGGGTATTATGAGTCAGATCTGGTGGCGAAGAAGTGGTGGGTTGTGGGTTTGGGTCGTGGTGGGTCTGAGGCATGGTGAGTGGGGTGTGGGTAGTTGTGGTGGGTTTGAGGCATGGTGGTTGTGGGTTTGGGTCGTGGTGGTCTGAGGCATGGTGGTTGTGGGTCTGTGGCATGGTGGAGCGTGGTGAGTCGTGGTGGTGCGTCGTGGTGGTGCAGTGGTTTGCTGGAGCTAGTTGAGGGAGAGAGAGAGAGAGAGAGGAAGAGGAAGAGAGAGAGGAAGAGGAAGAGAGAGAGGAAGTTGAAATAACACAAATATTATCTGGGTTTGGTCATCATCTTCTGATATGGGTTTGGGTTTGGTTGCTGGATTTGGTCTGTGAAGAACATGAAGAGCAAGTTGAAAGAGCATGAATATTAAGAAAAGATAATTTTTAATTAATTAGATTTAAGGTTTTTTTTTTAATTTAAATTTCTGAGTGTGATTGTGGTTGTTTTAGATTCAAATTTCTGGGTTTGTTGTTCTTGGTGTTCTTGTTGTTCTTGGTGCTAATCTTAAATTTAATTTTTCAAATTTCTGGGTTTGTTGTTCTTGGTGTTCTTGTTGTTTTTGATCTGAGGGGTTTTTTTTTTTTTAATTTATGGGTCTGGGTCTGGGTTTGATTTTTAGTTTTTAAAATTTTTTATTTAATTAAAATTAATAAATTAATTTTTTTTAATTTAAATGCTGACGTGGCATTTTTTATTATTACTTTAATAGCCACGTCAGATCAACAGTGTATGCCGTTTGCCAACTGTGCAAAATCCGTCTCTGATGTAACGCCAGGGACTAAAACGAAAGGTGTTTTTCAGAATATGGACTAAAATCGGTGGAAAAAAAAGTTAGGGACCAAAGTGGAAATCGCGTGAAAATGTAGGGACTAAAAGGGGTTTTTCGCCTAAAATCTATTATCTACAAGTTGCAATAATAGGTAGCAACATGATGAAAGAATTAACCTGTAAATTCCTGAAACACTGAAAACAAACCATAAACGCATGTGTGGAAAATACAGTATAAAATATAAAATGAACTTGATTTCACAAAGCAAATTGAAACAGGATATCCAAGAGAATAATCATAGTATCAAGTTTGTAAACAAGTACAAAACCAAAAATATATACACAAAAAAATAAACTCCTAACAACAAAAACAACTCCCTCAAAATACAAAATCTGTTCTCCCCTTAAATACAAGAGCTCACATATCTACTCCCCCTTTTTGTTACAAATTGCAAAGGCAACCATCAAGAATCCGAGGGTGGAAGAGGTGGAAAAGAACTCCTATACTCAATGAAATCAGCTCTCAAGGCAGTTACATTTGGCATAAGCTTATCCAGATGCTGTCTATGAGCCGCTTAAGTCATCATAAATGTCTCCATCATGATATGTTGTAATGGCTGCGTCTGAAGAACTCTCTCAAATATGGATCGAAGAGGTGGAGAGGTTGTAAAGGGACCAGCAACAATAGTGGCATCTACATCAGCATCATCCTCATCATTATCAACAACAGCAATGGGATCAACATGCACATCCTTAACAGTAGACTTTACTCTAAGTTTCTTTGTTGTAACCACACTTGGTTCAATAGTCCTCTTCTGTGCGCTACGCTGTTTGAGGAAGGTAGCTCCCCTGGGTTCAATGAGATGGACTAACTCAGATGAGGGAAAATGCTCTAACTAAATGAACTTTAAGATCCTACCAAGAAAGACAGGAAAAAAGAGACGTTGTTTCTTAGAGTTGTTCTTGTGGACCTCAATAATAGTTTGAATGAAAAGAGAGGGAAAATATATGGAACCACCAGTAATGAGAGCATATAGGAAGATGCACCTTTCTATAGGAAGGTTATGCACATGAGAAATAGGAAAGATGTTATTGCAAGCTATCCTAAATAGTAAATAGTTAGCCTCAGTTAACCCATGGGAATGGAGTTTTTGTTCAACCCCAAGAGATAGATCTTCCACAGAGAGAAGACAAACATTATCTAGAGAAGGAGGCTTAGTGTATGGATAAGTAGGATTTTGAATAAGAGGGATAAAAAGAGCATAAGATATTATCTACTTAGTTATTTGAAACTTTTCACCTCGAATCCAAGCTGTCAATAAGTGACCATCGGATGTAGCAGAGTGAATATAGAGATTTGAGTAGAATTCTCTAATCAGGCAGCAGGAGGAGACACTAAATCAGAACAAAGAGGCAACCAATCTCTAGAATCTAGATTTTGTTGGATGGTCCAACTAATCTAAATTAATCTACCTTTCTCTCCAAATAGATCTATACTTAACCAAAGTATCAAACTTTTGAGCATTTAGGAGTGTATAAAAGCTAATCCTATCAAATTCCTTATCTGAGGTAGAATTGGACCCTACAACACTTTCGGCTCTATTTTTGATATTTTTAGCTTTCTTAGGGGCCATTTCTAAGATCTAAAGAGAGAGGAATCAAAACAGAAATGCAAAACCAAAGGCAAACTGCATTAGAGAGATAAATAGGGTATATATGTGCAATCTTTAAAGTCTACACTATGCATGATGCATGCACTCAAATGATGCATGAACTAATGCATTGAGGAGTTCAAATTTTTCACAATTTTGAAAAATTGACCTAGAAAATTAAGTTTTATGCAAAATCCCTAATTTTTGAAGAATATAAAACCTAATTTTTCAAAGACACAGAAATTGACAACTTGAGTATCAAAACAAGTTTAAACCACGTTATAAACACACGATTAATCAATAATAATGGTCATTTTTACCCAATTGAACAAAATCCCCAATTTTCTTAAGAACACATGAACCCTAATTCCAACATTTTTCACAATTCATGAACATTTTCAAATTAAAACAGAGGAATCATGTTAATATCATGCATAGACAAAAAACCATTGAACAAATTAGCTCAAAACTCCCAAAATCATCAAAATCCCCAAAATATTTGAGTTCAAAATTTTTAGAGAAAATGAATGATTATGCATGAAAGAATGTAATTTGATAAAAAAGGAAGGGTAAAAGAGTAATATCAGATGTAGAAGATGAAAACCCTTGTAGCTTTGACTCAAAAACAGACAAAATTTTTTTGTGTTTTAAGAAGTGATTGAGGGGAATTGAAGAGAGGATGGGTCAAAATTGATCCGTCTTTCCTTTTGAATTCGAAATTTTTGAATTTTGTTCGGTCGAGCGAAATTGAGCAGCGATTGAAGGGGGAGATTTAAAAAAATTCAACTGATCAAGAAGCAATCAAACAGGAATCAAGTAGGACAAGGATTTTTTGCCTAAGAATTGGACATTTTCGATTGGTTGAGGATCAACTTCGATCTATCAAGCTAGTGAAAAATTTTGAAAATTTGAAAATCTTGGAAATTTTGGAGAAAATTAATTGAAAATCAGTTTTTATGATATGAAATGCACATGAATGCTTCCAGAAGATTTTAAAAACAATTTGCTCTCAAATTTTCAAACTTTTCTGAAAATAGAAGTAAAAAAGCACTTGATTTAAAACGTTCTAAAACTATTTCCTTCAAATTCAACTTAAACCATGTAAAAATGTATTAGACATCACTTTATGAGAAATGAAAGATGGATAGATTAGTCAAGTCAAATGTACAGAATTTAGCATTGATTTGTGTGTAGTATGTGCAACTAGCAAGTGTACATAGTACACAAAAGGTAATATATAGATAGTAATCGAATAAATTTTCTATATCATCACATTGGTTTGAAAGTGACTATCAGCTAAATAGTTACATCATATAACTCTTACATCTCCTAAAAAACACGTTTGCAATTATATAAAAGCATTTTGACTCTTTTTGCTTTTTGCATTCTTTTAATAATTTTTCTTTTTAGCACAAGTTCCCATATCATGCTTAGGCATAAGAAAATAGAAAAGAAAAATAGCCTTGTTACATATATTTTATTTATTTAACACCTCGTTTTATCTTGCTTTGCAAGTGCTATACCTTATTGAGCACGACTTTTATGTTTTGCACACCTTCATGATTGACGAGTAACAGTGGTGAAATAATTATTTATGCCTTTCTCCAAGGATTTTTTAGTCCTTAGAGCATTCACAACAAAGAAGGTAAATGTTTTAGCATTTAGCAACTTAAAAGTCTACTTTATCTATTTTAACAACATACTTTACAATACACCAAATATCAAAACTTCTATTTTAACACACACCACATTAAAATAATATAAACAAACTAATAAAATAAATATAATAAACCAGAAGGCACAGCCACAACCAACTACCACCATCACCCACTGTAAACCATTGCCTCCATCAACCACCACAACCCACAAACACACCCATAGCAACCTACTGCTTCCAACACCCATTGTAATCCACCATCTCCACCAAACAACCCTTGAAACCCACAACCCATAAAATCCCCAACCCACCAAACAACAACCTCCACCACCTACCAAATCCATGAATCCAGCAACGCTGAAATCCAATGCCAACGCCGATCTCAACCAAATCCAAAAAACGAATGCTGATCTTAACCGAATCCAAAACTCCACCACTCACCAAACCCATGAATCCAAAACACCGGATTAACCACTATCTTAACCGGATTTTAACAACTCAAAAACTCCATGCCCCACATCGATGAGAGGAGAGAAGAATGAGAGTAAAAGAAAAAAGAGGAAAAAAGAAGAAGAAGAAGAGAGAAACAACACTGCACTGAACAGAGAAGAAAGAGGGAGAAGAAAGAGAATGAAAAAGAAAAAAAAATTTTACAGAAAAGAAGAAATAAAATATTATATTTTATTATAAGTTTGTAGCTACAGTGAGTTGTTATCTTTAACAACCTACTATAGTTCCGTTGTTATTTTTTTAAAGTATAGCATCTTTGTTGTAGCATGCATTTTAGTGTTTTAGTTGCTAAAATAACATTATAGCATTTATAACTCCTTTACTGGGAATGCTCTTACGATCAAAATATGTGATATAAAAATCAAGATCGTTTGTTTAAAAACTATAAACAACTCATACAATTAAGTACTACATAGCACAGACTAGTAAAGTGCAAAAAGTAGCTCATCAAAGTTAAGTAAGGTAGACAGCCATGAAATGTAAATTTCAGTGGCCAACCTTAATTATACACTTGGTGGTGTGGAATACAATTTTTTTTTTCATTTTTTAAAAAAATCTTTAAAAAATCCTAATCAAACTTAGAATGAAATGCCTGAATGAAATGCAGAAAATAAAATCCTAAACAAAACGTTTTGTTCAAAGAATTGAAAGATTAGTGGTGAATTTGTTTTAGCTTTTTGAAATTGGACTTTTTGAAAAAGTGGAGTTTTCAAAAAGTGCAGTATGAAAAAATGTTTTTTCAAAAAGCTGAATGTTTGGTAAAAGCTGTTAAAAAGTGTTTCTTGAAAAAGCTAAGTATTTGGCCAGCACTTATAAAAGTGGTAGTTTAAGGGGTAAATTACTAAAAAGGACAATGTCTATATGAAGAGAATTGTTATAAAAATATTCTGTCAATAGTATTTTTTTTTCTAAAGAAAAATAGTACTAACTTAAAAAGTTTAGATATATAATAAAATGTCACAATATTTTCACAATACTAATTTAAAAACAATCTTTATAAAATAAAATTTTATTAACATTTATGTTTTAAATGAATTGTTCTAGTACCCGAAATTTTTTCTCCACCACATATTCAATAACACCACAATTATTAAAAAAAAGTGGTAAAATAATCTGTGTTCCACGTTGTTTACCCAAACCCAAAAACTCTTTTTATTTTATTTTTCTTTTACTTTTTTCTCATCCACACGGTCACTTTGACCTCATATTTTTATCTTTCTTTTCTTTTTCTTTCCTCCACACAAAGCCACCCACCCACACACACACACACACACACACACACACACACACGCACACACACACACACACACACACACACACACACACACACACACACACACAAGTCTGAGCTCTCTCACGAGCTCCCTCTCTCTACTTCATGTCTCCGAACTTCGAAGGTTCCATTTATCAAAAAAAAAAAAAAAAAAAGAGAAGAGAAGATGAAGAAGTAGCACAAAAGAAGAAGAAGAAGAAATGGGTTAGATCTTTTTTTTTTTTTGGGGTTTTGATTTCATTATTGGGTTCTTGCAAAATTGTGTAGAAATGGGTCAAATCATTTTTTTTTTTTTGGGTTCTGATTTCATTATTGGGTTCTTGTAAAATTGTGTAGAAATGAGTCAGATCATTTTTTTTTTTGGGTTCTGATTTCATTATTGGGTTCTTGTAAAATTGTGTAGAAATGGGTCAAATTAATTTTTCTTTTTGGTTATGATTTCATTATTGAGTTCTTGTAAAATTGGGTTTCTAAGAAAAATTAGTGGGCAAAGCAGAGAGATGAGGGCCAGAGCAGAGAGATGAGAGATGAGAGGGCTCTTCTGTGAGGAATGCGTGAGAAAAAGAAGGGTAAAGCAAGGCAATTTCGTAAAATCACTTCTGCTCCAACGGATACTTGATAACGCGCAGTCTGCTTTTTCCAAAATGGTCCGAAGCCACTCATAAATTTTATGCGCGTTTGCTTCAGTGCTGAGAAACGCGCTTTTTCGTTGAAGCCAACTTTTTCAAGTTGCCAAACACATAAACAGTGTACACTTTCTACAAAAGCGCATAATGGGGCTTAAAAAGCGTAAATAAACACACACTAAGTATGAGGATCACGTCAACAAACTCATTGATGCTAAGTCTTTTGCATCCACACTTTCTTAGATGCAGATCTGAAGTTGGAGTTTCTAAACACATGGGATTGTTGATCTATTCCAATATTGGCATAGAGGTTGAGAGCCTTTACCAATTCATGAATAATTGTTATGGGATCTTGTGCTTTTGGCACAGACACTTTTGGTTTAGTTGCTAGCTTGTAACTTAAAGTAGTTTGGGCGAGTATGCCTATCTCCACTACAGAAGTGACAAAATCATAGAGGCTTGTGTTGTTTGTGACCTATAGGATGAGTAGGTTTCTTGAGTTTGGTGTTAGTAGGCCTATTCATGGGTCGGTTTGGGTTTGTTTGTGCCCAACTTGAAACCGACCCAATAAGTTCGGGTCTCTCATTTCTAGACCTGCTGCTGACCGGTGAACGGAATCGGTTCGGGTGGTTGGACCTTTTCAAATATCGGTCGAAGTTGAAAATTTCGAAACTAAGCCAGATTTTGTCGGAAACCACCAAAGTTGGTTGAGATTGGGCTGAATCTGCTGACCAAATTTGGTTGAGATTGGGTTGAATCTGTCGAGACTTGGCCAAATCTCGATGAGATCTCAGCAAATCTCGAAGAGATCAGGCCAACTCAACGAGATTTCATCGAATCTTAGTAAGATCTCGGTGGATCTCGAAGAGAATAGGTCGAATCTCGACGAGATCTCATTAGATCTCAACGAGATCTTAGTGGATCTCGAAGAGGTAAGGCCCGATCTCGACTAATTGGACAAAACGACCGGCAAAACATACCCATCGGTGGAGAAATACTAATTTCCCGGTGTACAGATGGTCGGATCTATTAAGATCTTGATTTTTATGCTTAAACCCATTATCCGATCCTCCGTTATTGGGTTTTAGGGATGAAGACCCGCTGTCGACCATCACTGGCATCGGGTCAGCCGGGTTGGACCGATGTTGGGTTTGGTTGGACACCCTTAGGTGTTACTTAAATCTACCCTAATTTTCCTAATAGCTAGGGCCTTTTCCCTAGGAACCCTAAATCCTGGTTTAGGCATAGACACAGAAGGAACAAACTTGGTGGGAGTCACCATAGTTGACAAACCACTCTTAACACATCCTAACCTAGTCTTATCAGATGCAGATTTGAGAACACTCAGCGTGTTATCAAGTTTAGAAGTAGATGTCCTATCAATTTGTTCTTTAGCAACAAGTAATTCAGACTCCAAATTTTTAACTTTTTCAATAAGGGACATGTTCTCAATCTTAACAGTAGTATAAGTACATTAGCATTAAATAGTTTGACCAAAAGATTTTTCTTATCATGTTCAAGAGTGTCTATCTTTTTCAATTCTTGGTTAACATTCATTTCATCTTTTTTAGCAATTTTGCATAGCTCGTTGTAAGTCTCTTACAAGTCAGCATTCTCAGAGAGTTCCCCCTCAGAAGGGTTGTCCTTAACAATTTCAAATTCACCAACTATAGCTGTAGCAGTGAAAGTTGTGAAATTTCCTTCTTGATAACTTTTAGACTCGTGATTAGATTCTTCGTCATCACTAAGTGTAATAGCCATGGCTTTACCCAGGATATAATAGTCAATTTTTATAGATTACATTTTCTATCATTCCATTTTTCTTTCCAACCGAACAAAAGAGTTTTTCACCCTCCTACTTTTCTACTTCTCCAATCGAACACACAAGAGGGAAAACTAAAATATTTTCCATCCTCCCACAATTTTCCATCCTCTCACTTTTCTACTTCTCCAACCGAACAGACCCTAAGCTAGTCATCCAAGGGTTCACTACTACGGAGCGCGAGAGAGAAAGAAGTTCTGGTTCTTTGTTTTTTTATTTTTGTTTTTTTTTTCTTTTATGCGGTAACTTGGACTACCTTAATTGGTATTCCACTGAACTAAAATATATAGTCAAGATTAAAACCATTGAAACAAATGGCCAAGATTTAGCCCATACAATAGTGTAATTGTGTAAGGTTTAAGTTTTTTGTTTTTGTTTTTAGGATTTTTTTTAATTCGCTAATTTTTTTTTTGAAGATGAAACCAACTATCATATATTCATTAAAACTGAATCCTGGTTGATAGCTTCATAGCTTCCAATGCAAGTGGAGGTGCATCTTCCACCTAGTACATATTTTCATTTAAATTAGTAGTATATCTGGCTAAAACATGAACTGCCCTATTATAATCCATTTTAATTTCAAATATTTTAATTAGAGATATAAAGTGTCACCCAATTAAGATATAGTATAATGTTTTACCAAAAAAAAAAGGAAAGAAAAAAGAAAAAAGAAAAATAAAACAAAAAAGAGAAACAGCTTCTGGGCAAAACCTGTTGCGTCACAAGCCGAACTAAACAACTACGTTTACAAAAGACTCACATCCCAAACCCATACCCACCACACACGGCAAGGTCAGATCGTCATCTCCGGCGAAATCGACAACTCCGGCGACGAAGGCGAGGTCATATCACGGATCTCTGGTGGGTTTTGCATTGGGTTTTCTTATGGGTTTTCATGTGGGTTTGATTTTGAGTTGGGTTTTCCGGTGGGGTTTGGGGTGATTTTGAGGGGATTTTTTTTAAAATATCTATAAAATCCAAACTATCATTGAGTTGTTTTTGGTTTGATTTTGTGTTTGGAAATCAACTATTGAAATCGGTTGTACTGGTTGTAGTTGGGTGGCGCTGGGTTGCTATGGCGGTGGTGGTGGGTTGGTGGTGGTTGATGTTGGCTCTTTTTTTTTCTTCTTCTTCACAGTGAGGTGAAGAGAGTACAGGGAGAGGATGTGAAAGAAAAAAAATAAAAAACAAATAGGGTACAAAGCTACGTAATCGTGTACATATGAACAGTGTTATACGTGGGCAGTTTACTTTTTGAACAAAAATGTGTAAAATTGATAACTTTTTGTATTTTACAATCACTGGTGTGATTGCTGCGCGAAGTTGTTTCGCTTTTCAGTTTTCAGCCTAATGAAAAGCAGAAATGCCCATGAAAGCTTCACATTATGAGAATTGACAAATTTAAACCTTTATAAGCCACATTTTCTAACTGACACAGAGGCGGAGACACCAAAGGCGAAGAAGAGTGAGAATCGAGGGCGTCGCTGCCTGTGACTCAGAATCAAAATTGAAAGTCGGCTTTTGAACTGAAAACTGGTAATCTTTCTACTTGTCATTCTCGTAGCCTAATTTTTGGTTTCTGTTAGATTGAATTTATTGGCTTTTAGAATTCTCATTTTACTAATAATGCCTCTCCTTTCTTAATTATTAGCCACTGTTTGAAATTTCATTTCGATTCATTGCATTTACTATATAGTTTATTTTTGGCACTTTTTAGTATTATTTATACTTCCTACGCCAATAAAGTTTCCAGTTTCAGCAAAATAAGTGAATCCACTACAAATTTTTTTTTGTTTTTTTTGTTTTTTGCTTTCAGTAGACAGACCAGTGGATTCTTAATTAGTTGTATTACTTTACTGGACAAGCATCATATTAAGGCACCGTTGATCAAATATAGGGGTTTTGGTCTATCCAAAAGCTAATTTATCTTGGCTTGCATGTATGTATGACAATCTGCATAATTCAAACCCCTTGCTTATGGGGCTAAAATTGGAAATTAACCTTGTTTCTCAAACAATATAATAAGTAGGCACCGTTATAAAACTATATTTTTTTACTAACATCTCTAGCCGATGAGACTCGATTTTGGGCCTAAAAATCGAGTCTTTGAGGGTCGATTTTTATGTTATGATCAGGTCTGAGTTGGCACTTTTTTCACGTTGTGTCCACCTGAAAATTGAGTCTCTAAGACTCGATTTATCTGTAAAACACACCAAACAAATTTTTGCAAGCGTTGGAGTACAAAACGCAGTACAAAACACAGATCAGCCACCATCTACAGGCACAGACCAGCCACCATCTATCAATTACAACCCACAAATCCGAGCATTAATCCAACAACTCAGCATAAATCCAACCAAATCCACCCCCAACAACCACCTAAAATCTAGATTAAAAAAATAAAAACCCCAAAACCCATCATTCAACAAATTAGGTACGACGGTACTCTTGGTCGTAGTAGATCAGGCACGGCGGCGCGTGGTCTTGGGTTTGCTCGTAGGTGACGCACTTGATGACCCAGTTCGGGCTGAGCCTGTACCAGCCCGAGGGCTCGCACTGCGGGTTTCGGAGGTCCGATTCGTAGACGGTGAGGATTATGTGATAGATACGTGGGACGGGGTCGAACTCGTCAAAAAACCCAGCCACATTCGGCGAAAACCATCAACACCTTCCAGAAACCACCGCAACTCTAATTAAACAACCATAAAAACCCATTGCGAGACCCACGAGTTGAGCTACACATGAACCACGAAGTCGACCCACAAAAAAAAAAAAAAAAGAGGACAAAGGGAGAAGACGGAGTGACAGAAATGGGAGATAGAAATGGTGAAGATTGAAATCACTGAACAGAAAAAGAAAAATAAAGAGGAGTGACAGAGATGGGTCGGCGGCGATGGGTCTGTGGCGGTTGGGCTTCTGCAGATCAACGGGGAGGAAGAAAGAAGCAAATGGAGAGGTAGTAAGGATAGAGACACGGAGAACAAATGCACAGAGGTAAATGAAACGTAGAATAAAAGATGGAAAATAAGGCACAGAGGAGGAAAATGAAATGCAGAAAAAAGAAGGAAAATAAGAAAAGGAAAGTGAATTTTACGGATATAAATCGAGTTTTAGAGACTTGATTTCCAGGTGGACGTCACGTGAAAAAAAATGACACATTAGATGTGATTAGAACACTAAAATCGAGTCTTAAAGACTCAATTTTTAAGCACAAAATCGACTCTTTTAAACTCGATATGTTACTAAAAAATATAGTTTGAAAATAGTGTTTACTAATTATATTGTTTGGCAAATTGAGTTAATTTCCAATTTTGGCCTACTTATGGCCTTCATCTAGATCTTGGTGGCATTACTTTATTACTTCAATACACCATCACTCTTGAGGCTGTGATGCATTAAGTAAAAGGCTTAATAGACTGTAGAGGTGATCAATCTCAATGAAAATGCTGGAAATAGGTGTACTTTTAAATATGCTCTCTCTGTGGGTTACATTTGGGGTTCGTTTGGATAGAACTGATTGCTGAAAACTGAAAACTAAAAATACTGTAGTAAAATAATTTTTAAATGTATGAATAGTTTCGTGAGACCTATTTTTATAAAAAAGTGGCTGAAAAGCGCGTGAACAGTAACTCTTGTTCCCCAGAGACGCATGCAGAGGAGAAGAAAAAAAAAAATAAAAAGGCTGAAACGCGTTCGAGGGAAACGTAAACGCAATAATTTGTATCCAAATGGATACTTAGCTTAACTGAAAAAATGTCTTGTCATCAAATAAGGGCCTTAGCTTGAATCTTGTTTATGCGCAAACAAGAAACACATTTGTATCTTGACCTGATGGTAAAGAACAATCATTATGGAGTGGGTGTCATAGCTTTCAAGTATCAATATATCTATCGAAAAATAAATGTACTCTCTTCTTTGTTTTGTTTGTCAATTATTCCATTTTGGGATTGCCCTAAATATGTTGCTTTGAAAGTCAGTAGTCAATGCACACATTTTTAATAACTTTCATAGTTTACCAATTTTTTGATAAGTACACATGTAGTATACAAGTTGAACATCACAAAGGAACTCTAAAATTACAATGATCAATAAGCTCAAATAACTTTGAGAAAGAGAACCTCCCTGAAGCTTATTGAGAAAAAGAAAAAAGAAAAAAGAAAAAAAAAGGCCCTTTCAAAGCTAAACTTGTCTTCTTGTACCCTTTAAAGTACCTTGCGTTTCTTTCTCCAAATACACCACATCAAGCAATGGGGAGTGGCCTTCCAAATTTCACTACTCTGATGTCGCCCAACTTGACATGGCCAACAAGCTTGTAAGTCATTAAGCATCCTAGGCATTCCCCAAATAACCCAAAAAGGGTGAAGACCATTCCCCACAATTCTCTAGCAATAGGGCAATGCAACAGAAATTGATTCATTGTGTCCTCATCCCTCTTGCACATAAAATACCAATTCACCTAGATAATGTCATGCTTCCTCAGGTTCTCCGTTGTTAGGATGTTCTTCAAGGAAGCAACCCAAAGGAAGAAAGCCACTTTAGTGGGGACTTTCGGCTTCCAAAGTTCCCACTGAAGTGGCTAGTTTACCATTTATTTGAAGAGTCTATGCCTTTTTTCCATGCGTTTTAGTTGAGTTTACATAAGGAAAGGTAATTTTTGGAAAGGGTAATTTTGTGTTTAAAACACAAAGCATTAAATGATGTCCCTTAAAAAGTTGGTTTTTTTAAAGTGGGCAAACAAAATGTGAAGGGGGTACCTCCCAAATAGCTGAACTACTTCTCAGTGACATCTCTTCTCATGAAAGCTACATTGACCAAAGCTCTAAGACAAAAGCTTTACTGCTAATAGCAATCTCAAACTTGCCTTAAGGGCCTATTTGATTAGCAAATTTTTGATAATTTAAAATTCCCGTGGGTTTAAACTTCTGAGTGTTTGAATTTTTGAGAAATAAGATCCCAATGTTTGGTAGTCCCTAACAAACTAGTTTGAGAAATCCAGAGAGGTTTGTTTGTTTTTTTTTGCTCTCTCTCATAGTTTTCTTATAAAAATAAGAAAAGAAATCCTGAGACTTTTATGTAAAATCAATGGGAAGGAAAAAAAACCATGTGACCATTATGGTAGGTGAGACTTGGCAAGGAAATATAACTAAGCTCTCTCTCTCTCTCTCTCTCTCTCTCTCTATATATATATATATATATATATTAATAGGCAAAATTGAGAGAAAATCTAATTAGATTTTCAATTGGAATACAATTTGAGTCTAATTTTGCGCCATGTGTCCTAACTAATCTAAGTTTTTAAAATTTTATGCCAAGTTAGTTAATTTAGTGTACAAATTGGAATTCAATTTGAGTTTAATTTTGTGCCACATATCTTATCTAATGTAATATTTAAAATTTTTATACCAAGTGAGTTAATTCAATGTAGAAATATTATTAGATAGAAAATGTAAATTTTTCATATCTTTTTAAAATTTTTTTATTAATTCTTAATTTTTGATATAGTGAAGCACCTTTTTTTTTTTTTTTTTAAGGTTCATTAATTTTAGGGTCCGTTTGAATAGAACTTATTGTTGAAATTTGAAAACACTGTAGCAAAATAATTTTTAAATTTGTGAATAGTATTGTGAGACCTATTTTTAATGAAAAAGTGACTGAAAAGTGCATGAATAGTGCAAAACAGTGTGTGAACAATAACCGCACAGTATGAACAATAACTTTTGTCCCCCCACTAAAACGCGTGTGCATGGAAAAAAAAAAAAAAAAGGAAGCTGAAATGCAAACGAGGACGCAGATGAATATTTATGATATCATCCTACATTTGACTTCAAATTTAAGAAATAAATTTATGTAAAAATATATAAATTAGGACATATGGCGCAAAATTAGACTTCAATTGTAGAATTTAATTGGATTTTTTCTAAGTTTTAGCTATATATAGATATAGATATGGTGGAGATATACATTAAACTGATTAAAGAACACATAAAATGAAGGTAAACTATATAAAAAAATGAGCTGGTACTTAATTTAAACATAAATATGCATGTACACTAAAGATTAAATTAATAGAATATTATTTTTCATTAAATTTATTATTCAAATATAATTCTTTATATAAATATGACTATAAAAAAGGACTCTTGAATTGATCTTTGGCTACTTATTTCAAGTTTAAAGAAAAATGAAAAACCTATACATAGTGTAAACCAAAGGAAAGTATGATTATTTTGATGAAAATAATGTAATATTAAAAAACTGGATGGTTTAATCATGTAATTCAGTATTTTTCTAAAAAAACTGCTGGCTTTTCATAGTTTATCATTTGTTTTTTTGTTGTTGTAAATTTGGCATATTTCTTTCATAGGTTGACTCAGAATTCTGCACAGTTCACCAGTTTGATGCTTAACTGTTGGTTGAGTATGGTTTTGATAACCCTGCTTTTAAGTTCTTGAAGGATAGTCTTTTTATTTTATTATTTTATTTTTTTTTTATTTGGTAAATCTTTGAGGAAAGCCAAAAATTGAAAAAGAAAAAGAAAAAAAAGGAGAATGTGTGAAATTGTAACCAACAGTAGTTTGTCTTTTCTTCTTGTTTATTGTCTTAAGTACAATTATGGTCCCTGCAATTTCTTATAAATTAAAACTTTAGCAATAAATTCATTCCAAGAGAGTTAAACCTAGGTTTGGTTTAAAGAAAAAGCCACCAAAAAAAAAAAAAAAACCTCAAGCAAGTTTGGGATACTTGGTCAAAAAATATAATGAAATAAAATAAAATAAATGGCTTCTTCTTTCTTTCCTCTGGTTTGGCTATTCACATTGTTTCATTTTGGTTGGAGTTCAAGAGGATCATCTCTGTCTTAGCCAATCAAGAACGAAGACTCAATGTAAACTCTCTCTATCTCCTTCCAAAAATTAGATATTTTTTCAATTCCAATCATATTAATCCTCTTAACTCAATTGTTTCTCTTTCTGGGTTTTTACTTTGTTTTAAACTGATTAGATTTGTCGTAACTTAGAACTTACTAATGGGAATTTTTCCTAATGAAGAGTCAAATCAATGGTAAGAAATTGAAATTGAGTTAACTTAAAGGCATTAAATTTCTTTTCTGAGCTTCCTTAGGCTTCATTTGTTCCCTGAGAAGATATTTCCTTTAAAGTTTTATGGTTAAATGGGCATAATGGGTGTTTTGTTTTGATAGAAATTAATTCATTGATAATTTTTCAGCAGTGAAAAATGGGAAGAGGATCCTCTCCATTTTAAATGGATCCGTTTCATGGTTTAGATTAAATACTACAAATCTAAAGGTGTACAAACTGCCATGTCATTTAAAATTTTAAATAACACGACGCTTTGTACACTGTTAGATCCAGGAAATAAAATCTTAATTGTTAATTGGACTCTGTACATTTTCAATGAAATGGAGAGTGTCATGTTCATGTTTGCTCGACACATTTCCACTTGAAATTTAATTTTTTCCACAGGAAATGTGTTGAAAATTATGAAATTCTTAGAATTTTCTCTGGGTGGGATTGAAATTTTTGTTAAAAGATTTATCTCTTGTACATGCTGAAGTTTATATAATATATTAGTTTTTACATTTTTTTAGATGTGGAGCATTTAGAGAGCCGTTTTGAATCTTTTTGTTCATCAATGTAATGTGAAAGTAACTCCCCATTGAATAAAGAACTTGATGAGTGATTTTCTATAAGATCAGATAAGGAACCAAACTCCGTATGCATTAGGACTTGCTAAGTTTTTAATTTTTCCTATTCTTTTGCTGAATAGTTTCTAATTACTGCTACATTGTTTGTCTTCTCCAATTGCAAAATCTTAGAATTCATGTGCGTGATAAATTGGCAGATGGGGGAACTTGTAGCTGAGAAATATGTACAATACATTTTATCAGTTGAAAAGGTGTGTTTAATATGTGTCTGTGTGTATATATATATATATATATATTGAGTTTCTGGAATAAATCTTTTATCATTTATAACTAAAAATTCTGTTTATTTTATTCTTTCATTTTTTAAAATAAAATTTATATAACTCAGAGGAAGGATGATTTTGTATCTGTGGTGATGGAACATCTGAGAATGAATGGGGCATACTGGGGATTAACCACTCTGGATCTTCTTGGAAAGCTTAACACTATTGATGTGGATGAGGTTGTTTCAGGGGTCATGGAGTGCCAGCACGAGTCAGGTTTATATAGATGCATAGTTTTCTTAGTTCAACCAACTGTGTTGTCACGATGCATTCTGTTATGCGTTAATGGTTAACATAGAAATTTTTTCAAAGTAAAAGAATAAGGAAAAGGAAAATAAAAATGCAGATGATTATAACCATGGGCACATGATGATACACTTAGTTGTGCAGGTGGGTTTGGTGGTAACATCGGACATGACCCTCACGTACTGTATACTCTGAGCGCTGTTCAGGTTTTGGCCCTTTTTGACAAGCTAAATGTTCTTGACATTGATAAGGTGACAAATTGTATCCTTTGGTATACTGATTGGTGGACTGAAACTTTTCAAACTTAATAAATCTTCTATATCATATTATTAATTATGACAATTTTACTTATATATATATTTATATATTCTATATCCTATATTATATACAGTGCTTTATTTTCTGAAAGTTTGTAGTGTGTATAATTATTTTAACTACTGCAATTATTTGCACATTGAGATTTCGAAGCTAGTTAACTGATAGTTTCAACTTGCGCATCTGATTGATATTACATATTGGTTGGAATCACTACTTTTACTTCTCAAGTAATTAGAGAGATATAGATGTCTCTTTACAAGAGATTTAGGCATCAACAAAATTTACTTTTTAAACCAAAATATGAGGAAGTGTACTTCTACCGATTCTTGTGGCTCTTAATATTGAAGTCAGATATTGCTGGGCTGCAAATTGAAGATGGATCTTTTTCAGGGGACATATGTGGTGAAGTTGATACGCGGTATTCTTTCCCCTTCTGCTTTGTTTTTTGGCCTCTCACAGTTTTGGGAGGTAGTTATCTTTGCAAGTAGAAGTTTTTACAAAAAAATAATTCTTTTTCCTAAAGGTTCACTTATATTGCTATATGTTGTCTCTCAATATTGCATCGTTTGAATAAAATCAATGTGGAGAAGGCTGTGAGCTACATTGTAAGTTGCAAAAATTTGGATGGTGGATTTGGATGCACACCTGGTGGGGAGTCCCATACGGGGCAAAGTATGTTATACATTAACCTACAATCTTTATATGAAGATATACTTTCTGATTAGTTTTGATAAATCAACTGTGTTTTCCGCTTATCATCTCTTTTGTTTCCTTGTTGGTATGTACACCAAATATGCTAGCAATTCTGATCGATCATTATTAATGCAGATTGACGTTGATGGATCGCTTGGTTTAGTTATGTGCTAAGGAGAACAATTCATGCACTAGTGTAAAAGAGTGAGTTGATTCAAATCGAGGGAATGGAGACCTAAATAAGATTGATAGATTTAGAATTAGTAAAAAAAAATACGTGTGAAGTAAGGAGGTAGCAAAGTATGACTACGGATAGAATAGAATGGCTGAAAATAATATATATGGTCTACCATGTAGGATGAAGAGTTAGGATTCCATGGTTACTAGAGGGTATTATAAACAGCCTCTTTTGAGTCGTAGACAACAGTTTTCTACTTTATGAAATTTTAGATATGAATTATTCTTGAGCTCTAAGTCTGATATTTGATTGTTCCAACTTCAATCCTTTTATCTTTTTCTTTGCTTTAATCTTCTTCTTGTTGTACTTTCTTCTTAAACCTTTCTTCTACGCTAGAACTAAGTTCTCACCTCATTAAATGGTATCAAAGCATAAGATTTTCCATTTAAACCACAAAATTTGGGTTTGAGTCAAAGGTGGCAACTAAGCTATGGTTGGCTGTGGGGTAGAGTAATTCAACGCCAACAGATAGAGATTGATGACATGAGGTGTATGGTTAAAGAGTTTTTGTGAGTTGTACATGTTCTTCAGTGACAAAAGTGGCGAGAGCCTGCATGGAGATTTCAAAATGCGGCCACTAACCCTAGGTGATACTGGAAGGTGGTCTAGAGGATGAGGGTGATGATATATAAGATGAAAATTCCTTTCATGTTGTTGGACCTATAGAACATGCATCACAGGGTGGATTGGAGGATCGGTTGGTGTGTACAGTTGAGTTGAAGGATGAAATTTATAAGGAGTTTGAGCCATAGACTAGGATTCTCCACCGATCTATGATGTCTAGTTTAATGTTGGTGAGTTAAAGGTGAGGACTTTAGTAAATATTAAAGAAATTTTGGAAAGTGATGCACAACAAGTGATGTATGAGAATTTAAGCCCAAATGGAAAAAAGGCACATTTGTCCATAATCTTTTATTTCTCTATGATATTTTTAATCTACTATTATGTCTAGTATTTTCAAAGCTCATGTGACTAGCATGCAACTTTTAATGAAGTTGGATGGTTAGGATTTCATTCTTATGTGTAAGATGAAGGGTTTGGATTCTAGGGTTACTAAAGCCTATTTATAAATAACCTCTTTTATGTCATTGTAGGCTTTTCTTATCTACTTTATGAAATTTCATATTTGAATATTGCTATTTGAGCCTAGTAATTGATATTTGATTATTCCAATTTCAATTGTTTTATCTTTTCTTTTGCTTTAATATGGGTGTTACTGTAGTTTCTTCTTAAATCCTTCCTCCACACTAGAATTAAGTTCTTCTCATTGCATCAAGTGGCATCAAAGCAAAAATCCTATATCTAAGTCATAAAATTCAAATTTGAGTAAAAGGTTGCAACTTTGAGCTATGGTTGGTCATGAAGGTAGAGGAATTCAAGGCCAGAAAATAGAGATGGATGTGATGAGGCATATGATTGAAGATTTGTCACAAGCTGTACAAGTCTATAGAGATGGGAACTAGCAAAGGCCTGTACAAAGATTCAGAAAGGTGACACTGACCGCAAACCTTGGGTCATATTGGAACTGGGAAGTTGGTCTTGAGGATGAGAATGGCAATATAGAATATGAAAACTCCTTTCTTGGCATGAGATAGGTTGAAGGATCGGTTGGTGTGTGCAGTTGCGTTGAATGATGAAAGTTTTAAAAAATTTTGAGATGTAGACTAGGATTTTATACTGATCTATGATGTCTACTTTGATAATGGTGATTTAAAGGTGAGTACTTCAATAAATTTAAAGAAACTATCCTAGAGAGTGATGCAAACTAAGTTATGTAGGAGAAGTTAAGCCCAAATGGAAAAAAAAGCCCATTTGTCCATTGTCTTATATTTCTCTACTTTGTTTTTAGCCTACTATTCTGTCTTGAGTATTTATTTATTTATTTATAAATAAAATTAAACTATGTCCTGAGTATTTTAAAAGCTTATGTGACTTCAAATGAAGTTGGATGGTTGGGATTTAATTGTTATATGTAACATGAAGGGTTAGAATTCTAGGGTTACTTAATTGTCTTTAAATTTGTTGTATTTAATTGTTATATTTAATTGTCTTTTAAGTCGTTGTAGTAAGTTTTTCTTATCTACATTATGAAATTTCAAATCTGAATATTTCTTGAGTTCTTTGGGCCTAGAAATTGATATTTGATTGTATCAACTTCAATCCTTTTATCTTTTCCTTTGCTTTAATGTTGCTGTTGTTGCTACACTAGAAGTAAGTCCTTATAGCATCAAGTGGTATCTGAGCAAGATCCTAGATCTAATTTGAGTTGAAAGGTTGCAACTTTATGCTATAGTTGGCCATGGGGGTAGAGGATACAACCATTTTGGGGCTGTTGGAGGTGGGTGGGTTGGTTCTGAGGAGGATGAGGAGGTAAGGGTCAGGTGGTTCAATTTTATGAGTTCTTGTATGAAGAAACAAAGCAATGGAGGCTAAAGGTTGTGGACTTAATTTTGCTACGATTGGGGAAGCTAAGTACAGTGTGCTCAAGAAGCCTATTGAGAAATGAGAGGGAGTGAAGGATTTTCAGGGAGATAAAGCTCCAGGCCTAGATGGGTTTACCATGGATTTTTTCCAACAATGTTGGAGGGTGGTTAAATCAGATGTGTTAGTTGTTTTTGGGGAGTTCCACAAGTATAGTAAGTTTGTAAAAACACTTAATGCATCATTTATTGCGTTAATCCTTGATAAGCTAAATGCTAACAATATAAGGGACTTTAGGTCCATCAGACTGATTGGAAATGTACATAAAATTTTGGCCTGAGATGTTGGCCAATAGATTGAAAAGGGTCATGGGTAAACTTATCACTGCTTCACCAAACACATCTGTGGGAGGAGGCAGATTTTGGATTTGGTGTTTATTGCTAATGAGTGTGTGGGATAAAAAGGCATATCCCTTGCATTATGTAAGCTGGATATTGAAAAGCCTATGACCATGTTAATTGGGAGTTTCTTCTCTATCTCTTGGAGAGGATGGGGTTTGGTGAGAAATGGAGAGGTTGGATTCATACTGTATTACCACAGTACAATTCTCTGTTTTGGTTAATGGTGTTGTGGTTTTTTTGGCACTTCTAGGGGATTATGGTAGAGGATCCATTATCCCCTTGCCTTTTATCTTGGTTATGGAGGTTCTTAATAGAATGTTGAGGAGCATGGAGGAAGGTCTAATTAAAGGTTTTGAAGTGGGGAATGCTGAAGATGGTGGTGGGTTGTCTATCTCACATTTATTATTTGAAGATGACACCATTTTGTTTGATGATGCTAACACTGAACAGATTTTGTACATTTGGATGTTTGACTTGTTCCGAGGCAGTATCTGGGTTAAGAGTTAATTTGGGGAAAGGTGAGATGGTGCCAGTGGGTGACGTGGAGAATGTGACTGAATTGGCTTATCTTTTGTATTGTAAGGTAGGGTCTTTGCCAATGATTTACCTTGGCATGCCATTGGGGGTTGCTTTAACTCAATGGCAGTTTGGGATCCTATTTTGGAGATACTTGAACATTGCTTAGCTAGTTGGTATAGGTTGTACTTGTCAAAAGCGGAAAGGTTGATGTTATTGAAGAGCATGCTTTCAAGCTTTCCCACACATATTTTTTCTCTAAAGCATGCTCTTCAATAACGGCAACCACCCCTAAGCCACCCCATAAAAAATTCCTCTATAACCTCTCTGTTTTATTCATCACACTAGCTGAATTGTTAGCTGGTGAACCATACAATAGATCTGTTTGATACAAAAGAAGTATTGGATTTGTAAAAAAACTGATTAAACTGCTAGAGTGTTTTTAGAAAAATACCAAACAACACAGTTTTATTCGAATTGTTTGGTTTTTTAATGTTAAGTTGTTTTGATCATTAATCATACTTTCCTCCAATTTTACACTTTTATCTAGGGGCTTTTTAAGTTTTTTGTTTTTGTTTGTTTGTTTGTTTGTTTTTTTTTTTGGATACTAAATAGAAATTCTACTCTAGCCTAATTTAAGTGTACATGTGAAGCTCCCTCTTGGAGACTTAAATCTTGACCTTTCTCCCCCACCCCACAAGAACTTTGTACTTGTGGAATGACCATCACGCCAAGGGTGTGCGGTGGTAAGTTTTGTTTTTAAAGTTGAAGTAAGTAGTCAAAATATCAATTCAAGTGTTAGTCATTTTATATATTAATAAAAACATTAAATTCTATATTTGAATAACTTTTCTGAAGAATAATATTCTATTAATTTCAATCTTTAGTATGGTTGCATATTTATTCTTAAATTGAATACCATCTCAATATCTTTGTTTATATATATATATATATATATATATACACACACACGCACATATACATTTTTACATATCTTCAAATAAATCAGTAATTAGTCCAATGGTTGAACCAGTGAGCCATCATACCACTCTTTTGACAGTTCAATGCTTGGTTCAGTTTTGTAACTATGATCTCACTGCCTCTTTGAAAAATAAATTAGCAATATGTGTAGCATCAAAAGTTTTGGAGCAAGGGATGAAGTGCACCATCCTGAAATAACAATCAAGCATGACAAGGATGGAGTCATGTGGAGTCCCAACATGAATTCCATACTCAAATAAACCCAAGGAGCAAGGAGCATTAGGTTCAGGCAATGGTGTGTACAAGCTGGTATTTTGTGAAACCCCCTTACCAAATTGGCATGTGTGACAATGTCTTAGAAACCTAATCACATCTTTGTACATTCCTGTCCAGAAATAATGATCATACTCTATTGTCAATGTCTTGTCTCTTCCAAAATCAAACCCCCCCCCCCCCCCTCCCCCCACCCATTACCATGAAGTTCTCTAACAATCTGCTTAAGCAAGGATCCTTCTAGAATGCACAACTGATTGCCCTTAAATAAGTAGCCATCTCAACATACTTACTCCTTTTGGTTCTCACAATTGGGCTATGATTTAGCCAAAATATGGATCATTTTCATATTGGTTCTTTAACTCTACAAAATCAATAACTTTGGGTTGTCATCACTTTTAGCATCAAGGATTGCCTACTCAAAGCATCTACAACTTTATTACACTCACCAGTCTTGTATTTTAGTGAGAAATTGAACTCTTGAAGGAAAGAACTCCACCCTACGTGATGTTAATTAACCTTTTTCTAAGAATTCAAATATCTCAATGTTCGATGATTCAAGTATACCACAAATTCTTGGTATACCAAGTAATGTTGCCAATGGTGAATAGTGACATTTTGCATCAGTTAAGTTCTCAGTGAGAGACTCCACTAGGCTTCCCTCGACTAAGAACAGTCCCATTCCTGTGTGTGTAGCATTACACTCCTGATGCAGCCATGGATGAATGATTTGCTATTACTTTGCGAATTTTTCGGATTCTTATTTTATAGGATTCACGTGTGAAGTCCAGTTGAAGTAAAAGTTGTGGTTTTAAGGGTCTAGGTATGAGTCTTTTAGGGCTAAAACAGTTAATTTATTTTATATTTTTTATGTGGAATTTTATTTTAATAGTTATGGTCAATTTTGTAGTTGGGCAAATATGTAATTTTTTCAATTCTTGTGAATAAAGGATATTTTGGTGGTTTAATAGAGTTTATAATTTTCTAGGAGATCCTTAGTGTCTTAGGTTTTATTTTCTTTGTGCCCAAGGTACTGTTATATTAGATTTTGGTTTACTAGTCAAACTAGGGGTTTGTTTGGATACAGCTGAAAACTGAAAATACTGTAGCAAAATAATTTTTAAATGTGTGAATAGTATTGCGGGACCCATTTTTAATAACAAGTTGCTGAATAGTGCGTGCACAGTATGTGCACAGTGCGCGCACGTTCCCCTGAGTGCAGCAGAAAAGAATAAAAAAAAGAAAAGAAAAGAAAGATGGAAAGCGTGTTCAGCGCTATCCAAACCCACCTTAGGGTCCGCGTTCAGCGCTATCCAAACCCACCTTAGGAGTCCTAATGCTACTAGAAACCCCAAGTCAAGCACATTCTTTTACCTATCAAAACCCTAAAATTTCTCATACTTTTTTCTACCAAATATCCATCAAATAACTCATTAAGCCACTATTAATTTCTAATACGACCACAAAACATGTTCTCCAACAATTCTAAACCTTAGACCCCACAAGTTCTCCTAACCCTAAACCCACCAGAAGCACCCGTAGACAAATTCCCCAATATGTCCTATGCCACTCCACAATAAAAATGTTTCCCAAAATACGGTAGTGCAGTAACAGGAGCTTCTGTCATCAATGTTTTGATATGTTCAAATGCCCTTTGTGCTAATTTGGACCATTGGAAATCAACTCCCTCTAGGCACTCAGTGATAGAATTCATGATTGCGCTGAATTTTTTATATTTATTACACACACACACACATATATGAAATCTCATGTAAAATGAAGCTAATCAGTACAAACATTGGCCATGGATTGTGGCAAAGACCAATCTTTGATAGCTCGCACCTTCTCAGGATCTGGTTGCAATCCATCTGTTGATGCAACAAAGCCAAGAAACACAGCTTCATGGCACAAGAAAGATCACTTCTTCAAGTTTACATAGGGTTTCTGTTGTGAACAACCTCCAACACTTGACACAAATGACTCAATTGTGCTTCTTCAGTTTGATGATGTATCAATTTATCATCAAAATAAACAACTACAAATGATCCCAAGAAAAAGTCATATCCCACATGTAAGTGTTTGGGGCATTAGAGAGTTGACATGACATTAATAGCCACTTGTAAGCTCATTCAGTAGTCCCCATTCTAATATGTGGTACAGGTACCTACTCTTCAAGTCTATTTTGGAGAACACCTTTGTTCCAACTAACTTGTCGAGCATATTTTCTAACTGATTGTGATTCTTATTAATGGCCCTGCTATCCATACACATCTTCCATAAATCATCCTTTTTAGGTGTAAGCAAGGCGGGAACAGCACAAGGGCTTTTGCTCTTGCCCGCAAAACCTTTGACAACTAACTCCTCAACCTGTCTTTACATTTCAGGTCATTGTAGAGAGACATTCTATAGGTAGGCAGATTTGGCAAAGCTGTCCCTGGTATTAAATCAGTAGCATGCTGAGTGCTTCTAAATGCTGGCAAACATTGCAGTAATTAATCACCAACTAGCTTCTTGTAGTACTTCATGAGTTACTGAATCTCAAAGAGATCATCATCAAAGTCTAAAGCTGGACTCTTTTTCGAACTTTGGAAACTGAGGCATACATAAGTCCCATATGTGTCTCAGCTTCAAACTTTGCTGTGACAAGAAGCCATTAACATTACTGAATTGATTCTTAATAAATAGAAAACCTTACTGAATTTAGAGCAATTAGTGACTTCTTCCTTGAGAGGATGCAAGGTGTAGTTTTTGTTACTCTTTCGGAATGAATTATTATTGGCTCTATTGTGATGGATCGTGTGATTGTCATATAACCATGGTCTCACCAGTAGGATGTGCCATGCATCAATGGGTTCAATTTGCATCAAGCTCATCTGATCATCTCATGATCTATTTTGAGTGAGATTCTTCAGCTGGTGGTAGTTGAGCTTGAATAACTTGCCTTTCTAGGATTCAAAATTTGAGAAAAGCTATGTTAGAGTATTTGATTTTTAAGTTATCAAGTGCTCAATATAACATTATCTTTTATTTTTTTGATGATTAAATCTCCACACCACCTGATCTTATGTGAAGTTTGAATAGCTTTGTTTGTTTTATAGCCTTATCCTGCATATATACACATCATAATTGAGTAGTCTGTGTTGTAATCAGAAGAAAAGTATTTAGTGATTAAAAGAGTTATATGTGACTTCTCATCTTTGTGATCACGTTCACCGAAGAGCTTCCACAATAAATTCCAGCTGAAACTTGAAAATAGTGTCTTTTTAACCTTTAGCTTATCAAGTGCCTCACTTTCCATTAGAGCTAGAGCTGGATATTCACTCAAGCTGCTCGAAACTCTTTGATTTCATTTCACCAAACCTGCAATCTTAAACTCTTTGAACTAAATAAGTTGAGTTAAAAAGTGTTGGACATTAATCACTTCAAGGTGAAGCTGATTGATAAGTGGTAGCAACTGGTATCGTCGGTATGTCAGACCCAAAATTTTTATTCTCCAAATCTGAAACGATAGGTTCTTAAAAACCTTGAGCTCCAATTTGTTTGATTTCCTAGACTCTTGTAATATGTCATAATTCTGTATCTCCAGAATGCATCTTGTGTACTGGAGGTGCATTCCGTCTTTCTAATGAAATCTCTTATTTATACTTATCAAAAAAAAAAAAAAAAACTCTTATTTACCTATCAAAAACAATTCCTGTGAACAATTATGCTTGAGATTTGTCTGCATGCCAAATCTAGGCTTCAAATCTAAAAAAACTTCTCAGCTTAATTGTACTGCAGTTTTCTGTTGTGTGGGTGCACTTGCTGTAACGGGGTCATTGCATCTTTTTGACAAGAACCTTCTTGTGTGGTGGTTATGTGAGCGGCAAGTTAAATCTGGAGGTCTTAATGGCTGTCCTGAGAAACTTCCTGACGTCAGTGTATCTTTTTGTTCTTTCAATTGAGACTTAGTTTTCGAGACATTGATCATTTTTTAATCTTTCTCATTGATTTTGTTGCATACTTCAGGTCTGCTACTCGTGGTGGGTTCTTTCTAGCTTGATCATGATAGACAGGGTTCATTGGATCAATAAGGAAAAGCTTGTTGAGTTCATCTTGGATTGCCAGGTTTGAATAGGCTACTATATGGATTCAAATTAGGCATGTTGGGAAATCCAGGGTGTTGGTCCTGTATCTTATTTCTGCATTATTATTTTGAATGATTTTAATTTCTCTGAGATGTGGTTTGTCAAAAATCTCAGGATATGGAAAATGGAGGAATTTCTGATAGACCAGATGATGCTGTAGATGTCTACCATACGTACTTTGGTGTAGCTGGTAACTATATGCTGCATTACTGCCTTTTTTATTTTTTGATCTATGGATATGGCATGTGATAATCATTTAAATTGTTGTCAATGCTAATGTTGTACTTTAATTTAAATCACCTTTTCAAGTTCCCCTGCATTTGTTAAGGAATAATGGAATCTGATACATAGCCCAGTACATAGGAAATGTACAAAAAGGCAAAACATAAAGATGCCAAATTACAATGATCTAACAACACAGGAAGGGAAAAACATGAAAAAGATGGTAAAACAAGACACCATTCAAGAAGAGTAAAAAAGAAGAAAGACTTAAGCTCAAACATGGACCGTTCTCAACCCTCAAAACTTCTAGAATTTCGTTCCCGCCAAATACACCACATCACACAGTGCGGCACAAGCCTCCAAATAACTACATTACGATGACGCCTAAATTTGCGTGTCCAACAATCCAACAAATCCACTACCCTCTGAGGCATCGCCCAACAAACACCAAACAAGTTAAAGATCATACTCCACATCTCAATGGCTATAGGACAGTGAAGGAGGAGATGATCTACAGACTCCCCACACCTTTTGCACATAAAACACCACTCAAGAACAACAAAATGCCTCTTCCGAAGGTTGTCTATAGTAAGAATCTTGCCTAAAACCGCAGTCCAAGAGAAAAAAGCTACCCGAGGAGGAACCTTCGATTGCCACACCATTTTCCAAGGGAAAGAACTGCCAGTAGAAGGGGAGATAGAATGATAATACCTACTCACCTTAAAACCTTGTTTGCTGGCTGGCATCCAACAAAGCATGCCAGAACCAACACCCTGCACCTTTGTGGAGTAGATCAAAACCATAAACAAATCCAAAGATTGTGACTCTTGTTCATTCACTAACCGACGAAATTGAATGTCTCAAGAAACTCTCCCATTTACAACGCACACAACCTCAGAGACCGAAGCATCCCTTGTCCTACTAATATTATATAGATCTGGAAATGCATCCTTGAGTGGACAATCCCTACACCACACATCATCCCAAAACTTCACATGGGTTCCATCACCCACTTCATACCGAATGAACTTGGAAAAATTCCCCCAGCCACTCCGAATGAACTTCCACAAACGAACACCATAAGCCCCAGACACAGATCTTGTGCACCAACCACCCCACTCATTCCCATACTTCGCCCTAACGACCCTCCTCCAAAGGGCATCAACGACCCCCCAACGACCCTCCTCTTCTCTCCTCTCCTCTCCTTCCATCCAAACACCCATTTACCAAGATTGCCCTGTATTGTACATTGTTTCAGATGCTGAATCTGCACCTGCAGACTATACAAAATCTTCCAAACCCCTTTTTTGTTAATATAGTGACAAAGATGTAAATAAGGATGAAAGTGTATAAGTGAAAATTGGAAAATTGGATGTTTTCAGAAGTATGGGTGGTTCTTCTTTTGTCTTCATTGAATCTAAAACTTTTGAGTTTGCTATTGAGGAAGGGGGTTCGTTTTTCTTATGACATATTTATGAACGAGGTAGGAATTCCTTTCGTTCTATCTGTATGGGTAAAGAGAGTGCTAAGAGAATTCTGTTTCACGTTGAGGAGTTGATTTTCAAGCAAAAGCAAGGTCAGTTTGCGAGAACGGTCAGGGAGGGAGATAGAGTTATTATTCTTCAGTTGGGGTCCAATGCCCATGGCACCTTCTTGTTGTTCTCTGAGTTAGATAATGGCCGCCGATGGGGTTCCATTGTCATACCGGAAGGGAAATCGGGGAGTGGCTGGAGTGGTTTTGGAATGCATTTGAGGAAGACAATCCTTCCGATTATTCCGACTATCGGAGCTAAGCAAGCGAGAGCCACCGTTAAACCGGTGAGGGTGACGGAGAACTTCTGGCATAATCTGGGAGGTTTTCGTGACAAAGGAAAAGAGATTTCTTCGGGTTTTCGAAATTTGAATTCGCAGATTTCTTGGGGAGGAAATTCCGGGACTGACAAGGTGGCGGTTGTCACGTTGGTCATCAATGGTGCTGCGGATAAAGGTGCAATTACATCGCTGTTATATTACCCTGTGTGTGGAACTCGGGAATGAAGGGAAGTGGATTGTGTTGGCATCTGATATTAAGGAGGTGGGCCTGGTTGCTTAAAAATGGCTGATCATTAAGGCGAGAAACTGATTCAACGAATGATTTCATAACATCTGTTATTATGATTAATTTTATATTATTTAACTTATTGGGAGGGTTGGGGTAGGCAGTGACGGGGAGAGATTGAAGGCTTTTCACTCATTTGTTGGATGAGTATTCTCTCTCTTCTTTTTATGGCCATTTTTTAACAGGTGGGTTGCAAATCCAACAGACCTAGGAAGGTTATAATCTTTTCAGTATAGAAGTATTTTGTATCCGTCTCCTCCATACACACAATGTTTCTTTTTTATGAGAGGTTTCTGGCTTCAACAATCAAGGTTATAATCTTTTCAAGACATTTATCTATCAAATCTTTAGTCATTCATCTTTGTTGTTGCAGGACTTCCACTTCTTGAATATCCGGGATTAAAAGCCATTGATCCTGCTTATGCTTTGCCTGTTGACGTTGTAAATAGAAATTTCTTTGGCAGGTAAGTGATTCTTTTAAGCTTTCCTTTCTACATCACTTGCAGCAATTTGTTTCTTAAACATTGTATTACTACATGGTATATGCATCTCCTTCATTTGCTGTTTTTTTTACTTTTGAACATATTCACATCTAGATGTGTCTGAAACCATGCTTTCGCTGGTTATTTCTAGCTATGTTATATATATAAAATAGAACGGGGTCATCTGTATTATATTCCACTTACATCGTTGTTAAACAGGGGAATACGTTGCTTAATTTACTTATGATGTCAAGTTTAAACAAACCATCTTACCATCAGGTATGTTTCGAAAGGTATATACGAACCCCAAAATAACAATAATCTCGATGAATTTGCTTTCATTTGTGAACTCTTTTAGTCTTCTTAAACATCATTACTTTTAGTTTTTCTACTTGGGGTAAAAAAATTTTAAACAAAAATCGTTTCAAACGAGCAAGGGAACGCAAAAGCATGATCATTAAAATGTACTTGTGGTCTTGATTTTGAGTTTGCTTTTGAGAAGTGGGTTTTCAATTTTTTTTAAGAAAAAAATTAAGAATTGATTTAAGGTTTTACACTTTCCATTCTGAAGCTTAGGATTATCGTTTTGGATTGAATTGAAGTTGGGTTCCGACTGTAGACAGTAGGCATCGGAGGTCTCTCTCAACAACAAAACCCAAATTGACTCTATTGGCCTTGCTGTTTTTTTTTTTAAAATCAGGTGGCATTCCATGTGACATCAAGATTAATATTTTAGTATCAACGTTAGCGATGCCAAATTTTCCATCCACGACTATCTTGAAACAATATTAAAATGTTAGTGACTAAATTAATACATTTGAAACAAAATAGATCATTTTAGAATATGGTGCAAAGGTCATCGAAATGGTGATTAAACCAACTTTCAATTGCTACATTTGACTCATTGATATCATAAGAAATTGTTAGGGTTCCATCGAAACTATCCTAAAGATTTCAATTTAATTCAAAACCTTAGGAGTCTAAACTTACCAGTTGAAATAGCTTGTGAGACTAAATAGCAGTTTCATTTTAATTTTGATTTTAATCCATGCTTAGAATTATCTCAAATTGATTTTGATTGGTCCTTAAATGATTAACTAAAAGTTAATAGAAAAATCCATACCTATTGGCTTGATTTTCAAATTATGGCAGACATGAAGCACTAGATAATTCCAAGAAATAATATCCAGTTTCTGTAATTACTTAAGACAATTATTTGATTTCGTTAGATGACGTAATTATCTTGAATAATTAAAGAAGAATTTTAATTGTGAAAAGAACATAATCAAGAAAGTCAAAATACAAAATAGGCTAAAAAAACCTTATTTATTTGGTAAAAATGATGAAAATAATAATAACTAGGATTCTTTCATGTGAATGTGCCAGTGGGAGATGTTAAAAATAAAAAAAGTCCTTAGTTCGACCAAAATAAGATATAAGATAAGTGGATAAAAGAAAGGATGTCAAAGAAAATGATAGGTAAGAAAAAAAAATTGTAATTTCTTTTCTTGTATTTATTGAGGTAGTACATTGTGACTGATATATAATAGTAGTTAACTTGTACGATTCACGGAATAATTTAACTAAATTATATTTCACTTTGCTTAAAAGGTACAATTTTTATTTTATTTTTATTTTATTTTTTATAATTAAAGGTACAAGAACTTGAAAATGAAAAACAATTATAATTTCAATACAAAATAAAGGTTGAAAATAGACATAGAAAGATTGATCAAATATACAACATTCATCTCAAAATGTCATTTGAGAATAAACTTATGGGCGGTAGATACAGCAGTCTAACCCAAGTGAGAAGGTTTGGTTTTGTGTCATGGTCCAATACAATTAATTTGTAGAAGTAAGTTATCAAGATCAATATTGAGATGTTGAAACTTCATGGGAAAAGATAATGAAAAAAGATTGAGATGTTGGGATAAATTTTTCCTTGGGATGGTTCGAGGAGCCTTAACTTGTATGTTAACTCTTTCTCGGTTATAAAGTTCTTGGTTACACTTTATATTTTTCCCTGTAATTTCTTTGTTTCCCTTTTTGAAGGAGTCTCTTTTCCTTGTATGGCTACTTGAAGTGCATTTCAGACATCCACTTGGATAGCCACTAATCTTCACTTGGATGCTATAAGCTATGAGGGTATTGTTCAGGGGTTACTCTGTCGTTAATGCGGCGAGCTGAGTTGGTGCAGTGCATTAAATGTAGAGGTGATGGGTACTTTACTTAGAAACTTCCTCTCTTTCTTTACTTGTACATCTCTACTTCTTTCCTCGTTCTTCTGGCCCAAGTGGCTTATCTATAGTCTTTCGAGAAGTGTCCGCTCCTCAGGCAAGTTGCTTCCTCAGTTTTTAATATCTGGGGTTATCGTCATTGTGCTTGGTTGGAGCGGATGAGAAGTCAGGCCCACCTTCTCCTCGTGTTGGATCTATTTGGTAATATTCCTTCTTCAAGCCTCATCCTCCCACATTAGCCCTCCAAAACTCCACTTTCTTTGCTATTCGGTGGAGTGGGGTTTTGGTAAGTGGTAGGAAGGTTGGCATGTTTTGGATGCGTTCCCATGTAGGAGTGTCTTTTCACCTGTCCTATTCACGTTCCTGACGCTTTGGTATTCTCAACGCTACAATTAATGCAGCAGGCGGCTCCATGTTCTACTGTGCGATGGAGATCCAATGACTTAGATTTTCCCAAATTAATGGGTGGGAAAACTACCACTCTTTTTTTTTTTTTTTTTTTTTTTTAACTGAATATTCATTTCATTCAAAGGAAGGCAGTTGAGCCAATACAAAGCTTAGAAAGGACAGAAAACAGCAAGAGTAACAAGATAGATCACAAACAAACCAGACAACAAGCTAATTCCTTTAGCTGAAACTATCTATACCAAGAAGATTAGCTACAATATCTGGTGTTGTATTAGTCCAGCTCTTCAACTCCCCATCTCTTTTGGCTTGTTGAGCAAGTTCATGGGCTATCTTGTTGTCATTCTTATTTATGTGTCTAGCCTCTGCCATCCTAGATTTGGACATTTCATAGATGATATCAGAAATGATGTTGCCAATCATCCTTTACACTTTTGTTTTACTCTTATATAAAGAAGTGTGGAGATGATTCTTCTTACTTTAGAAAAAATGACCTGTCTCTCAAAGAGTTTGCCCGAGAAGCCCAACTTTTTGCGCTCGTAAGTTACTTCAAGTTCATACTTTGGACAGAGTTCCCTTTTTCTATTATTTTTCTTCTTTTTCTTTCTTTCATTTCTTAGGATGGGTAGGTTTGCTAGCCTAGTGAGCACCCCTAAGATAGGGAAACCTTTAAGGCTAGATACAATATTTCCACTTGGGTCGAGATAGAACACTGTCATTTAGGGAAGTGGTACACCAAGAGACCAACTGGGGCTGTGGTCATCCCTATGATTGCCTTTATAAAAGGCGAGATGGATATTCCTATGGGTAAGGTAACGAGGGATTTCTTAATTCCTTATAAACCTTGCCCCACCCAGTGCTCCCTAAACCTCTTTGAAATATTAGGTAGTCTAGATAGGTGTCAAACTATCTCATCATGATGTCAATTGGGTATATAGTCGTCAAAATAGCAAGGAAACAGGGTATTACCTTAAGACTATGGTTCCCGTAGTTAGACTAATCTCTTGTTTTCCTGAGACCAACAAAAGGCATGGACGAGGATTTTTTGATCATTTCGGGAGACTGGCATGATGGGTTACATTGTTCCACGAAGGATGGGGAACTAGGTGTGGTGATTGTAGACCCGAAAAGTTAGCTCCCCCTTAGCTCATAGAGAATCCTTCCCTTTTTTTTTTTTTTATAAATTTTTTTTCAAGCTTATATGCCCAACTCCTAACTTTTCCTTCTTAAACTTATTGTAGATAAACATTTCACCGCTAGGAACTACAACTTAGTGAATTTCAAGGACCTTAACAGGTTCTTGAAATTTGAGATCTTCCTCCACAAGGATGGTCAACTTTGAGCAGCCCACATAATCCTCGAATATACTCCTATCTCAACCTGCTTTCAATCCCTAAAGCACGTCATCAAGGCCAAGGATCCTCGCTAGCAAGGATAGCCTTAGTTATTGAAGGGTTTCTCGCTGGTCCTTTGCCTAAAGGGTCTTAAGCGGTTGAGCTTACCGCCTAACAGGTCACTGATCTCATCCAAGCCGAGGAGGAACCTATATCCTCTGAGGAAGAACAAGAAGAGATAGCACAAGAGCCCTCCGTTGTTGACCTTGAAGTGGACTTCAAGGTTTTCGACCAACCTGATCTGACTGAGCACTCTAGGCCAGCTCTAGTCCTCAGGCCACAGCGTAAGCCAGCACTAACCAAGGGATCACAGACATACTAGAAGGTATGATCATCCAAAAGAAGACTCCCAATTTTTTGGCCTTGTTGGAATCCCACGTCGGGGTTGCCACACTTGAAGTCCTGCTAGATCTGAGACCTCCTACCTCTATCCCATCTTGGTCCTTTCTTACTGAGCCCAGGGAGAAGAAGAGAAAGAGAGAGAAAAGGCTCGACAAAGAGATCTCAGAATAGGGGGAGATCTAATCCCTAGTGGGGCAAGAGCCTTCCAAGGGGTCCAAGGCCACTAGGGCCGAACAAAAAAAGAGTGCCATTAAGGGCACGGGCTTCGACGTTGTTGCTGATTGGTGACCTAAAGTCCCTACTTGGAGTCGTTCGCTGGTACTTGATGGGGCTCTCCTTTTCCCTCTGACTCCTCCATTAGATATTTTAAGCAAGGAAAGGCTGGCTACGTGGCATTGCTCCTACCCCAAGATATGACGGAGCTAAGGAATTTGAAGAAATGCGAAGTGTTCCCTTGAATATTGGATAGCGTTAATATTTTGAACTAATAAATGCAAGATTTTAATGTCCAATACAAGATCATAAACCCTAAAAACGCTTAGAAAGCCTCTCTATAAATAAGAGAGATATCCAAACTGAAAAAAGGGCTAAGTTTAGTGCTTGAGTCTATAGGAAAACTCACTCAACACGGGCAAAAAGGGTTGTCTTCTTATGATTTTGTTTTATTAGCAATTTAGCATGATTGCAGGCTAGACTTTGTTCCCATTCTCAATTATGGGCAGGGGGTGTGTGTGTGAGTAGGATTGGAAGTTTTTTCAATCTAATCCATTATAGTAGCTTAAAAAAATTTAATTTAACTCAACCTATTATAGGGGGTCTAACCCAAGTCACGCGAATTAGATTGGACTCATGAGTTAGACAATTTAGACAATTTTTTAATTTACTATTATTATTATTATTATTAACGCTTCATTTGTTTCGATGGAAAACATTATACAAAGATAGTTTTTTGTATTTTTCAGTGTTTGGCAGCATCAGAGAAAATGAATCAAAAGAAAAATATCTGTGGTTAACAGAAAAAAAAATGACTCATTTTTAGAGATTTTTTCCACTAAATTTTAGGGTTGCTACCAAACTAAATAAGGAGAGTTAGTGTTTTTCAACTCGTTTAAGGTTATTACCAAATATAGAAAAATGAGAGCTTTATAGAAAATACTTTTTGAAAAACAACTTATTTTCTAGAAAACATTTTTGTTGAAACACCTAAACAACTTAAGTAAAAAAGTCAAAGATACTCTATGCATAAACTAATTGATAATTTGACACTGAACCATTTTAACAAGACTTTATTTATTTATTTTCGTTTCACTTAGGGACTCACATATCTAGACTTTTAATACCTTCCAAAATTTCATGCTGTCTACAAAGAAAACTCAATTTACATGGTATTAGATTTCGATGTCTCCTATTGTTTGTTGTCAAGATTCTAAGGCCTCGCAATCAAGCTTTCATTTACTTGAAAGACACTTTCTTGAAAAATCTAGACAAACAAAAATGCTATTAAGTGTATTGGTTGTTAGTGTGGAAAATTAGGTACTAAAGAAACAATTTTTTAAATTGAAAAGTTCTGCCTAGCGTATGGATTACTCTGAATCTAAAGATTCTGGACAATAAAAACAAAATCTCAAAAACTCTCTTTTCAAGACTTTAGAGGTTCAAAGTCCTGAATTATAAATTTATAATTTCCTAAAATAGAAAAGTATTATTTTATCATTTTATTGAATGTGAATTTTGAAAATTTAACTATTAGATTGTACTTTTTTATGATATCCTCTTTACTTATAAAATTTCAAAGGGATCAAAGATCTTAAATAATTCAGAACCAGTATCTGCATCAACATCAACTGCACTAAAAGGATCATCAAGTAAATAAATTTCAGCATCTTGATATAGTGCTCTATCAAGCTGCACTCGTTGCTTCTGGCCACCACTTAAATTTATACCTCTATCACCAATAATGGACTTAGCTCCATGTGAGAAAAGTTCCAAATCCTTTTGCAATGAACAAACAGAGTGTTAAATTGAGCATTACAGCAACATTATTACAGATAAGAATAAATTTATAACCAAATAATCTTGAGCATAATGCTAAACTAATACAAATTATATGAGGAGAAAATAGAGTTTGGGTTTTATTTTAGAAAGAAAGACAAAAAGTAAATAACAAAATTGTATAATATATTTTTAAATGTTAAATATATATTAATAATAGGTGGGTTGAGTTTGGTAGGTTGATTTGTGAATTTTATGACTCGAACCTAGCTAGACCCATTGTAAAAAAAAACAAAAAAAAACTCACAGCCTAACTCAATCCAACAACCCCTAAAAATTGACCCAATTCGACAAGTTTGGTTGAATCGGGTCAATTTTGATAGGTTGATTGCACACCCTCTTCGTCTTGGTAGAAACATTGTTTTTATTCAGAGCAAGACAAAAGCTCATGTCGTCACTGTTGACGCTGGCAATGTTTCTTTGAGAGAGAGTGAAAGAGACCATGTTTACATGGAAAGTGAGATTGAGAGGTACGAATTGATTGAGAGTGTTAGGCATCTAATTAATTAATTTTAGTAAGTATTTGATAAATAATGATATACATATATGTAATATATTAAAAAATTTATTTGGATTAGGATTAGTTTTGTTCTTATTTTTTGATGGGGCGGATTAGTTTTATGGATAGATTTTAGGGAATTTACTATTTTTTATCTTTATTTATTTGGAAGTCTACCTTTTATAAATTTTGATATTGACAAGGAATAAAAACTGGTCATGAGTTTTTTAAGTTATAAATTATTATCTAGTCTAATGTGGAGGTTAATTTGTAATCATTTGAGATAATTTATTTATCAATTCGGAAGACTTGGTTTCCTAGAAACATTCAAATAAATAATTGGGTGGAATAAAAAGAATTTTTTTGGTACAAAAACTATGAACTAAACAATTGTGATAATTTTCATTGTACTATTTTTTAAAAAATTGTGCCTTTTTTTAATAAGGAACAATACTGAATTGCATTTTACCAAGGACAAAGTTTACTTACAAAATTAATTGTAGCTGAAGGCTACAACTTTATTCAATAAAATAAATATTACTATATATTTTAAAAATCAAATTGTTAAATTACATGTTTTTTACGTTCTTAATACACATGTTAAATTTTGTATTAATCGAATATTATTTCTTATATAATTTATAAGTTTATATTTTATGCATAATTATAAAATACAAAAACTTACAATTTATTGATGATATAACCATTTATTTTTAATATTCTAGAAATTTCGCAAGCATGGAGAATATAAGAAGATGTAATTTAATGGTGGATTTGTTAAAATTTACCTCCAATAACAAGTTATTTTATAAGGTTGTAGTGTTAGGTTACAACCAATCTTGTAGTTGAATTTTTTTTTTTACTAAACATATTTTGGTATTAAAAGCAAGAAATTAATTTATTTTTTCTTGTTTTTATGCACCCATTTTTGAAAATCGATATCCACCCTAGTAATGGAGTTAGGCCTTCAGTTTAGAGGTCAAATTTTATAACAGAGATACATGCTACCATGCATATGCAGACATACGCAATTTATCTATTGCACTACCTTTATTTATTTATTATTACTATTAAACCATATTTTAATTATTTTTTACAGTCAAACTTTTATGTATAAATCTCATCTAATGGATTTTAGTAGCTGAAAAACTTTAATTACAAGTTACGTGACTTTTTGTTATATTTAAAATAATTAAATTGTAATTAATTTTAAAATTATATTGTAAACAGTAATCATCTAAAATTTTATATTTTAACTTAAAAACAATACCAAAATTTGAAATTTACTATATAATTGTTTCTAAATCTTATTGCTTATAAATTAAATATTTTGAAGAATAATAGTTTTTTATATAAAAAACTTTAGCTCCTATTATAATAATTTAATAATTTTTAAAAAGTTTATATATATATATATATATATATATTTATATATTCATTCAATTAAGATTCTTACTTCTTTATTTTCCTATTTTTGTTTTTCCTTTTGTAGAAGACATTGATACATAAAAAATATTATTTATAATTATTTATTGAAATTTCAGTTATAAAAGTGGTAATAATCATTAACTATAACATAAAACAAATACATAATCAAGTATAAAATGAAATAAAAAGGATAAATTTTGATTTCATTGAGTCCACTTTTCAGTTTAAATTAAGAAAATTTATTTTATTTTTCTCTAAAACAAAAAGTATCATATTTAATATGAATCTTGCATGAAATATATATATATATATATATATATATATTCAATTGAAAATTATGAAAGGAATACTTTTCAGACAATTTTCGTTTCTTCTCATTCTTCTCACCCACGTGGAAGTCCATGCGTTCCATGTTTTTCTTTGTGCTGTCGCTGACAGCGTGTCAGTATCGTCCCATGATGCTTCTTGCAAGTTGCGACAATGTCCATGTAAAAGTTCCGTGAACCATGTATCTTGCCAGTGCACATTTCAACATGTTGTTAATGTGAGTGTGGCCACAGAACTGGCATCTGCTTTTGAAAAGCATTATTTGTTCTGTGATTCTCTGTGTAGGAATTAGCAAATCCGGCCCAAGGATTTTAATTAAACAATATTTTTTTACTAATGTAAAATTCTGTGAGTTGTCCGTCTATAGATTTTTATACCTTTTTTTAAAAAATCTTATTTGTTTGTGAGATTTTCACCTTCAAAAAAATTTATATTGGAGCAAAAGTTTCAAAAAAAGAAAAAAAAAAGTTTTTCCAACAAAATAACAATTACAAAATTAATGCTTATATATACATGTATCATTGTATCTCACTATTTCTAATTTAATAGGGCATATGTTTAGTAGACTGTAATAGTAATAGTAATAGTATTTAACTATTTTATAGCTTGGTTTTGTTTGTATGACATAAAATAATTATATTTTATGAATAAATATTCTTTAAAATGAGGAATAATTATTTTTCTCTAAAATAGTTGTAATAGTTATTTCTGAGTAGGTGTAATAATTTTTAAAATTAATATATTTTTAAATAAACAAACTTTTCATATGCATATAACAATTATGAAATTAAAAAAAAAAATCATAAAATTACTCATCTCTTTCTCAAATTAAAAAAAAAAAATTTCTAATAAATATAATTGTAAGTAAGATATTTTCTAAAATAGATCTTTAAGCTTATTCTAATGTTTCAACTCACAAATAAACTTATGATTATGTATGGTCATTTCATTATAATATATTTTATTCTCAGTAATAAAAATTATAATTCCTATTGTAAGTTGTAACCCCTGTGCATTCAATGTACTAAACCTACCAATTACAAATAATATTAATGACTTAATTAACAAGACAATGGATAAATTAATCTCAAGATACGTGGGATAATGTGATATAAATATTTTGTAACAATATTTGTCTTGAGTGTATTCCCTTATTTCATCCCCTTTTTCCTATATATGTGTGTGTGTGTGTGTGTATTTCTCAAAAAAAAAAAAAAAAAAAAAACCATTTGTCTTAATGTGCTATAACAAATGTTTCATAATATATTTTTTAACATAAAAATTATAAGTATAATTTTATATAATTTTAATTAAATTACACCAACATGTATTTTTTTTTTTTGGAGAAGAACGCCTACGTATTATGTTATGTAGAGTAGTAACAAAATATATGGAGTAAGATAGGAAGTTTAGTCTCTTTAATTTATATTTTTCACAAAGAAATAATTTTAACGTGTGTGTTTCTATGTATGGCATTCGCACCGGCACTTGGATATGCCAAATGTAAGGTCTAATTTACAATTCAGTCCAAAAGCAGCCCACAGCCGTACTGGTAAACATGAGATAGGCCAAATTTTTTTGACAGTGCTACAATTCCATCGCAAATATAAGATGACACTGTAGCAATTTTTCTATATCACAAATTATTGTTTTAATGGTATTGTAGCTACTTTTTAAAAATATATGATGGTATTGTAGTAACATTATATTATTTTAATGCGTAAATATATTATTTTAATGAATAGAAGAGAAAAATAAAAGTTGAGATGTTGGGTTTGTTATAAAATAATATGAAATAATTGATAAAGTAATTTTTTGAAATAATAAAATAGAATAATCTGGGTAGAAATCACGAACATATAAGTTAGCTAGCTATAAGTGGAATTCATCAACAAAAAAAGAAACAAAAAAGGTGCTATAATTGGAATGGCATTAATCCATCACCCCCCTTTGTCCCATTTGTGCTCCTTCACACATTACGTGTCAAAATATGCCACGAAATAAAAATAGTTTCCTATGCCCCACAGCCCCGGCCCCTCCCCCATGCGTTCCACGTTTTGCGAAGTATTGAAGTTCTATATATGGCTTTCATGTGTCAGTGTAGAAATCACGAACATATAATTTAGCTGGGCTATAAGTGAAATTCATCCAAAAAAAAAAAAAAAGTGCCATAAGTGGAATGGCACTACTCCATCACTTCCCCTTGTACCATTTGTGCTCCTTCACACATGACTCACCAAAATATGCCACGAAAAAATCTCTTCCAATGCACCACCACCACCACCAATTCCGATGCTTGGCAAGTGCACCTTCACATGTCCAAGATGAAAGACGATCCGCCAATTACCAGCCAAGCATTTGGAGTTACGACTTTGTGCAGTCCTTAAAGAGTGATTTTGTGGTGACTACATCTCTTTAACTCCTTTGTGTCACCTCCCCCCCCCTTCATTTCTCTTTTTTGAAAAAAAAGAAAAGAAAGTTTGTTAACTATGATTAATAATAAGAAGTTTGTTAACTGCTAATTAATAACGTAACAGACAAACCATATTTAACAGTTCAAATAAATATTTATTCACACTTTTACACACAATATCCACAATTGTACACACAATTTACACATTTTAAAATGTCAAAAAGGTGATACCCATGTTTAAATGTGGAAAGGGCTGAAACAAGTATGAAAATGTGAAATAAGTTGTGTAGGAGAATCATTATCCTAAATTAACAGTTATATATCTTTTATTTTTTATTTTTTATTTTTCCCTTACAATAAGTGGGTAATAGAGGGTTGGAACCCAAATTCACCATGGGAGATATTGGGTAGTGTCTTTGAGCCACAAGGTTGTTGGCATTTTTGTCATATTTTGCTAACTCATGAAGTAGTCAATAAGTGTAAAGTGTTACAGTATATTTCTCCTGTAATCATGTTGTGACCATGCAGGATGAACCATACGAAGATAGGGTAAAGAAAGTGGAAGAAGATGTGAGGAGTATGATTAATGATGAAAATGCGGACTTAGTGGAAACACTTGAACTAATTGATGATGTTCAACGATTAGGTTTGAGGCACCGCTTTGAGAAGGACATAGCAAGAGCCCTTGTAAAGTTTGCATCTTCAAAAGGTTGTAACGAGAGAGTAGAGAAGAGTCTGCGTGCTACTGCTCTCAGCTTTAGGCTCCTCAGACAACATGGCTATGAGGTTTCTCAAGGTATAATTAAATATCTACCTTCTGGGACATCATGGGTTCTTTTAAATATATGGTCCCCAAGATTTCTAAATTTTGTGATATTTAGGTAATACAAATTTTACTGCATAATTTTTTTTTTTACAAAGTAATGCAATCATCAATCATAGAAAATGTAATTGTGACATACATATATTATATTATTAAAATTTGCCCATTATATTTATTTTCATATCAATTTATAATTTTTACTACATTTTATAATGTAAAAGTTTTACAAAGTAATGCAATCATCAATCATTAAAAAAAAAAAATTGGGACATACATATATTATATTGTTAAAATCTACCTATTTATTCTCATATTAATTTGTAATTTTTTTACTGTAGTAAAATTTGTAATATTTATAGAGTTTTTCATCTCGTGTCAACCTCATAACCTCATGATCTTATTGGATAATGTCTGTATGGAACCTAGATGTATTCAACAGATTCAAGGACGATAGTGGAAATTTCAAGGAATTCCTCGGAAAGGATGTTAAGGGAATGCTCAGTCTATATGAAGCCTCGTATCTTGCTTTTGAAGGAGAAAACCTCTTGGATGAGGCCCTGGCATTCACAAGAATGCATCTCGAGGACCTCAAAAGGGATGTAAGTAAAAGCATCGCAGAAGAAATTAGTCACGCATTGGAGGTTCCTTTGCACCACAGAATGCTAAGGCTGGAAGCTCGATGGTATATTGAAGCATATAGTAAGAGGGAGGATGCCAATGGTGTTCTACTTGAACTTGCCAAGTTGGATTTTAACATTGTGCAATCAGTACATCAAACTGAGCTTCAAGAAATGTCGAGGTAAGATAATTCTCAATGTATTTATATGTGATCAATTAGGTGGGCTTTTGTTAAATAACGTTACCAAAAAAAAAAAAAAAAAAAAAAGATTGCCTGTTAAATGACTAATTAACTTTGATTCCCACATCCATTTAGGTGGTGGAAGGGTATGGGTCTAGCAAACAAGTTGAGCTTCAGTAGAGATAGACTGATGGAATGCTTCTTTTGGACCGTTGGAATGACCTACGAACCTCAATTCAGTCATCTTCGTAAAGGGTTAACGAAAGTGACTTCTCTTATAACTGCCATTGATGATGTCTATGATGTTTATGGTACTCTGGATGAACTACAGCTATTTACTGATGCCGTTGAAAGGTTTATACTAGCCAGCTCATCAACCTTCCAATTTTTATAATAGCAAGTCATAGCTTTAATTTGAATTCTTAATGATTTTTTCAGATGGGATATCAATGCGGTGAAAAATCTTCCCAACTGTATGAAATTGAGCTTCCTAGCTCTCTATAACACAGTTAATGAGATGGCATATGACAATCTTAAGGAGAATGAAGAAGACAGCCTTCCATACCTAACAAAAGCGGTAGATATATGTAGCCATCTAATCGTTTCTTTTAATGAATAAATATCGTGTAGGTTTTCTTTTATAGTTAATGGGTATTCCAGTTCATTTGATAACAAAGCCGTCAATGCAATATGTTGCAATCCCACTACAACCTGGTAGTAATTTTTAAAAAATGCTAGGATCACCAAAAAAAAAAAAAAAAAAAAATACAATTTTTGCCACAATTTTCAACTTTTTTGTGGTCTTATATATGCTTTTATAACACACATGCACTTGCTAATATATTTTCTTGATTTCATAGAAGAAAGGTATGTATAATGAAACCTCAGTAGTTATCTAAGGACACATGTTAATAATTTGCTTTCTGTTAACACACAAATAGCATGTGGAGGAATCTAATGTATGTATCCTGTATGTTTTACTTTAGTGGGCTGATATGTTAAAAGCTTTCCTACAAGAAGCAAAGTGGAGTTCCAACAAAGATATGCCAACGTTCAAGGACTATCTTGACAATGCATGGGTATCAGTGTCTGGGGTTGTCATACTTGTTCATGCTTATTTTTTATTGAACCGAACTGTTACAAAGCAAGCACTTGGGGGCTTAGAAAAATACCACGATCTCCTACGTTGGCCATCCACGATTTTTCGACTCTCCAATGATTTGAGTACTTCAGCGGTATTAATTCTAATTTTTTTTTTTACCACCCCCATGTTGTTCTTTTTTGTGCTAATCTGGATTTTGAAGTCTATATCATAGTTGGTAAGATTACTTTACATTAATATATTTTGTCGTTTGTTTGAAAAACAGGCAGAGTTAGAGACTGGTAAAACTGCAAATGCAATCCATTGTTACATGAGTGAAACTAGTCTTCCAGAGAAACGTGCTTGCAAAGACATCAGAAATATGGTTGATAGAACTTGGAAAAAGATAAATGAAGAGCGAGTAGTTGATTCTTCATTTGGAGAACCGTTTGTGGAAATAGCAATCAACCTTGCTCGGATTGCCCAATGCACGTACCAGTACGGAGATGGGCATGGGGCCCCAGATGAAAGAGCGAAGAACCAAGTATTATCATTGATGATAGAACCTGTTTCACTAATTTAGAGATAAAATATGTGTGGCCTGTGTCTAAGCTTAAGATAAAAATTGTAAACTTATCGATCGGTCCAAGTCAATGGTGGCTTCGAAATGGGTGCTAGAGGGTGCGGTGGATGGAGTATGGGGTCTAATATTTGTTCTTTATGTTGAAAAGTTAAATAAGGACAAGAGTATCTGGGGTTCATACTTGAAATTGATTAAGTTTGATTATTGACAAGTGCTAAGCAATGTGGCCTACGCAATAAATGGAGAAGACATTTAAACTACTAGATTGATGAATGTGGCCTGGATTGATGAATGCTGACGATTTAGTTTCCATTCAGTCTCACATAATTTAAAATGTCATGCCACTAAATAAATAATTATATTTTATTTTTAGACATTTAAACTGCTAAATTTATATCATCAAATTAATTGTTTATATTTTGAAATAAATGGATAAGATTTTTATATTTATTTATTTATTTACTATTATTTTAAATATAATCCCTTGAGATCCATCTAGAACAACATTCATCTTTATGTTAATTATTTTAAAAAATCGTAGTCCAAAAAAATTAAAATTAATAAAATATAAACAAAAAATAAACCAACAAACACTTGCAAAGAATACAAGAATTTATGCGATTCAACAAAATGCCTATCCATAGGTTACAACAAGAATAAAGTTTTACTATAAAAAGAACAGAGATTACAATTGTAGTACAAATGCTCTTCTAAGAAACTTAAACCCTAGAGATACCATGGGCTCTTTTCACAAAACACATGCACCAAGGGAGAGTTAACTTTTTTCTTAATACATTCTCACACTCATTCGAAAACAATGAGTATATATATAATAGATAATTTGGCTAGGGTTGCTTCACACTTGGACATTGGCTCATTCACCTCTAGATAAAAACATTGTAAGCCGCAAATATGTTTGTAAACACAAACAACACACATTGTAGGCCGCAAATAGGTCTGTAAACTCAAACAACGTGATGACTCTATTGGGAGGTGCAAAGCCATATTAGTAACCAAAGGATACCTCTAGCTAGGGCTGTCCTAGTAAACCAAGAACCCAATGAACCTACTCAACCCCGACTGACTAACTAGGAACCCGCCTGAAAGGTCGAGTGCCGACGGAGATCTTGAGTTCTCCAACTAGATACGGCCAATCCTTGTCGTTTGTACAATTCATTGCTATTGTTAATTGATGTTAGTCAAATTTGACCACCACTTGTGAAGAACCCAATTTATCAGAACCATTGATTCTTATTGATGAACGATGAGTTTCATTCTCCTCCACTTGATGTAATTATATCGAGTGCAAGTTAAGGTCAAACCCGACTCCAGCAATATGGTTTGGACTATGTTGAAGCCTTTAGTTTAGCTCTCTAGCCCACAACCGTAGGGCGTATTCTTGCTCTTCCTATTACCTATGTTGAATTGGTCTTTCAAACAATTGGATGTGAGCAATACTGTTTTACGTGGGATCCTCAAGAAGAGGTTTATATATCTCAACCTCCTGGTTATGTTCACCTAGCGTTTCTACATCATGTTTGTTTCCTGTACAAAGCCATTTATGGCCTCAAATAGGTTCTTAAGGCTTGGTTTGAAAGGTTCACCACTTAATTGCTTCACCTAGGTTTCAAGGCCTCAAGTGCAGATATTGATCTCTTCATTTATTATCAATTCAGTCCCTTGATTTTTTTTGGGTAAATTGCAAATTACACCTCCGAAGTTTGGGGTTGACTGAATTTTACACCCAAAAGTTTCAAAAACTTGATTTTACACCCTAAAGTTTGATTTCGTTAGCAATTCACCCCCTATAATTAGCTGATGCTGTTAAGTGACACATCATCATGCTGATGTGTTTTATTTTTAACAAATCAGTCCCGAAACTACGCCATTTAAGTAAAGAACAAGTGGAGAGTTGACACAATCAAAACTACATCGTTTTAGGCCTAAACTTAAAACACATTACTCTAGCTTAAACAACACCGTTCAGGCCAAATAATAGAAATAAAAAAACAGAAACCATAACCCCACAAACCTAGTGACCTCCCTTACCCAATCCACCCGGCTCGTGTGAGCTCAGGCAGACCATCAGTGGCGACGATCATCATCAAGATTCAGAATAAATAGAAGGCGACACAAACACTCGTTATAACACAAGACACTACACACCAAACGTTACATAGAAACAAATGTGTTTTTCTTTGACGATGGCTCTTTTCTCTGAACTCTTGATGAATCTCTCCTAGCAAAATCAACCTAATTTCTCTCTCTCAATTTCTCTCTTTCTTATCTTGCCTTTTGGCTTTTGCTACTGTTTCTATTTTCTACGCCGAAGTCACACAAACTTTCACTAGTGGTCCCGTGTCAAACCCAGTTGGGTTTTAGTCGGCCACCACTCTAGCTACAGGCCAAAAATAAGGTCACGTTCCATGGGCCTCTCTCTCTTGAACCCACCATTCATTTCATCACTCCTTCAATTCTTTTTTGTATGAGTCTTTCTTGTTATAGACCCCAATGAGAATTTCACTTTTTTCATGGCTTTTGTTCATACCCATTTGCTCACTTTTGCTCACATTCGGTAGCTTTGTGGTGTCTAAACATGTCTTAGCAATCAGCGAGACTTGTTGATCGGATTGAAGAAAAGTCTGCCTGGGTTCTCTAGGTTCGTGGGGTTATTGTTTTTTGATTTTTGATATTCGGCCTCAATGGTGTTGTTTAAGTTAGAGTAATGTGTTTTTATTTTAGGCTTGCCGGCTCAAACGATGTAGTTTTGGGGCTGATTTGGCAAAAATAAAATACATTAGTATAATAATGTGTCACTTAACAGCAGAAATTAATCGTAAGGTGTGAATTGCTAACAGAACCAAACTTCAGGATGTAAAATCAAGTTTCTGAAACTTTGGGGCTTAAAATCCAGTCAACCCCAAACTTTACGGATATAATTTGCAATTTATCCTTTTCTTTTTTACTTTATGTTGATGGTATTATTATCATTGAGAACAGTTTCTCCTTTATTAATCAAATCATACACCAACTCAATTCTAATTTTGATCTCATGGATCTTGATGCCTTACACTATTTTCCTGGCGTCCAAATTGAATCTACCCCTACTGATTTTTTTGCTCACCAAAATATGTATGCCTTGGATCTTCTTACCAAATTTCAAATCCTGCCCTAAAATCCATGTAAAAGACCTTACTATCCTTCCTAGCTAGCACCCTTCCCCCATATAATAGTCCCTTGCTTCACGATCGTACTCTCTATCGTAGCTTAGTTGCTGCAGTACAATATCTAACATTTACAAAACGTAATCTCTCATATGTTGTTCAACAAGTTGGCCAATATATGACTCAAGAAAGACTGAATTATTGATATGATCAATTAAAAAAGACATATTTACATAAAAATTGAATTAGTAATTATGCATCTCAAAAGGAAGAAGAATGGAATTCAAATTAAATTTTTTTGGGGAAAATTACACTTTGTCTACTTATAGTTTGTTCGAAAACACTTTACCTATCTGTGGTTTAAAAATTGGCACTTTACCTGGACAAATTGGGCATTCGCCCCTTTTGCCAAAACTTTTTAGCAAAATGCCCCATGTCTGAAACTATTAAGGGAAATGCCCCTGTTTTGAAACTCGGTTTTCTAAAAATCAATTTTCAATTTAAAACTCAATTTTTGGACAATCAAGTTATATAGAACTGAAAATTAAAAAAAAAAAATTTCTAGAACTCGAGTTCCAGAAAAAAAAAAATTTTTTTTCTTTCTAAGTCCACGTTTGTTATAACTCGATTGTCTAAAAATTGAGTTTTACATTTGGAACTCGATTTTTAGAAAATTAAGTTTCAAAATAGGGGCATTTCTCTATATAGTTTCAAAAAGAGGGCATTTTACTGGAAAGTTTGTGAGAAAGGGGTAAAAGCCCATTTTGGCCCACTTTACCCACTTGAGGTTAGCTTTGTTTGTCTCTTGTTACCCACTTCTATAAAAAAACAAAGGTAAATTTGTATTTTTATTACCCTTTTATGTCTTTCTTCTCTCAAAACATAAAAAACTAAAAAAATCGAGGGAAAAGAAGATCTAAAAGTTAAGTTAGATCTTCTTTTCATGTATTAATTTTTAGATCTTCTATTTTAACACATTAAAAATTGAAATTATGGACAAGAACTAATAATAAAGAGCCATACCATAAGCCCGCCCAAAAGGCCATCAAGTAAAACCCAGTTCTAGCTATCAAATTATCAATGAACTGTAACCCTACCTTTGCTAGTAGCCCAACTGAAGTGATTGCGATTATTAGGAAATAAAAAATAAACCAGTCAAGCTTGTGAACCTTATAATTCCAGCAATGACCCTGCCAATAATTGACACAAAAGTCCAACTGCACGAAAAAGTAAATACTTAAGGTATGTTTTGTAACTATTTTTAGTTTTCAAAAGTCAATGAAAACACACATTTGATTTAAAGAATATTTCTGATTTAATGAGTTTGTACTAAAGTTCAAATCCCATTAATAATATATAGTTAGTATTTTCTAACTTTTTTCAAAAAACTATTTTTTTTTTCAATTTTAACTAACCAAACATGTTTTTGATTTAAAAAATTCAAGAAAATTGTTTTTTTCTTTATATTTCCAAAAACAAGTTTTTGAAATTGGAAAATAAAAATTGTTACCAAACATAACATTAGATTCACTACAAAAAACGCGGGCTTTAGCTGCGTTTTTTTTTTAAGCAGCATTTACAAAAACGCAGCTATAGAGTGGCTTTGAGCCGCGTTTGGTAAAAACGCAGTTACACCTAGCTGCGTTTACTAAACGTATCTCCAGATCAGCTCTATAGCTGCAATTTTTATTTTTTATTTTTATGTTTGAGCTGCGTTTATGTGGGAAGGGCTTAAGCCGCTTTTTTAAAACGCGGCTATAGACACGTTTTATTTTTATTTTTGAAATATGTCGTAAAGCCGCATTTAAAAAATGCGGCTTTAGACATACCTAGAGCTGCTTTTAAAAGGAACGCAGCTTTAGTATTGTCTGTAGCCGCATGTTTTAAGCACGGCTCTAGGCTGAACAAATTCTTTTTTCTTTTTTATTTTCCCTTAAAAGGACCTATAGCCACATTTTATAAACGCAGCTACAGACTTTTTATAAATTGAAGAAAAAATCCCTCATCACCACCAAACAAACTCAGATTGATCTATCACTCTCAAACAAACCGTCGCTCTCTATCACTCTTAACACCACGTCGCCACCGCTGACTCTGATCGACGCCACCGTCGCCTCAGAGAACCGATTGCCACCATCACTGCCGAGAACCTCTCCACCATTTTCGTTCTCCATCTTCGTTCCACCGCCAAGAACCTCTTTCTCATGGCTCTCTCTCTCTCAACCATCATAGGTTAGAACCTCCTTTTCTCTCTCTCTCTCTCTCTCTCTCTCTCTCTCTCTTTTCCTCTTGTGATCTCTCTCTCGGTTGTGTCGCGTGTGTTTATGGTTGTTTGGCCGTGGGTTTGGGTATTGCTATTCTTGTGGGTATGTGGCCATGTATGTATGTAGATGTGAATGAGTGTAATGTGTGCTTTGTTTGTATGTTTTTGATTTGGGATTTTGGGTTTACGGTTTCATATTGCAGAGGTTGTGAAAATGGGTTTGCAAGAAGTAAGGCTTGCCATAGTTACAGTTAGATATAAATTTTTTTAGTGTTCTATTGCTTTTCATCTCATAAATCTCTGGTTTGTGGAATTACTTGTGCTATTTGATTTCTGTACTTTTGGATTATGGTTTGTGTTTTGGGTTTTGATTTCTCTGTGTGTTCTTTGGGTTGATTTCTTATGGGTGTGAGTCGTTTTGATTTCTTTGTTCTTTGGTTGATTTCTCATGGGTTTGGGTTGGTTTTGATTTCTTTGATCTTTAGCAGAAACTTGTGGCACATACAATTGAGCTATAATCATAGGGTGCATGTGGGTAGGTTTTAGAACCCAGCTAATACCTTTTTGTTTCTCTCTCTTTCGATAAAAATAAAGTGAAAAATCAAGGTATTGAAGAGACAGGTTTCTGTTAACATTTAGCAAGTTGCTTATGCTATATCTTTTCTCTGCTATTGCCTACCTTTGCTTGCATGGCAATATCTTTTATGCTCTAAACATCCCAGTCCCACTACCAGTATTTTTTTGTTCATAATGGTAATCCTAAGATTCATACCCACATATCTTTTTCAGGTTTTTCTTGTACAATAGTGTTTGTGAAATGTACTTATTTCACTATATACATCAACAAAGGTACAAATTTAATCTACGTAGGTATAATGTTGCTGGAGGAAACATAAGCATTTATTTTGTCCAAATATTACATGTACATGTGGAACTCTCAAGCTAAAATTGACAGGTGATTATTGTCCTTGCTTGTTAAGAGTTTAATTGTTTGTAACCATTACACCTCGTGAATCATGAAGCTAATGATTTGACATGGTTCTATTGCATGGATGAAAAGTATACATAAAAACAAGTAAATTCCCCTATTAATCATAATCCTATGTCATAGACCTATAACTAGTAAAACAAAATATGTCTAACTTTACATCCCATCATAATGCATTTGTTTTTGTTTGTTAAGTAGTATTGGCATCCATTCAGCAAAAAAAAAAAAGTAATACTGGCATCCATATGGAAGGTTGGAAAGCTGGTCACTTTTGTGCAGGTGAAAGTATGTTTGGTTCAAGACTAGTTTTTATTTTTAGGGACTGAGTTGGTTGCCTGTTAGCTTTTCAACTCTTTCAGGACTATGCTTCCTCTTTCTCTTTTTGTGCCTTTTCGTTTTGTTGTAGTAAAGGTGTTGCTTCATCCTATTGATGTTTTAAGTCAGACTAATTTAATTGCTTTAATGGTTTTCTTTTGATAGGTTAAGACAAGAATGATGGGAGAAGTTGTTGATTGTACAGGATGGTGGTGTAGAAGTTGACCCTTTCGGCATGTTTGTATAGAATAGTGGTGTAGAAGTTGACGCTCTTGGCATGTTTGTATAGGAAGGTGGTCTAGAACTCATTCTAGAGAAGCAATTTAATCTTACTCTTGGCAATTGAAAACTGGCTGATTTTGTGATGTAAAAATTTATGGCTGAACTTGTTCTATATTTTTTGTGATGTAAAAATCTTTTGGCAATTTTTTGTTGGCAATATTTGGTTGATGAAATTATCTATTTGCTGGCAATTGGTTGGGAACTATTTACCTATATTTTTTGTTGACTGCTTGCAGATAATTATTGGTTGGGAACATAGTGTAAATTATGGGGGTAGCAATTACAGCAAAGAAAAAAAACGAAAAAAAACACCTATAGCTGCATTTTTAAAAACGCAGCTATAGACAAAACCAGTGTAGGGGGCTTTAGCTGTGTTTATAAATGCAGCCCAAAGAAGATGTATAGCCTCGTTTTACGCTCCATTTGTTTCAATGTAAAATATTTGTAGGAAAATATTTTCTTATTTTACGGTGTTTGTTTTGTAGTAAAATATTTAGTCAAAAGTAAAATATTTTTAGTCAACTAAATCAATCTAAGCAAATTTGTGTAAAATATTTTACACTTAAAATTTTGGTAAAATATTTTACATTTTCTCAGTAACACTCATCACGATGACTCTAACGTTATCTCTCCCTCTCAATTTTCTCTCACGCTCTCTCTCCATCTCATGCTATTTCTCAGTTTTCTCTTACCCACCAATCCTTCTCTCCCAAAACCTACTGGCGCCACCCGCCAGCAGCGCCACCCAAGATCAACTCCACACTCTCCTTCCTCCTCTCGTCTCTCTCACGAAATCCATCAAGATTTGAAGGTTGAGCGGCGGCTTAGGTTTTTGGTGGCTGCTCTGATCTTGTTAGTGGCTGTTTTGTTCTCATCACCGCTAGATTTGCTCAGTTTTTGGATTTTCAGATTAGAATTTTAGTTCGCGGGTTTTCTTTTCAAGTTTTTTATTTGGTTTTGTGGGTGTTTTTGCCTTTTTGATATGGATTTTTGGGTTGTTGGTGGTTGTTTTTTGGATGGTTGGTGATGACTTGGTGGTTGGTGCTTGTTTTTTTGGTAGTTAGTGGCTGTTTTTTGAATCTTTGGTGGTTGCTGGTGGTGGTTTTGATGGCTATTTTTTGAATGGTTGGTGGTGATCCTAGTGACTGCTGGGCAAATTTGAAACGATTTCTATGTTGACCATTGAACAGTACATTACATATGTGTGTATTCTCAAAGACGGGATGAAGTATTATGTCAAAAGGACTAAAAGAGATGAAGATAACTGAAGCAATTTAATTTCCATCTCCAATTTAAAGCTAATCAAGATAGTAGTAGTTATGCAATTTTGTGAGATTACTTTTCCCAGATCTCCTGAACTTGAATTCATGATTGTTAGATTCAATTTCTTGCCAGCTTTTTGAACTCTAATCCCAGATTGTTACTTGCCCAACTTTATGAATAAGAAATTAACATTGGCTTCACTTAAGAAAGTAAAGGAATTTGTTTGTTGTAAAGCGAGCAAAAACTTTTATAGATCTTGGCAGAAAGTTTGTTCAAAATTAAGTAAAGAGCAGTATTTTGTACTAACTCTGATGCTCCTTCATGGTCTCTGTATTTTTTAGAAGTTAATAAATTTTTTAGTAGTTTTTTTCCTACTTTACGTTGTGTTAAAAATATTTTACAAAGTATTTTCACGTATCCTACCAAACTCCTCAAAATGAAAATATTTTCTTGTAAATATTTTACATATAAAATATTTTACTTTTGCAAATATTTTACATTGAAACAAATGGAGCGTTAGAAACGCAGCTACAAGTATGAGCCTATAGCCGCGTTTTTAGACCATCTTTAGGCTACATTTATAAATGCAGCTAAAGCCTCCTACATTGGTTTTGTCTATAGCTGCGTTTTTAAAAACGCGGCTATCAGCAGCCCATGTGGGTCTATAGCCGCGGGTGAAAAAATGCAGCTATAGGCTACGGGTCTATTTTCGCGCAGTATAAGCCATGTTTGTAAACGTGGCTATAACCTATAGCTGTGTTTTTAGGGTCTATAGCTGTGTTTTTAAAATGCAACTATAGCCATTGTTTCTTGTAGTGATTCTAACTACCAGAAAAAAAATTTTAGGCATGAGTTTTTACTTCATATATTATTGCATTTTAGAATGTCTTGAGGCACCACATCCAGGAAAGTTCTAATATGCCATATGATACACCTAACAAGCCTTATATTAAAACTCAATGGGTACAGTAGACAATCATCCCATCCATCATTTATTAAGTCATGCCTTAACATTAAAAATCATGGTGGACTTAACTGAATTTTTCCATTCTTTGGTTTAGGTGAAGAAATGCATAATTTCAATTTTTAATGTGCTAAAATAGAAGATCTAAAAGTTGATACATAAAAAGAAGATGTACAAGTTAAGTTTTAATTTTTACAAAACCTAGCTTTTAGATCTTTTTTTTCCTTGGATTTTTAAATTTTTATGTTTTGAGAGGAGAGAGACATAAAAGGGTAACAAAGGTACAAATTTATCCCTGTTTTTAACAGAGGTGGGTAATAAGAGACAAACAGAGCTAACCCTAGGTGAGTAAAGTGTCAATTTTTAAACCACATGTAGGCAAAGTGTTTTTTGAGCAAATCACAAGTGGGCAAAGTATAATTTTTCCATTTATTTAAAATAATATATACTTTTAAAATAATTTTATTTCTTTGAGATTTAAATATAAAAAAGGCTTCACTTAAAACACAACAATATACCTCAATTTGAATAAATCCTATCTTGGGTGCAAGGAGAGTGTAGTCACTAGTAACATATAGAAAGTAATCACTGGACACAATCATATAATTTTTTATTTTATAATTCGATAGTTACAATTGGGGGGAGGAGTTTGAATCCTGGATGTCATATATACATTAGGAGGTGTCAACTAGTTGAACTATAAGGCTCGTAATAGACACAATCATAGAATTTAGGTCCCAACATTTTCTACATAGTTTATGATTTGTATGAATTTATCGACACAAACTTTTGAAAAATGATTTATTGCTAAATAAGCAGTATGATTGCAATTATCAACGAAAGAACTTGGTCCTTTGATCTGGAATCTAGGTCTCTGTGGCCATCTCTGTGGTGGTACATATGTGCAATGAGATATGCGAGAAAGGTTAATTACTGTATCTAGACTTGGCTTTTCAAACGGAAAATTGTAAACCCAATCTTTGTTCATTTTCTTCCAAGTTTGATTAATCAAATTACTTATGTGTTCCTAAGCAAAATCCTCGAAAGGCATGTATCACGGATAAAATGGGGGTTTACCAATTTCTCATAAACTTTCCACCAAAATAATCCCTGTCTAAAACTATTAAGGAATATGCCTTTGTTTTGAAACTCGATTTTTAGAAAATTGAGTTTCAATATAAAACTCGATTTTTGGACAATCGAGTTATAGCAAAATGAAACTTAAAAAAAAAAAAAAAATTGTGGAACTTGAGTTCCATGTATTTTCAAGGAACTCGAGTTCCACAATAGAAACTCAAGTTCCATGAACTCGAGTTCCATAACTTGAGTTCCTTGAATGGAACTCGAGTTCCACAATTTTTTTTTTAAGTTTCATTTCGTTATAACTCGATTGTCTAAAAATTGAGTTTTACATTTGAAACTCGATTTTTAGAAATTCGAGTTTCAAAATAAGGGTATATCCCTAAATAGTTTCAAACAGGAGGCATTTTGCTGGAAAGTTTGTGAGAAAAGGGTATTTTGCATTTTGGCCCCTTGTTTCACTCATGTAGCACATGATTGAAGTTACTGTTTCACATCTCTCCAACTCTGCCTGTATTAGGGCTGTCCACGAGTCGGTTTGGGTCGGGTTTGTGCCCAACCCGGAACCGACCCGCCGGAATTGGGTGGGGAAAAAAGGCACCCGCCGCCGACCCGCCAGAGTAATCGGGTCGGGCGGTTGAGACCTTCAACGGGTGGAGGGCGGGTCGGTCGGATTCAAGACGGCGAGAAAAACAGAGGAAAAGACACAAATCCGGCATAAAAACCCAGAATCCGGTGACTATTTTCCAGATTCCGGCGCCATTTCTTTTAGATCTGGCGAGATTTTGACCGGATCTGGTGAAAATCTCACCGGATTCGATGAGATTTCGCCAGATCCGGTCAAAAACTCGTTGGATCTAAGGGAAATAGCTTAGGAATCTGGAAAAAAAAGTCGCCGGACTTTGGGTTTTTCGCCGGATTCTGGAAAATATTGGCCAGAATCTGGAATTTTTTGTACTAACTGGAAATATTTCGGTCGGTTCGGGTCTTTCGGGTTTTAGGGGAGGAAAACCGAAGCCTGACCCGTCGGAATCGGTTTCTGCTGGTGAAGACCCGCCGTTGACCCGCCGGAGTAGTCGGGTCGGCCGGTTTCGGGTAGGTTGCGGTCAGATCTTCGGGTGGATCGGGTTGACAGATGAACCTGGACAGCCCTAGCCTGTATCACAAATTTTAAAAATAAAACAAGAAAAATTGTCAATGTAAGTATGGTTACTACTACTTTCAATGATGCCATAGATCCTAAAATATAATTTAGAGCCAAACAAGAAAAAGCATAACTTTGAAGCACCCAATTCATTGCAAAGTCGAAAGATAATTAAAGGCCAACGTAAGAGATTATGGTATTTTTCTAAGCACTCCAGTGCCTTTTTCAACATTCATTGCATCCTTTGCAATAACTTTGCACAGCTTATTGTAAGCTTCTTATAAATCAGCACAGTCAGAGAGTTTCCTATTAGAAGGGCTCTCTTTAACAACAACACTTTCATCAACTACAACAGTAGCTGTGAAAGCATTGAAGTTTCCATCCTTATCATTACCAGACTCATGATCAGAAACTTCATCATCACTAAGGGTGGCAGCCAAAGCCTTACCCTTTGATTTCAAGAATGTAGGACATTATGATTTCACATGACCATACCCTTGACGACCAAAACATTTTTGACCCAAAGAATTATTAGAGGTTTGACTTACTTTCTCTTTAGATTTATCAGTATTGTTCACTTTAGTGGGTTCATTCCTCTTAACGATCCTAGGTTCAACATTGTTTTTACCTTTTGACTTTTTGTTATTGTTCCTGAGAAAGTTTCTAAAGTTCTTGGCAACATATGCAATCTCTGTAGAAGAGAGTTCATCATCAAATCCACTCCCACTAACATCATCAATCGACTTAAGAGCCATTAATTTGAATTTGTTGATCTTGGGTAGGTCTAACTCGCAGGATTAGAGAGATCCTGCAAGCTCATTAACAGGGATAGAGTCCACATCCTTGCTCTCAGTAATGGTAGTTACTTTGGGTCTAAAATCCTCAGTCAAGGATCTAAGTATCTTCCTAACAATTTTAGGTTGATCATAAATTTCACTCAAATAATAAGCAAAATTAACAATGTCATTAAGCTTAGCGTAGAATTCATCAAAACTTTCATCATCAGACATCCTAATGCTTTCAAATCCAATTGTTAATTGCTACAACTTATTGATCTTAACAGCCTATGTGCCTTCATGCATAGCTTGGAGAATATTCCATTCAGTATGAGCAACCTCAACATTTGAGATCCTCTTGAATTCCTTCATAGAAACAGTATTGAAAATAACATTCATGGCTTTACTATTAAAAACGGCTGCTTCTTTCTGAGAATTTTCCCTCTCTTACAGGAGTAGTTGGCTTCTCCCATCCCTATTCAATGGAATTCCAAACCCTTTCACCAATGAATTTTAGGAATGCTTTCATCCTTACTTTCCAGTAGGCATAATTGTTCCCATCAAAGTGAGGTGAGATCGTAAGAGAGTAACCGTGTTCCAGACAGCAGGGGTCAATGATCAACTCTTAGATCAAAAGATCTAAACACTAGAGATAACCCACTCTGATACCGCTTATACGTTTTTAAACCCCTTAAAACACTATTTTTTTAGCCTAGTTATTTAGCCAAGTGATTACTTAGGTAAATTGTTCAAATTTAGGTTAACACAAGCAAATCATGTCAAGTAAACAATGCGAAAAATAAAGAATACAATGATATGATAACCTAGGAAAATTAAACTGGTAAAAAACTTGGGAAGAATTTAACCTAGCTATCCTCAAGGTAAAACAAGATCCACTATGAAAGATAACTTAGGTAAATTGTTCAAATTTAGGTTAACACAAGCAAATCATGTCAAGTAAACAATGCGAAAAATAAAGAATACAATGATATGATAACCTAGGAAAACTAAACTGGTAAAAAACTTGGGAAGAATTTAACCTAGCTATCCTCAAGGTAAAACAAGATCCACTATGAAAGAATTGAAGTTTTACAATAGCAACTTAGACCACTAACATCCTATTGCTATCTCGAGTAGAAAACTTACTATCACTATCACGTGACAGCTCCGAGTCCACGGACTACTTCTTTCTCAGATCCACAGCATCCACATATAGACCCACTTTTGTTTCTCTTTAAGCTCTTGAAACAGCAACTGAAGCAATCACCAAGTTCTTGACATAAATCTTGATCTTGATAATCCTAAGTGTGTATGAAGGTAAACACCTCTAAATCTCACAAGAGATTCACACACACAGCATATCAACAACGTCTAAAACGTGGTTAGGGTTTTTCTTTTTATATGAGACATAAAGCATAAAACCTTATACGTCATATGGGCTTGGGCTGAGTTAGAAAATTCTGTAGAAAAAAAATCTGCATGAGTTTCGATTGATTGAGTCTAATTTTCAATTGATCAAACCTTGCAGAAATTGAATAGTAATTTCTTGCAGTTAGTCGATTCCAACTTTACACAAACACACACTTTGAGCAGCCTAAATCTAGACTAAACATTTTGATCATGGTTTGCCAACATATACATATTGAAGTTTTGATACATTAGTTCCTAATTTCTTAAAACCTAACAATTTTTTTCTTAGATATATATGTCACTGTTATCGATATATGACCTAATCCAGATATGAATATTTAGCTTTCTTTAAGATGGTTTATGCTAATACAGAAGAACATTTAATTAACATACACCTCAATAGTACAACACGTGCACTAGTGCTCTACCCCCAGTGCCACATTCATGAGAGGTTTAACATGCATATATTCTCTCATCTTTCTATTCTTTATCTATTTTCTATTCTCTCACTTTTTCACTCTTCCGATAAAACGGACCCTTTATCTCTCAGTTAACGTGTCTATGACTTGCATCATGCTTGGATATGTGGTTCGTAAAAAAGAGAGGAATCTTTTACATATATATATATATATATATATATATATATATTTATAGGTAAAGCTAAAAGAAAATCTAACTCTCTAACTTTTTTTTTAAATTTCATTTTAGTCCTTTAACTTTGAGTTCTTTCATTTCAATACTCTAAGTTTCAGATTTATTCAATTAAGTCTTTTCCGTTAACTTTTGTTAAAAGTTTTTGAAAAAAAAAAATCTGGAAAATATTTTTCAATTATTAATTGAATTTTTAATTTAAAAAATTTTGAAGAAAAATTTATAAAATTGAAAAATTAGCCACAACATATAACAAAAGTTGATGGAAAGGCCTTAATTGAATAAACTTGAATGTTAGAGGACTGAAATGAACAAACACAAAGTTAGAGGACTGAAATAAAATCTGAAGAAATTTCGAGGGTCAATTTTGCATTTTACCCTTATTTTTAAAAAATTTTTGTTCTAAGTGAGTTAATGAAGTGTAAAAGACGAAGGGTCTAATATAAATAAATCATCAAAAACCCAATAAACAAAAAAAGAAAAAAAAAGAAAAAGAAAGAGTAAACTCTTGTATATCCAAAAGAAATTTAAGAGAGAGAGAGAGAGAGAGAGAGAGAGAGAGAGAGAGAGAGAGTATAATTTGAATCTATATATGTGTGCAATTGTAATTTTTTTTAATTGTACCGTGCATACTGCATATATACTGATTATATACTAGTATGAATAATGTTACATTTACAATATTTTTACAATTATTTTACAATAAAACCTAGCCAGTATGTTACTGGTTCTAATATAGGTACACCATTGACATTACTTTTTACTCACCAATAATAATATATCATCTAAATTTGTGGTAAAAATTAATATTGTGAACGTAATATTTTTCTGTAAATAAAAATGTATAGTGTGGTTTTGACTGGGCCATCCACTGTAAGAATCGATATCCAAATTCATTTTTCTCTTAAAATTGAATGCACATTTGATCATCAAAATCATTGGTTCTGGTTCAACAAATTTTTATTTTTTCGGCATGTGCCAAATAGCCAATAATCTATAACACTGATTGATGGGCTAACCATGTGCCTTTCAATCCTGATATATTTTCTGGTGCGGAATTTGTAGTATTTGATCATCCAATAAAAATAATAATAAAATTAGTATAGAACTACTAAAATTTTTGTAAAATATTTCATATAACTGTGGAAATGACATAAACGATTTCAATAATGGATCCAAAATAATAATAATAATAATAATAATAATAATAATAATAATAATAATAATAACTAGTCGATAACTCATGCGATGCACGGGCCTCAAAACATATTATAACTTTGTTATAACCCATAATAGTGCAAAATGTTAAACCAAAAGCAAAATGGGGGAAAATATAAATAGAATACAAATTGACTAAAAAAGGAATGTGAATCTTAACAAATTTAAGTTCAGAAAAAACAATTGCCGATATAAATCCAAAGACAAAGGAAGTAAAATTCATAGAGGTGGAAAAGAAGCGTGACGTTTACAATTGACTAAAGCAATCTGGTTTTCTAGGTAGATAAGAGATTGGATTGGAGTGAGAGATGAGGAAGGCAGCAATACATATATCTAATAGAGTTTTACTTGAACTAAACTATTGTAACACTTGATAAGATAATTACAAGGTGAAGAGAAATAATAAATATATAAGATATAAAACCTAAAATAAAAAGAATCTAAAAAAAAAAAAAATAGCGATGACGTGGAAAATTGTGGAGCAAGCAGAGCTTTGGTTTTATATATATATATAGATAATAATAATAATAATAATAATAATAATAACAACAACAACAACAACATTGCAAAAAATAAATATTTTGAAGCATTATATACATAATTTTTTCAAAAATGAAATAATAGGAGAGCAGTAACTTTCTTACTTGAGGGTTACGGTAGTAGTATCTTGTCCACTCTATTTGGATATGTAAGCAAGGGAATAGTGAGCTAAAGATGTTTTACATCTGTGAGTAGATTTAGGATCGCAAATTATTTTATAATTTTTTTGTAGTAATTTTAATGTAGAAGATTATGAGTGATTAATCATCATTTATATATAAATTCATTATTTGTTCTTCATCAATCATGTTTTGCTATGTTACAGTTGTGACAAAAAATTGGTAGTTCTAGACTTTTTCTTTTCGCCATAGTTGTTTTCCCAACCCATGATGAGTTTACTAGTGAGTGAGCGTTTGAATCACGTCCATGTTTGGACGTTTTGCATTTCAGGCGTTTTTTTTTTTTTTGGACCAGCGCCTGGTGCACTGATCATGGGACATGAATAGTGCATCAAGGCATATGAACAGTGTTTTTTAGTGTGAACAGTAACCAGAAATTATTTTTTTATTATTTTTAATTTTTAGTAAAATAAGCGGTATCCAAACGCACCCTAATTTTTGGACCAAGTGTGTGGTTTTTTTTTTTTTTTTTTTTTTCCCTTAAATTGATTCCCTTCGAATATGGGATGGACCCATTTGGGAGTAAGAGCATTCGCACTGGGCATTGTAAATGCCAATGCCGAGTCCATTTTACCATTTTCACCCAAAAAAGTGGCTTCATCCGGACTTCTCAAATGCTACAATTGTAAAAATTTTTACAATGTTGCTATAGTGCCATTCTACATGTAGAATGGCACTGTAGCACTATTGTATAAATTTTTTAATCACTTTTATTCTCTCTTTCCCCTCTGCCTTCTCTTTCTCTTTTCTCTGGGGCTGAGGCGTCTTCTTTCTTTCTCAACACTCTCTTTCTATTTTTTGATCTACCCTCTCTCACTCTTTGGCTCGTTGTTGGCCGAAGCGAGGTCCAACGAAGGCGTGGTGGTGATGGCGTTTGTTGATCGATGATGGCGTTTCTCATGGTGGTGATGGCGTAGGTTTCAAATTGGCGGCGTGGGTTTCTGATCGGTGGCTTGTGGAGATCGGTGAGTCGGCGTGGTGGGTTTGAAGTGATTTCCTTGATCATGGGTTTGAAGTAGTTTTTTCTCTTGGTGTGTTTTTGGCAATTTCTTGTGTTTCTTGGCAATTTTTTGGCATTGGTGGTGGTGGTTTTGGCAATTTTTTGTGTTTCTTTTCCTCTTGGTGGTTGTTGTTTGTGGTGAGTTTGGTTGTGGTGGTGGTTGCTGGCCGGTGGCGTGGTGGTGGCAGGGTGGGTTTCTGGGTTTTTCTTTTTTGGAACAGGGTTTCCAGGTTTTTTTGCGAGTACATTTTGTTGGTTATATATTTTAATGTGTAAATATATTATTTTAATGAATAGAATAGAAAAACAAAAGTTGAGATGGTGGGAGTATTGTAAAATTGTATTGTATAATTGATTAAGTATTTTTTTGAGATGGTAAAATAAGATGAGATAGAATTCCCAACTGCGGATGCTCTAAGACCAGTGATGGCATTGTACTTTGAACACATAATTTTTAAAAGCACAAGATTTTTGGTTGACACAATCACACTGACATACAAAAAGCTGGATCTTCTTACTTAGGAAAAATAAAAATTAGGAAAAAATTTCTCTCCAATCTGAGTTGAAGGAAGTTCTCTTCAAACTACAACGTGTCAATATCAGAAAGTGACACCTGTCCAACCCAATTAAAGCTCAAATTTAAGAGATAACACCATTAACTCAAAAGTTAGCCACCGGTTCTCTCTCTTAGCCACTCATTCTCTTCTATTTTTTTTTTCCTCTGATTCTATCCCATCCTTACTCCCTCTCTCACATCTCTTTGTCTTCATCCTTTCTCACATCTCTCTGTCTGGGTTAGAGGTCGGCGTGGAGATCGGCGTACTCTTAGTTCTCTCTCTCTCTCTCTCTCTCTCTCTCTCTCTCTTTTCCTTTCCTTTGATTCTATCTTTGTCTTCATCCTCACTCCCTCTCTCACATCTCTGTCTTCTTCTTTTAAGCATGCCACCGGAGTTGGGTTGGAAGTTGGCGTGGGCATAGCATGGAGATTCGTGTGGGCGTGGTGTATTTCGTGGTGAGATCGGCATCGTGTGCCTCGTGGTGGTGTGTGAATTCTAGGTGGGTTTTGGGTTTGATTTTCGGTTCCTCATGATGGTAATGGATTCGATTTTCGGTGGGCTTTGATGTGAATTTGCCGTGGGGTTGAAAATGATTGAATAAAGGGAGAAAGGATCTGGAACAAAAAAGGGAGATGGGGAACCGATTTGCATTGAAGGATGCCATTCCCTTTTTGACTTCCAACCCAGCTCTGGTGGCATGCTTAAAAGAAGAAGACAGAGATGTGAGAGAGGGAGTGAGGATGAAGACAAAGATAAAATAAGAGGAAATGAAAAAAAAAAAAAAAACAGAGAGAACTGAGTGTACCCCGATCTACACGCCGACCTCCAACCCAGATAGAGAGATGTGAGAGAGGGAGTGAGGATGAGATAGAATCAGAGGGGAAAAAAAAGAGAGAGAATGGGTGACTAATGTTTGAGACTTTGAGTTAAAGGGTGTTATCTCTTGAATTTGAGCTTTAGTTGGGTTGGACAGGTGTCACTTCCTAATTTTGACGCATTGTAGTTTGAAGAAACTTCCTCCAACTCAAATTGTAGAGAAACTTTTTCCTAAAAATTATGGCTTTGCTTAGGTCGTACAAGGAAACAATCTTGTGTGGCTCATGTCAAACAAACAAATGAGACAAATAACTCATAAAAAAACAAAAACAAAGAAAATATAAGACACACAAATATGTGGGAATAAAAAAATGAAGAAAAAAAGAAAATATGAAACACACAAATATGTGGTGTGGATGGTACTATAATCTGTAACTCCAAATAATGCCGTCCATTTTGCCCCAGACACAAATATGTGGCCTGGATGCTTATGGTACAATATTCATTTATTTGTCACTCCAAATTGAGGGGATAGATCACCCCATATTGACAAAATCCGCATGGCACCGTAAAAAAAAAAAAAAACGAGTTTACATCCAAAATAATTACTAATACGAAGGCACTTATAAGACTATTGTGTTAAAGGAAAAAGTTTAGCTCTTAAAAACAATTTAGAGTTATCCTTATCCAATCTAGTACGTGGCAAATGAAGCAATTATTAATGTGTAGTTTTAATCATATGGCATTTTTAACGAGTGACATAGTTTGTTTAAATAACACATATGTTAGTCTTACAAATCATCATGTAGTGGGTTAAGAGTTAAACTTTGATTTTAATATAAAAATCATGTGACTAAAACTATACATAAAAATAGTAATTTTAAGTGTCACATAGTGGGTTGGAGAAAATTTTCTTCAAAACTGGTTTGGAGGGAAGCTTTTTCGTTGATTCTTTGTTAGTATGTTTTTATTAAATATCGGTTAATGTAAAATAATGCACCTAAAAGCATGAGGTTTTAAAAATTTATATATTAGTAAATAAATTAAATTTTTTTTTTTTTTTTTTTTATAAAAAAAGTTGGTGGCTAACTCTCTTAATCTGGGTCTTACAAACACATAAGACTTACATGTAATAAGGATGGTTGCATGTAATAGCTCCGTAAGATTATAGCGGTAAATAAACCAAACCATCCATGAATAGCCCAAGCTTGGTCTATGAAAATGTTTGTTTATGTTCATTTGTTTAGTAAACTAGTCAAACTGAAATCTAAGTTTAGGCTTGACTATTAAAAGAGCTAAGATCAAACATAATAAATTCGTGAACGAGGCTTAATTTAACTGTACATAATATTATACTTCTATATGTATATTTGTCTAAAAATATACTTAAATATATAGACGTGCGAATGGTTCATGTAATTTTGTAAGTAGGTTTATATAATATCGAATTATTGTTGTAGTTATTTGATAATATAATCATTAATTAATAGTAAAGATTAATTGATTTATGAAGGTAATAAGTAAATTAAGTAACTTGTGAACAAGTTTGAGCTTAATCGACAATAAAATAAACTAAACTTGAATATGAAGTTTGATGATAAGCTCGAACTTGACTTGTGTTCACAATAAAATTAAATGAACAAGCCTTTAGACCTTTAACAATAGGCCCATTTACAGTTCCACACATAAGATAATAATGTGTTTGAGATGAGCTAAGGTCTAGATTTTGGAGTGTGAGAAGATCCACGATGCCTTTATTTTGGCCTACATTTTGGGGGAAAGTGCACTCGACCTAGTGCAGTACTTTATGGCTTTCTAAAACTTATTCCACTACTAAGACACAAAACTATAAAATAGATTCATTTCAAATGCAAATACATATTCTAACTAATTTTATGGTCATTTTTTTTAAGTTTTGCATCATAAATTTTAGTCATAGCAAGAACATGAATATTATATTTTAGTCATAAGCCCTAAGAACCATGAGCAAAATCAGCCTTCTTGAAATTTCTATATTCTGTATATCAGACATAACAAAAGCAAATAACATGAATACTGGAAATTAATTTGTAATTTAATAATAAAAATATCATGAATGATGGGATAATGGTATTTCCAATATGATAGGCTGTCGGTTTTTTCAAGGGCTAGCTCTTTGTATCTAGAATTTTTTTTTTCTTATACTGGAAATTAATTTGTAATTTAATAATAAAAAAATCCTGATTGATGGGATAATGTTATTTCCAATATGATAGGTTGTTGGTCTTTTCAAGGGCTAGCTCTTTGTATCTAGAAATCTCTTTTTTCTTTCGTCTTCTTCTTCTTCTTCTATTTTTTTTTTTTCTAGTAGGTATTTATACTTGAAATGAAAACTCTAGAAGCTAAGAACTAAATAAAAAAAAAAAAAAAATCCTGTACATAAATTTATACTTGAAATGAAAATTCTAGAAGCTAAGAACTAAATAAAAAAAAAAAAAATCCTGTACAGGAATTTTTTATGGACAGGATTTTTTTTTATTATTTAGTTCTTAGCTTCTAGAGTTTTCATTTCAAGTATGAAAATTCTAGAAGCTAAGAACTAAATAAAAAAAAAAAAAAATCCTGTACAGGAATTTTTTATGTACAGGATTTTTTTTATTATTTAGTTCTTAGCTCCTAGAGTTTTCATTTCAAGTATAAATACCTATTAGTGTAAAGCCTTTACGTATAACAGAAATTCAGTCCTCTCTGCAGCAAAAGAAACAGAAACCAGTTTTCAATCCTTTGTGTTCTAAATTTTTCCTTGCATTCCCATCTTGCTTCCTTCAATTAGCCAACATAGAATTGATCACATTCACAAATAATTGGCATTAGAACTTCAGCTATCTGTTTTTTTGACAACAGAACTTCAGCTATCTAAACATTAATAAAGAAAAAAAAAAAAAATCTACATCTTGGCCTGTCACAAAAATTTTGTAGCATTTTCCAGTTATGGCAGCACTCCAAGTCCATCTCTTCTTCTTGCCCCATTGGAGCTCCTTAACACCTCATGGAACACCGAGGCCTAGGCATATGCGGTGCACGGCCAGCAAACAAGTGCTTTCCAATACAGCAACTAAAAGGCAGTCGGCCAATTACCTGCCGAGCCTCTGGAGTTATGAATATATACAGTCATTGAAGAATGGTTACGAGGTGGGATTGCTTTCCTTATACTATCATTTATTAATTTAAACATTCTTTCTTTCTATTTTTCCTTGGAAGTTTGGAATGTGCATATGTACAACTTGGAACATAACATATCTTTAACAATCATAGTATATGCATGTTTAGATCTATATATGTAAGACAGCAATTCCTATGCTCAATTATTGTCAAATATCATGATCATGCAGGCTGACTGTATGAAGATAGGGCAAAGAAGCTGGAGGAAGAAGTGAGGAGAATGATCAATAACAAAGATACGAAGTTGTTGACCACACTTGAATTAATTGATGACATTGAGCGGCTCGGTTTGGGATACCGGTTCAAGGAAGAAATAATGAGAGCCCTTGAAAGATTTGTCACTTTGAAAGGATGTAAAGAGTTTAAAAATGGTAGTATTCATGACACTGCCCTCAGCTTCAGGCTCCTTAGACAACATGGGTTTGGCGTCTCTCAAGGTACCCACACTCTTTAACTGTATGCAATTTGGTTTTGTCTTTATTGGAAGGAAACTAAGAGCGTGACTGTTTCCTTAAAAAAAACAGATGTGTTTAATTGTTTCAAGGACCAAAAGGGAAATTTCAAGGAGTGCCTTACCAAGGACATTAAAGGATTGCTGAGTCTACATGAGGCTTCATATCTAGGTTTTGAAGGAGAGAACCTCTTAGATGAGGCCATGGAATTCACAACCATGCATCTCAAGGACCTTAAGGGAGATGTAAGCAGAACACTAAAAGAAGAAGTGAGACACTCTTTGGAGATGCCATTGCACCGCAGAATGCGTAGGCTAGAACAACGGTGGTATATAGATGCATACAATATGAAGGAAGCTCATAATCGCAAGCTACTTGAACTTGCCAAGCTAGATTTCAACATTGTGCAATCAGTACACCAGAGAGACCTGAAAGACATGTCACGGTACAATTCACAACATGTCCCTATTATATTGCATATTGTCCATACAAAGTTTATTTTACCCATATATATTGCATTTTGTCCATATCCAGAGACCAATTTTTCTGCAGAAAACGAGTCAAATTATTCCAATAATTTTTAAATATCTATCCAGTGTTAGTGCCATAATAAATTTGCATTTGATGATGTCGTAACATCTGCTAGCTTCTATTGTATTACATAGATGGTGGAAGGAAATGGGCCTCGGAAACAAATTGAGCTTCGCCAGAGACAGATTAATGGAATGCTTCTTTTGGACGGTTGGAATGGTCTTTGAGCCTCAATTTAGTAATTGCCGTAAGGAGCTAACAAAAGTGACTTCACTAATAACCATCATTGATGATGTCTACGATGTTTATGCCACTTTGGAAGAACTGGAGATGTTTACCGATATCGTTCAAAGGTTTGTACTATAGTAGCATCCATCACAATATTAGAGTTAAGTTTTTCTTGGATTCTAATTTAGTATTTTCAAGCAGATGGGATGTTAAGGCCTCGAAAGATCTCCCTGAGTATATGAAGTTATGTTTTCTAGCTCTCTATAACACTGTTAACGAGATGGTTTATGACACTTTAAAAGAGCAGGGAGTGGATATTCTTCCATACCTAACAAAAGCGGTATGTATTATATATAAATATATATATATATATATAGCAATTTAATTTCCAATGTTAATATTTGTTCAAAATTACTTTAAAGTGATAATTTTAATAGGGAGAAATTAAATGTAACTAGCAATTTCTTCTTTATATTAGTGGGGGGATTTATGCAAGGCGTTCCTACAAGAAACAAAGTGGCGTTACTATAAATGCACACCATCGTCTGAGGACTATTTGGACAATGCGTGGATGTCTGTATCAGGAGCTCTAATACTAGTTCACACCTATTTTTTAATGAGTCCACGTATCACAAACAGGGCACTAGAGGGCTTAGAAGATTACCATAATATCTTACGTTGGCCTTCAATCATCTTTCGACTTTGCAATGATTTGGGTACTTCAATGGTATGCTCTTTCTTTTTTGGCGTTGAATCAAAGTTCTAAGAACTCATTAAGAGTGGCAGTGATTTATCTACATTGACAAGTTATTAAAAAAAAAAAAAAATTTGTGATACGTACAGGCGGAGTTAGAGAGAGGTGAAACAGCAAATTCAATCCTGTGCTACATGCGCGAAACAAGTCTTTCTGAAGATTTTGCTCGAGAACATATAAGTAATTTGATTGATAAAACTTGGAAGAAAATGAACAAAGATCGATTTAGCGATTCTCCATTTGAAGAACCTTTTCTAGAAACAGCAATTAACCTTGCTCGGATATCCCATTGCACATATCGGCATGGAGATGGGCATGGTGCACCAGATTCAAGATCAAAGGACCGAGTTCTATCATTGATAATAGAACCCATACCATGTTATGACCCTAGTACAAACTTCCACAGCAATATCCACCTTTAGACATAAACACCTGTATATTGTTAGTTGAGCTGCCTATGCTTAGTGTGTTATACTTTGGCAAATTAGGCACATGCTTGATAGTTATTCCTGTTAGCCAGTCACAGCCATGTACGGCCATGTAGCCGAAAATAAAGGAATAAATCTCATTTTAAGCTGCTCACGTTGAATAGTAATGCAATTGCTCAGTTTTACATTGAGATACTAGCTTGGAGGTTTGATTCCATTAAAAGGATTCTAAGTGGGCGTTTGGTTCGCCATGATGTTACATTACGCCATAATATTATATTATTGTAATCTTATATTAATGTAATCTCAATATAAGAATACAATTTTACATTGTTTACGAATATGATGAGATTAAGATAATATAATATATTTTGTAATTTTAAATTATAGTAATATCAAAAAAAATAAAATAAACCAAAAATTTTTATATTACATCATTGTAATGTGCATCACATTAAAAACACATCGCAATTAACCGAATGTCATTTAAACGTTTAATTCACTAGCTAAAAGAACCATATTCTTCTTTAATTCTGTGTGTTGCCAGAACCATTGGGCTCTTAACGTACCCAACAAGTGGTTACTAGAAATGGGTTCTCAACACATTAAAAAAAAAAATAAAAAAAATATAGTCTCTCTTCCCCCGAATAAAAAGCATTTGAAGCATCATATACAATTACATAATTCTAGAAGTAAATTTTTATTTATTTATTTATTTTAATGAGGAATATAATTGTACCTAGCTATGTGACTTCGTTGTTGATAAACACCCAAATTCACATAGAATAATTGTCAGTTGATGCTCAGCCAATTACCAGCTAGCCAGTTGGAGCTGTGATTGTGGAGTCCTTAAATAAATTCCACATCGTTCGTGATTAGGTGTCTTTAAAGTTTTTTTCTCCCTTTTTTTTTTAATCAAATAATTTTAAATTATTTACTTAGATATTTTTTAATCGCACTTTTTTTTTTCTGTGTAATAACATTTTTGACAACTTCCAACAAATTAAAAAAAAAAGGTTTGAATAAAAAAAAAAATAATCAAAAGATTTCAAACACGCACAAACATATAACGTGCATTTTTTTTTTTTTTATCAATGTAATATATATGTGATAAAACAATGCTATACATATATGCTATACAAAATATTTCTATCAGAAATATATTAATAAAAAAATATGCAAGTTATATGTTTGTGCGCTTTAGCAATCTTTAGATTAATTTCTTTTTATTCGAATTTTTTTAAAAAAATTTGTTGGAAGTTGTTAGAAAAGTTATTGCACAGAAAAAGAAGAAGTGAGATTAAAAACAATCTAAGTAAATAATTTAAAATTATTTGATTAAAAAAAAAAGAGAAAAAAACTTAAGTACAACTAGTCATGAACGTTGTGGAATTTATTTAATAAATATTTTGAAGCATTATATACATAATTTTCTTTTTAAAATGAAATAATAAGAGAGCAGTAACTTTCTTACTTGAGGGTTATGGTAGTAGTATCTTGTCCACTCAATTTGGACATGTAAGCAAGGGAACAGTGAGCTAAAGATGTTTTAGATTGCAAATTATTTTATAATTTTTTTGTCGTAATTTTGATGTAGAAGATTATGAGTGATTAATCATCATTTACATATAAATTTATTATTTGTTCTTCATCAATCATGCTTTGCTATGATACAATTGTGACAAAAAAATTGGTGGTTCTAGACTTTTTCTTTTCGCTGTTTTCGCAACCCATGATGAGCTTACTTGTAAGCATTGGACCAAGTTTGTGGTTTTCTTTTTCTAAAAGCGATTCCCGTCGAATGTGGGATGGACCCATTTGGGAGTACGACCTGTGAAGGCATTGTACTTCGTACACATAAATGTTGAAGCACAAGATTCTCGGCTGACATAATCACATTGACATATAAAAAGATGGATCTTCTTAGTCAGGAAAAGTAAAAATTCTGGCTTTGCTTAGTTTGTACGAGGAAACAGTCTTGGCCGACTAGCCTGGCCCACGACAAACAAACAAATGAGACAAATAACTCAAAAAAAAAATAAAAACAAAGAAAAATATAAAACACACAAATATGTGGGAATAAAAAAAGAAGAAAAAAAAGAAAATATGAAACACACAAATATGTGGTGTGGATGGTACTATAATCTGTAACATCAAATAATGCTGTTCCAATTTCCCCCAGACACAAATATGAATCTATATATGTGTGCAGTTGTAATTTTTTTAATTGTACTGTGTATACTGCATATACACGGATTATATATTAGTAAGAATAATGATACATTTATAACATTTTTACAATTATTTTACTACAAAACCTAGCCATGTTACTGGTTCTAGTATAAGTACACTATTGACATTACTTTTTACTCTCCAAAAATAATATATCATCTAAATTTGTGGTAAAAATTAATATTGTGAACGCAACACTTTTCTGTAAATAAAAATGTGTGGTGGGATTTTTACCGGGCTGTCCACCATAAGAATTGATATCCAGATTCATTTTTCTTTTAAAATTGAACGCACATTTGATGATCAAAATCATTGGTTCTGGTTCAACAAATTTTTATTTTTTCGGTACGTGCCAAATAGCCAATAATCTCTAACACTGATTGATGGGCTAACCATGTGCCTCTCAATCTTGATATTTTTTCTGGTGCAGAATATGTAGTATTTGAGCATCCAATAATAATAATAATAATAATAATAATAATAATAATAATAATAATAATAATAATAATAATAATAATAATAATAATAATAATAATAATAATAATAAAAATAAAAATAAAAATTAGCATAGAACTACTAAAATTTTTGTAAAATATTTCATATAACTATGGAAATGACATAAATGATTTCAATAATGGATCCAAAATAATAATTGTAAGGACACAAATCAAGCTGGTGCAGAGTCAAACCTTCAGACCAAGCCAATGAGCCCTAAACAATGAATTTATAGAGAGCAGGCTTCTAATCTAGGTTTTTGGACGGTAGATAACACAAAAGTTAGGTTCAATCACAGAACACATGCGTACTTCTCACACATGGATGAAATATTGCTTCATATATTAATGCCGAGGACAATGTTTGGTGTTTCCTTACAAGTTCTCTCTGTAGTGTGTCTCCCCTCCCCTGTTTCTTCTTCCTTCACCCTCTTATAGGCCTGCCTCCCTCCTCCTTTCCTCCACGTGTAGTCTGGATCTTCTCTCATTGATACTTGTCCTATCACTCCTTCTTACTAAGGCCTCTAGCAGATAGGATAAGGTTGAATTCTAATGTTCAGGCGTCACTGCCTCATTAATGCGGTCAGAGAGGTAGGTATAATGCCTTCAATGCGGTGGTAGCAGCTTTTTCTCTGATATTTGTCTATCAACTCCCTTTATCCCTTATCCTCGTTCTCTCAGTTATTGCATATAAGGTCCTTAGTACGAGAGTCCTTGAACTGCCAAATCACTAATCTCGGACGTCATGTCTCGTGGTGTTCTGCTCATGTATGGCACCTTCCTTTGTCACGTGGCATCGTAGGCTAGAGTTATTATGTCCTCGGACCATTTCATGTTGTCGGGTTGGACTTTCCTCCTTACGGGAGCCTTTGGGCTGGCCCAATACGTGCTTTGGGCCCATGGGCACTACAATAGCCCCTCGAAATCCTTATTTCTACTCTGTGGAGAGGAATGAGGGTTTCGATACACACACACGTGAGGCAATCCGCTTCTGATGCTTCGATTTGCAGAACGCGCTTCAATTAAATGTTGGCGGCTCTATGTTCCCCACTTCCAACCGCACGATGCTCATCCAACGGGTGGGCGTGTTTTGAGGAGACAGGCGGGAGGCTTTCCGCTTTACGCCATTCCACGAAATAAAAATTTCCATTTCAAAGGTCCCTTGTTCATTTCAGAGTCTGTACACCGAATTTAGCCCTCCCTGCAATCTACACGCGTCTCTAGTCTTTTCAGTTCTAAGCCGAGGTGACATAGTTACTTTAAAGTAAGTACTCCAACTTTCTGTTTTCGTTATTACTGCTCGTTTTTTTCTCGTTATTCTCGTATTTCCTGTCCTCGGCCGTCTAAACTTCCCAACCTCAACATAGTATTCTCCTCTTAGTTTTAGGAAATGGGTAGGTTTGCATCCTTAGTGGATACTCCTGAGAAAATAAAGGAGTTTAAGGTTCAATATGGGATCCCTCAGGGAGTATCCGTCAAATACTGTGAGCAAGAAGGGTGGCTCACCGATAGGGACACCAGTGAGGTGGTGATCCCTATGATAGCATTCATAGAGGGGGGAATGAGAATCCCTATTATGCCCATCACTAGGAATTACCTTAGAACAGCTAGGTTATCTCCCACCTAGTGTGCCCTGAACATGTTTAGGATCTTAGGAGCTATTGACGTCCTAAATGAAAGGCTAGGATTAGGGCTCACTCACCACGAGGTGAACTGGGTGTATAATCTCCACCACCTGAAAGGGCACACATACTACCTAAAATCTAGGCATCCCGAGGTTAGGTTGATCCAATGCTTTCCCCACTCCAACAAGGGTTTAGACAAAGACTTCCTTATACTGTCCGAGGATTGGCACGACGGTCTCCCCTGTTCGACGAGGGAGGGGGAACCTGGTAAGTATTTGAGTAGCGCCAGCCCTTACTAATGATAAATTTTTTCGTTTTCGTTGTTGGTTGTGTTTTTCTTTGACTTGCCCTTGTTAATTTGTTTTTTGGAATATATGTGCAGATTGTCGCGTGCTTACCCGTCGTGCTAACCTCGTCAACTTTGATCGTCTGAACAAGATCTTGAAGGCCGAGGTATTTGTGCACTCGGACGGTCAGCTTCGTGCCGCACACCTCATTCTCGGATACACACCTATCTCCACCGCTTTCCAAGATCCTAAGTGCGTCATCAAAGAGAAGGACCCGCGGCTGCCGAGGATCAGTGTAGCGGTTGAAGGCTTTTTGTTGCCAGCTGGCACCCCTGTACCTCAGGGCATTTTGATCACCGAGCCCGTGAGGGTCGTCCCGGGAGCCACACATTTAGCCACATCCTCGGCTCGACCTAGGTTGGGTGAAGGTCCCTCCTCTCAACCAATTGCCAAGGAAGAAAAAGAAGAAGACGAAGAAGAAGAGGAGGAAGAAGAAGAAGAAAGAAAAGAAGAAGTCGTTGAGCTTTCGGATTCAGAAGAGGAATTCGAAGCCTTTCACCGACTTCCATCGCCCAGGAACCTAACTCCTGTCATCGGCTCGCCGTCCATCACATCCTCGGACGAAGACGACCAACCGTTAATAAGAATGGGCATCCAGCGCAGACCCAAGCCCAGTCTTAAGGACGTATTAGAAGGTCAAGCTGGAGCGCAAGAGCTTCCTAAGGTGCCTCTAGTAAAACCTAAGGACAAGGGCACCGAGAGGGTTCCTTCAATAAGGGTTACTCTTCCTTCTTCCTCCCAAACTCAACATCCAGACCCCGCTGACCATAAAAGAAAAAGAGATCAGCATAAGGGGAAGGAGATAATTGAAGGGACCAAAGACCTCCCCACCAAGGAGACTGAGCCGGAGAGGGGAGGAAAGCATGCTCGTCATGCTCATACACGGTCGGAGAGACGAATTGGCCCTCCGGTAGCCCTCCATACGCCCATTTGGGCTCTCCAAATGAATGTGGACGATCAGGCAGTCACTGCTGATGCATCTATTAGGGGATCCGATGAGGGCACCGCTACATGCATCGCTGATGCATTGGAGCAAGCACTTCTATTGCCCGAGAACATGGGTGAGCTGCGAAGAATGAGGGATCAAAACGTCTTCATGATCCTCAAGAAAGAGTTGGCCATGGTAAGAATATTAGTTGATTGCTTCTTGGTATCTATGCTTTTCGTTATTGCACTTGTTGTTATTTTTTTTTTTTTTTTGATATTAACTGCTTTCGTATGCAATTTACTGACAATGTTTATATGTAGGCTATCCAATCTGCACATAGGGCAGAGGAGATCGCCGCTAACTCGTATAAGGCATTGAGGGATGAAGAGGTGAGGCTGGATGACAACAAGAAAATATTGGAGCTTAAGGAGAAGAAGCTACAGGAGGTCACAACTAGCCTGAGCAAGGTGGAAAGCGAGAGGTCGGGTCTGGAGGCCCAGCTGAAGACTACTACCAGGCAGGCCGAGGATCAGAGATTGCAGCTCAAGCGTGCAAATGAAGACCTTGCCTCGGCTAAGAAGCTGGCAGAAGATCTAAAGAGGGATCTCACAGCGTCCGAGGAGGCTAAGAAGGAGGCTCTCAAGGCTAAGGAGGAGGCCCTCATCAAGGCACAAGAAGTCGAGGCGATGATTGACGAGGCTGAGCAAAGCGGCTATGAGGTGGGGGTGGCAGAAACCATTGACACATTCAAAACCCAAGTGCCGGAGGTTTGTAGGGACTATTGCCTCCAAGTGTGGAAGGAAGTCCTCTTCCAAGCCGGAGTTGATGCTTCCTTTCCCTTATGGAAGGTGGAAAACGCCTACATCCCTCCTGCCATCTGAGTGGCCGCTTCAAGCTCGGCCAAGGATGACACCAACTCTTCCTCAGCCGAAACACCAATGGAAGAGGTTGCAACTGGTGATGTTGCTCCTGCTGCCCAAACTGGAGATGCACAGCCTCCTCTTGCTCCCAAGGAGCTGCCCCCCAACCCTAAGGTGAGCGGGACTATGGAGTTAGTTCTGGCGACCCTGCCCATAAAGCCAAAGGAAATGGTTGGGGAGTCCTCGGCCTCGGTGGTGGCTCCTGCTGATTCTAAAGACCAGATCCAGCCCAAGCCATGATAACTTGTGTCTCAACTGTTTCCCTTTCTTTTTCGTTGCCTTTGCTTTTGTTCTTTTACTAATTAGTTTCAGCTTTTATTTTCCTTCCTTTGTAACTTGACAATTTGGTAATGAATGTATTGATAGATCTTTCATTTAATGAAAAGAATTTCTAATTTGAACTACTGCTTTGTGTTACACTTCGTGTTGGCAGCTTATTCCACTGTTATACATGTAATGCGGCATGGCAACAGTTTGAAATCTTGGCACATATTTATAATTACCTACCAATAGCCAAGTAAGGACAACGGAAATTTGTACAATTCATATACTTGCAAATGCTTTAAGTGATGACTACAAGTTTTTGTTCAATTCTAGCAACGAGTAAGACACTAAAAAGCAATATATTAGTGTGGAATCCGTTTGCTTAGGATTTGCTTAAAAACTATCTTCATAACAACATATTAAGACAATAAATATCAACATTTCTGATATGTTCCACACTTGAACTATTAGTGGCTCAAGCATTGTACATAACACTTAATGACAAACAAAATCATATGAAACCCATATTTGAGATACTTATTGCTAGTACATACCCATTTCTATAGAACGCGTAGGTGATCTACAAAGAACTTATGTAACCCAATCTTTGTCCCTGCACTTGCCTTTGGGGGCTCCGAAGTAACTTCAATTTTGTTTTAGATTAAGGTAGAGGATCCGAGGACCTGTCGTAACCTTATTTTTACTTTCGAACTAAGGTAGAGGATCCGAGGACCCGGCGTAACCTTATTTTTACTTTTAAATTAACGTAGAGGATCCGAAGACCCGGCGTAACCTCATTTTTACTTTTAAACTAAGGTAGAGGATCTGAGGACCCGGCGTAACCTTATTTTTTCTTTTAAATTAAGGTAGAGGATCCGAGGACCAGGCGTAACCTTATTTTTGGGCTAAGGTAGAGGATCAGAGGATCCAGCGTAACCTTATTTTTGAGCTAAGGTAGAGGATCCGAGGACCCGGCGTAACCTTATTTTTGGGCTAAGGTAGAGGATCCGAGGATCCGGCGTAACCTTATTTTTGAGCTAAGGTAGAGGATCCGAGGACCCGGCGTAATCTGATTTTTGGGCTAAGGTAGAGGATCCGAGAACCCGGCGTAACCTTATTTTTTCTTTTAAATTAAGGTAGAGGATCCGAGGACCCGGCGTAACCTTATTTTTTCTTTTAAATTAAGGTAGAGGACCCGGCGTAACCTTATTTTTGGGTTAAGGTAGAGGATCCGAGGACCCGGCGTAACCTTACATATAATAGTAAAAACAGCACAATAGCGATAAGATTAGAATGACAAAAGTGCTTTTTATTAATAATAATATCGTCGTAAATTACTTACATTCCAGGGATGGGGCACAACTTTTTCATCTAAGTCTGCAAGGTAGTAAGCTCCTATTCAGGCTATTGCCGTAATGCGATATGGTCCTTCCCAATTTGGTCCAAGTTTTCCCCATGCCGGATTTTTGGTATTACCGATTACCTTTCTCAGCACTAAGTCTCCAAGGGCGAGTGGCCTCGAGTTTACATTCGAATCATATCCCTGCTTCAGTTTTTGTTGATAGTGAGCCAAATGAATCATGGCAATCTCTCTCCTTTCTTCAACCAAATCTAGGCCCTTTCTAATAGCCTATCATTACTTTCCGGAGTGAAGGAACTTGTTCTCATTGTTGGAAAACCAGTTTCCAAAGGGATAACAGTCTCAGCGCCATAAGTCATTGAGAATGGCGTCTTTCCTGTTGATCGGCGGGGGGTGGTCCGATACGTCCATAGAACATGAGGCAATTCCTCTACCCACCTTCCTTTGGCATCCTCCAGCCTCTTCTTAAGTCCGTTCACAATAACTTTGTTGACTGCCTCGGCTTGCCCGTTTCCTTGTGGATAAGCTGGGGTGGAATACCTATTGATTATGTCGAGATCACAGCAATACCGCCTGAATGCTTTGCTATCGAACTGTAAACCATTGTCTGAAATGAGAGTATGAGGGATTCCAAATCGAGTGACAATGTTCTTCCACACAAATTTCTTCACATCAACATCCCTAATATTTGCTAGGGGCTCGGCTTCCACCCATTTGGTAAAATAGTCAGCGCCGACAACTAGCCATCTTCTGTTCCCAAGTGCCTTTGGGAAGGGACCTACAATGTCCAAACCCCACTGTGCGAAAGGCCAAGGGCTCGTCAGAGGATTGAGCACCCCCCCCAGGTTGGTGAATGTTTGGTGTAAACCTTTGACACTGATCACACTTTTGCACATAACTTTGAGCCTCTCGTTGCATATTGGGTCACCAATACCCTTGTGTTAGAGCTCGGTGAGCTAAGGACCTTCCCCCTATGTGACTGCCACAGATTCCTTCATGTAACTCTTCCAGAAGCAACATTGTCGCCTCAGGATGTATGCATAACAGGTATGGGCCAGAGAAGGATCGTTTATAGAGTTTGTGATCTTCGGACAACCAAAACCGTGATGCTTTCCTACGTATTTTGTCAGCTTTGACCTTTTCCTCGGGCAGAACATCATCTTTAAGGAAGGATACAATGGGGTCCATTCAACTAGGCCCCACCCTGATCTGGTGAACCCGGATAACACTTCCAATCATTCTCGAGGGTTTGGGTAAGTCCTCAACTAGGATAATCCGGGGCAGTCCTTGTGTCGACGATGTGTCAAGGGTCGCTAGAGAGTCTGCATGCGCATTGTTACTCCTGGGAATGTGAGATAAAGTAAAAGATTCGAATTTGCGTTGCACAGTTTTGACTTGACTCAAGTAGTCCTGCATCCTCGGATCCCTGGCCTCTACTTTTTCGTCCACTTGACCCACAACAAGTTGCGAGTTCGAGAACACTTGCACGACCTTTCCCCCCAGTTTTTGAACCATATCCATCCCTTTCAGCAAATCCTCATACTCGGCCTCATTGTTGGTAGCTGAGAATCCCAATCTCAACAACTTTTCTAGTACGAGACCCTCTAGGGTTATAATTACCAAACCCACCCCAGATCCTCTTTGATTGGCAGCCCATCAACGTAAACAGTCCACCCTGCGAGACCTTCGCATGTAATCATACCAACTGATTTTTCATCAATGTCCCTGTTAATGACACCATCTTCTATTGTGGGCTCAGTAAATTCCGCAACCAGATCAGCTAACACTTGACCCTTTATTGATGTGCGGGGCATGTACTTGATGTCAAAGGAGCCCAAGATGGTTCCCCATTTTGCGATCCTGCTCGTGTAATCCGCACTCCGGAGTATAGCTTTGAGGGGAAGCCGAGTCAGAACAACTACCGTATGAGACTGGAAATAGTGGGGGAGCTTACGTGTACCATGCACTACGGCCATGATTGCCTTCTCTAACAGTGGATAGCGCACCTCGGCTTCATGCAAGGACTTACTCACATAGTAAACCGGCTTCTGTACATCTCCGTTGACCCTTATTAGCACCAAACTAACGGCATGGACTGCGACCGCAATATATGCAAATAGGACTTCATCAACTTCGGGCTGAGACATGATAGGAGGGTGTGAAAGATATTCTTTAAGTTGCTGAAAGGCACCAGCACACTCCTCTGTCCATTCAAACCCTTTCCACTTGTTTAATAATTGGAAAAATGGTCTGTACCGATCAGCAGATCTTGAGATAAATCGGTTGAGGGCAGCGATCATCCCAGTCAACCTCTGCACCTCCTTTGGATTCCGAGGCGGCTGCAAGTTATTGATGGCCTTGACCTGAGCAGGTTTGACCTCAATTCGTCTATGCGTCACCATGTAGCCCAAAAATTTTCCGGCTCCCACTCCAAAAGAACATTTGGATGCGTTAAGACGTAACTTATGCTCTCTCAGCGTTTGGAAGGTGTTATTCAGGTCTGGTATATGAGCCGAGATAGTTTTACTCTTAACCACCATATCATCAGCGTACACCTCAATTGTTTTTCCCAGCTGTGATTCAAACATTTGTGTCATCATTCTCTGATAGGTAGCCCAGCATTCTTCAAGCCGAAGGGCATTACCTTATAGTGGTAGTTTCCCGTAGGTGTGACAAAGGCTGTCTTCTCCTGGTTTTCTGGAGCTAGGGGTATTTGATGGTAACCTTGGAAAGCATCTAAAAAACTCATCCGAGGATGCCCTACAGTAGCATCAACCAACTGATCTATGCGGGGCATTGGAAATGAATCCTTCGGACAAGCCCTATTCAAGTCTATAAAGTCTACGCATACCCTCCACTTTCCATTTTTCTTTTTCACTACCACAGTGTGCGCCAACCATTCTGGGTAAAACACCTCCTTAATTGCCCCTGCCTTCTTAAGTTTCAGTACCTCTTCCTTAACAGTGTCGACATGCTCTTTAGATGAGCGCCGAGGTGGTTGCCTTCGTGGCATTGCGGCTGGACTAATGTTGAGGTGATGACAAATGAATCCCGGATCAACCCCTGGAGCTTCATAAGCGTCCCATGCAAACACATCGATGTTCTGTTTCAAAATGTAACTAGATCTTCTTTCTCCTGTAGGGGCAACTGACTTCCTATCTAGAAGAATTTCTCCATATCCTCTACAATAACCACCCTCTCCAAGTCCTCACATCCAGGCTTTTCAGCCTCAGCCTCATCTGGTTTGGCCGAGGACGTTAGTTGCTACAAACTTCTTTCGGATAAGGCTTGGGACTCCTGTTTTTCTTAACATATAATTCCTGCCATGATGCATTGTCTTGCCATTGACTGGCTGCCAATTATTTCTTCGATTCCATCTTTATACGGGAATTTCCCTTTAACATGTAGAGTTGACGATACAGCACCTAAGGCATGCAGCCATGGCCTTGCCACTATGGCTGTGTAGGGGGAATAGGCGTTTACCACGATAAAATCTACATCCACCACCACTGGCCCTGACTGCATAGGTAGTCGGATCAACCCCTTTGGAATGACAGCCTTCCTTTCGAAGCTTATCAACGGCGAGTCATAAGCCATGAGATCCTCGGGTTTCAAGTTAAGGCCCTTGAACAAATTCGGGTACATGATGTCAGCCCTACTCCCCTGGTCAACCATTACTTTTTTCATGTCGTAACCCCCTATCCTTAGCATGATGATGCACTAGTCATCATCATGCGGCTAGATAGTGCCAACCTTATCCTCCTCAGAAAATCTCAAGACTGGTGGAGGATTCCTCCTAATCCTCTTCGGCTCAGAGTCGGGGTCCTCGGCAGAGGGGTGCAGCACTGACATTACTCTGGTAGGGCAAGACCCGGTCCGACTTGGTGCAGCGAATATAACATTGATCGTGCCCAAAGGAGGTCTTAAAATGTTATTGCCTTGATTCACGGAGCCAGATTGTGTGCCTTGTTCATTAGGCCAATTCATAAATTGCCTTAACTTTCCTTCTTTGACCAGCTGATCCAGATAATTCCATAAATTCCTGCAGTTTTCAGTAGTGTGACTCCTATCTTGGTGGTAATTACAATAGAGGTTCTGGTTGCGTTTTGTAGGGTCTCCTATCATTCTGTTGGGCCACCTGAAATATGGTTCACGACAAATCTTCTCCAACACCTGCTGTATCGGCTCACAAAACACAGCGTTCACTGTCTGAGGAGCAGCCGATCTAGAATAGCCAGTAAAATCCCTCCTTGGCCATTTGCTACTGTATTTGTCTGTCTTAAAATCTCTGTTCTCCTGAGGGGTAACTTTCATTTTTCCTTTGTTTTGCTGCTGGTCCTCCTCTACTCACTTATACTCGTCAATACGATCCATAAGCCGTCGGACAGTCTTTACAGGTTTCTTGGTCAAAGATTTTCTTAAATCATGTTCAACTGGAAGGCCGCCTTTAGAAGTGTTGACTGCTACTTCATCAAAGTCACCGTCGATCTCATTGAACACTTCCCAGTATCTATCCGAGTATGTTTTTAATGTCTCCCCCTCCTTCATGGTCATGGATAGCAACGAGTCCAGGGGCCTAGGTACTCTGCTGCACGTAACAAAGCGGGATCCAAATGCCATCGTAAGTTTCATGTAGGAATTAATGGAGTCTGCTTTTAAACCGTTGAACCATCTCATCGCAACAGTTCCTAGGCTTGAGGGGAATACTTTGTACATCAGGGTTTCATTCTGCGAATAGACCGCCATGCGTTGGTTAAAATGGCTTACGTGCTCCACCGGGTCTGTTCTGCCATTATAAATGGTGAAGTTTGGTTGCGTAAAACGACGGGGAAGCTTTCCTCTCTCAATACGATGTGTGAAAGGTGACTTGGAGAGCCGATGTAATGCCTTCCCCATAGCGTCGCTGCCTAAACCCCTGAGAAAATATTTCTTGCTCGTCCTATCGTGTGGACTTCCCTCTTGGTATGAGAAAGTCTCACTAGGAGGAGTTCTCGACCTCGACTTATAGCTACTGCTCTGGGAGTCGTCCGAGGAAGGGTCAGATATAGAAGGCGTCCGTTTTCGTTTGGCTCGGCGTAGCTTTCTCTTGAGTTGGTCGATTTCCCTCTGCATGGCCCTAGTACCTCTTTCGTTAGAGCTCCTGCTTCCACCCTGTGAATAATCACCAGCGGTTCGCCCTGTGTGTACACTGCCTTCTCGATCTCCCATCTGTTCTAGCTGCTGAAAAGGATCTTGGTGTTAAGATCCTAACGATTCTGCACGGACTGGACCGGAACCCACCATCACGTTATCTGTGCCTAAACACAAGATTCTCACAGACGGCGCCAATTGTAAGGACACAAATCAAGCTGGTGCAGAGTCAGACCTTCGGACCAAGCCAATGAGCCCTAAACAATGAATTTATAGAGAGCAGGCTTCTAATATAGGTTTTTGGACGGCAGATAACACAAAAGATAGGTTCAATCACATAACACATGCGTACTTCTCATACAAGGATGAAATATTGCTTCATATATTAATGCCGAGGACAATGTTTGGTGTTTCCTTACAAGTTCTATCTGTAGTGTGTCTCCCCTCCCCTGTTTCTTCTTCCTTCACCCTTTTATAGGCCTGCCTCCCTCCTCCTTTCCTCCATGTGTAGTCTGGATCTTCTCTCATTGATACTTGTCCCATCACTCCTTCTTACTAAGGCCTCTGGCTGTTAGGATAAGGTTGAATTCTAATGTTCAGGCATCACTTCCTCATTAATGCGACCAGAGAGGTAGGTATAATGCCTTCAATGCAGTGGTAGCAGCTTTTTCTCTGATATTTGTCTATCAACTCCCTTTATCCCTTATCCTCATTCTCTCAGTTATTGCATATAGGGTCCTTAGTATGAGAGTCCTTGAACTGCCAGATCACTAATAAGGTCCTTAGTACAAGATCATCCTCGGATGTCATGTCTCGTGGTGTTCTGCTCATGTATGGCACATTTCTTTGTCATGTGGCATCGTAGGCTAGAGTTATTATGTCCTCGGACCATTTCATGTTGTCGGGTTAGACTTTCCTCCTTACGGGAGCCTTTGGGCTGGCCCAATACGTGCTTTGGGCTCATGGGCACTACAATAATAATAACAATAATAACATTGCAAAAAACAAATATTTTGAAGCATTATATACATAATTTTTTTTTTAAAATGAAAAAATAAGAGAGCAGTAACTTTCTTACCTGAGGGTTATGGTAGTGGTATCTTGTCCACTCAATTTGGATATGTAAGCAAGGGAACAGTGTGCTAAAGGTGTTTTAGATCGCAAATTATTTTATAATTTTTTTTGTCGTAATTTTGATGTAGAAGATTATGAGTGATTAATCATCATTTACATATAAATTTATTATTTGTTCTTCATCAATCATGCTTTGCTATGATACAATTGTGACAAAAAAATTGGTGGTTCTAGTCTTTTTCTTTTCGCTGTTTTCGCAAACCATGATGAGCTTATTTGTAAGCATTGGACCAAGTTTGTGGTTTTTCTTTTTCTTAAAGCGATTCCCTTCGAATATGGGATGGACCCATTTGAGAGTAAGACCAGTGATGGCATTGTACTTCGTTCACATAATTTTTGAAGCACAAGATTTTTGGCTGACATAGTCACACTGACATATAAAAAGCTGGATCTTCTTACTCAGGAAAAGTAAAAATTCTGGCTTTGCTTAGGTTGTACGAGGAAACAGTCTTGTTCGACTAGCTTGGCCCACGACAAACAAACAAATGAGACAAATAACTCATAAAAAAATAAAAACAAAGAAAAATATAAAACACACAAATATGTGGTGTCGATGGTACTATAATCTGTAACATCAAATAATGCTGTTCCATTTTCCTCCAGACACAAATATGAATCTATATATGTGTGCAATTGTAATTTTTTTAATTGTACCGTGCATAGTGCATATACACGGATTATATATTAGTGCAATTGTAATAATAATAATAACATTGCAAAAAATAAATAGTTTGAAGCATTATATACATATTTTTAAAAAAAAAAAAATGAAATTGTAAGAGAGCAGTAACTTTCTTACTTTAGGGTTATGGCAATAGTATCTTGTCCACTCAATTTGGATATGTAAGCAAGGGAATAGTGAGCTAAAGATGTTTCAGATCGCAAATTATTTTATAATTTCTTTGTCGTAACTTTGATGTAGATGATTATGAGTGATTAATCATCATTTACATATAAATTTATTATTTTTTCTTCATCAATCGTGTTTTGCTATGATACAATTGTTACAAAAAAATTGGTGGTTCTAGACTTTTTCTTTTTGCTGTTTTCCCAACCCATGGTGAGCTTACAAGTAAGCATTGGACCAAGTGTGTGGTTTTTTTTTTTTTCTTGAAGCGATTCCCTTCAAATATGGGATGGACCTATTTGGGAGTAAGACCAGTGATAGCATTGTACTTCGTACACATAATTTTTGAAGCACAAGATTTTTGGCTGACACAATCACACTAAGATATAAAAAGTTGGATCTTCTTACTCAGGAAAAGTTAAAATTCTGGCTTTGCTTAGGTTGTACGAGGAAACAGTCTTGTCTGACTTGCTTGGCCCACAACAAACAAACAAATGAGACAAATAAATCACAAAAAAAAAAAAAAAAAAATCAAAGAAAAATATAAAACACATAAATATGTGGGAATAAAAGAAGAAGAAAAAAAAAGAAAATATGAAACACATAAATTTGTGCTGTGGATGATACTATAATCTGTCACTTCAAATAATGTTGTTCCATTTTCCCCCAAACACAAATATGAATCTATATATGCGTGCAATTGTAATTTTTTTAATTGTACCGTGCATACTGCATATACACGGATGATATATTAGTAAGAATAGTGATACATTTATAACATTTTTACAATTATTTTACAATAAAACCTAGCCATGTTACTGGTTCTAATATAAGTACACCATTGACATTACTTTTTGCTCTCCAAAAATAATATATCATCTAAATTTGTGGTAAAAATTAATATTGTGAACGTAACATTTTTTTATAAACAAAAATGTATAGTGGGATTTTGACCGGGTCATCCACCGTAAGAATCGATATACAAATTCATTTTTCTCTTAAAATTGAACGCATATTTGATCATCAAAATCATTGGTTCTGGTTCAACAAATTTTTAGTTTTTTGGTACATGCCAAATAGCCAATAATATATAACACTGATTGATGGGCTAACCATTTGCCTCTCAATCTTGATATTTTTTCTGGTGCGGAATATGTAGTATTTGATCATCCAATAATAATAATAATAATAAAAATAAAAATTAGTATAGAACTACTAAAATTTTTGTAAAATATTTCATATAACTCTGGAAATGACATAAAGATGTTTTAGACCGCAAATTATTTTATAATTTTTTTGTCGTAATTTTGATGTAGAAGATTATGAGTGATTAATCATCATTTACTTATAAATTTATTATTTGTTCTTCATCAATCATGTTTTGCTATGATACAATTGTGACAAAAAAATTGGTGGTTCTAGACGTTTTCTTTTTGCTGTTTTCCCAACCCATGATGAGCTTACTAGTAAGAATTGGACCAAGTGTGCAGTTTTTTTTTTTTTTCTTAAAGCGATTCCCTTTGAATATGGGATGGACCCATTTGGGAGTAAGACCAGTGATGGCATTGTACTTCGTACACATAATTTTTGAAGCACAAGATTTTTGGCTAACACAATCACACTGACATATAAAAAGTTGCATCTTCTTACTTCGGAAAAGTAAAAATTCTGGCTTTGCTTAGGTCAAATGAGGAAACAGTCTTGTCCGACTAGCTTGGCCCACGTCAAACAAACAAATGAGACAAATAACTCATAAAAGAACAAAAACAAAGAAAAATGTAAAACACACAAATATGTGGGAATAAAAAAAAAAAAAAAGAAAAAAGAAAATAAGAAACACACAAATATGTGGTGTGGATGGTACTATAATCTGTAACTTCAAATAATGCCGTTCCATTTTCCCCCAGACACAAATATGTGGCTTGGATGGTGATGGTATAGTAATCTTTTATTTGTCACTCCAAATTGAGGGGATAGATCACCCCAAATTGACAAAATCTGCATGGTACTGTAAATTTATGTAGGTAATAAGATTAATAATTTATGTAGGTAATAAGATCACCCCAAAGTGTCACATAGTGGGTTTGGAGAAAAATTAATAAATTTATGTAGGTAATAAGATTTTCGGTTGACACAAGGACATTGATGTACGAAAAGCTGGATCTTCTTATTCAGGAAAATTAAAAATAAGAATAATAATTATGGTTCTGCTTAGGTGGTACGAGGAAACAAGTCTTGTCCGACTAGCTTGGCCCATGTCAATAGACAAATGAAAAAAATACATTTTGTCTGTATATAGAAACTGTATAAACTTTATATTATATAAATAAGACCTCCCACTTCCATCAAAAAAAGAAAAGAAAAATAACTCATAAAAAAGAAGAAGAAAAAAAATATAAAACACACAAATATGTGGGGAAAATATGAAACACACAAATATGTGGTGTGGATGGTACTATAATGCTGTTCCATTTAACTCCAGACACAAATATGTTTCCTTAGCTTCTAGAGTTTTCATTTCAAGTATAAATACCTATTAGTGTAAAGCCTTTGCTTATAACAGAAATTCAGTCTTCTCGGCAGCAAAAGAAACGGAAACTAGTTCTCAATCCTTTGTGTTCTAAATTTTTCCTTGCATTCCCATGTTGCTTCCTTCAATTAGCCAACATAGAATTGATCACATTCACAAATAATTGGCATTAGAACTTCAGTTATCTAAACATTAACAGAACAAAAAAAATCTACATTTTGGCATATATATCTGTCACAAAAACTTTGTAGCATTATCCAGTTATGGCAGCACTCCAAGTCCATCCCTTCTTCTTGCCCCACTGGAGCTCCTTAACACCTCATGGAACACCGAGGCCTAGGCATATGCGGTGCACGGCGAGCAAACAAGTGTTTTCCAATACAGCAACTAAAAGGCAGTCGGCCAATTACCTGCCGAGCCTCTGGAGTTATGAATATATACAGTCATTGAAGAATGGTTATGAGGTGGGATTGCTTTTCTTATACTATCATTTATTAATTTTAACATTCTTTCTTTCTATTTTTCCTTGGAAGTTTGGAATGTGCATATGTGCAACTTGGAACATAACATATCTTTAACAATCATAGTATATGCGTGTTTAGATATATATATGTAAGACAGCAATTCCTATGCTCAATTACTGTCAAATATCATGATCATGCAGGCTGACCTGTATGAAGATAGGGCAAAGAAGCTGGAGGAAGAAATGAGGAGAATGATCAATAACAAAGATACGAAGTTATTGACCACACTGGAATTAATTGATGACATTGAACGGCTCGGTTTGGGATACCGGTTCAAGGAGGAAATAATGAAAGCCCTTGACAGATTTGTCACTTTGAAAGGATGTAAAGAGTCTACAAATGGTAGTATCCATGACACTGCCCTCAGCTTCAGGCTCCTTAGACAACATGGGTTTGCTGTCTCTCAAGGTACCCACACTCTTTTAACTGTATGCAATTTGGTTTTGTCGTTATTGGAAGGAACCTAAGAGTGTGACTGATTCCTTAAAAAACACAGATGTGTTTAATTGTTTCAAGGACCAAGAGGGAAATTTTAAGGAGTGCCTTATGAAGGACATTAAAGGATTGCTGAGTCTACATGAGGCTTCATATCTAGGTTTTGAAGGAGAGAACCTCTTAGATGAGGCCATGGAATTCACAACCATGCATCTCAAGGACCTCAAGGGAGATGTAAGCAGAACACTAAAAGAAGAAGTGAGACACTCTTTGGAGATGCCATTGCACCGCAGAATGCGTAGGCTTGAACAACGGTGGTATATAGATGCATACAATATGAAGGAAGCTCATAATCGCAAGCTACTTGAACTTGCCAAGCTAGATTTCAACATTGTGCAATCAGTACACCAGAGAGACCTGAAAGACATGTCACTGTACAATTCACAACATGTCCCTATAATATTGCATATTGTCCATACAAAGTTTATTTTACCCATATATATTGCATTTTGTCCATATCCAGAGACCAATTTTTCTGCAGAAAATGAGTCAAATTATTCCAATAATTTTTAAATATCTATTCAGTGTTAGTGCCATAATAAATTTGCATTTGATGATGTCGTAACATCTGCTAGCTTCTATTGTATTACATAGATGGTGGAAGGAAATGGGCCTCGGAAACAAATTGAGCTTCGCCAGAGACAGATTAATGGAATGCTTCTTTTGGACGGTTGGAATGGTCTTTGAGCCTCAATTTAGTAATTGCCGTAAGGAGCTAACAAAAGTGACTTCACTAATAACCATCATTGATGATGTCTACGATGTTTATGCCACTTTGGAAGAACTGGAGATGTTTACCGACATCGTTCAAAGGTTTGTACTATAGCATCCATCACAATATTAGAGTTAAGTTTTTCTTGGATTCTAATTTAGTATTTTCAAGCAGATGGGATGTTAAGGCCTTGAAAGATCTCCCTGAGTATATGAAGTTATGTTTTCTAGCTCTCTATAACACTGTTAACGAGATGGTTTATGACACTTTAAAAAAGCAAGGAGTGGATATTCTTCCATACCTGACAAAAGCGGTATGTATTTTATATATATATATATATATATATAGCAATTTAATTTCGAATGTTAATATTTGTTCAAAATTACTTTAAATTGATAATTTTAGTGCGGAGAAATTAAATGTAACTAGCAATTTCTTCTTTTATTTTAGTGGGCGGATTTATGCAAGGCGTTCCTACAAGAAACAAAGTGGCGTTACTATAAATGCACACCATCGTCTGAGGACTATTTGGACAATGCGTGGATGTCTGCATCAGGGGCTCTAATACTAGTTCACACCTATTTTTTAATGAGTCCACGTATCACAAACAGGGCACTAGAGGGCTTAGAAGATTACCATAATCTCTTACGTTGGCCTTCAATCATCTTTCGACTTTGCAATGATTTGGGTACTTCAACGGTATGCTCTTTCTTTTTTGGTGTTGAATCAAAGTTCTAAGAACTCATTAAGAGTGCCAGTGATTTATCTACGTTGACAAGTTATTAAAAAAAAAAAAAAAAAATTTGTGATACGTACAGGCGGAGTTAGAGAGGGGTGAAACAGCAAATTCAATCCTGTGCTACATGCGTGAAACAAGTCTTTCTGAAGATTTTGCTCGAGAACATATAAGTAATTTGATTGATAAAACTTGGATGAAAATGAACAAAGATCGGTTCAGTGATTCTCCATTTGAAGAACCTTTTCTAGAAACAGCAATTAACCTTGCTCGGATATCCCATTGCACATACCAGCATGGAGATGGGCATGGTGCCCCAGATTCAAGATCAAAGGATCGAGTTCTATCATTGATAATAGAACCCATACCATGTTATGACCCTAGTACAAACTTCCACAGCAATATCCACCTTTAGACATAAACACCTGTATATTGTTAGTTGAGCTGCCTATGCTTAGTGTGTTATACTTTGGCAAATTAGGCACATGCTTGATAGTTATTCCTGTTAGCCAGTCACAGCCATGTACGGCCATGTAGCCGAAAATAAAGGAATAAATCTCGTTTTAAGCTGCTCACGTTGAATAGTAATGCAATTGCTCAGTTTTACATTGAGATACTAGCTTGGAGGTTTGATTCCATTAAAAGGATTCTAAGTGGGCGTTTGGTTTGCCGTGATGTTACATTATGCCATAATATTATATTATTGTAATCTTATATTAATGTAATCTCAATATAAGAATACAATTTTACATTGTTTACGAATATGATGAGATTAAGATAATATAATATATTTTGTAATTTTAAATTATAGTAATATTAAAAAAAATAAAAAAAATCCAAAATTTTTATATTACATCATCGTAATGTGCATCACATTAAAAACACATCACAATGAACCGAACGTCATTTAAACGTTTAATTCCCTAGCTGAAAGAACCATATTCTTTTTTAATTCTGTGTGTTGCCAGAACCATTGGGCTCTTAACGTACCCAACATGTGGTTACTAGAAATGGGTTCTCAGCACATTAAAAAAAAAAAAAAATAGTCTCTCTTCCCCCGAATAAAAAGCATTTGAAGCATCATATACAATTACATAATTCTAGAAGTAAATTTTTATTTATTTATTTATTTTAATGAGGAATATAATTGTACCTAGCTATGTGACTTCGTTGTTGATAAACACCCAAATTCACATAGCATAATTGTCAGTTGATGCTCAGCCAATTACCAGCTAGCCAGTTGGAGCTGTGATTGTGGAGTCCTTAAATAAATTCCACATCGTTCGTGATTAGGTGTCTTTAAAGTTTTTTTCTCTTTTTTTTTTTTAATCAAATAATTTTAAATTATTTACTTGGATATTTTTTAATCGCACTTTTTTTTTTTTTCTGTGTAATAACATTTTTGACAACTTCCAACAAATTAAAAAACAAGTTTGAATAAAAAAAATAATAATCAAAAGATTTCAAACACGCACAAACATATAACGTGCATTTTTTTTTTTATCAATGTAATATATATGTGATAAAACAATGCTATACATATATGCTATACAAAATATTTGAATCAGAAATATATTAACAAAAAAATATGCAAGTCATATGTTTGTGCGCTTTAGGAATCTTTGGATTAATTTCTTTTTATTCGAACTTTTTTTTTTTTTAAAATTTGTTGGAAGTTGTTAGAAAAGTTATTGCACAGAAAAAAAAGAAGTGAGATTAAAAACAATCTAAGTAAATAATTTAAAATTATTTGATTAAAAAAAAAAGAGAAAAAAACTTAAGTACAACTAGTCATGAACGTTGTGGAATTTATTTAATAAATATTTTGAAGCATTATATACATAATTTTCTTTTTAAAATGAAATAATAAGAGAGCAGTAACTTTCTTACTTGAGGGTTATGGTAGTAGTATCTTGTCCACTCAATTTGGACATGTAAGCAAGGGAACAGTGAGCTAAAGATGTTTTAGATTGCAAATTATTTTATAATTTTTTTGTCGTAATTTTGATGTAGAAGATTATGAGTGATTAATCATCATTTACATATAAATTTATTATTTGTTCTTCATCAATTATGCTTTGCTATGATACAATTGTGACAAAAAAATTGGTGGTTCTAGACTTTTTCTTTTCGCTGTTTTCGCAACCCATGATGAGCTTACTTGTAAGCATTGGACCAAGTTTGTGGTTTTCTTTTTCTAAAAGCGATTCCCATCGAATGTGGGATGGACCCATTTGGGAGTACGACCAGCGATGGCATTGTACTTCGTAGACATAAATGTTCAAGCACAAGAATTTTGGCTGACATAATCACACTAACATATAAAAAGATGGATCTTCTTAATCAGGAAAAGTAAAAATTCTGGCTTTGCTTAGGTTGTACGAGGAAACAGTCTTGTCCGACTAGCCTGGCCCACGACAAACAAACAAATGAGACAAATAACTCATAAAAAAATAAAAACAAAGAAAAATATAAAACACACAAATATGTGGGAATAAAAAAAGAAGAAAAAGAAGAAAATATGAAACACACAAATATGTGGTGTGGATGGTACTATAATCTGTAACATCAAATAATGCTGTTCCATTTTCCCCCAGACACAAATATGAATCTATATATGTGTGCAGTTGTAATTTTTTTAATCGTACCGTGCATACTGCACATACACGAATTATATATTAGTAAGAATAATGATATATTTATAACATTTTTACAATTATTTTACTACAAAACCTAGCCATGTTACTGGTTCTAGTATAAGTACACCATTGACATTACTTTTTACTCTCTAAAAATAATATATCATCTAAATTTGTGGTAAAAATTAATATTATGAACGTAACACTTTTCTGTAAATAAAAATGTGTGGTGGGATTTTTACCGGGCTGTCCACCATAAGAATTGATATCCAGATTCATTTTTCTTTTAAAATTGAACGCACATTTGATTATCAAAATCATTGGTTCTGGTTCAACAAATTTTTATTTTTTCGGTACGTGCCAAATAGCCAATAATCTCTAACACTGATTGATGGGCTAACCATGTGCCTCTCAATCTTGATATTTTTTCTGGTGCAGAATATGTAGTATTTGAGCATCCAATAATAATAATAATAAAAATAAAAATTAGCATAGAACTGCTAAAATTTTTGTAAAATATTTCATATAACAATGGAAATGACATAAATGATTTCAATAATGGATCCAAAATAATAATAATAACAATAATAACATTGCAAAAAACAAATATTTTGAAGCATTATATACATAATTTTTTTAAAAAAAAAATGAAAAAATAAGAGAGCAGTAACTTTCTTACCTGAGGGTTATGGTAGTGGTATCTTGTCCACTCAATTTGGATATGTAAGCAAGGGAACAGTGAACTAAAGATGTTTTAGATCGCAAATTATTTTATAATTTTTTTGTCGTAATTTTGATGTAGAAGATTACGAGTGATTAATCATCATTTACATATAAATTTATTATTTGTTCTTCATCAATCATGCTTTGCTATGATACAATTGTGACAAAAAAATTGGTGGTTCTAGTCTTTTTCTTTTCACTGTTTTCGCAAACCATGATGAGCTTATTTGTAAGCATTGGACCAAGTTTGTGGTTTTTCTTCTTAAAGCGATTCCCTTTGAATATGGGATGGACCCATTTGAGAGTAAGACCAGTGATGGCATTGTACTTCGTTCACATAATTTTTGAAGCACAATATTTTTGGCTGACATAATCACACTGACATATAGAAAGCTGGATCTTCTTACTCAGGAAAAGTAAAAATTCTGGCTTTGCTTAGGTTGTACGAGGAAACAGTCTTGTTCGACTAGCTTGGCCCATGACAAACAAACAAATGAGACAAATAACTCATAAAAAAATAAAAAAAAAGAAAAATATAAAACACACAAATATGTGGTGTCGATGGTACTATAATCTGTAACATCAAATAATGCTGTTCCATTTTCCCCCAGACATAAATATGAATCTATATATGTGTACAATTGTAATTTTTTTAATTGTACCGTGCATAGTGCATATACACGGATTATATATTAGTGCAATTGTAATAATAATAATAACATTGCAAAAAATAAATATTTTGAAGCATTATATACATATTTAAAAAAAAAAATGAAATTATAAGAGAGCAGTAACTTTCTTACTTCAGGGTTATGGCAGTAGTATCTTGTCCACTCAATTTGGATATGTAAGCAAGGGAATAGTGAGCTAAAGATGTTTCAGATCGCAAATTATTTTATAATTTCTTTGTCGTTACTTTGATGTAGATGATTATGAGTGATTAATCATCATTTACATATAAATTTATTATTTTTTCTTCATCAATCGTGTTTTGCTATGATACAATTGCTACAAAAAAATTGGTGGTTCTAGACTTTTTCTTTTTGCTGTTTTCCCTACCCATGATGAGCTTACTGGTAAGCATTGGACCAAGTGTGAGTGTGTGGTTTTTTTTTTCTTGAAGCGATTCCCTTCGAATATGGGATGGACCTATTTGGGAGTAAGACCAGTGATGGCATTGTACTTCATACACATAATTTTTGAAGCACAAGAATTTTGGCTGACACAATCACACTGAGATATAAAAAGTTGGATCTTCTTACTCAGGAAAAGTTAAAATTCTGGCTTTGCTTAGGTTGTACGAGGAAACAGTCTTGTCTGACTAGCTTGGCCCACAACAAACAAACAAATGAGACAAATAAATCACAAAAAAATAAAATCAAAGAAAAATATAAAACACATAAATATGTGGGAATAAAAGAAGAAGAAAAAAAAAGAAAATATGAAACACACAAATTTGTGCTGTGGATGGTACTATAATCTGTCACTTCAAATAATGTTGTTCCATTTTCCCCCAGACACAAATATGAATCTATATATGTGTGCAATTGTAATTTTTTTAATTGTACCCTGCATACTGCATATACACGAATGATATATTAGTAAGAATAGTGATACATTTATAACATTTTTACAATTATTTTACAATAAACCCTAGCCATGTTACTGGTTCTAATATAAGTAGACCATTGACATTACTTTTTGCTCTCCAAAAATAATATATCATCTAAATTTGTGGTAAAAATTAATATTGTGAACGTAATATTTTTCTGTAAACAAAAATGTATAATGGGATTTTGACCGAGTCATCCACCGTAAGAATCGATACACAAATTCATTTTTCTCTTAAAATTGAACGCATATTTGATCATCAAAATCATTGGTTCTGGTTCAACAAATTTTTAGTTTTTTGGTACATGCCAAATAGCCAATAATATATAACACTGATTGATGGGCTAACCATTTGCCTCTCAATCTTGATATTTTTTCTGGTGCGGAATATGTAGTATTTGATCATCCAATAATAATAATAATAATAAAAATAAAAATTAGTATAGAACTACTAAAATTTTTGTAAAATATTTCATATAACTATGGAAATGACATAAATGATTTCAATAATGGATCCAAAATAATAATAATTATAATGACGTTGCAAAAAATAAATATTTTGAAGCATTATATACATAATTTTTTTTTAAAAATGAAATAATAAGAGAGCAGTTTCTTTCTTACCTGAGGCTTATGGTAGTAGTATCTTGTCCACTCAATTTGGATATGTAAGCCAGGGAATAGTGAGCTAAAGATGTTTTAGACCGCAAATTATTTTATAATTTTTTTGTCGTAATTTTGATGTAGAAGATTATGAGTGATTAATCATCATTTACTTATAAATTTATTATTTGTTCTTCATCAATCATGTTTTGCTATGATACAATTGTGACAAAAAAATTGGTGGTTCAAGACATTTTCTTTTTGCTGTTTTCCCAACCCATGATGAGCTTACTAGTAAGCATTGGACCAAGTGTGTGGTTTTTTTTTTTCTTAAAGCAATTCCCTTTGAATATGGGATGGACCCATTTGGGAGTAAGACCAGTGATGGCATTGTACTTCGTACACATAATTTTTGAAGCACAAGATTTTTGGCTAACACAATCACACTGACATATAAAAAGTTGCATCTTCTTACTCAGGAAAAGTAAAAATTCTGGCTTTGCTTAGGTCGTACGAGGAAACAGTCTTGCCCGACTAGCTTGGCCCACGTCAAACAAACAAATGAGATAAATAACTCATAAAAGAACAAAAACAAAGAAAAATGTAAAACATACAAATATGTGGGAATAAAAAAAAAAGAAAAAAAGAAAATAAGAAACACACAAATATGTGGTGTGGATGGTGCTATAATCTGTAACTTCAAATAATGCCGTTCCATTTTCCCCCAGACACAAATATGTGGCTTGGATGGTGATGGTATAGTAATCTTTTATTTGTCACTCCAAATTGAGGGGATAGATCACCCCAAATAGACAAAATCTGCATGGTACTGTAAAAAAAAAAAAAAGAGTTTACATCCAAAATAATTACTAATACAAAGGGACTTATAAGACTATTGTGTTATTTATGCAAGTTACACAATTTATTAAAGAAAAAAGTTTAGCTCTTAAAATCAATTTAGACTTATACTTATCCAATCTAGTACGTGGCAAATGAGGAAACTATTAATGTGTAATTTTAATCACGTGACCTTTTTAATGAGTGACATAATTTGTTTAAATAACACATATGTTAGTATTACAAATCGTTATGTAGTGAGTTAAGAGTTAAACTTTGTTTTTCAATATAAAAATCATGTGACTAAAGCGATACATAAAAATAGTATTTTTAAGTGTGACATAGTGGGTATGAAGAAAAATTAATAAATTTATGTAGGTAATAAGATTTTCGGTTGACACAATGACATTGATGTACGAAAAGCTGGATCTTCTTATTAAGGAAAATTAAAAATAAGAATAATAATTATTGTTCTGCTTAGGTGGTACGAGGAAACAAGTCTTGTCCGACTAGCTTGGCCCATGTCAATAGACAAATGAAAAAAATACATTTTGTCTGTATATAGAAACTGTATAAACTTTATATTATATAAATAAGACCTCCCACTTCCATCAAAAAAAGAAAAGAAAAATAACTCATAAAAAAGAAGAAGAAAAAAAAAAAACACACACACAAATACGTGGGGAAAATATGAAACACACAAATATGTGGTGTGGATGGTACTATAATGCTGTTCCATTTAACTCCAGACACAAATATGTTTCCTTAGCTTCTAGAGTTTTCATTTCAAGTATAAATACCTATTAGTGTAAAACTTTGTAGCATTATCCAGTTATGGCAGCACTCCTAGTCCATCCCTTCTTCTTGACCCACTGGAGCTCCTTAACACCTCATGGAACACCGAGGCCTAGGCATATGCGGTGCACGGCGAGCAAACAAGTGCTTTCCAATACAGCAACTAAAAGGCAGTCGGCCAATTACCTGCCGAGCCTCTGGAGTTATGAATATATACAGTCATTGAAGAATGGTTATGAGGTGGGATTGCTTTTCTTATACTATCATTTATTAATTTAAACATTCTTTCTTTCTATTTTTCCTTGGAAGTTTGGAATGTGCATATGTGCAACTTGGAACATAACATATCTTTAACAATCATAGTATATGCGTGTTTAGATATATATATATATATATATATATATATATATGTAAGACAGCAATTCCTATGCTCAATTACTGTCAAATATCATGATCATGCAGGCTGACCTGTATGAAGATAGGGCAAAGAAGCTGGAGGAAGAAATGAGGAGAATGATCAATAACAAAGATACGAAGTTATTGACCACACTTGAATTAATTGATGACATTGACCGGCTCGGTTTGGGATACCGGTTCAAGGAGGAAATAATGAAAGCCCTCGACAGATTTGTCACTTTGAAAGGACGTAAAGAGTTTACAAATGGTAGTATCCATGACACTGCCCTCAGCTTCAGGCTCCTTAGACAACATGGGTTTGCTGTCTCTCAAGGTACCCACACTCTTTTAACTGGATGAAATTTGGTTTTGTCGTTATTGGAAGGAACCTAAGAGTGTGACTGTTTCCTTAAAAAACACAGATGTGTTTAATTGTTTCAAGGACCAAGAGGGAAATTTTAAGGAGTGCCTTATGAAGGACATTAAAGGATTGCTGAGTCTACATGAGGCTTCATATCTAGGTTTTGAAGGAGAGAACCTCTTAGATGAGGCCATGGAATTCACAACCATGCATCTCAAGGACCTCAAGGGAGATGTAAGCAGAACACTAAAAGAAGAAGTGAGACACTCTTTGGAGATGCCATTGCACCGCAGAATGCGTAGGCTAGAACAACGGTGGTATATAGATGCATACAATATGAAGGAAGCTCATAATCGCAAGCTACTTGAACTTGCCAAGCTAGATTTCAACTCTGTGCAATCTGTACACCTGAGAGACCTGAAAGACATGTCACTGTACAAATCACAACATGTCCCTATAATATTGCATATTGTCCATACAAAGTTTATTTTACCCATATATATTTATTGCATTTTGTCCATATCCAGAGACCAATTTTTCTTCAGAAAATGAATCAAATTATTCCAATAATTTTTAAATATCTATTCAGTGTTAGTGCTATAATAAATTTGCTTCTGATGATGTCGTAACATATGCTAGCTTCTATTGTATTACTTAGATGGTGGAAGGAAATGGGCCTCGGAAACCAATTGAGCTTCGCCAGAGACAGATTAATGGAATGCTTCTTTTGGACGGTTGGAATGGTCTTTGAGCCTCAATTTAGTAATTGCCGTAAGGAGCTAACAAAAGTGACTTCACTAATAACCATCATTGATGATGTCTTCGATGTTTATGCCACTTTGGAAGAACTGGAGATGTTTACCGACATCGTTCAAAGGTTTGTACTATAGCATCCATCACAATATTAGAGTTAAGTTTTTCTTGGATTCTAATTTAGTATTTTCAAGCAGATGGGATGTTAAGGCCTTGAAAGATCTCCCTGAGTATATGAAGTTATGTTTTCTAGCTCTCTATAACACTGTTAACGAGATGGTTTATGACACTTTAAAAGAGCAAGGAGTGGATATTCTTCCATACCTAACAAAAGCGGTATGTATTATTTATATATATATATATATATATATAGCGATTTAATTTCCAATGTTAATATTTGTTCAAAATTACTTTAAATTGATAATTTTAGCACGCAGAAATTAAATGTAACTAGCAATTTCTTCTTTTATTTTAGTGGGGGGATTTATGCAAGGCGTTCCTACAAGAAACAAAGTGGCGTTACTATAAATGCACACCATCGTCTGAGGACTATTTGGACAATGCGTGGATGTCTGTATCAGGGGCTCTAATACTAGTTCACGCCTATTTTTTAACGAGTCCAAGTATCACAAACAGGGCACTAGAGGGCTTAGAAGATTACCATAATCTCTTACGTTGGCCTTCAATCATCTTTCGACTTTGCAATGATTTGGGTACTTCAATGGTATGCTCTTTCTTTTTGGCATTGAATCAAAATAATAAGAACTCATTAAGAGTGGCAGTGATTTATCTGCGTTGAAAAGTTATTAAAAAAAAAAATTCGTGATACGTACAGGCGGAGTTAGAGAGAGGTGAAACAGCAAATTCAATCCTGTGCTACATGCGTGAAACAAGTCTTTCTGAAGATTTTGCTCGAGAACATATAAGTAATTTGATTGATAAAACTTGGAAGAAAATGAACAAAGATCGGTTCAGCAATTCTCCATTTGAAGAACCTTTTCTAGAAACAGCAATTAACCTTGCTCGGATATCCCATTGCACATACCAGCATGGAGATGGGCATGGTGCCCCAGATTCAAGATCAAAGGACCGAGTTCTGTCATTGATAATAAAACCCATACCATGTTATGACCCTAGTACAAACTTCCACAGCAATATCCACCTTTAGACATAAACACCTGTATATTGTTAGTTGAGCTGCCTGTGCTTAGTGTGCTATACTTTGGCAAATTAGGCACATGTTTGATAGTTATTCCTGTTAGCCAGTCACAGCCATGTATGGCCATGTAGCCGAATATAAAGGAATAAATCTCATTTTAGGCTGCTCATGTTGAATAGTAATGCAATTGCCCAGTTTTACATTGAGATACTAGCTTGGAGGTTTGATTCCATTAAAAGGATTCTAAGTGGGCGTTTGGTTCGCCGTGATGTTACATTACGTCATAATATTATATTATTGTAATTTTATATTAATATAATCTCAATATAAAAATACAATTTTATATTGTTTAAGAATATGATGAGATTAATATAATATAATATATTTTGTCATTTTAAATTATAGTAATGTTAGAAAAAATAAAATAAACCCAAAATTTTTATATTATATCATCGTAATGTGCATCACATTAAAAACACATCACAGTGAATCGAACGTCATTTAAACGTTTAATTCCCCAGCTCAAAGAACCATATTCTTCTTTAATTCTGTGTGTTGCCAGAACCATTGGGCTCTTAACGTACCCAACAAGTGGTTAATAGAAATGGGTTCTCAACACAGTAAAAAAAAAAATAGAGTCTCTCTTCCCCCGAATAAAAAGCATTTGAAGCATCATATACAATTACATAATTTTAGAAGTAAATTTTTATTTATTTATTTATTTTAATGAGGAATATAATTGTACCTAGCTATGTGACTTCGTTGTTGATAAACACCCCAATTCACATGGAATAATTGTCAGTTGATGCTCAGCCAATTACCAGCTAGCCAGTTGGAGCTGTGATTGTGGAGTTCTTAAATAAATTCCACATCGTTCGTGATTAGGTGTCTTTAAAGTTTTTTTCTCTTTTTTTTTAATCAAATAATTTTAAGTTATTTACTTAGATATTTTTTAATCGCACTTTTTTTTTTTTTTTTTCTGTGTAATAACATTTTTGACAACTTCCAACAAATTAAAAAAAAAGTTTGAATAAAAAAAATAATAATCAAAAGATTCCAAACACGCACAAACATATAACGTGCATTTTATTTTTTATTTTTTTTATCAATGTAATATATATGTGATAAAACAATGCTATACAATATATTTCTATCAGAAATATATTAATAAAAAAATATGCAAGTTATATGTTTGTGCGCTTTTGGAATCTTTGGATTAATTTCTTTTTATTCGAACTTTTTTTTTTTTAAAATTTGTTGGAAGTTGTTAGAAAAGTTACTGCACAGAAAAAAAAAAGTGAGATTAAAAACAATCTAAGTAAATAATTTAAAATTATTTGATTAAAAAGAAAAGAGAAAAAAACTTGAGTACACCTAGTCATGAACGTTGTGGAATTTGTTTAAGAATTGCCCACAATCACAGCTCCAAGTGGCTGGTTGGTAATTGGCTGAGTAGCAACTGACAATTATTCTATGTGAATTAGGGTGTTTATAGCTTTGCAACTGGCTCCTGGCTAGAGATGGACTATCAATTTAGAGGGAGTAGGATCGAGATTTTGGAGGCGGTGATTGCCAAGATTCGGGCAAAACCAACCTATGTAATGGGGTGGTTCAACAGCAGACTTGTGAAGGCGTGGAAATTTATTTTTCCACTAACTGCAAAGAGCGTCAGAGATAGAACAATAGCGTTGATAGACCCAGTGTGGAAGGATGTTCTCAACCTGTGGTGGAATTTCCTAACAGATGTGCACTCATCGATGGAAGAGCGTCGACTGTAAGGGGAGTCGTTACCCTAGATTTCCCTAACACCGATCTTGTGCGAGGTGAACTTGAGAGAGTTCCTATTGGAGCGGAGGATTTTGGAAGATCAGCCAATATCCACCTGCATCATGGGGAACAGAGCAACCACAAAATTGATTAAGATATTTCAACCAACCATGAAGTTCAATCTTCATGTTTTAGGACAGATGATGGAGATGGGGGTGTTGCAGCACAATTTGACGCTGATTCTAGGCAAGGGGCAGATGAAGGAGATGCTGAAAAGGATCCGATAGAACTTGAGGGAGGAGGCGAAGAATCTACCTCCTTTTGAGTGTGCCACCCCAAACCAGGTGTTAGTTATGAATATCATAGCTTGGAATTGTAGAGGTGCTCTAAAGTCTGCCTTTCAGAATCATGTGAGGGAGCTTATGAATAATCACAATCCAGCTATGTTAATTAATTTGGAGACAAGAATCAGTGGTGATAGGGCTTGTGAAATTACTGACAGGCTTCCTTTGATAGGGCGATCCATACGAACACTATAGGGTATGCAGGTGGGCTCTGAATGCTATGGAATTCGAACAAGGTGGAGGTTTTGCCTTTTACAAACACAGAGTAAGAAATTCATGTCACCACCAAGGTATAGAGTTCTAACTCTTCTTGGGTTCTTTCAACAATTTTTGCTAGTTCTAAGAGTGTTGAAAGGTAAGTTTTATGGAATAATTTGTCCAAGTTACAGAATAACATAATATGCCCTGGGTGCTAGCTGAGGATTTTAATGAGCCTCTCACTGGGGAGGATAAGTTTGGGGGAAGGCTTGTAAGTGTGAACCGATCCCTGCTACTTAAGGACTGTTTGGAAAAATGTAACATGATCCATCTAGGCTTCACTAGGCCTCACTTCACTTGGGCTAACCGAAGAGGGGTGCAGGATTTAATTCAAGAAAGAATCAATAGAATTTTTGTTAACCCAAGCTGGTGCTTGCTCTATCCTAAGGCAAGGGTGTCACATCTAACAAGATGTCACTCGGATCATTGCCCAATCCTTCTTGAGATTCAGCCTACAACATGGACAAACTGGCCCAAGCCCTTCAAATTTCAGAAGTTCTAGCTGTCTAATGTGGCCTTTCCAAAGGTGGCGGAGCATGTGTGGAGTTGGTCTCCTAGACTGGCTAAAGCCATAAAAACATTTTAACGTGAAGCCACGGTCTAGAATAAATTGTAGTTTGTGAATATCTTTATGAAGAAGAAGAGGATCATGGCAAGGTTGAATGGAATTTAAAAAGCAGTTACAAAGAGGCCATCGAACTCCCTGCTAGATCTTGAAAACAAGCTACTGTAGGAGTTGGATGTGGTACTTAGGCAGGAACAAGAGTTGTGGGCTCATAAATCTAGGGTCAATTGGATGGTTCAAGGAGACAAAAACACCGCCTTTTATCATGTCTCAACTTTGGTTAGAAGGAAGAGAAATCAAATTATGGCTATTTAAAATGGAGTAGGAGAGTGGCTGTACGAGGAATCAGATATTATGGAATTTATTAGGAATGGTTTCAATGACATTTATACTTCTTCCTTAACCTCCTCGGTCAGAGATTTTTTAGCAATACTTAGTGGAAGGCCTGGCTCCAAGAAGAGGAAAAAGAGAGTATGGGGGCTCTGGTGATAGAAGAGGAGATTAAGATAGCCCTTTGGACCCTTAAAGCTTTTAAAGCCCCGGGGCCGGATGGGCTGCATGTTCGATTTTTTCAATGCTTTTGGCCATCTGTGGGCAATTCTGTGGTGGAGGAAGTCAAGAAGATCTTCAGGGAGAGAACAATGCATGAAATTCTGAACCAAACCCACATAGCTCTCATTCAAAATATTCAGGGCTCTAAAAGTCTTGGGAATTATAGGACGATCAGTCTATGCAACACTATGTACAAGATAGTAACAAAAATAATAGTAGCTAAGCTTAGACGGTATCTGGGGAAGCTTATATCTCTGTTACAAACAGCCTTTGTTCTAGGCCAAAGAGGGATTGATAACACTATTCTATAGTGCAGGAGATCATCCATACTATCAGTAAGAAGAAGGGTAAGGTGGGCTACATGGCCATCAAAATAGGTTTGGAAAAAGCCTACGATATGCTTGAATGAAGCTTCATAAGGAGCATGCTGATCAAGATCAATCTCTCTACCAATCTTATTCAGCTTATCCTGAGTTGTGTGTTTTCGGTTCTACTTCGATCCTCTTAATGGAAACCCTCTGGATCCGTTCCTCCCTTTTAGGGGAATTAGACAAGGAGATCTGTTGTCCCCGTATCTTTTCATTCTTTGTGTTGATTATCTCAGCCAGCTCATTAAAGTAAAGTGCAACAACAAACTATGGAATCTGTTTAAGGCTTCTAGAAGTGGACCGGCCTTTTCTCATTGATGTTTGCAGACGACCTCGTTCTATTTGCTAAAGCGGATCTCATAAACTGCTCAACTATCAAAGATTTTTTGGAAGAGTTTTGTGCTATGTTTGGCCAAACCATTAGTGAAGTTAAATCCAAGGTTTACTTTTCTCCAAACGTAGACCGAGACATGAGAGAGTCCTTAAGTGATATACTTGGGCTTGCTTCTACCCCAAATTTGGGGAAATATCTTGGTATTCCCATTAAGCATCCTAGCTCCTTGTCGCAGGATTTAATTTTATTTTGGATAGAGTAAAGTAGAAGTTAGCGGTTGGAAGGCCAACTTGTTATCATTGGCGGGGAAAGCAATGTTGATCCAACCTTCGTCTTTAGCCGTTCCATCTTATGTGATGCAATGTTCCCATTTGCCTAGTCGTGTCATGCAAGGCTTGGATCGTATGAACATAAATTTCCTTTGGAGATTGACTGAAACTATGCAGAAGATGCATTGGGTTGGATGGCACAATGTCACAAAACCAAAGAAAGAAGAAGGACTAGGATTGCAAATTTCCAAGGGTAGAAATATTGCTTTGCTCTCAAAGCTTAAATGGCAGCTTCACACAAAATGTGCCTTTCCTTGGGCTTGGGTGCTGAGATCTAAGTATTGTAATAATCGGAGACTTCAATCTAGAAATGCAAACAAACTCCCCTGCTCTTGAGTTTGGCCAGCAATGAAGAAGGGGGCAGACACATTTAATTGGGGTATTAAGTGGGTGATTGGTAGAAATAGGAACCTCAGTTTTTGGTTTGACACTTAGACATCTGAAGGCCTAATTCGCCAAATGATTCAAGGCCCACTATCTTTGGAGGATTAGTAGCTGAGGATTCATGATATCCTCACACAATGATTGGGGTTGTCTTTCACTTGAGATTCCCCAGAACATTAAGTATATTATTCAAATCTCAGTGCTCCAATAGTTTGATTTGCTTCATCAAACTTAGTAGAGAGTTTTTCTTGTTCAAGCTTCACATCACTAAGCTTCTTGGTAGCCAACCTATACAGCTTCTCATGTTTTTACGAGACCTTGTATAGCTTTGCATAGGATGTGTGGATGTCATCTTGCTCATCCATCTTCTCAAACTTTGATTCCACTAAATTTTCTTCTTCATCCACATCTTCTACTATCCCTTCAGTAGGATTGACAGTTGTCGTGAAGGCATTTAGGATTCCTTCATCTTCATTATTGGAATCATCCTCAGGTTTAGTATCAATCAAGGTTGCATTAAGTGCCTTACTTTTTCCAATAGACTTGAGATAGGTAGGGCACTCTTGTTTCATGTGATCGAAATCTTGACACCCGAAACACTTAGGTCCTGAGGGAATAGTTTATTGATCGTCATCCCTAGCACCCTTCTTTCCTTTGTCTTGGCTCTTAGATTAAGAAGAGCTTAATTGCCTACGGTCCTTATCGAAGCCCTTTGCATTGGCATTTTTCATGAACTTCTTAAATTGCCAGGTAATGTAGGACTTCATTTTAGAATCTTCATCATCGAAAGACTCATCTGTGCCATTGCTCTTGGCTTTCAATGTCATGCTCTTACCCTTGCTTGAGTTCCCGATCCTAGACAAACCCAACACATAGGTCTGCAGATTTCCAACTAGCTCTATCAATGGAATCTTATCAATATCCTTTGACTCCTCAATCACAGTGATCTTAGCATGGAATCTATCGGGCAGAGATCTAAGCACCTTTCTCACAATCTTGGGTTCGGGAATGGTTTCTCCAAGATTGAAAGCTCAGTTCATTATGTCCTTGAGCCTGGCATAGAACTCATCAAATGACTCATCCTCCTCCATCTTGATTTCTTTAAAGCTAGTAGTAAGCCTTTGAAGTTTCGAATCCTTAACAGCTTTGGTTCCTTCATAGGTTGTCTGGAGAATGGTCTACGCCTCTTTTACAGTTTCAATGGAGGAGATCTTCTTGAACTCCTTATTTGTGACCGCATTGAAAAAAGCATTCATTGCCCTACTGTTGAAGATTGCTGCCTTGATCTTGGCATCATCTTAGCTGGCCAGCGCTTCCTTTGGCTTGGTCCAGCCTATCTCCACAACTTGCTATACATTTTCATCTAAGGATTGCAAGAAAGCTCTCATGCATACTTTCCAATATGCATAGTTTGTTCCATCAAATAAAGGAGTTACAATAAGTGACTTTCCTCTATTCATGACAAATAGGGGTCAATGGATCTCACAACAAAGATTTAACCCTAATCAGAGTGTGCCTACTCTGATACCACTTGATAGGCCTAAAATGTATTGACCTCTTGTGATGAATTAACCAATTAATTAGCCAAGTGAATTAATTAGGTTTAATTACATGCAATGAGCGTGGCAGCACAAAAAAATCACCAAAAAACTAAATATGCAACGGAAATTAAATGATACGATGGTTTGTTTATGAATGGGGAAAACCTATACGGAAAAAACCCCATCGGGTGATTTTAAGGTCGCCACTCCTTAGAATCCGCTATTATCAAAACAAGCAGTTACAAGTAAAGGAATCCCAGTATCTTATACCAACCTAGAGTTAAACCCTTACCCCAATACTCAATTAGACTTATTCTATAGTGACAATCTCTCCTTGTATTGCACGGCTCCCAGTACTTGACTAACCAAAAGATACGCGGATCCCAGTACGCTACTTAATCACTAATTTGAGATCACAAAGTTCTTCTATTCATCAACTGATGAAGATCACAAAGTTACTTGGTCACAAAACTCTACGGTGTACAAACATAGCAGCTTCTTCAAGAACAAAGGAAAATTAGGTTTTTGGTTAAATTTGAGCAATTTTGCTATTGTGCAATTGTGCTCTTTATTGTGCCACCTGCTACGGCCCTTAAAATAATCCTTATATATATTTAGGGTTGTGAGAAAAGAAAGCCCAAACACATACTCACGGATTGGATGAAAAACAGTCCTGAAAAACTGAGTTTCATAAACCTTCATTGATAGCCATCTATCGAGATAGCTGTCAAGCTATGGGCTTCAGCAGCTTTTAAACCTTGATGGATACTAGCTGTCGAGCTTTAAAATTTAGCACTTTCTCACTTGATTTTTGGACAGATTCGTATGGCTTTAACACTTGAACTTGAAACCTTATTTCTTGAAGTATTAAACACATCCTAGATCTATCCAAATACAAGTAAAATGCGTTTTATCAAATGATTAGCCAATACATAAAATGTTGACATATGTTCCCAACATCCAATCACATATGACCTAATAGGAGGCTATTTTCACTAGGATGCCTTTTGATAGAGTAGAGCTCCATTTATCTAAGGCAGCTTTGTATCAAGAGTACGAGCATGAGGGTGAGAACAGAATTCTTCCTTTCAATCTCATTGCCTTGCAAAGAGAGGAAGAAGATGATGGTAAGTTGTAGAGCTAGAAAGGCCCTCTAAGATACGAAGGGCCACCAAGCCTAATGGTAAGGTGGTATATGAGTTCTGATGGTTAAAGGAGGGGGATGGGGAGGATGGAAAGCCTGGTTCCCCCAGTCTAATACAATAACTAAAGGAAATTCACGTAGCTAAGGAGCTTGTGAAAGAAGCTCCTAATTACATGAATGATGTTGTCAATAATGTGCAGGAAGAACTTGTTGAAATTGATCTGAATGATGAAAAAGAAGGAGAGAGATTGGTGAAGATTAGCAAGAGTTTGTCTGAAGAGGATAGAAAGAAGTTGATAACCTTGTTGAGGGAATATAAGGATATTTTTGCTTGAAGTTACCAAGAAATGCCAGGCTTGAGTTCGAGCCTAGTGATTGATAAATTAATGATGGATCCCAATGTTAAGCCTGTGAAGTAGCTACCAAGGAAATGCCGTTTGAATATTAAGGAGAAGATAAAAGTTGAAGTGAATAAGATTTTGAAGATAGGTTTTATTAAGGAGATTGAATGTCCAAGTTGGTTAGCCAACATAGTTCCTGTAAAGAAAAAGGGTAGTCAGATAAGAATTTGCGTGGATTTCTGGGATCTTAATAAAGCTTGTCCTAAGGATGAATTCCCACTTCCCAATGTTGATATTTTGGTGGATGTAGTAGCTGGTCATGAACGTTTCACCTTTATGGATGGCTATAGTGGGTATAATTAGATCTTTATGGAGCTAGTAGATGCCACAAAAACTGCCTTCAGGACACCTTTTGGGAACTACTTTTATAAGGTGACACCTTTTGGGTTGAAAAACATAGGTGCCACTTACCAAAGGATTATGACTTTGATCTTTTGAGATATGCTTCATAAGCAAGTAGAAGATTATGTTGATGACCTTGTGGTGAAGGCATAGAATCCTTTTGAGCATCTGTTGTATTTGAGGCAAGTCTTTGAAAGATGCAAGGAGCATAACTTAAGGATGAACCCTTCTAAATGTGCCTTTGGGATATCTTAAGGGAGATTCTTAGGGTTTCTTGTTCATCATAGAGGTATTGATTTGGACCTCACAAAGGCCAAAGCAATAACTAACCTTAGTCCCCCTACAACTTTGAAGGAGTTAAGAAGTTTTGTGGGAAAAGTTTCTTATCTACGAAGTTTTATTCCGGGTCTAGCTGAGATCTTGAAGCCTCTTATAGAGGAGACTAAGAAGGGGGTGACTTTTGTATGGTGTGATCAATGTCGAAATTCATTCAAGAAAATCCAGATGATATTAGCAGACCCTCACACAATGGTGGCCCCTTTACCTAGCAAACCCCTTTTGCTGTACATAGTTAACATATAGTAGTCCTTGGGAGCATTGTTAGCTTCGGATCAAGGAGGGATGGAAAAGCCAGTGTATTTTATTATTAGACTCATGAAAGGACTAGCATTGATATATTCAACTACTGAGAAAGTATGTTTATCTTTAGCCTTTGCTATGTCAAAGTTCAATCATTACTTTTTAGGGCATCGTGTACATTTGGTGACCAAGAGTAATCCTATGAAATACCTTTCAACCTGCACTTAATTGTTGGCGAGAATGGTGCAGTGGGCCATCTTGATGTCATGCCTTGATATAGAATGCATAAGACCAACCGCCATCAAGGGTCACACAGTAGCTGATCTGCTTGATAACTTCCTAGGAACAAATGATTTCTCACCTCCTCAACAGGAAGTCTTGGTGATAGAATAGCTGGAATGGTCAATGTATTTTGATGGCTCATCTACATTTCAAAGGGAGGGGGGAATATGAGTGGTATTAAAGTCACATGGCGAGGAGTACATGTTCACTTACAAGCTAATTTTTCCCTACTCTAATAATAAAGCAGAATATGAAGCCTTGTTGGTGGAGTTGAAGGCTGCCAAAAGGTTGAGCATAAAAAGGTTAAAGGTATTTGGTGATTTTGAGCTGGTGATAAATCAAGTTAAAGGAGTTAATGGAGTAAAGAATCCTAGTCTGGCTGCTTATAGAGCTACGGTTCAAAGGATTATGAACACTTTACTTCCACAAAATACAAAGTGGTTGGCAGGAATAGGAATAAGCTTGCAGACTCGCTAGTTACCCTAGCCACCAAGTCTATGTTGAAGAAGGAAAAAAATGACACTTCGGGTGGAGAAACAACCTAGGTTGGTTTAGGATGAACTATGTCTCCCTTAAGATTGGCGAGAACCCTTGGTAAAGGCAATGGCTCAAGGAAAGTACGTTGGGTTGGAGTTACCATCAAATCTGAAAGACTTCCTTAGGATCAATGAGGATTTATTTCTTGGAGGAGCAGAGGGTTTGCTAATGAAGTGTGTCTCGAGACAAGAAGGATTGACACTGTTGCACAGGTTGCACTATGATGTTTATGGTGTAAACATTGATGTCAGTCTATATAGAAGGCTGTAGAGGCTAGGGATCTTTTGGCCAGAAATGGCCAATGATGCTAAGAAAGAGCAAAGGGATTGCAAGACTTGTTCCATCATTCCCCTGGATCAAGCAGAGGTGCTAATGGCTGGTTGCTGGAATAATATTGACAAGATCCATACTTGAGATACCTTTTACCAAGTGTACTACTTGCTGATCAAGTAAAAAGAGAAAATTTGAAAAAAATACGCAAAAAGGTTTAAAGTGGAGGATGGGAAGTTATTCAAGAGAAGCTTACAGGAAGGTGGATGGTATGTATTCCCACTAAAGAGGTTAATGACATTCTCTTAAACCTACATGAAGGAGAGCCAGCAAGTTACCCGGGTGGGAGAAAGCTATGGCAAATGGCTTTACACTAGGGATACTACTAGCCTACAATGCAAAAGGATGCTTAAGACTTTGTCTAGAAGTATCAAGAATGACAAAGGCAGGGGGATAAAATACACACTAGCTATCAAAGTCTTCATCCAATGGTGGCTCCATATCCTTTTCACAGCTGGGGGCTGGATTTTATAGGACCTATAAACCCCCCTCTGAAGGATGTACATGGATATTAGTAGCCATTGAGATATTTACCAAGTGGGTAGAAGCCGTGGCTATGAAGAAGGTAACAGGTAGCTCGGTGGCTAATTTCTTGAGAGAGAATATAATATGTCGTTTTGGGATACCCAGCAAAATTATTTTTGACAATGGCACACCATTCCTGACTAAGGATGTACGGTGTGTAACAAAATGGTACTCCATTTCTCACATGAGATTGTCGATGCCTAACCTCGAGACGGTAGAACCGCCGTGAGCCTTTGTTCGACCACCTGCTGTGGTGACGCTTTCGTGCACATGGGGCTTCGTTGAAGGGCCCCTTTTGATGGTGGTTGTATGCATGGTATGGTTCGTGTGGAGTTTTAGGTCCTTTCTCTCTCTCGGTGGAGGAAGGTAGGTCTACCTTTGGCGTTATGGCAGGAATTTGGGCCAAATTTTGAGGGATTACTAATGGTGAGTGAAGTCTCCACCAATCATTGGGTTTTTCTAAGGTGTGATTGGTCACCTATTTCTAGTTGATTTTATTACCTATCCTAGGCTAAGAAAAATGTTTGTTTTCCTAATCTAATGTGGATGACAAAAAATCTTGATTCTTGAGTCTGGAAGTTTGGTTGCATGTGGGGAAGGTGTTAGGCACCCCACGACACCTGTCCGAGGACAGTCCTTTGTTTTGATAAAACCTTAATTTTTGGAGATTGGCAGTAAAAACATGATTTTTGCATTGAATTTCGGGGCTTTGCATGCATGGGGCCTTTGAGGTTTGGCTTTTGAATGGGTGTGGTCCCAATCTATGCTTTTCTAAGGCATTCGGGTGAAATACCAGATTTCCACGTCAAATATCTGACAACTTGTCACCTTGCTTTCGCTGCGAAAATTAGGCATCACTTGCCTTAAGTGACGTGGATTGTGACAATCACACTGGAATGGGCAAGTAGGTATATATGCATACATTATGCACAATGCAAGCACAGAGCAAGAAAGTAAATGCCTACATCCTTAGAGCATGGCCCAAAATATAAGTGCATGAAAATAAATAGGGGTTGCGATACTCTAGCGATGATGACAAATGATACATGACATGATATACCTAATACAAACCGTCTAATAGAGAAAGGGAGGAGGAAGGAGATGGGGTTTAAAAGAGTACATAACCAAAATGGATGAACTAGGCTTCTAAACCTACTAAACATAGCCACTTAGGTCAAATCTACATGTTGACTTCGCACCCTTTTTGCTTGCTCTTGGAAGGCTGTGCCCTAGCTTCAAGTGTCATTACTCCATGTGTGTACATGCAAAAGCAAAGACAGGAAACCAGCAGACATGCAATTGAACGGAAAAAGGTGGGTAGATAGTGTTCAAAGGGTACAAAGAAAACTAGCAAGATAGATATGGCTAGCATTGCATGTGATGGGAGACATGACGAGCGAAGGTGAGCAAACAAGCAAATAAGTAAACAAGAAAGAAGATGAACAAGAAAAACACAAACAAAGGGTGGTGTCCGCGAGGGACAAAATGTAGGTTTAGATTAAATGTCCATAACTTTATTGTGTTAAAGTATGGATGACACACTAGCAAGCAAGACTCATGCATGGACATGTAAGCAAGCGTGTAAAGATGCAAAGAAGGCCAACCAGTGGCACAAACAAGCATGGTAAGCATATCATCGCACGGAGCAGAAAAGGGGAAAGGAATGCATGAAGCAACTCAGTCTGGAGATGCATCCCAAATGGTTACATCCATACAAGGCCTCATGAGCATCAGACGTAGCCACACAACCACAAACTCGTTGAGGGTGTCAAGCATGGCATAGCCTAGAACTAGAGAGGCTAACACAAGCATAAAAGAAAGCAAGCATAGACATGCAAATAGGGTGATCCAAACCCTTTGTTGTGGGTCAAGGTGTATGGACGATGACAAAGACCATAGGGTCTAGATCGGGTCTTACCCAATAGGCCAAACCAGAAGAAAGAAAGACAAAGTGACAAAAGGGCTATAATAGCACATGGCATGACAAACATAGCCTAGGTCTAGGCACACAAGTGTGGCATAGAGTGTACAAGCACATGGAAGATGGCATAAAGCATGTAGAGAACATAGATCCAAGAAAAACGCGATGATGTTGCCACTCATTATCGCCGTTACTAGGGTAATGTGAAGGCTAGGCATGAAGGCCAAGTTAAGGAGAGGAAGTTTCAAGTGGGGGAACTTGTTTGGAAAGCTACCCCTCAGGTACGAGTAGTGGCTAGAGTTGTTAAGCACAAATTTTCTCCAAAATGGGAAGGACCTTATATAGTGGAATAAGCACATTCAAGAGGACATTATTGGCTAAAAGATCAGGTAGGTGTAAAGTCGTATGGCCCTATTAACAGAGCTCACCTTAAGAAATATCATGCTTAGTCTTGTAAAAATATTTTCTTGCCTTGATGTCAAACTAATGATATGTTCCACGATAACGGTACTTGTAGTCACCAAAGACTGAATAGATGATAATATTTAGGACTCAATTTATTTATATGTGGGTTATGTCTTAATCTTACAGATTAGGCCCCAATTTTCACTTGGTTTGTCAACTCCCAACTTTCATCTTAAGACATATGTGAATCATGTTAGGATATATGTGAATCATGTTAGGAACATATGTCAATATTTCATGTAATTGGCTAATCCTTTGACAAAACGCACTTTTCTTATAATTGGGTAGAACTAGGATGTGTTTAATTCTTCAACGAATAAGGTTTCAAGTTCAAGTGTTAAAGCCATGCAAGTTTGTCCAAGAATCAAGTGAAGAAGTATTGTTCATTAAAGCTCGACAGCTAGTATCTATTAAGGCTTAAAAAGCTGTTTCAGCCCGAGGCTCGACAACTGCTCAATAGATAGGGTATCTGTGGAGATTTATGAAAAACATATTTCAAGTTCTGATTTTCATCCAATCCTTGAATGTATGTTTGGGCTTTCTTTTCTCACAACCCTAAACATATATAAGGATTATTATAAGGGCTATCACATAGAGCACAATTGCACAAGTGTGAAGCAAAGTGTTGTTCATGTAAATTGTGACCGGAAACCTAGTTTGCTCTAGTTCATCTTGACGAAGTTGTTGTGCTTTTACACCGTAGGGTTTTGTGACAAAGCAAATTCGTGATCTTCATCTTGTGATGAAATGAGGAACTTTGCAGCCAACATCCTTCTTAAGTTGGTGATTAAGTCACGTACTGGGATTCTCACATCTTTTGGTTAGTCACATACTGAGAATCGTGCAATACAAGGAGAGATTGTCACTACAGAACAAGTCAATTGGGTGTTTGGGTAAGGGCTCAACTATAGGTTGGTATAAGGTGATAGACCAAAAACGTATTGACCCCTTGTGATGGATTAATTGATTAATTAGCCCAATTTAATTAATTAACTAAGCTATCATGCAAACGTGAGGTAGCACAAACAAATCACCAATAAGCTAAAATGCAGCGAAAAATAAATTTGACATGGTGATTTTTTTACGAATGGAGAAAACCTCCAAGGCAAAAACCACACCGAGTGATTTTAAGGTCACCATTCTCAAAAATCCACTATTATCACAACAAGCGATTACAAGTAAAGGAATTCCAGTACCTTCTACCAACCTACAGTTGAACCCTTACCCCAATACCTAATTAGACTTGTTCTATAGTGACAATCTCTCATTTTCAATGCACGGCTCCTAGTATGTGACTAACCAATTGCGTGGATCCTAGTACACGACTTCAATCACCAACTTGAGAAAGCTGTTGGCTGCAAAGTTCTTTAGTTCATCCTCACAATGAAGAATAAGAAGATGCTTGGTTACAAAACCCTATGGTGCAAAGACACAGCAGCTTCTTCATAAATAGATGAGCTAGGGCAAACTTTGTCTCCTGCCACAAATTGCTTGAACAGACTTTGCTCAATGCTTGTGCAACTTTTGTCTACTTTGACGGCCCTTAAAATAATCCTTTTATATGTCTAGGGTTATGAGAAAAGAAGGCCCAAAGATATATCCATGGATTGGAATCAAAACAGATTTGAAAAATTGATTTTCTTAAACCTCGACAGCTAGAGGTGTAGAGATGCTGTCGAGCCTCGGGGTTTGATAGATGAAGTTGTCCAGCTTTAATGACATACACTTCTTCAACTTGTTTTTTGGACAAACTTGCATGGCTCTAATACCACTTGATCTTGAAACAAGGTTTCCTGACGCATTAAACACATCCTAGATCTATCCAAATACAAGTAAAGTGCGTTTTGTCAAAGAATTAGCCAATTATATAAAATAACGACATATGTACTTAATAAGTGAACTATATATGTCCTAACATAAGGTAATGGGATTCCTTTACTTGTAACCGCTTGTTGTGATAATAGTGAATTTTCGGGAGTGGTAACCTTAAAATCACCTGGTGGGGTTTTTGCCTCGGAGGTTTTTCTCATTTGTAAACAAATCACCGTGTCAATTTTATTTTCCGCTGCATTATATTTTAGTTGGTGATTTTTTTGTGCTGCCACGTACATTGTATGTTAATTTGATTAATTAATAAACTTGGGTAATTAATTAATTAATTCATCACAAGGGGTCAATACATTCTTGGCCTATCAAGTAATATCAAAGCGGTTACACTCTGATTAGGTTTTAATCTTTGTTGTGTGATCCATTGACCCCTGTTTGTCATGGATAGAGGACAATCTCTCATTATGTCTCCTTTATTTAATGGCACTAACTATGCATGTTGGAAAGTACACATAAGAGCTTTCTTGTAGTCTTTAGATGAGAAATTGTGGCAAGCTGTGGAGATAGGCTGGACCAAGCCGAAGCAAGTGCCGGCTGATTGGGATGGTGCTAAGATCAAGGTGGAAAACTTCAACAGCAGGGCATTAAATGCCATATTTAGTGCTGTCACAAATGAGGAGTTCAAGAAGATATCCTTCATTGAAACTGCAAAGGAAGTATGGACCATTCTCCAAACAACATTTGACGGAACAAAAGCTGTCAAAGACTCGAAGTTTCAGAGGCTCATTATTAGCTTCGAAGAGATTAAGATGGAGGAGGATGAGTTATTAGATGAGTTCTATGCCAAGCTCAAGGACAAAAAAAACTCAGCATTTAATCTTGTAGAAACCATTCCGAGCCCAATATTGTTAGAAAGGTACTTAGATCTCTACTTGAGAGATTTCATGCCAAGATCACCGCGATAGAGGAATCAAAGGATATTGAAAAGATTCATTTGACAGAGCTGGTTGGTAATCTACAGACCTATGAGTTATTTTTGACGAGGATTGAAAAATCTAGTAAATGGAAGAGTATGGCACTAAAAGCCAAGAGAAGTGACACGGATGAGTCTTCCGACGATAAAGATTTTAAAATGAAGTCCTACATCACTAGACAGTTCAAGAAGTTCTTGAAGAATGCCAATACAAAGGGTTTCAACAAGGACTGTAGGTAGCCGAGTTCTTTTCAGTCTAAGAGCCAAGACAAAGGGAAGAAGCATGTTAGGGATGGCGGTCGAGTACACTGTTCCCTCAGGACCTAAGTGTTTTAGGTGTCAAGGCTTTGGCACGTGAAACAAGAGTGCCTTACTTATCTCAAGTCCATTGGGAAAAGTAAGGCACTTGCTGCAACTTTGACCGACACCAAACCTGAGGATGATTATGAAAATCAAGATGATGGAATCCTAAATGCCTTTATTGCCACTGTCAATCCTACTAAGGGATTGTAGAAGATGTAGATGAAGAAGAAGACTTGGTGGAGTCAAAGTTTCAGAAGGTGAATGAACAAGATGACGTCTACACTGCCTATGCAAAGTTATGCAAAGTCTCGAAAAAACATGAGAAGTTGTACAGGTTGGCCACCAAGAAGCTCAGTGATGTGGAGCTTGAACGAGAAGAACTTTCCACAAAGTTTGATGAAGCCAATCAGACTATAGGAGCACTGAGGTTTGAAAATAATTTCTTGGCTGAGAAGACCAAGAAGCTTGAAGCGAAGCTGTTTCAGTCAGAGCTCAGTTGGAAAGGACTTTAAGTGTAAAGCTTGATGAAATGTTCAGCCTTCAGAAATCTACTTCTGATCGAACTGGTTTAGGGTATGATTTCTCCTCTCCTAATATTGCTTCTTCTAGTCTACTATTTTTTTTCTCCTACTAATAATGTTGAATTTGAGAACAATAATGTGAAAAATGTGATAGCTAGTGAGAACATAGACAATGGTAAATCTATCTCAGGAACACTCCCTAAGCTTGCTAAGAAAGAAACCAAAAACCTTAGGGCTAAGAAGAGTAATGCTCAAAAGTATAAAGAGAAGAAGCAACATCTCTATCATCACTATGGAGCAGCTGGACATACTTAACCTAATTGCTACAAGTGGCAAGCTACTCAATAGAGCAATATTATGGTCTCATCCGGAAACCTGAGTTATGTTACATCCTCTCTTGCTCCTCTTAGAGATCTCCTCAAGGTCCTCATGTTCCTTTCAAACTTGAATGGTTGCAATTCTTCCCCCTTACTATCGATTCAAGGATTCGCCAAAAGGACAGGTTCTTCCAAGGTGTGGAAAGAAAAATGCTCTAAGTGATTTAGTCACCTTTTCTCTCTCTCTCTTCCCTTCTTGTTTTTGTTTTTGAATTACTTATGTGTTTTGCTTTCTTATTTTGAGTCAATTTAGTTTTTATGCATTGCTTTGCTTGACATGTTTTTGTTTGTTTGTTTTCAGTTTTGTCTTATTTTGTTTTCCTTCATAAAAATTAAAAACAAAAATTGAAAAATAAAAAAATACAAAAACAATGTTTGTTTGCATACATTGGTACTTGTGTACCTTGAATGGCCAATGAAACAAAGTTTTCTAAAGTTTGTCTCTTGTAGCTTAAATGAGCATCTCTATGCACACCTAAGCAAGTGAGCTTTATGGCTCGTGTTTGTGATGAGTAAGATTAAGTAATCTCTTATACTTAACACTTGTATTACTCTTTTTGACGGGAATGACTAAAAAAATTCTAAGAGAAAGGTATAAATAACCATCTTACCATTGATGCTCACCAATCAGGAAATGACATTGGTACGCTTTGGCATAGTAAAAGGACAATGTCAAAAGCTTAACAGAATTGAGTATTTCTTTTCTCTCTTTTATATGCATATGCATGATGTGCTTAATAAAAGAAAATATGCAAAGAAAAATTAAAGCAAAGAGAATCAAAAAGCTTTAAAATATGATTGCAAGCGTGTATTCTAAGAGATGTGAGTTATAGGATGTACCTTAAAGGTGATAGTCCTCATTAAGCATTTATGATCGTGTGTGAGTTAAATTGATTTACTCATGTCTTAAATCATCATAACATCTAGACATTTATGCAATCTTGCAATGTTATTTCACACATAACACGCAATATTCTTTGTTACTTTTGATACATGTGCAAGTACAATGTGATTTGGCCATCACAAGGTTTACATGCGTTAATGTATGCTTACTAAACTGTCTTAACTTGTTTTTGATATATAAAATTGGTTAGACTTGTTTAGTGTGTGTGTGTTTTGGATCTAAATGCATGACATTTTCTTGATTAAGAGATGATTTTAAGAGCTTAAAATGTTGGTTGGATCCTTGGTTGAATAGCATGTTTGATTGCATTCATGTCTGTGTTTTTCTCTTCTTTGAAAAATGGTTTTAAGTAATCTCGACAACTTCTTGACACCTCTCAATAGCTAGGCTATCTATCAAGCTCTTCAGCTTCTTTTTATCGTAATCTTGATATCTTCTCGATGGCTCTTCGATCCATTGAAAAAGTTTCTGTCTCCTCGATAGATGCTCGATAGCTTTTCAGTCCATTGAGCTCCCTTACTGTGGAAACCTCTGGACAGATCCTCGATAGCTAGCTCAATAGCTTCTTCAAGCCTTTTTAATCCTTGACACCTCTCGACACCATTCGAACTATCAAGAATTAAGAGCTTCTATATGTAGGATCCATGCGATTCCAACTTCATTTCTCCTCAATCTCTCTCGAACCTTTCTGACCTCTCACCTTCCCAAACACCTCTCTCTCACTCTAAATTCCTTTCTCAAGAGTTTTTCGGCCTAAAGATCGTCTTCTTTCACCTGGTATGATCTTTTTCACTCATTCTATCATGCATTTCATGTTTTTTGACCTAACTTTTGGGATTTTTGAGAAATTTTGGGATTTTTCAAAATTGATGAAGTTTTTGTGAAATTTTTGGGATAGGTCTTGCTTAAATGGTTTTTAAATCATCGTGCATTGCATCACATTTGCATTATAACAATGGTTCATGCATTTTAGATGTGTGTTTACTTTGTTGCGAACTTGTGTGCTAATGAGTTTGGATTGGGCTGAGCCCATGATATTTTTAAGTTTGCACATGTTCATGGATACAAACCTTCATTTCTTTATATTCCTATATTGATTTGTGTGGGTGCTTTTCTGCTTGTCTCTCTCTCTCTCTCTTTCCTTCTTTCGGTTAGTTGCTCTATGGCACCTAAACACAAATCTACTCTGTCCTGGAATCCTCTTCATTCCGAGGTATCTTCTTCTGATTCTACCCCCTCTTACATTCGGTTCCGTGATGATAAAGCCCGCAAGGTCTTTTTGAAGAACTTTTCTAGACAAGGCATTCATTCGAGACGCCAAGTCATTTTATCGGACTTCTTTGATACTGACCTTTCCACTATCATTCATAGTAGGGTTAGAAGTCACTATGTGGCATCCCGGTCACTTGTCCATCCGTGATCATATAGGAGTTTTACTCCAACATGCACGGATTTTGTAAAGTTTTTAGACCCCTTAAAACAAAATTGGATTAAACTAGTTAACAAGCCAAGTTATTACTTAGTCCAAATTTCAGATCTAGGTTAACACAATCACATAATCATATCAATGTAAAGTGCGGAATAAAAAGAACACAAAGATATGATGACCCAAGAGAACCAAACCGGTAAAAAACCTGAGGAGGATTTAACCTAGCTATCCTTAAGGTAAAACTAAATCCACTATGAAAGAATGAAAGTTTGTACAATAGTGACTTAGACCACTAACATCCTATTGCTACCCAACAGTAGAAAACTTACTGACACGATCACGTGCAAGCTCCAAGACCACAGACTCCTTCTTTCTTGGATTCTCCAACAAGTATAAGTACTCCCGTTTGTGTATCTTTAAGCTCTTATGGCAACAACTGAATGATCATCAAGCTCTTGAAGAAATCTCCTTCTTGATAATCCTAAGTTTGTGTGAAGGCAAGCACCTCTTTGATCTCACAAGAGATTCACACAAATAGCAATATGAGCAACCCCAAAAACGTGGCTAGAGTTTGCTTTTTATACCTACGACAAAATATAAAACTCTACACATCATATGGGCTTAGGGCTAAGTTGGAAATTCTGCAAAAAAAATAATCTGCACGATTTTCGATCGGTCGAGTCTAATTTTTGATCGATCGAGCCAGATAGATTTACATAGTAACTTCTGCAGTTAACTCGATTCCAACTTTACATAAAAGACATACTTTGAGCAAGTCTAAAATAAGACTAAAAACCTGTTTTGATCATGGTTTGCCAACAATACAAATTGGAGTTCTAATACATTAGTTCCTAAGAACTTAGAACCTAACAAACTCCCCCTTTGGCAATCCGTGACAAAATACAACTAAAAAGCTCAAAGATTACAAAGAAAAGCCCTTTAAAAAAAATGCCCATTATAACAAATCCAATCTTAACTACTATCCATCAGTTGCAAGTGTAGACAGCAGCTCAATTGAATCAACCTATATATTTCCTGAAACACTAAACAAAACGCATAAATGTATGTGTGGAAAATACAAGTAAACAAAATAAAAATCTTGATTTCACAAAACACAAAATAGAGACATATATCAATGATTAACTCATAATCATAAGTCAATAAGCATGAAACAAGAAACATAGATAACAATGTATCTCCCCCTAACATGAATACATCAAGAGCCAAAAAAGTAAATATAGAGTGAAGCACTTAGATACAATCTAATCTCCACAGGCTCACAAAGAAAAAAAAAAAAAAACATACAAACTCTCCCCTTATCTACAAAAAAAAAAAAAAAAAAAAAAAACCCTCTACAAGTCTCCAAAAATGAACCTAAATGTACTTTCCCTTTCTGTGACGAAATGCCAAAGGACAATTAGAATCCATCATCAAAAGGAGGTGGCGAAGGCGAACGTTTAAGATGCGCCAAATCTGCTCGCAAACCACGGAGCTCATCAAGCATGTCCACCAAAATCTAACCATGAGCCGCCTGAACTGTCATGTTAGTCTCCAACGTACGACGAATGTCAAAGTCATCTGAAGTAGATGGTGAAGGAATAGTAGCAGCAGCAGCAGCACCTACAGGATTAACAAACACCTCACTAGAAGTAAAACCTGTAGAAGAGGAAGGGGGTGCGGTACCAGAAGGCTCAACTCGAGGACGTTTAGAGCTCTCTCTCATCTGAGCAGCCTTCTGCCTAAGAAAAGTGGCACCGATGGGAGCAATAATGTCTATAGGCTCAGAAGCGGGGAAGTCCTCTAAACCTAAAAACAACAAAATCCTATGTATGAAAACAGGATGAAAAAGAACATGAGCAGTAGAGGAACTCCTATAAACTTTGTTCAAAGAATGAAGAAACAGATGAGGAAAACTAATAGGAGCATCCGTAATAAGAGCATACAAAAATGCACATCGCTCCAAAGGAATGGTGTGTAAATGAGAGATCGGCCACAAGGAATGACACGCTATCCTAAAAAAATAGGTAGACTCAGTGAGCTCAGTAGAAATGATCCGAGAATTAGAACCCCATCGGATAGAAGTACCAGTGATGTATGACATGATGTCGTCTAGGGGAGGAGACTTAACATGCAGGTAAACAGGGTGCTGGACCAGAGGTACCCCAAGAGCTTCAGCCACTACATTAGGAGTAATGGTGAACTCTACACCTCGTATCCAACTCTTTACAAAAGTGTTGGAATCATAGGCGTGGATAGAGATATTCGAGTAGAACTCTCTGATCAAGGTTGCAGGAAGAGGATCATCAAAATCCAAAAGTGGTAACCAGCCTCGACGCTCAAAGTTTGCCCTAATGGCAAGATCTAGCTCATCGAAAAAAACCTTACGCTTAACCCAAATCTTTCTCGTAAGGTTAAGTGTCTCATAAAGCTCTCGATTTTTCTCACTTGGAAACAAAATGTCCATAGAGGAAGGAGGAGAAGAAGATGAGGGTGTCCTATGGGCTTTAGTCTTCCTAGGCATGGTGCTAAGGTAAGGACAAAGACACAAGAGAAAGAAACAAAACAAAACACAAGGGCAGACTGCAAGTTAGCATAACAAAAATATAAAAAAAAAAATCTATATGATGCATGAACAGATAAATTTCATGATGTATGCTCTAATGCAGTGATAACAAGTTCAATTGTAAGTTTAGAATCACAAAATTGGCTTGAGCAAAGAGTTTATAACAAAAACTCCAAAATTTTGAAAAACCACTTGTAGAATGTTTACTAATTTGACCAATTGATCATCACACAAGTTAGATAACAGTTTATAATGATCAAATGCATCAAACCAACAAGCCAATTTCATCAATTAAACTCAATTTGAACAAAATCCCCAATTCGGATAAATACAAGCCTTAGAATTTTCAATTCCTCACAAAACACCAAATTGTTCAAATTAAATACCATAGATCATGATCATAACATTGTATGACAAAAACCCATTCATCAATTTCAGAAAATATGGCTTGAATCATCAAAAACCCAAAATATGCATAGGTCTAAAAATCGTCCTTAAATGTATGAATTTATGCATGAAACATGAAATAAAATGCAAAAGAAAGGGTAAAAAGGTCTTACTGGCCTTGGGAGAGGAAAACCTTAAAAAAGATCGGAGGAAAACGACAAAAATAGTCTTTGACTCTTGGACCGATTGACAAGGAGAACAAAAAAGTTTGAAAAAGTGAAGAACACGTGAGATTCAAAACCTTTTAAAAAAACTTCCTATACGATATTTGATCGGTTGAAAAATAGGTTCGATCGATTGAAAATGCTTTGATTGATCCAGAACCAATCGAGCATTGATCGAAACGAATAGAAGCTGACCAAAAATTTAAACGCAATTTTGATCGGTAAAGAAACAGCTTCGATCGATCGAAATTCTGGAAAAAATTGATTTTTGAAACAGAGCTTTTTTATGCATAAACTCCTCAAAGCATTGAATTTTATGAATAAAATGCATGAGTATGATATGAAATGCTTTTCAAAAACACATGATTTAAGTCTAGATTTCCCAAAAATTAAGATTTTCACTCAATTCAACTCAAATTCTCAAACTTCAAGCACATTTTGCATTTTAACACAAGGAGATTTCAACCTTCGATGGCCAAAACAAAATCACACACAATATCATGTACAAAGTTTAGCAAAGAATAACTTGTGTAGTGTGTGCAACTAGCAAAAGCTTGAGAGACATATGAGGTGATATGTGAATAGAATTTAAGCACAATTTCTACAAAATCCATCACATACAATTAAAAGAGACTATCCCTCAAAGAGTTACATTATATAATTCTCACATCTCCTAGAATAAAAGCCTGCAATCATGTAAGTTTCTTGATTTGCCTCATAATTTACACACCAATTTTATTTGATTAGAATCTTTATTAAGAATTAGCCGGGATAATGTACACACCAATTTTAATTGATTGAAATCATTATAGTCCAATAATGTATACACCAATTTTAGCATTCAAGCCGAGGCTACACCTTATGTTCTTTTTGTGCATGTGCTACACTTTCTTGGGCACAAAATCTTATGATATGCACTAAGGTGTTCATGATTGGCTAATAAACAATGGTGAGATGGTTATTTTATGCTTTTCTCATTAAATTCAAGTTCGACAATCAAAGGCATGTGATTTCAAGATCAAGATCATGTGATCAAAAACTATAAACATCTTCCCATACAACATGCACTACAAAGCTCAAACTAGTAAAGTGCAAGAAAGTGAGTTCATACAAGCTAAACAAGGTATATAAAACATGTTCTGTAAAGATAAATTGGCCAACCTTGATTTCAAATCCAAGAAAAATAATGCAAAACACATTTTGCTTCCCTATTCTTTTCTTCCTTTTTTTATTTTTTTTATTATTTTTATTATAACAAAAACATCCTAGAATGAAATGCATGAATGTTATGCAATGCAAATCCTAGACAAACAAAGAGAACAGAACAGGAAATACAAAAAAAAAAAAAAAAAAAGGTCACAGAGAGTAGAGCAATGAAGCACAAGGATCATGTCAGAAAGACTCACTTAGATTGAGCTTTTTGCATCCAAAGCTTTTTAGATACACCTAGAGCATGGGAGTTCTTATTCACATTAGAATGATTTCCAACTCCAGAATTGGAATAAAGGTTTAAAGCCTTTACCAACTCACCAATAAGTACCATAAGATCTTGTGTTTGAGACACAGGTACTTTTGGTTTATTTGCTCGCTTAGCAGCTTGCAACTTGAAACAGTTTGGACGAATGTGTCTAGACTTTCCACAAAAATGACAAACCCATGCAGGTCTATCATGTAATTTGCCCTTAGAAGGATTAGAATTCTTAGGTTTGGACTCTTGAAGATCAACCCTATTCTTTCTCGGAGGTATGACTTCTATAGGTTTGGCAACCTCACACACAGGAGGCTCAGAAGAAAGAACAAAATTTGTGGAATGTTTTTCAGAAATAGAGATGCTATCTATGAAACCTATCCTAGTTTTGTCTAACGGAGACTTTTGAACACTCAGCATTTGATCAAGATTGGAACTAGCAGACTTATTAGTTTGTTCTCTAGCAACAAATAAATCATGTTCCAAATTCTTAACTTTATCAAGCAAAAGCATCAAAATCAGTCTTCACATTATTCAACAGTTCATTAGCATCAAACTTCACAAGCAAATTTTTCTTTTCAAGCTCAAGAGATGCAATTTTCTTTAAGCCTAATTCAACACTCATGATATCTTTTGCAACAACTTTGCAAAGTTTGTTGTAGGCTTCTTGAAGATCTGGATCTTTGGAGAGTTCCCCATCAAAAGGGTTCTCCTCAACAACAATACTTTCATCAACTACAGCAGTAGTAGTGAAAGCAATGAAGTTTCCATCTTCATCACTACCAGACTCATTGTTAGAAACTTCATTAGCACTAAGGGTTACAACCATAGCCTTACCCTTAGATCTCAAGAATGTTGGACATTCAGATTTTATGTGACCATACCCTTGTCATCCAAAACATTGAGGACCCATAGAATTATTAGAAGATTGACCTACTTTTTCTCTAGGTTTTTCAATTTTGTTAACCTTAGTGGGATCATTCTTCCTAAATTTTCTAGGTTTATCAGTGTTTTTATCTCTTGCCTTTCTATTGCTATTTCTAAGGAAATTCCTAAAGTTCTTGGCAAGGTAAGCAATCTCTGTAGCAAAGAGCTCATCATCAAATCCACCAACATCAACATCATCAACAAACTTAAGAGCCATTGATTTGGATTTGCTAGTTTTGGGTAGGTCCAACTCATAGTACTGAAGAGATCCTACAAGTTCATCAATAGGGATGGAGTCCACATCCTTGCTCTCAGTGATGACAGTCACTTTGGATCTAAAATCTTCAATTAAAGATATAAGAATCTTCCTAACAATTTTAGGTTGATCATAGATTTCACCCAAGTTGTATGCAAAATTAACAATGTCATTAAGTTTAGCATAGAATTCATCAAAAAATTCATCATCAGACATCCTAATACTTTCAAATCTAGTTGTTAATTGTTACAACTTATTGATCTTAACTGTCTTTATGCTTTCATGCATAGTTTGGAGGATATTCCAAGCAGTGTGAGCAACCTCAACATTAGATATTCTCTTAAATTCTTTCATAGAAACAATATTAAAGATAGCATTCATAGCTTTGCTATTGAAAGTGGCTGTTTCTTTCTGAGAATTTTTCCATTCACTCACAGGAGTAGTGGGCTTCTCCCATTCGTATTCAATAGAATTCCAAACTTTCTCATCAATGGATTTCAGGAATGCTTTCATCCTGACTTTCTAGTAAGCATAATTATTCCCATCAAAGTGAGGAGGAATAACAAGAGAGTGTCTGTGTTCCATGACAGTAGGGGGTCAAGGATCAACTCAGAGATCAAAAGATCTACACACAAGAGCTACTTGCTCTGATACCACTTGTAAAGTTTTTAGACCCCTTAAAACATAATTGGATTAACCTAGTTAACAAGCCAAGTTATTACTTAGTCCAAATTCCAGATCTAGGTTAACACAATCACATAATCATATCAATGTAAAGTGCGGAATAAAAAGAACACAAAGATATGATGACCCAGGAAAACCAAATCGGTAAAAAACCTAGGGAGGAATTAACCTAGCTATCCTCAAGGTAAAATTGAATCTACTATGAAAGAATGGAAGTTTGTACAATAGTGACTTAGACCACTAACATCCTATTGCTACCCACTAGTAGAAAACTTATTGACACGACCACGTGCAAGCTCCGAGACCACGGACTCCTTCTTTCTTGGATTCTCCAACAAGTACAAGTACTCCCGCTTGTGCATCTTTAAGCTCTTATGGTAGCAATTGGATGATCATCAAGCTCTTGAAGAAATCTCCTTCTTGATAATCCTAAGTTTGTGTGAAGGCAAGCACCTTTTTGATCTCACAAGAGATTCACACAAATAGCAATATGAGCAACCTCAAAAATGTGGCTAGAGTTTGTCTTTTATACCTTGGGCAAAACATAAAACCCTACATGTCATATGGGTTTAGGGCTAAGTTAGAAATTCTACAGAAAAAAAAAATCTGCACGACTTTCGATCAGTTGAGTCTAATTCTCGATCGATCGAGCCAGGCGGATTTACACAGTAACTTCTGCAGCTAACTCGATTCCAACTTTACATAAAAGACATACTTTAAGCAAGTCTAAAATAAGACTAAACACCTATTTTGATCATGGTTTACCAACAATATAAATTAGAGTTCTAATACATTAGTTCCTAAGAAATTAGAACCTAACAGTTTTGATTATTTAGTACCTCTCTTTGTCACTCGCGTTCAAGGTATGCACATTGTGGTCATTACGGAAATTGTATCTGAGGTGCTCCACATTCCGAGGGTAGTGCATCCTGACTACCCCGGTTGTGATCGTCTTAAGACTGTATCTAAAGAAGAGCTCATGTCTTCTTTTTGTGAGGTAACTTATAATTGGGGTGATCGTCAGTACACCCTTTGCTCGGCCTTTGCTAAAGGTCTGAGATTTCTTAATATGGTGATGACTTTTGTTTTGCATCCTTTATCTTACTATAACTTTATCACAAAGCCTTGTGCTCGATTTTTGCTATCCCTCTTAGAGCATATCTCTATTGACTTCCCCTCTCACGTCATTCTATCCCTTATAGATGTCTATAGGGATACGGGGATCCGTGATAAGCTCATTTTTCCTTTGACTATCATGTGGATTATTAGCCATTTTTCTATATTCTATCCCAAGTCGGACCATTTCTTAGTTATGTGTGCCATAGACACTGCTACCATTAAATGGAGCGAGGCGTAGCTTCGATTGAGACGGACCAGGATGGCGATTCCTCTAGCTTCTACAACTCCATCCACCTACGCTCTTTCTTCTTTTGCAGGTGTGGTGACTCTTAAGGATATCATGGCACAGCTTGTGCGCATAAATGCTCGCCTTGAAACTCTTAATGATGAGTTGTGTCAGATGAACACCTATGTTGGTCATATTGCACGACGATAGGCTGTCATGGGTGCTTTTGCTGCTTACTCTTCTCCATCTCCATTGGCTTTGATAGGCTACAAATGTGTTGACCTTTTGTGATGAATTAAGTTGATTAATTAGCCAAGTTATTAATTAATCAAATTAACATGCAAATTTCGTGGTAGCACAAAAAAATCACCAATAAACTAAAGTATGCAGTGGAAAATAAATTGACACGTTGATTTGTTTACGAATGGGGAAAACCTATATGGCAAAAATCCCACCGGGTGATTTTAAGGTCACCACTCCTGAAACTCCACTATTATCACAACAAGTGGTTACAAATAAAGGAATCCTAAGTACCTTACCAACCTAGAGTTGAACCCTTATCCCAATACTCGATTGGACTTGTTCTGTAGTGATAGTTTCTCCTTTTAATGCACGGCTCCCAAGTATGTGATTAACCAATTGCGCGGATCCCAATATGCGACTTCAATCACCAACTAGAGAGAGTTGTTGGCTGCAAAGTTATTCAATTCATCCACACGATGAAGATCAAGAAGATACTTGATTACAAAACCCAACGGTGCATAATACACAGCAGCTTCTTCACAAGAGAGATGAACTAGGGCAAGAACTTTGTCTTAGGTCACAAATTGCTTGAACAAAGGTTTCTCAATGCCTGTGCAGCTTGTGTACACTTTGACGGCCCTTGAAATAATCCTTTTATATGTCTAGAGTTAGAAGTAAAGAAGTCTCAAAGACACACGTACAGATTGGAATCAAAAATAGAACTCAGAATCTGTTTTTCTTAAATCTCGACAGTTAGAGGTGTCGAGGTGCTGTCGAGCAACTGTCGAGCCTCAGGGCTGGAATAGCTTCTTTAAAGCTCGATAGATGCAGCTGTCAAGCCAGGTGTTGAGCTTTAAAATCTGGCACTTCTCAACTTGAATCTTGGATAACTTGCATGGTTTTAACACTTGATCTTGAAATCTTATTTCTTGAAGTATTAAAAGCATCCTAGATCTACCCAAATATAAGCTGAGTGCGTTTTGTCAAAGGATAAGCCAATTACATAAAAAGAATGACATATGTTCAAGACAAAGTGAAACATATATGTCCTAACAGGCTTCAGAGGATGAGAGTGATGATGGCTCCGGTAGTGATGATGCTGATGAGGACGATGGTGATAGCTCGCCTAGTAATGATGGGATGTCTACTTGATGTACTTACCCTTTGTCACTCGTGACAAAAAGGGGGAGTAGTTTTGAATATGAGAGTAGTTATACTTATAGGGGGAGAGTTAGTATAGGAGATTTTTGTTAGAGGGAGTGTCTATTTTTTTTTTAGGGATGTAGTGAGGACTTACGTATCTTTTTTTTTTTATTTTTTTTATTTTTTTTTATTTTTAAATTTTAGATACATTGTTCATGTACCTTTGGTCTTGTGACCACTTTATGATAGCAAACCTTGTACTTTTGATGATATATATATGATGAGGTTGTTATTACAATTCTTTCACCTATCTTTACATGTGTTGTTTCTTTTTTCTCTTTATGCACATGCGTCTTATATATTGTATGCAATCTTTTATTTCTGTTTTACACTAAGATGCTTTGATGAATTTTGTTTAAAGTGTTTCAAAAATACAGGTTGTCAAAGTCTTCCTTGCCATGAACTTTCTTCTTGCAAAAATTTTCAAAAGTTTGTATTAGGATAGATTTTATTGTAATCAACAAGTGAGAATAAGTTGAGTGATTTATGACTTCTCTCATATGTTCATTTGTTTGTTGTGGTTTTGTCATGAATTGCTAAAGGGGGAGATTGTTAGGATATATGTGAATCATGTTAGGAATAATGTCAATATTTTATGTAATTGGCTAATCCTTTAACAAAACACACTTTACTTGTATTTGGGTAAATATAGGATGTGTTTAATGTTTCAAAGAATAAGGTTTCAAGTTCAAGTGTTAAAGCCAAGCAGGTTTGTCCAAGAATCAAGTGAAGAAGTGCTGTTCATTAAAGCTCGACAGCTAGTATCTATCGAGGCTTAAAAAGCTGTTTCAGCTCGAGGCTTGATAGCTGCTCGATAGATAAGATACCTGTCGAGATTTATGAAAGATAGATTTCAAGTTCTAATTTTCATCCAATCCATGAATGTATGTTTGAGTTTTCTTTTCTCACAACCCTAAACATAAATAAAGATTATTTTAAGGGCCATCACATAGAGCAGAATAGTACAAGTGTGAAGCAAAGTGTTGTTCATGCAAATTATGAACGGAAACCTAGTTTACCCTAGTTCATCTTGACGAAGTTGCTGTGTTTGTACACCGTAGGGTTTTGTGATTAAGTAACTTTGTGATTTTCATCGTGTGATGAATTGAAGAATTTTGCACCAACATCTTTCTTAAGTTGGTGATCAAGTCGCGTATTGGGTGTTGGAAAAATACATATTTGTATCGCATATAAAATATACGTAGCAGAAAATTAACAGATTTACTTCATTCACAATTGATAACACATACTATGTAAATTTCAGAATTCAAGAATAAGAGAGTGTACCTTGGTGCAGTGAAATTCAAAACAAAGGATTAGAAGTACTTGAGAACACTCTTGATCTTCACTCCAATTCCACTTTACACCCAAGAAGTGTGGTCTCTCAAACTGTTTTCAAAGGGAGAATAAGAGAGTGTCTTACACTCACATACATACCATTTCATGTTCTCATAAAAATTTTGTATGTTTCTCTCTTTATTATTGATTATCTAATTGGGCTAGCCTTTTGAGCCTTTCTAATTGGGTTTTAGTGTATGGCTTGGAGTGGGACCAAAAGGGACTAATAAGACACTAGCTCCAATGAGCCTTGGGTTTTTTTGTCAACTCTTGACAAGTCCAAAGTTACCATTAACTATATTTAATACTACTATATAAATATATTTGCATTCTAGGCCTTATTTATAAATTATATCTCAAGGCTTTATTATACATGCAACCCTTTCATTAAAATATTCATAGTAATACAAAGTCATGAAAGTCCTTTGGTTAGTCATGTACTGGGAACCGTGTAATACAAGAAGAGATTATCAATACAGAACAAGTCCAATTGAGTATTGGGGTAAAGGTTCAACTGTAGGTTATTATAAGGTACTAAGATTCCTTTACCTATAACTGCTTGTTGTGATAATAGTGAATTCTCGGGAGTGGTGAAATTAAAATCACCCGGTGGAGTTTTTGCCTCAGAGGTTTTCCCCATTCGTAAACAAATTATCGTGTCAATTTTATTTTCCGCTCATTATATTTTAGTTGGTGATTTGTTTGTGCTACCACGTACATTGCATGTTAATTTAATTAATTAATAAACTTGGGTAATTATTTAATTAATTCATCACAAGGAGTCAATATATTATTGGTCTATTATTTCATATGAGAACTTCTTCCTAGTTTCCCTTAACTCCCTAGTGTTTCCCAGTGTTTTACTCTCTATCTCTCACTCCCCAGTTTTTCCAACCCCTAAGCCTTTACCCTTTTCTCCCTTTTATAGTCTCTTGTTAGTGGGGTCGTTATCATTGTTTTCCCACTTCAGACGTATTCCCATGTTCATCAGAATTCTAAGGGATCCTCACAACTTTAGAGGATTCCCTTGGAACTTGTTCCAGACGCCAAATAGTGTTCGATAGCGATTTCCCCAATGGCATTATCATTCCTCGGTTATTGAACTTGCTAGGTTCGCATCTCACCCTGAATTCCCTCGTCACTGGTCAGTGTTTACCTGACCATTGAAGACTTCCTCGAGTGGTTGTCCCCTTAATTCGTCATCCCAACCTTAAGGTTAGGCCCAATGTGATAGGGCCTAGAGTTAACTCTCTCCATATGTACCAAGCTTAGCTCCTCTAATGGGCCTTGGGTCTTATGTTGGGTTTTGGTTAGGTGGGCTAACACGGGTCTTCTGGGCCCATCCTTCATAGTATTATTATAAACAAAGTCTTCTATTCAGCTATGACATGCTATATTGTTCACAATATGCATGCAAAGTCTAGATAGCCTAACTGAATAAAGCATAACGAAGTTTATAATACAACTACATGGCCTTTCAAGACCATTAAAATATTACAACTTGAAAATCAGATAATATTTGTGAGAGAACTAATGTTTTTTAGAGAGAAGTCTAGATCGCTTAGAGCTCCTAGCTCGCCTTCCAACTTCTTAATCTCTTTCTTCAAAGAGTAACGTTATGTGGTGACACCTTCTAATTGAGTGTGAAAGGCAAAACTTGCTTCTTACTGGGATGTTAATTCCAATTGAACTCTGTTGATAGATTCTTAGAGTTGAGTGATTGAAGTGCTACATACCTATAAGGCTGATTTTGTTTCCTTTGCTTTATTAATACAAGAGTTTTCTTTAACTCTTAATTTGCGAAGTGAGGACAAGGAAGCATGAAAGAGGGTCTCACCTTCTTTAAGTCCCTCAATGCGGTGACATTGCTCTTTAACCAGCCAACATTGACACTTAGGCCCTCAGCTTCACTTAGTGTGGAAAGGAAATCGTAAAGGGGAAGAGACAGGAAATCCTCTTTACCTTTTAACTGCAGTTGGAATATGATAGACCCAATTTGTTGTAAGAGAAAGCCCCTAAGTGAAAAGGTCCATTTGCTGGGGCCTTTCGTGGCTTCGGGATATTTTGAGAGCAGTTGAGAGTAGGTTGCTCTCAAATCAGGAGAAACTAATGAGAGCAATGGATTAGATTTTGTTTAGGTGCTTTTACTCTCTTGATCTTTAGAAGTAGCTTCAACTGCATCGTCTTTCTCCTGAGGATTTTCAGCATACACCCAATTTGAATCCTCCCTTTCAGCATTAGATGTTGTTTCCTCATCATAAGTCATTTCTTATACAGAAAACTCTAGGTTTGGGGAAGTGACTTTTGCTTTGGGATAAGCTTGCGAAACAGATTCTATCACTTGTCAAAGGTCAAAAAGGGAGAAAGGAAGAAAATTTACTTGCGCCGTTGATCAAGAGGAGATATTACAAGAGCTAACCACTATAAAGAAGAAGATGTACCTTGGGCTTTTTGGTAGAAGGGGGTTTTGCGTTCTTCTTTCTCTTAGTGCTTGCAGGTTTGGCTTTAGAAAGGAGCTTCAAAGTCAAATCACCCTGAAAAATAGGTGGGACATCCACTATCTGGGCACCATTTTCCCTAAATTTCCTAACACGTTCCCTAATGTCAGACCACTAGGATTTGAACTTGGGTGAAGGCAATCCAATTCTGGTGGGGGAAGTAAAGGGAATTTTTGGGCTTTTTACCAATACCTTAATGAGTTTCTCTCTCTTAAAGGCTAAGAAGGCTACTACAGCAAGCAAAAATAAAGTAGAGAAGTGTCCTAGTATGCCTTGGTCAAAACCAAATTGGCGTGAAAACCTATGGGGATTATAAGCTTGAGTCTCATACTCATCTTGAAAGTGTGCTTGGAGATGAGAGGGAAAAGCACATGCAACAAAGGAAAGTTCTTCCTCAGGCCAGAGGGTATCTCTATAATGAGAAACAAGAGTATTTTCTAAGGAAGCAAATAGTGGGGGTAGTCCACCTTCTAAGGCAAAGTAGGGTGTGAAACAATTTAGTATGTGGCAAATAAAGAAACTATTAATGTGTAGTTTTTGTCACATAACTTTTTAACGAGTGACATGATTTGTTTAAATAATACACATGTTAGTCTTATAAATCTTCACGTAGTAAGTTAGAGTTAAACTTTTTATCTTCAATAAAAAAATCATGTGACTAAAACTATACATAAAAATGGTATTTTTAAGTGTCACATAGTGGGTGGAAGAAAAATTAATAGATTTATGAAGGTAATAAGTTAATTAAGTAATTTGTGGACAAGTATGAGCTTTACCAACAACAAAATGAACCAAACTTGAATATGTAATTTTGTTTGACGATGAGCCCGAGCTTGACTTGTGTTCGCAATAAAATTAAATTAACAAGTCTCTAAACCTTTAACAATAGGCTCGTTTATAATTCCACACATAAGATAATAGTGTATGTGAGATGAGATAAGGTCTAGATTTTTGGAATGTGAGAAGATCCACGATGGCTTTATTGTGGCCTACATTTTGGGGGGAAGGTGCACTTAATCTAGTGCAATACTTTATGGCTTTCTATGACTTATTCCAGTACTAAGACCAAAATCAATATGCTCAAAACTATAAAATAGATTCATTTTAAATGGAAATATATATTCTAACTAATTTTATGGTCCTTATTTTTTTAGTTTTGCATCATAAATTTTAGTCATAGCAAGAACATGAATACCATATTTTAGTCATAAACCCTAAGAACCATGAGCAAAATCAACCTTCTTGAAATTTCTATATTCTATCAAAAATAATGAAAGAAAATAACATGAATATTGGAAATTAATTTGTAATTTAATAATAAAAATATCATGAATGATGGGATAATGGTATTTTCAATATGAATCTTCATGTAGTAGGATAGAGTTAAACTTCGATTTTCAATAATAAAAAATCATGTTGATAGGCCAAGAATGTATTGACCCCTTGCGATAAATTAACTAATTAATTAGTCGAGTGAATTAATTTAGTTAATTAACATGCAATACGCGTGGTAGCACAAACAAATCACCAACTAAGTTAAATGCAGCGGAAAATAAAGTTGACACAGTGATTTTTTTACGAATGGAGAAAACCTTTAAGGCAAGAATCCTACCTGGTGATTTTAATGTCACCACTCCTGAGAATCTACTATTATCACAACAAGCGGTTACAAGTAAATGAATCCTAGTACCTTATACCAACCTATAGTTGAACCTTTACCCTAATATACAATTAAACTTGTTTTGTAGTGACAATCTCTCTTTTTCAATGGACGGCTCCCAGTGCGTGACTAACCAATTGATGCGCGAATCCTAGTACACGGCTTATTCCTTTGCACAAATCCAAGTACGTGACTAACTACCAACTTGAGGAAAACGTTGGCTGCAAAGTTCTTCAATTCATCAATGTCATAAAGATCACAAAGCTTATTGGTTACAAAACCCAACGACGTACAAACGCAACAGTTTCTTCAAAAGAAAGATGGACTAGGGCAAATTCTGTCTCCGGTCACAATTTGCATGAACAAAAACTTTACCTTCCACTTGCGCAATCTTTGACGGCCCTTAAAATAATCCTTATATATGTTTAGGGTTATGAGAAAAGAAAGCTCAAACAAGTATACACAGTATGTGTGAAATTAGATTTAAAAAATTGATTTTTGTAAATCTCGATAGATAAGTTATCTATCGAGCAGCAGTCGAGCATCGGGCTAAAAATCCTTTTTAAATCTCGATCGATGCTATCTGTCGAGTTAGCTATTGAGCTTTAAAATCCAGTACTTCTTCACTTGTTTCTTGGACAAATTTGCATGGCTTCAATACTTGAACTTGATTCTTGTTCCTTGAAGTATTAAACATATCCTAGATTTACCTAATTAGAAGTAAAGTGCGTTTTGTTAAAGGATTAGCCAATTCTAAATGACATATGTTCTTAACATGATTCACATATGTCACAATAATCTTCTCATTTGGAAATCCGTAACAAAACCACAACAAACAAATGAACATGTGAGAGAAGTCATAAAACACTCAACTCATACTCGCTTGTTGAATACAATAAAATCTATCCTAATACAAACTCTTGAAATAACTTTGCAAGAAGAGAGTTCATGGCAAGAAAGACTTTGACAACATGTACTTCTGAAACACTTTAAAAAAAACTTAACACGGTATCTTAGTATAAAACAGAAATAAAAGACAACATACAAGTAATAAGAAGCATGTGCAAAAAGAGAGAAAAGAAACAATACATGAAGAGATACGTGAAAGAATGTAATAACAACCTCAATATATATATCAAAATGAATACAAGGTTTGCTATCACAATGTATCTAAAAGAAAGAAAAGAGAAGATACAAACAATCCTCACTACATCCCTCAAAAACAAAAAACACTCGCCCTAAAAAATATCTCTGATACCAACTCTCCCCTTAAGTACATGACTGCTCTCATATCCAAAATTACTTCCCCTTTTTGTTTGACGATGAGCTCGAGCTCGACTTGTAGTTCCCAAAAAAATTAAATGAACAAATCTCTAAACCTTTAGCAATAGGCTCATTTATAGTTCCACACATAAAATAATAGTGTACATGAGATGAGATAAGGTCTAGATTTTGGAATGTGAGAAGATCCACGATGGCTTTATTGTGGCCTACATTTTGGGGGAAGGTGAACTTAACCTAGTGCAATACTTTATGGCTTTCTATAACTTATTCCACTGCTAAGACCAAAATCAATATGCTCAAAACTATAAAATAGATTCATTTCAAATGGAAATATATATTCTAACTAATTTTATGGTCCTTATTTTTCAGTTTTGCATCATAAATTTTAGTCATAGCAAGAACATAAATACCGTATTTTAGTCATAAACCCTAAGAACCATGAGCAAAATCAACCTTCTTGAAATTTCTATATTCTATCAAACATAATGAAAGCAAATAACATGAATATTGGAAATTAATTTGTAATTTAATAATAAAAATATCATGAATGACGGGATAATGGTATTTCCAATATGAAAGGCTATTGAATTTTTCAAGGGCTAGTTGCTTTTTTTTTTTGTTTAAATAATACACATGGTAGTCTTATAAATCTTCGTGTAGTAGGTTAAACTTTTTTTTTTTCAATAAAAGAAAATCATGTGACTAAAACTATACATAAAAATGGTATTTTTAAGTGTCACATAGTGGGTTTGGAGAAAAATTAATAGATTTATGAAGGTAATAATATTTTCGGCTAACACAATGATACTAACGTACGAAAAGCTAGATCTTCTTATTCAGGAGGGCTAGCTTTTTTTTTTTTTAATACACATGTTAGTCTTATAAATCTTCATGTAGTAAGTTAGAGTTAAACTTTGTTTTTTAATAAAAGAAAATCATGTGACTAAAACTATATATAAAAATGATATTTTTAAGTGTCACATAGTGGGTTGGAGAAAAATTAATAAATTTATGAAGATAATAAGATTTTCGGCTGACACAATGACATTGACATACGAAAAGCTGTATCTTCTTATTCAGGAAGATTAAAAATAAGAATAATAATTATGGTTCTACTTAGGTGGTATGAGGAAACAAGTCTTGTCTGACTAGCTTGGCCCATGTCAAACAGACAAAGGAGAAAAATACGTTTTGTCTGTATATAGTAACTGTATAAACTCTATATTATATAAATAAGACCTCCCACTTCCACCAAAAAAAGAAAAGAAAAATAACTCATAAAAAATAAAAAATAAAGAAAATATAAAACACACAAATATGTGGGGAAAATATGAAACACACAAATATGTGGTGTGGATGGTACTATAATGCTGTTCCATTTAACTCCAGACACAAATATGTTTCCTTAGCTTCTAGAGTTTTCATTTTAAGTATAAATACCTATTAGTGTAAAGCCTTTACGTATAACAGAAATTCAGTCTTCTCTGCAGCAAAAGAAACAGAAACTAGTTTTCAATCCTTTGTGTTCTAAATTTTTCCTTGCATTCCCATCTTGCTTCCTTCAATTAGCCAACATAGAATTGATCACATTCACAAATAATTGGCATTAGAACTTCAGTTATCTAAACATTAATAGAACAAAAAAAATCTACATTTTGGCATATATATCTGTCATAAAAACTTTGTAGCATTATCCAGTTTGGCAGCACTCCAAGTCCATCTCTTCTTCTTGCCCCACTGGAGCTCCTTAACACCTCATGGAACACCGAGGCCTAGGCATATGCGGTGCACGGCGAGCAAACAAGTGCTTTCCAAAACAGCAACTAAAAGGCAGTCGGCCAATTACCTGCCGAGCCTCGGGAGTTATGAATATATACAGTCATTGAAGAATGGTTATGAGGTGGGATTGCTTTTCTTATACTATCATTTATTAATTTAAACATTCTTACTTTCTGTTTTTCCTTGGAAGTTTGGAATGTGCATATGTACAACTTGGAACATAACATATCTTTAACAATCATAGTATATGCATGTTTAGATATATATATATATATATATATATATATGTAAGACAGCAATTCCTATGCTCAATTACTGTCAAATATCATGATCATGGTGGCTGACCTGTATGAAGATAGGGCAAAGAAGCTGGAGGAAGAAGTGAGGAGAATGATCAATAACAAAGATACGAAGTTATTGACCAGACTTGAATTAATTGATGACATTGAACGGCCCGGTTTGGGATACCGGTTCAAGGAAGAAATAATAAGAGCCCTTGACAGATTTGTCACTTTGAAAGGATGTAAAGAGTTTACAAATGGTATCCATGACACTGCCCTCAGCTTCACAGCTTCAGGCTCCTTAGACAACATGGGTTTGCTGTCTCTCATGGTACCCACACTCTCTAACTGTATGCAATTTGGTTTTGTCGTTATTGGAAGGAACCTAAGAGTGTGACTGTTTCCTTAAAAAACACAGATGTGTTTAATTTTTTCAAGGACCAAAAGGGAAATTTCAAGGAGTGCCTTATCAAGGACATTAAAGGATTGCTGAGTCTACATGAGGCTTCATATCTTGGTTTTGAAGGAGAAAACCTCTTAGATGAGGCCATGGAATTCACAACCATGCATCTCAAGGACCACAAGGGAGATGTAAGCAGAACAGTAAAAGAAGAAGTGAGACACTCTTTGGAGATGCCATTGCACCGCAGAATGAGTAGGCTAGAACAACGCTGGTATATAAATGCATACAATATGAAGGAAGCTCATAATCGCAAGCTACTTGAACTTGCCAAGCTAGATTTCAACATTGTGCAATCAGTACACCAGAGAGACCTGAAAGACATGTCACGGTACAATTCACAACATGTCCCTATAATATTGCATATTGTCGATACAAAGTTTATTTTACCCATATATATATATATATATATATATATATATATATTGCATTTCGTCCATATCCAAGGACCAAATTTTCTTCAGAAAATGAATCAAATTATTCCAATAATTTTTAAATATCTATTCAGTGTTAGTGCTATAATAAATTTGCATCTGATGATGTCGTAACATCTGCTAGCTTCTATTGTATTACTTAGATGGTGGAAGGAAACGGGCATCGGAAACAAATTGAGCTTCGCTAGAGACAGATTAATGGAATGCTTCTTTTGGACGGTTGGAATGGTCTTTGAGCCTCAATTTAGTAATTGCCGTAAGGAGCTAACAAAAGTGACTTCACTAATGACAATCATTGATGATGTCTACGATGTTTATGCCACTTTGGAAGAACTGGAGATGTTTACCGATATCGTTCAAAGATTAGTACCATAGTAGTATCCATCACTATATTAGAGTTAAGTTATTCTTGGATTCTAATTTAGTATTTTCAAGCAGATGGGACGTCAAGGCCTTGAAAGATCTCCCTGAGTATATGAAGTTATGTTTTCTAGCTCTCTATAACACTGTTAACGAGATGGTTTCTGACACTTTAAAAGAGCAAGGAGTGGATATTCTTCCATACCTAACAAAAGCGGTATGTATTATATATATATATATATATATATATATAGCAATTTAATTTCCAATGTTAATATTTGTTCAAAATTACTTTAAATTGATAATTTTAGTACAGAGAAATTAAATGTAACTAGCAATTTCTTCTTTTATTTTAGTGTGGGGATTTATGCAAGGCGTTCCTACAAGAAACAAAGTGGCGTTACTATATATGCACACCCTCGTCTGAGGACTATTTGGACAATGCGTGGATGTCTGCATCAGGGGCTCTAATACTAGTTCACACCTATTTTTTAATGAGTCCACGTATCACAAACAGGGCACTAGAGGGCTTAGAAGATTACCATAATCTCTTACGTTGGCCTTCAATCATCTTTCGACTTTGCAATGATTTGGGTACTTCAATGGTATGCTCTTTCTTTTTTGGCGTTGAATCAAAGTTCTAAGAACTCATTAAGAGTGGCAGTGATTTATCTACGTTGACAAGTTATTAAGAAAAAAAATTGTATTACGTACAGGCGGAGTTAGAGAGAGGTGAAACAGCAAATTCAATCCTGTGCTACATGCGTGAAACAAGTCTTTCTCAAGATTTTGCTCGAGAACATATAAGTAATTTGATTGATAAAACTTGGAAGAAAATGAACAAAGATCGGTTCAGCGATTCTCCATTTGAAGAACCTTTTCTAGAAACAGCAAATAACCTTGCTCGAATATCCCATTGCACATACCAGCATGGAGATGGGCATGTTGCCCCAGATTCAAGATCAAAGGACCGAGTTCTATCATTGATAATAGAACCCATACCATGTTATGACCCTAGTACAAACTTCCACAGCAATATCCACCTTCAGACATAAACACCTGTATATTGTTAGTTGAGCTGCCTATGCTTAGTGTGTTATACTTTGGCAAATTAGGCACATGTTTGATAGTTATTCCTGTTAGCCAGTCACAGCCATGTACGGCCATGTAGCCGAATATAAAGGAATAAATCTCATTTTAAGCTGTTCATGTCGAATAGTAATGCAATTGCTCAGTTTTACATTGAGATACTAGCTTGGAGGTTTTTTTTGAGAAGGGGCTTGGAGGTTTGATTCCATTAAAAGGATTCTATGGGGGCTTTTGGTTTGCCCGTGATATTACATTACGCTATAATATTACATTATTGTAATCTTATATTAATGTAATCTCAATATAAGAATAAAATTTTACATTGTTTAAGAATGTGATAAGATTAAGATAATGTAATATATTTTGTAATTTTAAATTATAGTAATATTAGAAAAAATAAAATAAACAAAAAAATTTTACGTTACATCATCGTAATGTGCATCATATTAAAAGTACATCACAGCGAATCGAATGTCATTTAATTGTTTAATTCCCCAGCTCAAAGAACCATATTCTTCTTTAATTCTGTGTGTTGCCAGAACCATTGGGCCCTTAACATACCCAACAAGTGGTTAATAGAAATGGGTTCTCAACACATTAAAAAAAAAAAAAAAAAAAAAATAGAGTCTCTCTTCCCCGGAATAAAATGCATTTGAAGCATCATATACAATTACATAATTCTAGAAGTAAATTTTTATTTATTTATTTATTTTTCTTAGGAATATAATTGTACCTAGCTATTTGACTTCGTTGTTGATAAACACCCCAATTCACATAGAATAATTGTTAGTTGATGCTCAGCCAATTACCAACTAGCCAGTTGGAGCTGTGATTGTGGAGTCCTTAAATAAATTCCACATCGTTCGTGATTAGGTGTCTTTAAAGTTTTTTTCTCTTTTTTTTTTTAAAAAAAAAAAATCAAATAATTTTAAATTATTTACTTAGATATATTTCAATCTCACTTCTTTTTTTTTTTTTTTTTCCTGTGTAATAACATTTTTGACAACTTCCAACAAATTAAAAAAAAAATTTTGAATAAAAAAAATAATAATCAAAAGATTCCAAACACGCACAAAGATATAACGTGCGTATTTTTTTATTTTTATTTTTAATCAATGTAATACATATGTGATAAAACAATGCTACACATGTATGCTATACAATATATTTCTATAAGAAATATATTGATAAAAAAAAAATGCAAATTATATGTTTGTGCGCTTTTGGAATCTTTGGATTAATTTCTTTTTATTCGAACTTTTGAAAAAAAATTTGTTGGAAGTTGTTAAAAACGTTATTGCACAGAAAAAAAAAGTGAGATTAAAAAAAATCTAAGTAAATAATTTAAAATTATTTGATTAAAAAAAAAAAGAGGAAAAAAGCTTAAGTACACCTAGTCATGAATGTTGTGGAATTTATTTAAGAACTGCCCACAATCACAGAGCCAAGTGGCTGGTTGGTAATTGGCTGAGTGGCAACTGACAATTATTCTACGTGAATTGGGGTGTTTATCAATAGCTTTGCAACTGGCTCCTGGCCAGAGATGGACTATTAATTTAGAAGGAGCAGGATCAAGATTTTGGAGGCGGTGATCGCCAAGATTCGGGCAAAATCAATCCATGTAATGGGGTGGTTCAACAGCAGACTTGCGAAGGCGTGGAAATTTATTTTTCCACTAATGGCAAAGAGCGTCAGAGACGGAACAATAGCGTTGACAAACCCAGCGTGGAAGGAGGTTCTCAATTTGTGGTGGGATTTCCTAATGGATGTGCACTCATCGATGGAAGAGCGTCAACTGTAACGGGAGTTGTTACCCTAGATTTCCCCAACGCCGATTTTTTTGCGAGGTGAACCTGAGCGAGTTCTTGTCGGAGTGGAGGATTTTGGAAGATTAGCCAATATCCACCTGCATCATGGGGAACAGAGCAACCACAAAATTGATTAAGATATTTCAACCAACCACGGAGTTCAATCTTCATGTTTTAGCACAGATGATGGAGATGGGGGTGTTGCAGCACAATTAGACGCTGATTCCAGGAAAGGGGCAGATGAAGGAGATGCTGAAAAGGATTCGATAGAACTTGAGGGAGGAGGCGAAGAATCTGCCTCCTTCTGAGTGTCCCACCCCAAACTAGGTGTTAGTTATGAATATCATAGCTTGGAATTGTAGAGGTGCTCTAAGCCTTCCTTTTAGAATCATGTGAGGGAGCTTGTGAATAATCACAATCCAGCTATGTTAATTATTTTGGAGACAAGAATTGGTGGTGATAGGGCTTGTGAAATTACTGACAGTCTTCCTTTGATAGGGTGATCCATATGAGTGGTGAAAGGTAGGTTTTATGGAATAATTTGTTTAAAGTTACAGAATAACATAATATGCCCTGGGTGCTAGCTGGGGATTTTAATGAGCCTCTCATTGGGGAGGATAAGTTTGGGGGAAGGCTTGTAAGTGTGAACCGATCCCTGCTACTTAAGGACTATTTGGACAAATGTGACATGATCAATCTAGGCTTCTGGGGACTTTTAACAATACTTAGTGGCAGGCCTGGCTCCAAGAAGAGGAAAAAGAGAGTATGGGGGCTCTGGTCATAGAAGAGGAGATTAAGATAGCCCTTTGGACCCTTAAAGCTTTTAAAGCCCCGGGGCAGGATGGTCTGCATGTTGGATTTTTCAACGCTTTTGGCCATCTGTGGGCAATTCTATGGTGGAGGAAGTCAAGAAGATCTTCGGGGAGAAAACAATGCATGAAATTTTGAATCAAACCCACATAGCTCTCATTCCAAATATTCAGGGCTCTGAAAGTCTTGGGAATTATCGGACGATCAGTCTGTGCAACACTATTTACAAGATAGTAACAAAAGTAATAGTAGCCAAGCTTTGACGGTATCTAGGGAAGCTTATATCTCTGCTACAAATAGCCTTTGTTCTAGGCCAAAAAGGGATTGATAACACTATTATATAGTGCAGGAGATCATCCATACTATCAGCAAGAAGAAGGGCAAGGTGGGCTACATGGCCATCAAAATAGATTTGAAAAAAGCCTACGATAAGCTTGAATGGAGCTTCATAAGGAGTATGCTGATCAAGATCAATCTCCCTACCAATCTTATTGAGCTTATCCTGAGTTGTGTGTTTTCGATTCTACTTTGATCCTCTTAATGGAAACCCTCCGGATCCATTCCTCCCCTTTAGGGTAATTAGACAAGGAGATCCGTTGTCCCCGTATCTCTTCATTTTTTGTGTTGATTATCTGAGCTAACTCATTAAAGAAAAGTGCAACAACAAACTATGGAATCTGGTAAAGGCTTCTAGAAGTGGATCGGCCTTTTCTCATTTGATGTTTGCAGACAACTTCGTTCTATTTGCTAAAGCGGATATCATAAACTGCTCAACTATCAAAGATGTTTTGGACGAGTTTTGTGCTGTGTCTAGCCAAACCATTAGTGAAGTTAAATCCAAGGTTTACTTTTCTCCTAACGTAGACCGAGACACAAGAGAGTCCCTAAGTGATATCCTTGGGTTTGTTTCTACCCCAAATCTGGGGAAATATCTTGGTATTCCCATTAAGCATCCTAGCTCCTCGACCCAGGATTTTAATTTTATTTTGGATAGAGCAACGTAGAAGTTAGCGGTTGGAAGGCCAACTTGTTATCATTGGCAGGTAAAGCAATGTTGATCTGATCTTTGTCTTCAGCCATTCCATCTTATGTAATGCAATGTTCCCATTTGCCTAGTCGTATCATCCAAGGCTTGGATGGTATGAACATAAATTTCCTTTGGGGATTGACTGAAACTATGCAGAAGATGCACTGGGTTGGATGGCACAATGTCACAAAACCAAAGAAAGAAGAAGGACTAGGATTGCAAATTTCCAAGGGTAGAAATATTGCTTTGCTCTCAAAGCTTAATTGGCGGCTTCACACAGAATGTGACTCTCCCTAGGGTCGGGTGCTGAGATCTAACTATTGTAATAATCGGAGACTTCAATCTAGAAATGCAAACAACTCCCCTGCTCTCGAGTTTGGTCAGCAATGAAGAAGAGGGCAGACACATTTAATTTGGGTATTAAGTGGTGATTGGTAGAAATAACAACCTCAATTTTTGGTTTGACACCTGGACATTTGAAGGCCCAATTCGCCTAATGATTCAAGGCCTACTATCTTTGGAGGATCAGCAGCTAAGGATTCATGATATCCTCAAAGATAGCACCTGGGATTGGGGTTGTCTTTCACTTGAGATTCCCTAGAACATTAAGTATATTATTCAAATCTCAGTACTCCAATAGTTTGATTTTCTTTATTAAACTTAGTGGAGAGTTTTTCTTGTTCAAGGTCCACATCACTGAGCTTCTTGGTGACCAACCTATACAACTTCTCATATTTTTCTGAGACCTTGTATAGCTTTACATAAGCTATGTGGATGTCATCTTGCTCATCCATCTTCTCAAACTTTGGTTCCACCAAGTTTTCTTCTTTATCCACATCTTCTACAATCCTTTCAGTAGGATTGATAGTTGCCATGAAGGCATTTAGGATTTCGTCATCTTCATTATTAAAATCATCCTAGGTTCTGTATCAATCAAGGTTGCATTAAGTGCCTTACTTTTCCCAATAGACTTTAGATAGGTAGGGCACTCTTGTTTCATGTGACCGAAATCTTGACACTTGAAACACTTGGGTCCTAAGGGAACAGTGTATTGACCGTCATCCCTAGCATCCTTCTTTCCTTTATCTTGGCTCTTAGATTGAAAAGAGCTTGATTGCCTACGGTCCTTGTCGAAGACCTTTGCATTGGCATTTTTCATGAACTTCTTGAATTGCCAGGTAATGTAGGACTTCATTTTAGAATTTTCATCGCCAGAAGACTCATTCGTGTCACTGCTCTTGGCCTTTAATGCCATGCTCTTACCCTTGCTTGACTTCCTGATCCTAAACAAACCCAACTCATAGGTTTGCAGATTTCCAACTAGCTCTGTCAATGGAATCTTGTCAATATCCTTTGACTCCTCAATCACAGTGATCTTAGCATGGAATCTATCGGGCAGAGATCTAAGCACCTTTCTCACAATCTTAGGTTTGGGAATGGTTTCTCCAAGATTGAAAGTTGAGTTCACTATGTCCTTGAGCCTGGCATAGAACTCATCAAATGACTCATCCTACTCCATCTTGATTTCTTTAAAGCTAGTAGTAAGCCTCTGAAGTTTCGAATCCTTAACGGCCTTGGTTCCTTCATAGGTTGTCTAGAGAATAGTCCACGCCTCTTTTATAGTTTTAGTGGAGGAGATCTCCTTGAACTCCTCATTTGTGACCGCACTGAATAAAGCATTCACCACCCTGCTGTTAAAGATTGCTGCCTTGATCTTGGCATCATCTTAGTTGGCCGGCGCTTCCTTTGGCTTGGCCCAGCCTATCTCCACAGCTTGCCGCAACTTTTCATTTAAGGACTGTAAGAAAGCTCTCATGCATAATTTCCAATATGCATAGTTAGTTCCATCAAATAAAGGAAGTACAATAAGTGACTTTCCTCTATCCATGACAAATAGGGGTCAATGGATCTCACAACAAAGATTTATCCCTAATTAGAGTGTGGCTGCTCTGATACCACTTGATGGGCCAAAAATGTATTGACCTCTTGTGATGAATTAACCAATTAATAAGCCAAGTGATTTAATTAGGTTCAATTACATGCAATGAGCATGGAAGCACAAAAAAATCACCAAACAACTAAATATACAGCAAAAATTAAAATGATACGGTGATTTGTTTACGAATGAGGAAAACCTATACGGCAAAAATCCCATCGGGTGATTTTAAGGTCACAATTCCCGAGAATCCATTATTATCAAAACAAGAGGTTACAAGTAAAGGAATCCCAGTACCTTATACCAACCTACAGTTGAACCCTTACCCCAATACCCAATTGGACTTGTTCTGTAGTGACAATCTCTCCTTGTATTGCACGGCTCCTAGTACGTGACTAACGAAAATATGCGCGGATCCCAGTACGCGAATTGATCACCAACTTGAGAAGAGTGTTGGCTACAGAGTTCTTCTATTCATCAACTGATGAAGATCATGAAGTTTCTTAGTCACAAAATCCTACAGTGCACAAACACAGCAGCTTCTTCAAGAATTAGGGTAAACTAGGTTTGCGGTTACACTTTATGAATTATGCTCTTGTGCAATTGTGCGATTTACTGTGCCACCTACTACGGCCCTTAAAATAATTCTTACATATGTTTAGGGTTGTGAGAAAAGAAAGTCCAAACACATACTCACGGATTGGATGAAAAATAGTTCTGAAAAACTGAGTTTCATAAACCTTGATAGATAGCCATCTATCAAGATAGTTGTTGAGCCACTAGCTTTAGCAGCTTTTAAACCTCGATAGATACTAGCTGTCGAGCTTTAAAATCCAGCACTTTCTCACTTGATTTTTGGACAGACTCGCATGGCTTTAACACTTAAACTTGAAATTTTGTTTCTTGAAGTATTAAACACATCTTAGATTTATCTAAATACAAGTAAAACGCATTTTATCAAATGATTAGCCAATACATAAAATGTTGACATATGTTCCTAACATCCAATCACATATGACCTAACAAGAGGCTATTTAGAGGAATAGGCAAGTAGTTATTGAAGCCACTATGATGCCTTTTGATAGAGTAGAGCTCCATTTTGCTGAGGTAGCTTTGTATCAAGAGTGCGAGCCTGAGGGTGAGAATAGAATTCTTCCTTTCAATCCTATTGCCTTGCAAAGAGAGAAAGAAGATGATGGTGAAGTTGTAGAGCTAGAAAGGCCCTCTAAGCTACGAAGGGCCACCAGGCCTAATGGTAAGGTGGTATATGAGTTTTGAAGGTTAAAGGAGGGGGATGAGGAGGATGGCGAGCCTGATTCCCCCAATCTGATACGATAACTAAAGGAAATTCACATAGCTGAGGAGCCTATGAAAGAAGCTCTTAATTACATGAATGATGTTGTCAATAATGTGCAGGAAGAACTTGTTGAAATTGATCTGAATGATGAAGAAGAAGGAGAGAGATTGGTGAAGATTAGCAAGAGTTTGTCTGAAGAGGAAAGAAAGAAGCTAGGCGTAAATGCACTTTTAGTCCCTACATTTTGACGTTTTTTCATTTTAGTCCTTACATTTTATTTTTACCACTTTTAGTCCTGTTAGGACATATGTAGTTCAAGTGGTTGTTAACATATGTCGCTATTTTATGTAATTGGCTTATCCTTAGACAAAACGCACTTTACTTGTAATTGGGTAGATTTAGGATGTGTTTAACACTTTAAGAAACAGTATTTCAAGATTCAGTGTTGAAGTCATCAAAGTCTGTCCAAGAAACAAGCAAGGAAGTGCAAGTTACTAAAGCTTGACACCTGGCTCGACACTTGGCTCGACACATGCATCTATCGAGCTTTAAGAAGCTGTTTAACCTCGAGCCTTGACAGCTTCTCGACAGATTCTCGACACCTCTATCTGTCGAGAATTAAGAAAAACAGATTTTCAGTTCTGTTTTAAGTCCAATCCGTGAATGTGTCTTTGGGACTTCTTTTCTCTTAACCCTAAGACATATAAAAGGATTGTTTTAAGGGCCGTCAACAGGAGGCAAGTTGTAAAAACATTGAGAACTTCTAGTTCATGCAATTTGTGATCTAAAAGACAAAGTTCATGCCCTAGTTCATCCTTTGTGAAGAAGATTACTGTGTAATGTGTACCGTAGGGTTTTGTGACTAAGCATCTTCCTAATCTTCAACGTGTGGATGATTTGAAGAACTTTGCAGCCAACAACTCTCTCTCTAGTTGGTGTTTGAAGTCGCGTACTGGATTCTGCGCATCTGGTTAGTCACGTACTTGGGAGCCGTGCATTGAAAGGAGAAACTGTCACTACAAAGCAAGTCCAATTGGGTATTGGGGTAAGGGTTCAGCTGTAGGTTGGTAAGGTACTTGATTTCTTGCTTGTAATCGCTTGCTGTGATAATAATGGAGTTTCGGGAGTGGTGACCTTAAATCACCCGGTGGGGTTTTTGTCGTCAAGTTTTCTCCATTCGTAAACAAATCACCTTTTCATTTATTTTCCGCTGCATAACTTAGTTTTGGTGATTTGTTTGTGCTGCCATGTGATATTGCATGTTAATATTGATTAATTAATAATTAGGCTAATTAATCAATCTAATTTATCACAAGGGGTCAACGCGTTTGTGGCCTGACAAGTCCCTAAACCAATTACGTGTGTTATTTTCGTCCTTTCCGTCAGTCAACCGATGAAAATTGCTGAGCTGACTGCCGAAAGAATTAAAAAAATTATAAAAAATGCCACATCATCATGACACGTCAACATTTATTTATTTTTTATAAATAAATTTTTTTATTAAAAAAAAAACTAAAAAAATAAAAATAAAAACTCAACCTCAAATTTAAAAACACAAAAACACAAACCCATAAAATCAAAACCAAAAACACCAATCCAAAATTAAACCCATTCATAAAATCAACTCTTCTCTCTCTCTCTCTCTCTCTCTCTCACATTCGTGTTTCTCACACGTGGTACCTGGTGGTGTAATGGCTCGTGGTGGCTATGGTGGGTTGAGATCGGGGTGGATGGGTTGAGATCGGTTGGGGTGGTTTGAGGTTAGTTTGGGGTGGGTTGAGGTTAGTCTAGGTTGGGTGGGTTGGGATCGGGGTGGGTTGAGATCGGAGGGCTTAAGGTAGAGGTTGGAGAGTGAGCCAATGGCATCGCGGCAGGCATCGTGGATGGCGAAGTCAGAGTCCTTGAGGCGCTTGATGACGTGGGCTATGATTTTGGTGAGGTGGGTGGAGGAGGAGTCGGGGTGGGCGGCGCAAGTGAAGGCGAGGAGGCGGAGGGAGTCCTTGCGGGCGGAGGAGTCTTGTGTTTTGCTTTGTGCCTTTTGGGTTGGATTTGGGTTCTTGCTGCTGTTGTTGTTGTTGTTGTTGTTGGGATGACATTTTTGAAGGAATGAGAGAGAGAGAGAGCAAAGAGAACTGTTGTTTTTATTACATTTGAGATCTGGGTGTTGTGTTTTTTGAGTGAGTTTGAGTGAAGGAAAGAAAAGTAAGTGTGTATTTGTGAGTTTTTTCTTTGTTTCTTTGAGTACTGTTCTTTGTATTCTTATGCTCTTATGATCTGGATTCATACTCTTGTGTTCTTGTGATTTTGTTCATCTTCGTGGTTATTTTTATTCAAATGGGATGTATTTTTATGTTTTAAATTTTCTTTTTATATTTTTTAATTTTGCTAAAATTAATATATACTTTTTAAATTTATATGCTAACATGTCATGATGACGTGGTATTTTTTATAATTTTTTAATTCTTCTAGCAGCTAGCTGTGCAATTTTTATCGGTTGACTGACTGAAAGGACGAAAATAACACGAGTAATTTGGTTTAGGGACTAAAAGTGGTAAAATTAAAATGTAAGGACTAAAATGGAAAAACGTCAAAATGTAGGAACTAAAAGTGCATTTATGCCAAGAAGCTAATAACCTTGTTGAGGGAATATAAAGATGTTTTTACTGGGAGTTACCAAGAAACGCCAGGCTTGAGTTCGAGCCTGGTGACGCACAAATTAAAGGTGGATCCCAATATTAAGCCTGTGAAGCAGCTACCAAGGAAATACCATTTGAATATTAAGGAGAAGATAAAAGTTGAAGTGAATAAGATTTTGAAGGCAGGTTTTATTAAGGAGATTGAATGTCCAAGTTGGTTGGTCAACATAGTTCTTGCAAAGAAGAAGGGCAGTTAGATAAGAATCTGCATGGATTTCTGGGATCTTAATAAAGCTTGTCCTAAGGATGAATTCCCACTTCCCAATGTTGATATTTTGGTGGATGTAGCAGCTGGTCATAGCGGGTATAATGGGTATAATCTGATCTTTATGGAGCCAGCAGATGCCCCAAAAACTGCTATCAAGACACCTTTTGGGAACTACTTCTATAAGGTGATACCTTTTGGGTTGAAAAACATAGGTGTCACTTACCAAAGGATTATGACTTTGATCTTTGGAGATATGCTTCATAAGCAGGTAGAAGATTATGTTGATGATCTTGTGGTGAAGGCATAGAATCATTTTGAGCATCTGTTGTATTTGAGGCAAGTCTTTGAAAGATGCAAGGAGCATAACTTAAGGATGAACCCTTCTAAATGGGCCTTTGGGATATCTTAAGGGAGATTCTTGGGGTTTCTTGTCCATTATAGAGGTATTGATTTGGACCCCACAAAGGCCAAAGCAATAACTAACCTCAGTCCCCCTATAACTTTGAAGGAGTTGAGAAGTTTTATGGGAAAAGTTTCTTATCTAAGAAGGTTTATTCCGGGTTTGGCTGAGATCTTGAAGCCTCTTATAGAGGAGACTAAGAAGGGAGTGAATTTTGTATGGTGTGATCAATGCCATATTTAAGAAAATCCAAATGATATTAGCAGACCCTCACATAATGGTGGCCCCTTTACCTAGCAAACCTCTTTTGTTGTACATAGCTAACACAGAGCAGTCCTTAGGAGCGTTGTTAGCTCAAGATCAAGGAGGGATGGAAAAGTTAGTGTATTATATTAGTAGACTCATGAAAGGACCAGCATTGAGATATTCAACTACTGAGAAAGTATGTTTATCTTTAGCTTTTGCTATGTTAAAGTTCAATCATTACTTTTTAGGGCATCGTGTACATTTAGTGACCAAGAGTAATTCTATGAAATACCTCTTAACCTGCCCCCAATTGTTGGCGAGAATGGTGCAGTGGGCTATCCTGACGTCATGCCTTGATATAGAATGCATACGACCAACCGCCATCAGGGGTCATGCAATAGCTGATCTGCTAGCTAACTTCCCAGGAACAAGTGATTTCTCACCCCCTCAACAGGAAGTCTTGGTGACAGTATAGCAGGAATGGTCAATGTATTTTAATGGCTCATCTACATTTCAAGGGTGGTGGGGGTGAATATGAGTGGTATTAAAGTCATATGGGGAGAAGCACATGTTCGCTTACAAGCTGCTTTTTCCTTGCTCTAAAAATGAAGTGGAATATAAAGCCTTGTTGGTGGGGTTGAAGGCTGCCAAAAGGTTGAGCATAAAAAGGTTAAAGGTATTTGTTGATTTTGAGCTGGTGATAAAGCAAGTTAAAGAAGCTTATGGAGTAAAGAATCCCAGTCTGGCTGCTTATAGAGCTACGGTTCAGAAGATTATGAAACACTTTACTTCCACAAAATACAAAGTGGTTGGCAGGAATGGGAACAAGCTTGCAGACTTGCTAGTTACCCTAGCCACCAAGTTTGTGTTGAAGAAGGAAAAAATGACACTTTGGGTGGAGAAACAACTTAGGTTGGTTCAGGATGAACTATGTCTCCTTTGAGATTGGCGAGAACCCTTGTTAAAGGCAATGGCTCAAGGAAAGTACGTTGGGTTGGAGTTACCAGCAAATATGAAAGACTTTTTTAGGATTAATGGGGATTTATTTCTTGGAGGAGCAGAGGGTTTGCTGATGAAGTGTGTCTCGAGACAAGAAGGATTGACACTGTTGCACAAGTTGCGCTATGATGTTTATGGTGTAAACCTTGATGTCAGTCTATATAGAAGGCTGTAGAGACTAGGGATCTTTTGGCCAGAAATGGCCAATGATGCTAAGGAAGAGCAAAGGAATTGCAAGACTTGTTCCATCATTCCCCCAGATCAAGTAAAGGTGCTAATGGCTAGTTGCTGTAAGAAGATTGACAAGATTCATACTTGAGATACCTTTTACAAGGTGTACTACTTGCTGATCAAGTAAAAAGAGAAAAGTTGAAAGAATACGCAACAAGGTTCAAAGTGGTGGATGGGAAGTTATTCAAGAGAAGCTTACAGGAAGGTGGATGGTATGTATTTCCACTAAAGAGGTTAATGATATTCTTTTAAACCTACATGAAGGAGAGCCAGCAGGTCACCTGGGTGGGAGAAAGCTATGGCAAATGGCTTTACACTAAGGATACTACTAGCCTACAATGCAAAAGGATGCTTAAGACTTTGTCAAGAAGTGTCAAGAATGCCAAAGGCAAGGGGATAAAATACACACTAGCCATCAAAGTCTTCATCTAATGGTGGCTCCATATCCTTTCCACAGCTGGGGGTTGGATTTTATAGGACCTATAAACCCCCCTCTAAAGGAAGTACATGGATATTAGTAGCCATTGAGATATTTACCAAGTGGGTAGAAGCTGTGGCTATGAAGAAGGTAACAAGTAGCTCGGTGGCTAATTTCTTGAGGGAGAATATAATATGTCATTTTGGGGTACCCAGCAAAATTATTTCTGACAATGGCACACCATTCGTGAACAAGGATATGCGTTGTGTAACAAATGGTACTCCATTTCTCACACGAGATTGTCGACACCCAGCCTCGAGATGATAGAACTGCCATGGGCCTTCGTTCGACCACTTGCTGTGGTGATGCTTTCGTGCCCGCAGGGCCTCATTGGAAGGCCCCTCTTGGTGAAGGTTGTATGCGTGGTATGGTTCGTGCAGAGTTTCGAGTCCTTTCTCTCTCTTGGTGGAGGAAGGTAGGTCTACCTTTGGGGTTATGGCAGAAATTTGGGCCAAATTTTAAGGGATTATCAAAGGTGAGTGAAGTTGCCACCAATCATTAGGTTTTTCTAAGGTGTGATTGGTCACTTGTTTCTAGTTTATTTTATTACCGATCCTAGGCTAAGAAAAATGTTAGTTTTCCTAATCTAATATGGATGACAAAAAATCTTGATTCTTGAGTCTGGAAGTTTGGTTATGTGTGGGAAGGTGTTAGGCACCCCATAACACCTATTCGAGGACAGTCCTTTGTTTTGATAAAACCTTAATTTTTGGAGATTGGCAGTAAAAGCATGATTTTTGCATCAACTTTCGGGGCTTTGCATGCATTGGGGCTTTGAGGTTTGGCTTTTGAATGGGTGTGGTCCCAATTTATGCTTTTCTAAGGCATTCGAGCGAAATACTAGAATTCCACGTCGAATATCCGACAACTTGTCACCTTGCTTTCAATGCGGAAATTAGGCATCACTTGCCTTAAGTGACGTGGATTATGACAATCACACTGGAGTGGGCAAGCGGGTATATATATACATACATCATGCACAATGCAAGTACAAAGCAAGAAAGTAAATGCCTACATCCTTAGAGCGTGGCCCAAAATATAAGTGCATGAAAATAAATAGGGGTCACGATACTCTAGAGATGATGACAAATGGTACATGACATGATATACCTAATACAAACTATCTAAGAGAGAAAGAGAGGAGGAAGGAGATAGGGTTTAAAAGAGTACATAACCAGAATGGATGAACTAGGCTTCTAAACCTACTAAACATAGCTACTTAGGTCAAATCTACATACTTAACTTCGTGCCTTTTTTGCTTGCACCTAGAAGGCCGTGCCTTAGCTCCAAGTGTCATCACTCCATGTGCATACATGCAAAGGCAAAGACAAGAAACTAGCAGACATGCAATTGAAGGGAAAAAGGTGCATAGATAGTGTTCAAAGGGTACAAAGCAAACAAGCAAGATAGATATGGCTAGCATAGCATGTGATGGGAGACATGACGAGTGAAAGTGAGGAAACAAGCAAACAGGAAAGAAGATGAACAAGCAAAAGACAAACAAAGGGTGGTGTCCGTGAGGGACAAAATGTAGGTTTGGATCAAATGTCCATAACTTTATTGTGTTGAAGTATGGATGACACACTAGCAAGCAAGACTCATGCATGGACATGTAAGCAAGCATGTTAAGATGCAAAGAAGGCCAACCAGTGGCCCAAACAAGCATGGTAAGTATATCATCACACGGAGTAGAAAAGGGGAAAGGAATGCACGAAGCAACCTGGCATCTGGAGATGCATCCCAAGTGGTTACATCCATACAAGGCCTTATGGGCGTCAGACGTAGCCACACAACCATAAACTCTCTGAGGGTGTCAAGTGTGGCATAGCCTAGAACTAGAGAGGCTAACACAAGAATAAAAGCAAGCAAGCATAGACATGCAAATAGGGTGATCTAAACCCTTTGTTGTGGGTCAAGGTGTATGGACGATGATAAAGACCATAGGGTCTAGATCGGGTCTTAACCAATAGGCCAAAATGCAAGAAAGAAATACAAAGTGACAAAAGGGCTACAATAGCACATGGCATGACAACATGGCCTAGGTCTAGGCACACAAGTGTCGCATGGAGCGCACAAGCACATGGAAGATGGCATAAAGCATGTAGAGAACATAGATCCAAGCACACAAGCATGTGAAATCATAGATCGGGGTATATAAGCATCGGAACATGCATGTAGACATGTAGATCCTAGCACATAAATGTGGAAGAATGTGAATCCAAGTATGTGAAAGCATGGACCTAACCCTATAGCATGACAAAAGGCATAAACACATAGATCCAAGCACGGCATAGCCAAAGGTCATACAAGCATGTGATCATGTAACCCTAACATAAAAAAAGGGAGAAAGCATGGGAAATCATGACAAAAAGCATAAACATGTAGATCTAAACAACTAGCATGTGAACAAGCATAGAAACATGTGGATCTAGCCAAGCAACACATGGAAAAGGTAGATCTAGGCACAAACATGTAGCATAAAGCATAAAGTATGCAGATCAGGACAAATAAAAATGTGAGCAAGCATAAGAAAACATGGATCTAAGCTAAAAACATGCTAGAAACATAATAAAGAAAGAAACATGTCAAAGAAAGCAATAAATCATGTTATTCAAACAAAAATAGCAAGAACATGCTATAAAAGAGATTTAGGAGGATAGGGGTGTGGATGATAATGATAGCTAAAAAGCTACATCTACACCCCTAATCCAAGATGTAGAACCATGGAGAAGAAGATTGGGTACAAGAACACTACCTTGTATTGTTGGTGAAGATGCAAGAATCAAGAAAATTTGATGTGTTTTTTGTGAGTTTTGTGTGTGTTTTTTGTGTGTTTGGAAGAGAGAAAACGTATAGGCAGAAGGGGAAAAAAAATGTGGTCTCCTCTAGGTTTGAGGGGTGCTTGGGGCTATTTATAGCCCTAGCAAGTGTTTCGAGGAGGAATCCCTTAGAGGGCCGCCAACCTTAAACCTCCTCTGATCGGGCTGATCTTGACACCCTTGGATAGATTTTGGCTTCCTGTTTCTGAAAAGGTATGGATCTTGAAAATCCAACGGTATCAACAGACATCAACACCTTATTATCCAACGAAAATGGTTAAGCTGAGGCCTCTAACAAAAGACTATTGAAGATATTGGGGAAAATGACTAAGGAGAATGGAAAGGGATGGAAAGAAAAGCTTCCTACAGCTCTGTGGGCTCATAAAACATCCAAATCACAAGCAACAAGAGCTTCACCCTTTTCTCTAGTCTATGACATGGAGGCTGTCATCCCAATAGATTTAGTAAGGCCAACGGTGAAGCTAATAGAGATTGCAGGGATACCTAGAGAAGATACTTTGGAAATTGTTGAAGAAAAACGCGATGATGTTGCCACTCATAATCGCCTTTACTAGGCTAATGTGAAGGCTAGGCATGAAGACCAAGTTAAGGAGAGGAAGTTTCTAGTGGGGGAACTTGTTTGGAAAGCTACCCCTCACGTACGAGTAGTGGCTGGAGTTGTTAAGCATAAATTTTCTCCAAAATGAAAAGGACTCTATATAGTGGAATAAGCACATTCAAGAGGACATTATTGGCAAAAAGATCAGGTAGGTATAAAGGCGTATGGCCCCATTAGCAGAGCTTACCTTAAGAAATATCATGCTTTGTCTTGAAAAAATATTTTCTTGCCTTGATGTCAAACTAATGATATGTTCCACGATAACGGTGTTAGGATATGTGTCTTTAAATCCTATTGTATGATGCTATGTATGACATTATGTATGACTTAATGTTGTGTTTAATAAAGTTATTTTATTTTTATTTAAAATAATGGTAACATGAATATTGAGACATTATCATATAGTCCATGAGATGCATAGTATGTGATTTATGTGAAAAATCACAGAAGATATAAATCACAAGTTCTTTGTAAACTTAGAATTTATAGTTCGTAGTCAGTGATGAAATTGGGCATTTCATTTGTGAAGACTATAGCGTATCAACTAAGATGATTTGTCTTGATCATGGAAGTGGAGACTTCTAATTGATATGTGACAGGCCACAAACGCGTTGACCCCTTGTGATAAATTACGTTGATCAATTAGCCAAGTTATTAATTAATCAATTTAACATGCAATATCACGTGGTAGCACAAGCGAATCACCAAAACTAAGTTATGCAGCGGAAAATAAATGACACGGTGATTTGTTCACGAATGGGGAAAACCCTTACGGCAAAAACCCCACCGGGTGATTTAAGGTCACCACTCCCGAAACTCCACTATTATCACAACAAGCAGTTACAAGCAAGGAATCCCAAGTACCTTACCAACCTACAGTTGAACTCTTACCCCAATACCCAATTGGACTTGTTCTGTAGTGACAGTTTCTCCTTTCAATGCACGGCTCCCAAGTACGTGACTAACTAGATGCGCGGATCCCAGTACGCGACTTTAAACACCAACTAGAGAGAGAGAGAGAGAGTTGGCTACAAAGTTCTTCAAATCATCAAGGATGAACTAGGGCACGAACTTTGTCTGTCAGATCACAAATTGCATGAACAACAAGTTCTCAATGAATGTGCAACTTGTATCTTGTGATCTCTTACTTGACGGCCCTTAAAATAATCCTTTTATATGTCTAGGGTTAGGAGAAAAGAAGTCCCAAAGACACACTCACGGATTAGACTTGAAACAGACCTGGAAATCTGTTTTCTTTAATTCTCGACAGATAGAGGTGTCGAGAGGTGTCGAGACAGCTGTCGAGGCTCGGGCAAAACAGTTCCTTTAAAGCTCGATAGATGCATCTGTCGAGGTATGTGTCGAGCTTTAAAAACCTGCACTTCCTTGCTTGTTTTTTGGACAGACTTTGACGGCTTCAACACTTAACCTTGAACCACTGTTTCTTGAAGTGTTAAACTCATCCTAAATCTACCCAATTACAAGTAAAGTGCGTTTTGTCTAAGGATAAGCCAATTACATAAAATAACGACATATGTTCACAGACTTGAACTACATATGTCCTAACAATCTCCCCCTTTGGCAATCCGTGACAAAATCACAACATACAAATGAAGATATGAGAGAAGTCATAAATCACTCAACTCATATTCACTTGTTACATACAGTAAAATCTATCCTATCATAAACTCTTGAAAAACTTTGCAAGAAGAGAGTTCATGGCAAGAAGACTTTGACAACCTGTATTTCTGAAACACTTATAAACAAAACATATCAAGGCATCTTTGTGTGAAACAGAAATAATAGATTGCATACAAGTAAAGAAGCATGTGTATAAAGATAGAAAAGAAACAACACATGAAAGGTAGGTGAAAGAAAAACATACATCATCATATATAAGAAGAGAATAAATACAATGTATGTCAATACATGATCAATGTATCTCAAAAAGAAAGAAAAAAATACATAGATCACCTCACTACATCCCTCAATCCACACTCCCCCTAACAAAAATGTCCTATGTCCTATGCTAACACTCCCCCTACGAATGACTACTCTCATCCAAAAACTACTCCCCCTTTTTGTCCCGAGTGACAAAGGGTAGAGTGTCAAGTAGACATCTCATCCGAAGAGCTCGCATCTCCATCATCATCATCGGAAGCATCATCATCATCGCCATTATCATCAGCCTCGGTCTCAGACGACGCATGAGGTGGCGGAGGAGTAGCCTCTGCAGCAAAGCCGCCCATGGTCGCCTGTCGCCTGGCGATGCGACCAACACGGACGTTCACCTGATACAACTCCGTGGAGAGTGTATCTAGGCGAGCATCCATGTGTTGTAGCTGCGCCATGATGTCTCCCAAGCTGATGTCGCTCGAAGAAGTAGAAGCAGATGCTCGAGCGGATCTAGAGGTGGCCGGACGGGTGGAAGGAGTGGCACCGTCAGTCTGTCGCGATCTAAACTGTGCCTCGCTACGTTTTATGGTAGCGGCGTCTATGGCGGACATGACGTGGTAAGGATCGGACGAAGGGAATGGGATGGAAAAACGACTCAGAATCCTCGTGATAGCGAAAGGGAAAATGAGCTTATCACGGGTGGCCGTATCTCTATATACATCGATAATGGAAAAGATAAAGTGTGAAGGAAAATCTATAGAGAGATCCTCAAGGAGGGACAACAAAAATCGAGCGTGAGGCTCTGTGATAGAGTTATAGTGAGACAGTGGGTGCAAAACAAAGGTCATCACCATGTTAAGGAAACGAGGACCTTTAGCAAAGGTCGACATGGTGTGTACATGTGATCTCCCCAAGAGGTAGGACGCTCACAGAACGCCGAGATCATCTCGTCTTTGGACACAGTCCAAAGATGCTCACAACTAGGGTAATCAGGATGATCCACCCTAGGTACATGAAGAACCTCAGAGACCAGCTCTGGGGTGACACAGAAGCGCGTACCTCGGACGTAAGAGTAGAAAGAAGGTACAGAAGAATCTATCCCGTGGATGTTGGAGTAAAACTCCTGAATCAACACGAGAGGACAAGTGACCGGGACGTCACACAGTGACTCCCATCCCCGAGTGTGAATGACATCGGGAAGGTCGGTGTCGGCAAAATCTGCCAGGACTACGTGGCGTTCCGAATGAACACCGTGTTTAGAAAAGTTCTCTGAGAAGTCCTTGTGGGCTTTCTCATCACTGAACCGGACATAAAGAGGGGTAGAATCAGAAGAAGACTGTCCCTTAGAACGCAAAGGGTTCTGGGACGGAGTGGATTTACGCTTAGGTGCCATAGACACAGCTAACGCAACCATAGAGAGGGGGAGAGAAAGAAACACACAGAAAAGTCCCAAACAGTTCAATATTGGCAGAATAATATTGAAATGAAAAGAACGTATGCATGGAGAATGCATGAACATGTGACATGCAACATAAAAACATCATGGGCTCAGCCCAATCCAAACCTAACAGCACACAATAGATAGGCACACATCTAAATGCATGAAAATACAATTAGAATGCTAATGTGATGCAATGCATGTGATTTTGAAGATCAAAACTAGGAAAAACAACCCAAAAATTTCATGAAAACCCCAACAATTTTGAAAACTCCCAAAAATTTTCAAAAACACAAAACCTAGGGTTTTAAAACAATGAGATGCATGAAAAAGAGGGATAAAGTGCTTACCAAGAGATGAATATCGCAAAGAAACTCTTGAGAAAGCCTTGGGAGAAGGTTTGGAGGAAAAAGGAAGAGATTTTGAGAGAGAACAGTGAGTTTCGAGCGAGAGAGATCGAGCAAGTGAGAAGCAAAATCGCGACTGCTCTATATATAGCTTCTCATTAAATCTCGACAGATGATGCTATCGGGAGGTGTCGAGCCTGCTGTCGAGGGCATGTGTCGAGAAATACACATGGACAGATGAAGCTATCGAGATCAGCTATCGAGATCAGCTATCGAGGAAGAAGAATAAACAAGAAGGAACCTCGATCGATCCAGAAGCTATCGAGAAGCTATCGAGCAAACAGAAAGTTTCTCGATCGATCCAGCAGGTGTCGAGGTATCTGTCGAGACTGCGATAAGAAAGAGTCTAAGAATCTCGACAGATAGCTCATGTGTCGAGAGGTATCGAGGAGGTGTCGAGATGCCTATAAAAGCAGTTTTTCAAAGGAGGAAAAACACAGACATGAATGCAATCATGCATGGAACTCAACCAAAGATCCAATCAACACATTAAGCTCTCAAAATCATCTCTCAACAAGAAAATTGATGCGCATGTATCTCAAAACACGCACATACACACTAAACAAGTCTAACCAATTTTATGTTTCAAAAACAAGTTATGACAGTTTAGTGAGCATACATTAACGCATGTAAACTTTGTGATGGCCAAATCACATTGTACCTGCACATGTATCAAGAATAGCAAAGAATATTGCGTGTTGTGTGTGAAAACATCGTAAGATTGCATATGTGTCTCAATGTTATGACGATTTGAGATATGAGAAAATCACTTTAACTCACACACAATCATAACTGTTTGATGGGGACTATCACCTTCGAGGTACATCCTATAACTCCCACATCTCCTAGAAAACACGCTTGCAACCATATTTTAAAACATTTTTGATCTTTTTGCTTTTTATTTCTTTGCATATTTTCTTTTTAACAAGCATATCATGCATGGGCATACAAGAGAAAGAAAAGAAATACCCAATGATGTTAAGCTTTTGACACTGCACTTTTGCTATGCCGAAGCATACAGGTGTCATTGACATTGCACTTTTGCTATGCCGAAGCATACAGATGTCTTATTATGATTGGCGAGTAACAGTGGTGAGATGGTTATTTATGCCTTTCTCTTAGGATTTTCTAGTTAAACCCGTAAAAAAGAGTGATACGAGTGTTAAGAAGAAGAGATTACTTAACCTTACTCATCACAAACAAAGAGCTATAGAGCTCACTTGCTTAGTTGTGCAGAAGAATGCTCATCTAAGCTACAGGTGATACAAAGCTTATAAAACTCTGTTTCAATGGCCATTTCAAAAGTTCACATGAACTAATGCACACAAACACACACTATTTTTGTATTTTTCAAATTTTCAATTTTTTTTTTATTTTTATCAGAAAAGCAAAAAAAATAAAACACAAAACTGAAAACACACAAACAAAAACATGTAAAGCAAAACAATGCATAAAAACTAGACTGACTCAAAACAGTAAAGAAACACACAAGTAATGCAACACACAAAAACAGGAGAGAGAAGAAGAAGTGACTGAAATCACTTAGATCCCTTTGCCTTCCACACTTTGGAAGATCCTTTCCTTTTGGTCGATTCTTGAACCGGTGAAGAGGGAGAAGAATATGAACCGTTCAAGTTCGAAAGGAACATGAGGGCTTTTAGAATGTCTCCAAGAGGAGCGAGAGAAGACTGAAGCTGATTCTGACTCCCAGATGCTATTGTGCCATTGCTCTATTGAGTGGCACGCCACTTGTAGCAATTAGGTCGAGTGTGATCGGCAGCACCACAATGATAACAGAGATGCGGCTTCTTCGGTTTGGCCTTTTGAGAGTTAGCCTTCTTATTCCTAGGGTTTCTAGCTTCCCTTTTCTCAATTTTAGGGGGTGCTCCTAGTATGGACTTGCCCTTGTCTACGTTCTCACTAGCTAATTCAGATTTAACATTCTTTTCTTCATTTTCAATGTTATTAGCAGGTGGAACAAACACAGTAGTACTAGAAATAGGAGTATTAGAGAGAGAGAATTCATATCCCAATCCAGTACGATCTGAAGAATATCTCTGAGCACTCAGCATCTCGTCCAGTTTAGCACTTGACGACCTCTCCAGTTGTGCTCTGACTTGAAACAGCTCCGCTTCAAGCTTCTTGGTCCTCTCAACCAAGAAATTGTTTTCGAACCTCAGTGCTCCAATGGTTTGATTCGCTTCATCGACCTTTGTGGACAGCTCCTCACGGTTGAGTTCCACATCACTGAGCTTCTTGGTGGCCAGCCTATAGAGCTTCTCATGTTTCTCAGAAAGCTTGTATAGCTTCTCATAGGCGGTATGGATATCATCTTGATCATCCATAATCTTAATCTTGGAGTCCACCAACTCCTCTTCTTCATCCACTTTCTCGGTAACCCCATCAGTAGGATTAACAGTGGCAGTGAAGGCATTCAAGATTCCGTCGTCTTCATCCTCAGAATCGTCCTCGGGCTCTGTGTCACTTAAGGTAACAGCAAGTGCCTTGCTCTTCCCTATGCTCTTGAGGTACGTAGGACACTCTTGTTTCATGTGTCCGAAGCCTTGACACCCAAAACATTTTGGCCCAGCAGGAACAGTGTACTGACCGCCATCCTTGACATCCTTCTTCCCCTTATCTGAATTCTTGAATTGTGAAGAACTGGACTGTCTACGGTCTTTGTTGAAGCCCTTTCCGTTGGCATTCTTCATAAACTTCTTGAATTGCCTTGTGATGTAGGACTTCATCTTGGAATCTTCATCATCTGACGAGTCATCCGTATCACTGCTCTTGGCCTTTAGTGCCAAACTCTTGCCCTTGTTTGACTTGCCCAACCTAGTCAGCCCTAACTCATAGGTTTGCAAGTTTCCAACCAGCTCAGTCAAAGGAATTCTATCAATGTCCTTTGATTCTTCGATCGCTGTGATCTTGGCATGGAATTTCTCGGGCAGCGATCTAAGCACCTTCCTTACTATCTTGGGTTCAGGGATGGTCTCCCCAAGATTGAAGGCTGAGTTCACTATATCCTTGAGCTTGGCATAGAACTCATCAAACGACTCATCCTCCTCCATCTTAATTTCTTCAAAGCGTGTGGTGAGCCTCTACAGCTTTGAATCTTTGACAGCCTTGGTGCCCTCATAGGTTGTCTAGAGAATGGTCCATGCTTCCTTAGCAGTTTCAGTTGAGGAAATTTTCTTGAACTCCTCATTGGTGACTGCACTGAATAGGGCATTCAATGCTCTGCTGTTGAAGTTGGCCGCCTTGATCTTAGCTTCATCCCAATCGGCCGGCGCTTCTGTAGGCTTGATCCAGCCTATCTCCACAGCTTGCCACACTTTCTCATCTAAAGACTGCAAGAAAGCTCTCATGCGTACTTTCCAGTATGCATAGTTAGTGCCATCAAATAAAGGAGGAATGATTAGAGATTGTCCTCTATCCATGACAGCAGGGGTCAATGGATCACACACAATAGATTAAACCCTAATCAGAGTGTGCTTGCTCTGATACCACTTGACATGCCACAAACGCGTTGACCCCTTGTGATAAATTACGTTGATCAATTAGCCAAGTTATTAATTAATCAATTTAACATGCAATATCACGTGGTAGCACAAACGAATCACCAAAACTAAGTTATGCAGCGGAAAATAAATTACACGGTGATTTGTTCACGAATGGGGAAAACCCTTACGGCAAAAACCCCACCAGGTGATTTAAGGTCACCACTCCCGAAACTCCACTATTATCACAACAAGCAGTTACAAGCAAGGAATCCCAAGTACCTTACCAACCTACAGTTGAACTCTTACCCCAATACCCAATTGGACTTGTTCTGTAGTGACAGTTTCTCCTTTCAATGCACGGCTCCCAAGTACATGACTAACCAGATGCGCGGATCCCAGTACGCGACTTCAAACACCAACTAGAGAGAGAGAAAGAGTTGGCTGCAAAGTTCTTCAAATCATCAAGGATGAACTAGGGCACGAACTTTGTCTGTCAGATCACAAATTGCATGAACAACAAGTTCTCAATGAATGTGCAACTTGTATCTTGTAATCTCTTACTTGACGGCCCTTAAAATAATCCTTTTATATGTCTAGGGTTAGGAGAAAAGAAGTCCCAAAGACACACTCACGGATTAGACTTGAAACAGACCTGGAAATCTGTTTTCTTTAATTCTCGACAGATAGAGGTGTCGAGAGGTGTCGAGACAGCTGTCGAGGCTTGGGCAAAACAGCTCCTTTAAAGCTCGATAGATGCATCTGTCGAGGTATGTGTCGAGCTTTAAAAACCTGCACTTCCTTGCTTGTTTCTTGGACAGACTTTGACGGCTTCAACACTTAACCTTGAACCACTGTTTTCTGAAGTGTTAAACTCATCCTAAATCTACCCAATTACAAGTAAAGTGCGTTTTGTCTAAGGATATGCCAATTACATAAAATAACGACATATGTTCACAGACTTGAACTACATATGTCCTAACAATATGTTGATAAGTTTTAAGAGTTAAGACATATTGAATTGGACCATTGTGAGATTTATTATTCTCCTAACGACTGTCAAATGAATAATAAATCTCATGACTTCTATTTACATGAACTCTTAATCCTGAGAGGATAATGGACCTGATCATGAAGTGTATGTTGCTTTGATATATCAGGAGTGAGATCTAAATTAACGATCAAAACCTTAGTATGTTGGGCAGCCACATTTAGTGTTGATGGAACATATATTCTTAAGATGGAATTCATAGTCTCTTGATGGAGATATAAAATATTCCCTTGAGATAAGTTTAATGAGTTCAGTTATTTAGAGAGTTAGGCCTAACCACTTTGGTAAGAAGTTACTAAAGTATATATTTATGAAATTGGATTTCATAAATATATGATGAATAACTTTAAATGTTCAAATAACAGTCTATATTCATGACTTTGTATTACTACGAATATTTTATGAAGGGGTTGCATATATAATAAAGTCTTGGGATATAATTTATTAATAAGGCCTAGACTGCAATTATATTTATATAGTGGTATTAAATATAATTAATGGTAATTTTGAACTTGTCAAGAGTTGACGAAAAAGCCCAAGGCCCATTAGCGCTAATGTCTTATTGGTCCCTTTTGGTCCTACTCTAAGCCACACACTAAAGCCTAATTGGAAATGCCCAATAGGCGAGCCCAATTAGATCATCAGTTAGATATAAAGAGAGAAATATACAGAATTTTTTTTGAAAAGTGTAGAGGAAAAGAAAAAAAGAGAGAGTGAGGCACACTTTCATTCTCCCTTGGAAACTGATTGAGAGACCACACATCTTGGGTGTAAAGTAGAATTGGAGTGAAGGTTAAAAGTGTTCCCAAGTGTTTCTAATCTTTGTTTTGAATTTCTCCACACCAAGGTACGCTATCTTGTTCTCTAATTCTAAAATTTACATAGTGCATGTTATCAATCATGAATGAAATAAATCCTTGTTTGTTGCTTCCGCTATATGTTTTGTATGAGATACAAAACCAGATTTTTCAACAATTGGTATCAGAGCCAGGTTTTCATCTTATGATTGTATAATATGTGATTGAATTTTAGAATTTAAGAAAACCGTTATTTTTGTGTTTCAATTTTCTGCATCATATTTATATAACAAAGAGGTGTCGTATATTAACAAAAATAGTTTTTTGATAATAACTACCCTTAAGAGTAGTTTTTTGTGTGAAGTCGTGCCTTATAGTAAAGTGCTTGGATATGAATACAATTGAGTGTTGATGCATTGATTGTTATATTCATGAATTTTGTACGGATTGCATGAATATTGAGGGTGCGTCCGTTTGGAGAGAAAATAGGGAGGATGGAAAACTAAGGAAAGAAAATAGACATTTTTCACTGTTCGTTTGGAGAGAAAACTAAGGGAGGATGAAAAACCGGGAGGAAAATTTTCCTCCCAGGCCCACAAAAATTTTCCTCCCATATTGGGAGGAAAACAATGGGGAGAAAACATGGGATGGGGGCATTTACTAAAATGCCCCCATCCCACCTAATGTTGAAGGGTTTTTTTTTTTTTTTTTCAAACGTTACTAAAGGTTCAACCTTCAGTAACGTTGAACCTTCTCTTTCTTTTTTTTTTCTATTTTGTTTTCTTTTTTTCAACGTTCAGTAACGTTGAACTTTTTTTTTTCAACTTTCAGTAATGTTGAACTTCTTTTTTTTTTTTTTTTTTTTTTTTTTTTTTTTTTTTTTTTTCATTTCAATGTTACTATTAACAAGGGTATAATAGTCAATTTATACCCTTCTACTTTTCCACCCTCTCACTTTTCCACCCCTCCAACCGGACATACAAGAGGGAAAATTAAATATTTTCTATCCTCCCACAATTTTCCATCCTCCAACCAAACAGACCCTGATTGTTGGTGCAACTGTCCTTTTCTTTGCACCATTTGGTTTATGATTGCATGGCTTGATTTTAAGTCCATGACTTTGTTTTTGTTAGGACATATGTGGTTCAAGTGGTTTTAAACATATGTCATTATTTTATATAATTGGCTTATCCTTTGACAAAACACACTTTACTTGTAATTGGGTAGATTTAGAATGTGTTTAACGCTTCAAGAAACTGTGTTTCAAGATCAAGTGTTGAAGTCATCAAGTCTGTCCAAGAAACAAGCTGGAAAGTGCAAGTTACTAAATCTCGACACCTAGTCTCGACACATGCATCTATCGAGCTTTAGAATCTGTTTTAGCCCCGAGGCTCGACAGCTTCTCGACAGATCCTTGACACCTCTATCTGTCGAGATTTAAGGAAAACAGATTCTAAGTTCTGTTTTGATTCCAAACCGTGAATGTGTCTTTGAGACTTCTTTTCTCCTAACCTTAGACATATAAAAGGATTGTTTTAAGGGCCGTCAAAGTGACGCAAGTTGCACAAGTATTGAGTAATTATTGTTTATGCAATTTGTGACCTAAGACAAAGTTCGTGCCCTAGTTCATCTCTTGTGAAGAAGTTGTTGTGTAATGTGCATCGTAGGGTTTTGTAACCAAGTATCTTCTTGATCTTCATCGTGTGGATGAATTGAAGAACTTTGCAGCCAACATTTCTCTCTCTAGTTGTTGAATTGAAGTCGCGTACTAGGATCCGCGCAATTAGTTAGTCACGTACTTGGGAGCCGTGCATCAAAAGGAGAAACTGTCACTACAGAATAAGTCCAATTGGGTATTGGGGTAAGAGTTCAACTGTAGGTTGGTAAGATACTTGAGATTCATTTACTTGTAACCGCTTGTTGTGATAATAGTGGAGTTTCGGGAGTGGTGACCTTAAATCACCCGGTGGGATTTTTGCCGTCAAGTTTTCCCCATTAGTAAACAAATCACCGTGTCAATTTTGTTTCCGCTGCATACTTTAGTTATTGGTGATTTGTTTGTGCTGCCACGTGAATTTGCATGTTAAATTGATTAATTGATAATTTGGCTAATTAATCAATTTAATTCATCACAAGGGGTCAACGCATTTGTGGCCTTTCAGTTTTCAAATGCATGGCTTAGATTTTATAAAATGCTTTATTATATACGGATTGCATGCTATAGCCATTTTGCATCTATTAGTCATCTTGGTTTATAAGGATTCTTACAATCCATACAGTATATATATAATGTAATATAAAATCATATATCAGATATATAAATCCATATATTATATTATATATAATGTGATATGGATTTTTAAATGTAATATGAGTTTATTTATATTTATATATATTATTGCTAGGATTATGAAATTTATTCCTAATGAAATTAGGATTATGTTTTCAAGGGTTTCTAGCATCATTATAGTTCTTGATCTTAAAAACCTTTAATTTAAAATATCAAGTGAGAGAGAGATACAAGGGTTGCATCTCACGGTCTCCATTATTAGTTCATAGTAGTGTGGGCAAACACCTTGTCTTGGCGTATATACCTCACGATCCCAAATGAGGGTGGTTACGTCATAGTACTACAAGATTTAACTTACCTGTTTAAAGTAGTGTGGACAAACACCTCATCTTGGTGTATATGCCTCATGATCCCAAAGGTGGGTGTTTTTTTTCATGGTACTACAAGTTTAAACACTATAAAAGGGAGATGAAATGTGGCTATACATGACTCTAGATAATGGTGTATACTAGACTAAGTGTAATGTTAACCTCCCAAAGGAGCTATGTCATTATTACTTAGAGGCTAAAGGTAATACGACAATTAATGTGTTTAAAATAAACTTGCTACCAAGGAATTATAGACATGGATTGGGTTGTCGTTGCATATATTATTTTATGGTTTTATTAAGGTTCCATATTATATGCTTATATGCTAAATTCATAATATCTAGTTTACTTATTATATTTATGTTTATTATTTTCAGATTTAAATCATGACATCATTTAGCCCACTTGTTGTTATTCTTAATTAAAACAAATTGACTGGATCCAACTATATTGACTGGAAAAGAAATTTGGACATTGTTCTTACTGCTGAAGAGCACAAATATGTGCTTACTCAACCATGTCCTAGCTTTCCTTCATTAGATGCTCCTCTTAAGGAAAAACAGTGATATGATCATTGGCATAAATCTAATGAGATGGTCAAGTGCTATATCCTAGCATCTATCTCAAATGTTCTATAGCATCAAATGCAGGATGTAGAACTTGCTTCGGACATAATGTTTAGTCTAAAGGAGATGTTTGGTGAGCAAGTCCGTTCTGCAAGGCAAGAAACTATGAGGCAAATTTATAATACCAAAATGGCTGAAGGAAGTTCAGTGAGAGAGCATTGTCTTAGGATGATTGCTAATCTGAACACATTTGAAGTTTTAGGTGCTGATATTGATGGAGAATCCCAAGTAGATATGATACTTCAGTCACTACAGAAATCATTCAAGGAATTTAGACTTAATTATAATATGAACAAAAAGATTTATTCATTGTCTGAATTAATGAATGAGTTGGTAGCGGCAGAAGGCATCCTTGGTACTTTTAGTATTGCAGCCAATATGGGTGAAGCTTCTACTTCTCAACCTAAGTCGAAAGGTAAGGGTAAGAAAAAGAAGAAGAAGGACTTCACCAAAAAAGATAGTAAACAAATTGCCTTAGGAGTTGCCAACAAAAGATAGAAAACCAAAGGAAAGTGTTTTCATTGTGGTGAGAAAGGACATTGGAAGAAGAATTGTCCAACACTCAAGGCTACCAAGAATAAGGGTATGAAAAGTCATTTTTTCTTGAAATATGTTTGGTACAGAATCCAACGGATTTCTGGTGTGTGGATTCAGGTTGTACTAATCATATCTGTAATTCTTTGCAGGGGTTCCAGGAGACCAGAAAGTTAAATGAGGGAGAACTATTTCTTACTTTGGCTGATGGGAGCATGATTCCGGCTGAAACTGTTGGAGTGTTTAATTTATATTTTAAGTCTAGAGTTTTAATATTAGAAGACTGTTTGTATGTACCTAATGTCCGTAGGAATTTAATTTCTGCAACTTACTTAGGTAAACATGGATATTGTGTTATCCTTAAAGACAATGTTGTAATAAAGAAGGATAAAATGTTTATCTGTTCTGGCAATATTGTGGATGGTCTTTATATTTTAACTCCTGACAAGCATGAATTATACAATTCTGAATTAGATAGTAGCTCTAATGTAAAATCATTAAAGAGAAAGTTTCCTTCTACTAGTGACGCATATCTATGGCACTTGTGTTTGGGTCATATTAAATCAAATAGGATTCAAAGACTAATCAAATATGGACTTTTACAGCCCATGGACTTTGATGGTTTTCCAGTTTGTGAATCTTGTTTGGAAGGTAAAATGAACCAACGACCTTTTAATGCAAAAGGTAAAAGAGCCCAAGAGTTGCTTGAATTAATTCATACAGATGTATATGGTCATATGTCAACCTAAGCAAAAGGAGATTATGAGTACTTCATCACTTTTATGGATGATTACTCAAGATATGGTTATGTGTATCTAATAAGACAGAAGTCTGAAGCCTTTGAAAAGTTCAAAGAGTTTAGGGCTGAAGTTGAAAATCAATTGGGTAAACGCATAAAGGCCATTCGATCTGATCGAGGTGGCGAATACCTTCATGGGGATTTCAAGGATTACCTAATTCAAAATGGAATTGTCTCCAAATTGACTGCACCTAGAACTCTTCAACAAAATGGTGTAGCGGAAAGAAGGAATAGGACTCTTTTGGAAATGGTTAGGTTCATGATGAGTTACTCAACTTTACCAGTTTCTTTTTGGGGATATGCACTAAAAACTGCTATGCATGTTTTAAATTTGGTTCCATCAAAATCTGTTCCCAACACACCCAAGGAATTGTGGAGTGGGCGCAAGCCTAGTATGAAATATCTCCACATTTGGGGATGTCCAACATATGTGTTGAAAGGGAAGTCTGATAAGTTGGAAGCTAAAACGGAAGTATGCATGTTTTTAGGGTATTCAAAAGAAACTAAGGGTTATTTATTCTATAATAATAAGGATAACAAAGTGTTTTTTAGCACCTATGCCAAATTTTTGGAAGATGATTATGTGAATAATTTTAATCCTAGAAGTAAAGTTGTATTGGTTGAAATAGATGAACTTGTAGTTGAATAACCAATGGATGAAACTAGGGATGATGTGATTGTATTAGATACACCACAAGGTACTACTCATGAGATCTCTAGTACACAGATGCCTCGTCGTAGTGGGAGAATTGTTCAGCCTCCTATAAGATTTATTGGTTTGGGAGAAACTTATGAAGCTATCTCAGAAGAGGCTGAATCGGATCCTTACACTTATGATGAAGCAATAAATTTTATAGATGCATATCATTGGGTCCAAGCTATGAAATCTAAATTAGATTCTATGTATTCCAATCATGTATGAGATCTTGCAAAGGCACCTAACGGCATTAAACCTGTTGGTTGCAAATGGGTTTACAAGAGGAAGAGAGGGATAGATGGAAAGGTTGAAACCTTTAAGGCAAAACTAGTGACGAAAGGGTATACATAAAAAGAAGGTATTGATTATGATGAAAATTTTTCGCTAGTAGCCATGCTTAAGTCTATCAAAATTCTCTTATCCATTGCTGCTCATTATAATTATGAGATTTGGCAAATGGATGTCAAGACTGCATTTCTTAATGGCAATCTTGAAGAAGAAATATACATGTTGCAACTAGAAGGTTTCATAGCAAAGAACCAAGAGCATATGGCATGCAAGTTGAAAAGGTCCATTTATGGACTTAAGCAAGCATCCAGGTTGTGGAACATTAGATTTGATCAAGAAATCAAGTCTTTTGGTTTTGAACAAAATCTTGATGAGCTATGTGCGTATAAAAGACATCGAGATAAAGTAATAATGTTCCTAGTGCTTTATATTGATGATATTCTACTCATTGGGAATGATGTAGGGGTAATGTCATCAGTAAAGGTTTGGTTGTCAAGCCAATTTGATATGAAGGACTTGGGTGAGGCTAACTTTATTCTGGGGATCAAGCTTTGGCGAGATCGCAAGAATAAGATGTTAGGCTTATCACAAGCCAGATATATAGATAAGGTTCTAGAACGGCTTAGCATGCAAAACTCCAAGAAAGGATTGCTTCCTTTTAGACATGGAATTCCTCTATCTGATGACCAAAGGCCTAAGACTCAAGAGGAAGAAAATATGATGAGACAAGTTCCTTATGCTTTTGCAGTGGAAAATCTCATGTATGCCATATTTTGTACTAGACTAGATATTTGTTATTCACTTGGCATGGTCTGACGATATCAATCAAATCCAGGACCAAAACATTGGCAGGCGGTAAAGCATATTCTCAAGTATTTATGAAGAATGAGAAATTATATGCTTGTTTACCATAGTGAGGATTTGATTCCTATTGGCTATACAGATTCAGATTTTCAATCGGATCCAGATTTCAGAAAATCCACTTCAAGATGTGTTTTCACCTTGGGAGGTGGAGCCATAAGTTGGAGGAGTGTTAAGCAATCTTGCGCTGTGGACTCCACCATGGAAGCTGCGTACGTTACTGCTTGTGAAGCAGCAAATGAGGCTATTTGGCTCAAGAAATTCCTTTCTGATATTGGTGTTGTAAGAATGGAGTAAGTTCCCATCACATTATTTTGAAACAATAGTGGAGTGGTGGCACAATCCAAAGATCCAAGAAATCAAAAGAAAGGAAAGCACATTGAGAGGAAGTACCACATCATTCTAGACATTATTGCTCATGGAGATGTTGTAGTAGCAAAGATTGAAAGTGTAGATAATCTACAAGATCCTTTTACCAAAGCCTTACCTCAAAGGACTTTCGAGTCACAGTTGGAGGGAATGAGAATTAGATTAGTGCACAATAGTCTTTAGGGCAGGTGGGAGATTGTTAGGATATGTGCCCTTAAATCCTATTGTATGATGCTATGTATGACATGATGTATGACTTAATGTTGTGTTTAATAAAGTTATTTTATTTTTATCTAAAATAATGGTAATATGAATATTGGGACATTATCATATAGTCCATGAGATGCATAGTATGAGATTTATATGAAAAGTCACAGAAGATATAAATCATAAGTTATTTGTAAATTCAGAATTTATAGTTCGTAGTCGGTGATGAAATTGGACATTTCATTTGTGAAGACTATAACGTATCAACTAAGATTATTTGTCTTGATTATGGAAGTGGAGACTTCTAGTTGATATGCTAATATGTTTTAAGAGTTAAGACATATTGAACTGGACTGCTGTGAGATTTATTATTCTCCTAACGATTGTCAAATGAATAATAAATCTCACAACTTCTATTTATATGAACTTTTCATTCTGAGAGGATAATGGACCTGATCATGAAGTGTAGGTTACTTTGATATATCAAGAGTAAAATCTAAAGTAACAGTCAAAACTTTAGTATGTTGGGCAGTCACATTTAGTGTTGATGGAACATATATTCTTAAGATGGAATTCATAATCTCTTGATGGAGATATAAAATATTCCCTTGAAATAAGTTTAATAAGTTCAGTTATTCAGAGAGTTAGGCCTAACCGCTTTGGTAAGGAATTACTAAAGTATTTATTTGTGAAATTAGATTTCATAAATATATGATGAATAACTTTAAAGGATTAAACCGGGCACTCAAAGATTAAGATGTAGTAATTTTCAAAGTGGCGGTCTATATTCATGACTTTGTATTACTACAAATATTTTATGAAGGGATTGCATGTATAATAAAATCTTGGGATATAATTTATTAATAAGGCCTAGAGTGCAATAATATTTATATAGTGGTATTAAATATAATTAATGGTAACTTTGAACTTGTCAAGAGTTGACGGAAAAGCTCAAGACCCCTTGGAACTAGTGTCTTATTGGTCCCTTTTAGTCCCATTCCAAGCCATACACTAAAGCCTAATTGGAAAGGCCCAATAGGCCAGCCTTATTAGATAATCAGTTAGTTATAAAGGGAGAAATATACAATTTTTTTTTTTGAAAACTGTAGAGAAAAATAAAAAAAGAGAGAGTGAGGCACACTTTCATTCTCCCTTGGAAACTGATTGAGAGACCACACATCTTGGGCGTAAAGTGGAATTGGAGTAAAGATTAAAAGTGTTCCCAAATGCTTCTAATCTTTGTTTTGAATTTCTTCACACCAAGGTACGCTATGTTGTTCTTAAATTCTGAAATTTACGTAGTGCATGTTGTCAATCATGAATAAAATAGATCCTTATTTGTTGCTTCCACTGTGTATTTTGTATGAGATACAAAACCAGATTTTCTAACAAATGGTACTTGTAGTCACCAAAGATTGAATAGATGATAATATTTTGGACTTAATTTATTTATATGTGGGTTATGTCTTAATCTTACAGATTAGGCCCCAATTTTCACTTGGTTTGTCAACTCCCAACTTTCATGTTAGGACATATGTAAATCATGTTAGGAACATATGTAAATATTTTATGTAATTGGCTAATCGTTTGACAAAATGCACTTTACTTGTATTTGGGTAGAACTAGGATATGTTTAATGCTTCAAAGAACAATGTTTCAAGTTCAAGTGTTAAAGCCATACAAGTCTGTCTAAGAATCAAGTGAAGAAGTGTTGTTCAATAAAACTAGACAGCTAGTATCTATCGAGGCTTAAAAAGCTGTTTCAGCCCAAGGCTCAACAGCTGCTCAATAGATAGGGTATCTGTCGAGATTTATGAAAAACATATTTCAAGTTCTGATTTTCATCTAATCCATGAATGTATGTTTGGGCTTTCTTTTCTCACAACCCTAAACATATATAAGGATTATTTTAAGGGCCGTCACATAGAGCACAATTGCACAAGTGTGAAGCAAAGTGTTGTTTATGCAAATTGTGACCGGAAATTTAGTTTGCCCTAGTTCATCTTGACGAAACTGTTGTATTTTTACACCGTAGGGTTTTGTGATCGAGCAACTTCGTGATCTTCATCTTGTGATGAAATGAAGAACTTTATAGCCAACATCCTTCTCAAGTTAGTGATCAAGTTGCATACTGGGATTCATGAATCTTTTGGTTAGTCACATACTAGGAACCGTGCAATACAAAGAGAGATTGTCACTACAGAACAAGTCCAATTGGGTATTGGGGTAAGGGTTCAACTATAGGTTGGTATAAGGTATTGAGATTCCTTTACTTGTAACTGCTTGTGGTAATAATAGTGAAGTTTCGAGAGTGGTGACCTTAAAATCATTTGGTGGGGTTTTTGCCTCGGAAGTTTTCCCCATTCGTAAATAAATCATCGTGTCAATTTTATTTTTCGCTGCATTATATTTTAGTTGGTGATTTGTTTGTGTTGCCACATACATTGCGTGTTAATTTGATTAATTAATAAACTTGGATAATTAATTAATTAATTCATCACAAGGGGTCAATACATTCTTGGTCTATCAAGTAATATCAGAGCGGGCACACTCTGATTATGTTTTAATCTTTACTGTATGATCCATTGACCCCTGTTTGTCATGGATAGAGGACAGTCTCTCATTATTCCTCCTTTATTTGATGGCACTAACCATGCATGTTGGAAAGTATGCATGAGAGCTTTCTTGTAGTCTTTAGATGAGAAAGTATGGCAAGCTGTGGAGATAGGCCGGACTAAGTCGAAGGAAGCGCTGGCCGATTGCGATGCTACTAAGATCAAGGCGAAAAACTTCAACAGCAGGGCATTGAATGCCTTATTTAGTGCAGTCACAAATGAGGAGTTCAAGAAGATATCCTCTACTGAAACATAAAGGAAGCACTGAGCATTCTCAGACAACTTATGAGGGAACAAAGGCTGTCAAAGACTCGAAACTTCAGAGGCTCACTACTAGCTTCGAAGAGATTAAGATGGAGGAGGATGAGTTGTTTGATGAGTTCTATGCCAAGCTGAAGGACATAATAAACTCAGCCTTTAATCTTGGGGAAACCATTCCCGAGCCCAATATTGTTAGAAAGGTACTTTGATCTCTACTCGAGAGATTTCATGCCAAGATCATCGCAATGGAGGAATCAAAGGATATTGAAAAGATTCCTTTGATAGATCTGGTTGGTAATCTATTGACCTATGACGTAGGTTTAACGAGGATTGGGAAATCTAGTAAGGGAAAGAGCGTGACATTGGAGGTCAAGAGCAGTGACACAGATGATTCTTCCGACAATGAAAGTTCTAAAATGAAGTCCTACATCACTAGGAAGTTTAAGAAATTCTTGAAGAATGCCAATGCAAAGGGCTTCGGCAAGGACTGTAGACAGTCAAGTTCTTTTCAGTCTAAGAGCCAAGACAAAGGGAAGAAGGATGTTAGGGATGGCGGTCAGTACACTGTTCCTTCACGACTTAAGTGTTTCGAGTGTTAACGCTTTGTCACATGAAACAAGAGTGCCCTACTTATCTCAAGTTCATTGGGAAAAGCAAGGCACATGTTGCAAGTTTGAGCGACACCAAACCTGAGGATGATTCTGAAAATGAAGATGACGGAATCCTAAATGCCTTCACCGCCACTGTCAATCCTACTTAGGGATTGTAGAAGATGTGGATGAAGAAGAAGATTTGGTGGAGTCAAAGTTTGAGAAGATGGTTGAAAAAGATGACATCCACATTGCCTATGAAAAGTTATACAAGGTCTTAGAAATACATGAGAAGTTGTACAGGTTTGCCACCAAGAAGCTTAGTGATGTGGAGATTGAACGAGAAGAACTCTCCACAAAGTTTGATGAAGCCAATCAGACTATAGGAGCACTGAGGTTTGAAAATAATTTCTTGCCTAAGAAGACTAGGAAGCTTGAAGCGGAGCCATTTCAGTCAGAGCTTAGTTGGAGAGGACTTTAAATGCAAAGCTTGATGAAATGCTCAGCCTTCAAAAATCTACTTCTGATCGAACCGGTTTAGGGTATGATTTCTCCTCTCCTAATATTGCTTCCTCTAGTACTACTATTTTTTTTTCTCCTACTAATAATGTTGAATCTGAGAACAATAATGTGAAAAATGTGATAGCTAGTGAGAACATAGACAAGGGTAAATCTATCTTAGGAGCACCCCCTAAGCTTGCTAAGAAAGAAACCAAAAATCCTAGGGCTAAGAAGAGTAATGGTCAAAAGTATAAAGAGAAAAAGCAGCATCTCTATTATCACTATGGAGCAGCTAGACATACTCGACCTAATTGCTACAAGTGGAAAGCCATTTAACAGAGCAATAGTATGGTCTCATCCAGAAGCCTAAGTCAGTTTACATCCTCTCTTGCTCCTCTTAGAGATCTCCTCAAGGTCCTCATGTTCCTTTCGAACTTGAATGGTTATAATTCTTCCCCCTCACCGCCGATTCAAGGATTCGCCAAAAGGAAAGGTTCTTCCAAGGTGTGGAAGGAAAGATACTCTAAGTGATTTAGTCACCTTTTCTCTCTCTCTCTCTCTACCCTTCTTGTTTTTGTTTTTGCATTACTTGTGTGTTTTGCTTTCTTATTTTAAGTCAGTCTATTTTTTATGCATTGCTTTGCTTCACATGTTTTTGTTTGTTTATTTTCATTTTTGTCTTATTTTGTTTTCCTTCATTAAAAAAAAAAATTTTGAAAAATTAAAAAAAAAATACAAAAACAATGTGTGTTTGCGTTCATTGGTACTTGTGTACCTTGAATGGCCAATGAAATAAAGTTTTCTAAACTTTGTCTCTTGTAGCTTAAATGAGCATTTCTATGCACACCTAAGCAAGTGAGCTTTGTGGCTCATGTTTGTGATGAGTAAGATTAAGTAATCCCTTGTACTTAACACTTGTATCACTCTTTTGATGTGAATGACTAAAAAAATCCTAAGAGAAAGGCATAAATAACCATCTCCCCACTGATGCTCGCCAATCATGAAATGACATTGGTATGCTTCAGTATAGCAAAAGTGCAATGTCAAAAGCTTAACAAAATTGTGTATTTCTTTTCTCTCTCTTATATGCATATACATGATGTGCTTAATAATAGAAAATATGAAAAGAAAAATTAAAGCAAAAAGAATAAAAATGCTTTAAAATATGATTGCAAGTGTGTATTCTAAGAAATGTGAGTTATAGGATGTACTTCGAAGGTGATAGTCCATCAAGCAGTTATGAACGTGTGTGAGTTAAATTGATTTACTCATATCTCAAATCGTTACAACATGTAGACACTTATGCAATCTTGCGATGTTATTTCACACACAACACACAATATTCTTTGTTACTCTTGATACATGTGCAGGTACAATGTGATTTGGCCATCATAGGGTTTACATGCGTTAATGTATGCTCACTAAATTGTCTTAACTTGTTTTTGAAATATAAAATTAGTTAGACTTGTTTAGTGTGTGTGTGTGTGTTTTGGATCTAAATGCATGACATTTTTCTTGATTGAGAGATGATTTTGAGAGATTAAAATGTTGGTTGGATCCTTGGTTGAGTAGCATGTTTAATTGCATTCATGTCTGTGTTTTTCTCTTCTTTGAAAAACTGTTTTTAACTAATCTCAACAACTTCTCGACACCTCTCGATAGTTAGGCTATCTATCGAGCTCTTTAGCTTCTTTTTATCGTAATTTCGATAGCTTCTTCAGGCTTTTTTAATTCTCGACACCTCTTGACACCTTTTGATCTGTCAAGAATTAAGAGCTTCTATGTGTAGGATCTGCGCGATTCCAACTTCATTTCTCCTCGATCTCTCTCAATCCTTTCTGACCTCTCACCTTCCCAAACACCTCTCTCTCACTTTAAACTCCTTTCCTAAGAGTTTTTCGGCCTAAAGATCATCTTCTTTCATCTGGTATGATCTTTTTCACTCATTCTATCTTGCATTTCATATTTTTGGACCTAACTTTTGGGATTTTTGAGAAATTTTGGGATTTTTCAAAATTGATGAAGTTTTTATGAAATTTTTGGGATAGGTCTTGCTTAGGCTCTGCTTGGGATGAGGGAATGGAATGGAATGAAAAGAATATTTCTAGAATATTCTTCCCTCTCTCTTGTTTGGGAGTTTTAACGGGAGAAATGGAAAGTCCATTCCCTTGTTTGCGAGTTTAGGTGGGAGGGAATGGAATGGTTAAGAGGGAATACTCATTCCCTCCTAAGCTCTTAAAATCTCAAATTTTTGTTCCCCCCAAATTGGAAGGAATAGGAGGGAATAGATTTAGGTTTAATGAAAATTTTATTGAGATTCCTAAATTACCCTTGAATCTTAGCCCTCTTTATTCTCAACCAGCTGTATCAATATATATATATATATATATATATATTTATAGGTGTCGTACAAATATTTTTGCCCTCTCTTTGCCTCTCCTTTCTCACGCTGCTGCAGCCATACCCAATTGTGAGTTTTTCAATTGTTTTGATTTCATTGATTTATTGTACTATTAAAAAGTTTTTCAATTGTTTTGCTTACATGGATTTTTCCTCAACTAGCCGTACTCAACTATATATATTCTGCTTGTGCAATTGTTTTGCTTTCATTGATTCATGCAGTTTGCTGCTCCTCCTTTCTCACGCTGCTGCTAGTCTTAACCAGCCATACCCAACTGTGAGTTTTTCAATTTTTTTTATTTCATTGATTTATATACTATTAAAAAGTTTTTCAATTGTTTCAATTGTTTTGCTTTCATTCATTTTTTCTCAACTAGCCATACTCAACTATATGATGAACTTGGGTGCATGTGTTCTTAATTCCTATCATTGGTACACGTAGTTTTTTTTTTTTTTTTTCCTTTCATTCCCCTGTATTTGGTATGCTAGAACAAAGTAACATTGTTACTGCTTCAGATTTTCCAGGAGATTGGTACACTTTTAAGTTTTAACTGAACCCAAAAACTAGGATGATGTTAACAAATGAGTTCTAGTTAATAGTTCAAACAAAAATGTAAAAAAAATATAGCCTCAAAAGCAAATAAAACAGGTTTAAATTTCTCATTGGCTTGAGAATTTAGTCATACTAGTTGTTTCCGAGCCCCTTTTTTGGTATGTTCATTGTTGGTCCCCAATGTGACCTTCAGGTATTTAAAACTTGACAATAAAAAATAAAAAAAATAAAAGCAAAATACAAAGTCTTGTCATCCCCTTTTTGTCTTTTTATTTTGGTCTTTTGAGAAAGAAAAAAATGTCTTGAACCAAAGGATTTAAGAGGCAGAATCCAAAGTCATGTCATATGTTCTCAAATTAAGAGGATAAATGGAGGAGAAGAATGGCCTACCTTGGATGCCACAAATATTAGTCAAATGAAGCCTCAGTGAGTGTACAACATCCTTGGGTTCATGGTCATGTAAGTCAAGGGACACTTCATCATCTTGGCTGTTAAATTGAACAAAAGAAGATACAACTCTTTTTGCTCCATTACGTGTGCTTTAATTCCTATCAGTGTCTTTTGTGTTAATGAATGCTAATGTTTATAGTTTAACAGTTTTAATTTTAAATTAGTTGTAACACATTCATAATTAGTTAGACTAATAATGTAGTTATTTTTTTAGAACATGTGCCCATAATTTTTTAAGTTGGACTGATAGCATAACTATTTTTTTTACATAGATGGATTTGAATGATGAGGTACTTAAGACTATAATTTTTTCGAACTTTATGCGAAAAATATCCTTGGTTCATGTTGCATGCCATTATTTGTGTTACATTATCCATCAAAGGCAACGACTAAAAAGAAAATGTGTTCCCTACATTCCTACACAATTAACCATAGAAAGACAAAAAGTTCATGATGAAATAATGTCTCAACTTAGGAATAGTGAAAAATGCTATGATGTAATACGCATGGGTCCACAAGCTTTTCAAGATTTGTGTGACATTTTGCAGAGAGATGGTGATCTTCAAGACATATAGCGTGCCACGGTTGAAGAGCAAGTTAGCAAGTTTCTTCACATGCTAGCACATAATCAGACGCATCGTACAATGTCCTTTTTTTGTCATTCCCGTGAGACCATTAGTCGTCATTTTCATAACGTGTTAAGATCAATAATTATGTTAGAGGATCAATTCTTTCGACAACCTGATGGAACCCAAATGCCACTTGAAATACTACAAAGCAGTAGGTTCAACCCATATTTTAAGGTAAACATATCATGCCTATAATTTATATCTGATAGTACTTTAGTACAAATATATTTTAAGGTAAATGTTTTTGAGAGATATTGTATTGGGGCACTTAATGGAACACATGTTTGTGTCAAAGTGTCTAATGAGGATGCACCAAGATATCGGGGTAGGAAGGGTTACACAACACAAAATGTGTTGGCGGCATGCTTATTTGATTTAAAATTCACATACGTATTACCAGGTTGGGAAGGAACTGCTACAGATTCAAGAATAATAAAGAGTGCTTTAACTAGAAATGATAACTTGAAAATCACACAAGGTAAATTTAATTCAAATACGTATTAGGGTGTATTCTTTATAATTAAAAAATTTGTAGTATATAATTAATCGTTGTTATTGTTTATTAGGTAAATATTTTCTTATTGATGCGAGATACATGAATAGAAGTCGTCTGATTGCACCTTATAGGGGAGTGCGTTATCATTTAAAAGAGTACTCTATTAGTCCCCCTAAAAATGCTAAAGAATTGTTTAATTTGTGACATGCGTTATTGCGTACTATTATTGAAAGAGCATTTGGTGTACTTAAAAAGAGATTTCCTATCATAACAAGTACTACAGAGCCTAATTATTGTGTTGACATACAAAATGAAATCATTTTAGCATGTTGCATACTTCATAATTATTTAATGGGTGTCGATCCTAATGAAAGTCTTATTGCTGAAGTTGATGAAGAGGTTTTGCATTCTCATTGTGAACGTATGGCCCCTACTCCAAGAGAAGATGATAAGGATGCTAGGCAAGGAGATATTATAAGACATTCTATAGCATTAACCATGTGGCAAAACTATGTCCAAATGTGATAGCTTTTGGGTTTATTGTTGTCATGTCATTTAAGACTATACTATGTTTCAATTACTTAGACCTAAATGTTATGCAAATTTCTGTTTTCATTTTGATATTGCTCTCTATCTTTTGATAATTAATATTAATATTTACACAATATTGTTATGTTTTTTTTGTCCTATTAATTATAGAATGGGTAAGATTTCAAAGAAGAATGGTTGAGATCCAAGTAAAGAAGTACAATGGAGTAGTGTTATGGATGATGCTTTAGTGGATGCTTTTTTACATCAGGTGATCATATGTGGTAGAGTTAATGGAACTTTTACCTCTAAGGCATATGATGACATAGTGAAAGAGTTGGTTGAAAAATTTCACATGGAGATTAACAAGGATAAGGTGAAAAATCGACAAAAGACACTGAAGAAGAATTTTCATGAATGCTATGACATATTTAAAGATGGATTGAGTGGTTTTGGATGGAATGATTCTTTAAATATGTGTACAGCCGAACCAAAAGTTTGGGAGCCACTCATAGCGATAAATTACCATTTTTTGTGAGTTTAATTTTGTATTACATAATTATATCTGTTGTTTAACCATTTGTCTTGGTTTGTAACAGTCTAAACCTGTAGCCAAGAAGTGGATGACAACACCTATACCCAACTACTCTAAGATGGCACAACTTTGGGCTAAAGATAGAGCAAAAGGTGATCATGCTGAAATTGCAAAGGAGAAACGTGCTAGGTATGCTGCATCGACCACTATTGATGAGATTGATAATTTGATATCTCAAAATGAAGTTTCTTTGGAGAACTTTGAAGTGAAAGACGATCAGAGGTCACCAGAAATTAATGTTGCACGTTCTCGAGTGTCATCACAAGATGCAATGTCTTTTAAAAGCAAGAAAAGACGACTGGCAGAAGATGATAAACTCGGGAATGTAATTTCCCAGTTATTTGATAATGTATCAAAGGCAATTGATAGGGCGACTGAGATTATGGCAAAGTGCTTTTCAAAGTCATATGGAGCAGAAGTTCATGCAGCTTTGAACGTATTGGACTTAGATCCAATATCGAAGACTGAGGCCTACATATTTTTTATGGAAAATCCAACATATAAGGAGATGTTCTTTGGCTTCCCATATCATGAGCGCAAATGTGTCTTATTGACACTGATGTCTAGGCCTAAAAATTAAAAAAGTGTGGGAGTTTTTGGCAAACCTTAGTTTTGGAATGGATTATGTTATTTTGTTTTGTTTTGGCAAGACTCATTACTGGAGTTTTTTTTTAAAGATATTTGTTTGCATTTTTAGAAAATTTTAATTTTGTTGAGAATAAATATGTGATGCGTGAATTGCTTTACAACATAGAAATATACATAACTTGTTTTTTAGCTACAATAAACTTTTCTTTTTTCCTTAAACTAGAATTATTTTAGTTTTATATCAGGAAATTGATATGTTAATAGTTCTATCAGCTCTGGTCTCAGCGTGATGCAATCTATTCACCTTGAAAAACTATATTGTAATTCAATAATGTAACACAGACCCAATTGTGGCTAACTAGTTTCACATCATCCACTAAATACTAATCATTTCAAAGCAAATATAAGTTCTCATTGATTATTTTTTATGTTCTTTAAAATGAGGGGTATAATAGTAATGTTATTATAAAATGATTCCATTTCATTCATTCCAATGTCACTTCCAAAAAGTGTTACTTACTTTCCATTCCATTCCTTTATTTTATAACATCCAAACAAGATTTTTAAATTCCATTCCATTCCTTTCCCTACTAAATCCATTCAATTCCATTCCATTCCTTTAATGATCATTCCATTTCATTCCTTTATAAACTCCCAAGCGGAGCCTAAATGGTTTTTAAATCATCATGCATTGCATCACATTTGCATTATAGCAATGTTTCATACATTTTAGATGTGTGTTTACTTTGTTGCAAACTTGTGTGTTGGTAGGTTTGGATTGGGCTAAGCCCATGATATTTTTAAGTTTGCACATGTTCATGCATTTTCATGCACACATACCTTCATTTCATTATATTCCTATATTGATCTGTGTTGGTGCTTTTCTGTGTGTCTCTCTCTTCTTCTTTCGGTTAGTTGCTCTATGGCACCTAAACACAAGTCTACTCCGTCCCGGAATCCTCTTCATTCTAAGGCATCTTCTTCTGATTCTATCCCCTCTCACATTCGGCTCCGTGATGATAAAGCCTACAAGGATTTTTCGGAGAACTTTTCTAGACGAGGCATTCATTCGAGACGCCAAGTCATTTTATCGAACTTCTCCAATACTAACCTTCCTACTGTCATTCATAGTAGGGTTGGGAGTCACTGTGTGGCGTCCCGGTCACTTGTCCATCCGTGATCATACAGGAGTTTTATTCCAACATGCACGGATTTGATTATTCAATACCTCTCTTTGTCACTCGCGTTCGAGGTATGTGCATTTTGGTCATTCCAAAAATTGTATCCAAGGTGCTCCACGTTCCGAGGGTAGTGCATCCTAACTACCTTGGCTGTGATCGTCTTAAGACTATGTCTAAGGAAGAGCTCATGTCTTCTTTTTGTGAGCTACCTTCTAATTAGGGTGATCGTCAGTACACCCTTTGCTCGGCCTTTGCTAAAGGTCCGAGATTTCTTAATATGGTGATGACTTTTTTTTTTTGCATCCTTTGTCTCACTATAACTCTATCACAAAGCCCCGTGCTCGATTTTTGCTATCCCACTTAGAGCATATCTCTATTTACTTCCCCTCTCACTTCATTCTATCCCTCATAGATGTGTATAGGGATACGGCTATCCGTGATAAGCTCATTTTTCCTTTGGCTATCACACAGATCATTTGCCATTTTTTTGTCTTCTATCCCGAGTTGGACCATTTCTTAGTTATGTGTGCCATAGACACCGCTGCCGTTAAATGGAGCGATGAGTAGCTTCGATCGAGGTGGACCAGGATAGCGATTCCCCCAGCTTCTGTAACTCTATCCACCTATGCTCCTTCTTCTTCTATAGGTGGGGTGACTCTTGAGGACATCATGGCACAGCTTATACGCATGGATGCTCTCATTGAAACTCTTAATGATGAGTTATGTCAGGTGAACACCCGTGTTAGTCGTATTGCACGACGATAAGCTGTCATGGGTGCTTTGGCTGCTTAGTTTTCTCCATCTCCATTGGCTTCAGAGGATGAGAGTGATGATGGCTCCGGTAGTGATGATGCTAATGAGGATGATGGTGCTAACTCGCTTAGTGATGATGAGATGTTTACTTGATTTACCTACCCTTTGTCACTTATGACAAAAAGGGGGAGTAGTTTTGAATATGAGAGTAGTTTTACTTATAGGGTAAGAGTTAGTATAGGAGATTTTTGTTAGGGGGAGTGTCTATTTTTTTTTAGGATGTTGTGAGGACTTATGTATCTTTTTTTTTTCTTTTTAGTTTAGATACATTGTTCATGTACCTTTGGTCTTGTGACCACTTTGTGATAGCAAACCTTGTACTTTTGATGATACATATATGATGAGGTTGTTATTACAATTCTTTCACCTATCTTTACATTTGTTGTTTCTTTTTTCTCTTTATGAACATGCTTCTTATATATTGTATGCAATCTTTTATTTTTGTTTCACATTAAGATGCCTTGATGAGTTTTGTTTAAAATGTTTCAGAAATACAGGTTGACAAAGTCTTCCTTGCCATGAACTCTTTTCTTGCAAAGTTTTTCAAGAGTTTGTTTTAGGATCGATTTTATTGTAATCAACAAGTGAGCATAGGTTGAGTGATTTATGACTTCTCTCATATGTTCATTTGTTTGTTGTGGTTTTGTCACGGATTGCCAAAGGGAAAGATTGTTAGGACATATGTGAATCATGTTAGGAACATATGTCAATATTTTATGTAATTGGCTAATCCTTTGACAAAACGCACTTTACTTATATTTGGGTAGATATAGGATGTTTTTAATGCTTCAAAGAACAAAGTTTCAAGTTCAAGTGTTAAAGCCATGCAAGTCTATCCAAGATGATAGGCCACAAATGCGTTGACCCCTTGTGATAACTTAGATTAATTAATTAGCCCAGTTCTTAATTAATCAAATTAACATGCAATATCACGTGGTAGCACAAACAAATCACCAAACTAAGTAATGCAGCGGAAAATAAATGACACGGTGATTTGTTCACGAATGGGGAAAACCCTTACGGCAAAAACCCCACCGGGTGATTTAAGGTCACCACTCCCGAAACTCCACTATTATCACAACAAGCAGTTACAAGTAAGGAATCCCAAGTACCTCACCAACCTACAGTTGAACTCTTACCCCAATACCCAATTGGACTTGTTCTGTAGTGACAGTTTCTCCTTTCAATGCACGGCTCCCAAGTACGTGACTAACCAGATGCGCGGATCCCAGTACGCGACTTCAAATACCAACTAGAGAGAGAGAGAGTTGGCTGCAAAGTTCTTCAAATCATCAAGGATGAACTAGGGCACGAACTTTGTCTTTTGGATCACAAATTGCATGAACAACAAGTTCTCAAAGAATGTGCAACTTGTATCTTGTGATCTCTCTTCTTGACGGCCCTTAAAATAATCCTTTTATATGTCTAGGGTTAGGAGAAAAGAAGTCCCAAAGACACACTCACGGATTAGACTTGAAACAGACCTGGAAATCTGTTTTCTTTAATTCTCGACAGATAGAGGTGTCGAGAGGTGTCGAGATAGCTGTCGAGGCTCGGGCAAAACAGCTCCTTTAAAGCTCGATAGATGCATCTGTCGAGGAATGTGTCGAGCTTTAAAAACTTGCACTTCCTAGCTTGTTTCTTGGACAGACTTTGACGGCTTCAACACTTAATCTTGAACCACTGTTTCTTGAAGTGTTAAACTCATCCTAAATCTACCCAATTACAAGTAAAGTGCGTTTTGTCTAAGGATAAGCCAATTACATAAAATAACGACATATGTTCACAGACTTGAACTACATATGTCCTAACACAAGAATCAAATGAAGAAGTGCTATTTATTAAAGCTCGATAGCTAGTATCTACCGAGGCTTAAAAAGCTGTTTTAGCCCGAGGCTTGATAGCTACTCGATTGATAGGGTACCTGTCGAGATTTATGAGAAATAGATTTCAAGTTCTAATTTTCATCCAATCTGTGAATGTATGTTTGAGTTTTCTTTTTCCACAACCTTAAACATATATAAGGATTATTTTAAGGGTCATCACATAGAGCACAATAGCACAAGTGTGAAGCAAAGTGTTGTTCATGCAAATTGTGACCGGAAACCTAGTTTGCCCTGGTTCATCTTGACGAAGTTGTTGTGTTTGTACATCGAAGGGTTTTGTGACCAAGTAACATCGTGATCTTCATCGTGTGATGAATTGAAGAAACTTTGCAGCCAATATTCTTCTTAAGTTGGTGATCAAGTCGCGTACTGGGTGTTGGAAAAATATATGTTTGTATACAAAGCATATGTAGTGGAAAATTAACGCCCAAGAAGTACCTTGGTGCAATGAAATTCAAAACAAAGGATCAGAAGTACTTGAGAACACTCTTAATCTTCACTCCAATTCCACTTTACGCCCAAGAAGTGTAGTCTTTCAAACAATTTTCAAAGAGAGAATAAGAGAGTGTCTTACACTCATATACACACCATTTCATGTTTCTATAAAAATTTTGTATGTTTCTCTTCTTATAACTGATTATCTAATTGGGCTAGCCTTTTAGGACTTTCCAATTAGGCTTTAGTGTATGGCCTGGAGTGAGACCAAAAGGGACTAATAGGACACTAGCTCCAATGGGCCTTGGGTTTTTTTGTCAACTCTTGACAAGTCCAAAGTTACCATTGACTATATTTAATACCACTATATAAATAAATTTGCACTTTAGGACTTATTTATAAATTATATTTCAAGACTTTATTATACATGCAACCCTTTCATTAAAATATTCATAGTAATACAAAGTCATGAAAGTCCTTTGGTTAGTCACGTACTAGGAACCGTGCAATTCAAGGAGAGATTGCCAATACAAAACAAGTCCAATTGGGTATTGGGGTAAGGGTTCAACTGTAGGTTAGTATCAGGTACTGAGATTCTTTTACCTATAACTGCTTGTTGTGATAATAGTGAATTATCGGAAGTGGTGACCTTAAAATCACTAGGCAGGGTTTTGCCTCGGAGGTTTTCCCCATTCATAAACAAATTACCGTGTCAATTTTATTTTTCACTCATTATATTTTAGTTGATGATTTGTTTATGCTACCACGAACATTGCCTGTTAATTTAATTAATTAATAAACTTGGGTAATTAATCAATTAATTCATCACAAGAGGTCAATATATTCTTAGCCTATAATTTCATATGAGAACTTCTTCCTGGTTTCCCTTAACTCCCCAATGTTTCCTAGGGGTGTGCAAAAAACCAATGAACCGAAAAAACCGGCTGAAACCGACCGAACTAAGTTCAATTTTTCGGTTCGATTTCGGTGCGGTTCGGTTTCGGTTTGAATTTTAGAAAACCGAAATATTTCAGTTCGGTGTCGGTGCTTGATTTTTTCACCTCGAAACCAACCGAACCGAACCGAATATATATGTATATGTTTATGTAGCTTTAAAGACGTAACTCAATAGTGGCTTAGTGGTATAGACTCTGCGTGTTGGCTTAGTGATCCTTGGGTCGAGCCTTAACGTGGGCTTATTTTTTTGCAATTTTTTTTTTAAACCCTAATATAAATACCCTTCTATTCTCCCATTCCCTTCTGTTTCATTCTTCAGCCGCCCCCCTCTTCTCTTCCAACATCTCTGTCTCTCTTCAGACATTCATCGCTACTCTCTTCTCTTTTTATTTTTTTTTTCCTTTCTCTGAGTCTCATGGACCTTCAAGCCTAAATACCCCCCTAATCCCCTATTCTCTTCTCTTCCATTCTTCAGCCGCCCCCCTCTTCTCTTCCAACTTCTCTGTCTCTCTTTAGCAGTTCATCGCCACTTTCTTTTCTTTCTTTTTTTTCTTTTTCTTTTTTTTTTGGTCTTTCTTTGAGTCTCATGGACCTTCAAGCGGCCCCCTTCCCCAATTTTCTGTCTCTCTCTAGTCTCTACCATTCTCGCTTTAGTAGTTCAGCGCCTTTTTTTTTTCCTTTGATCCTTTCTCTGATTCCCATGGCCATGCATCTCTCTTCTCTCTGTGTCACATGCCTCTGCTCCGCCTCCACACGCCGGCCTCGATCTACGTTGATTTGCCTCTGCCACCGCCTCTAGACGCATCGGTGGAGGGTTTTTTTTTTGGGTTTTGTTTAATACTGAATCAATGCTATTTTCTGTGAATCTGTGATTGTTATTTTCTTATGTTGAGTTGTTTTTTTTTTCTATTTGTGAATCTGTGATTGTTATTTTCTTATGTTTAGTTGTTTTTTTCTATTTGTGACTCGTGAATCTATGATGTTACTGAAACCGAACACCGACTGAAAAACCGACCAAAATCGAAACAAATCGAAACTGACGGTGTTTCAACTATTTCGGTCGGTTTCGGTTGACAATTTTGGAAACCTAAAATTTCGGTTTCGATGCGCTAGTTAAAAAAAAAACCGACCAAAACCGAACTGAAACACCCCTAGTGTTTCCCAATGTTTTATTCTCTATCTCTCACTCCCCAGTTTTTCCAACCCCTAAGCCTTTACCCTCTTCTCCCTTTTATAGTCTCTTGTTAGTGGGGTCGCTATCATTATTTTCCCACTTCACATGTATTCCCATGTTTCTCAGAATTCTAAGGGATCCTCACAACTTTAGAGGATTTCCTTAAAACTTGTTCCAGATGCCAAATAGTGTTCGGTAGCAGTTTCCCTAATGGCACTATCATTCCTTGGTTACTGAACTTTCTAGGTTCGCATCTCACCCTGAATTCCCTCGTCACCGGTCAGTGTTTACCCTGCCACTGAAGACTTCCTCGAGTGGTTGTCCCCTTAATTCGTCATCCCAACCTCAAGGTTAGGCCCATTGTGATAGGGCTCAGAGTTAACTCTCTCCATATGTACCAAGTTTAGCTCCTCTAATGGGCCTTGGGTCTTATGTTGGGTTTTGGTTAGGTTGGCTAACACGGGCCTTCTAGGCCCATCCCCCCACAATAGTATTGTAAAAAAAAGTCTTCTATTCAGCTATGGCATGCTATATTGGTCACAATATGCATGCAACGTCTAGATAGCCTAACTGAATAAAGTGATAGGCCACAAATGCGTTGACCCCTTGTGATGAATTAAGTTGATTAATTAGTCAAGTTATTAATTAATCAAATTAACATGCAAATTCCGTGGTAGCACAAACAAATCACCAATAAACTAAAGTATGCAGCGAAAATTAAATGACACAGTGATTTGTTTACAAATGGGGAAAACCTACATGGAAAAAACCCCATCGGGTGATTTTAAGGTCACCACTCCCAAAATTTCACTATTATCACAACAAGCGGTTACAAGTAAAGGAATCTCAAGTACCTTACCAACCTACAGTTGAACCCTTACCCTAATACCCAATTGAACTTGTTTTGTAGTGAAAATTTCTCCTTTTTATGCACGGCTCCCAAGTATGTGACTAACCAATTGTGCGGATCCCAGTATGCGACTTCAATCACCAACTAGAGAAAGTTGTTGGCTGCAAAGTTCTTCAATTCATCCACACGATGATGATCAAGAAGATGTTTGGTTACAAAACCCTACGGTGCACATTACACAACAACTTCTTCACAAGAGAGATGATCTAGGGCAAGAACTTTGTCTCAGGTCACAAATTGCTTGAGCAAGGGTTTCTCAATGCTTGTGCAACTTGTGTACACTTTGACGGCCCTTAAAATAATCCTTTTATATGTCTAGGGTTAGAAGAAAAGAAGTCTTAAAGACACATCTATGGATTAGAATCAAAAACAGAACTCATAATTTGTTTTTCTTAAATCTCGACAACTAGAGGTGTCGAGGTGCTGTCGAGCAGTTGTCGAGCCTTAAGGCTGAACAACTTCTTAAAGCTCGATAGTTGTAGGTGTTGAGCCAGGTTTCAAGCTGAGTATATTTTGTCAAAGGATAAGCCGATTACATAAAAGAATGACATATGTTTAAAAAAAAATGAAGCACATATGTCCTAACAATCTCCCCCTTTGGCGATCCGTGACAAAACCACAAAAAACAAATGAATATATGAGAGAAGTCATAAATCACTCAACTCATATTCACTTTTTGAATACAATAAAATCTATCCTAACACAAACTCTTGAAAAACTTTGCAAGAAGAAAGTTCATGGTAAGTAGACTTTGATAACTTATATTTTTGAAAAACTTTAAACAAAACACATCAAGGCATCTTTGTGTGAAGCAAAAATAATAGATTGCATACAAATATAAGAAGCATGTGTATAAAGAAAGAAAATAAACAGCACATGAAAAGATAGATGAAATAAACATACATCAACATGTATAGATACTACTTGATAAACATCATGTATGTAAAAATGGTCACAAGACCTAGGTACAAGAACAATGTATCTCCAACAAGAAAGAAGAGAAAAGATACATGTAGTCCTCACTACATCCCTCAAAACAACAACACTCCCCTTATCAAAAATGTCATGTACATGCTCTCCCTCTAAGTATGACTACTTTCATAACCAAAACTTACTCCCCCTTTTTGTCACGAGTGACAAAGGGTAGAGTGTCAAGTAGACATCTCAACGGTAGAGCTATTATCTCCATCATCATCATCTGAAGAATCATCATCATCCTCAGACTCAAAAGCCACATGAGGTGGTAGAGGAGAAGCCTTAGGAGTAAAGCCGCCCATGGTCTCCTGTCACCGAGCAATGCGACCAATATGAACATTCACCTGATACAACTCTGTAGAGAGCGTATCGAGGCGAGCATCCATGCGCTGAAGCTATGCCATGATATCTCCTAGTGACACATCGCTGGAGGAAGAGGAGGGAGCAGATGTGGCTTGAGCAGATCTCGATGGAGCTAGACAGGAGGAAGGAGCTGCTGAAACCGTCTGTTATGACCTGAACTGAGCCTTACTACGTTTTACGGTAGCAGCGTCTATAGCAACCATGACATGGAAAGGGTCGGACACGGGAAAAGAGATGGAGAAATGGCGTAAAATCCTTGTGATAGTAAAAGGAAAGATGAGCTTATCATGGGTAGTCATATCCCTATAGACATCTATGATAGAGAAAATGAAGTATGAAGGAAAGTCTATAGTGAGATGCTTAAGAAGAGATAACAAAAACCGAGCACGAGGCTCTGTGATGGAGTTGTAGTGAAAGAGTGGGTGCAGAACAAATGTCATCACCATGTTCATGAAATGAGGACCTTTAGCAAAAGGTCGACATGGTGTAAACTGATGCTCACCCCAATCAGAAGGGCACTTATAGAAAGTAGAAATCATCTCGTCTTTGGACACAATCCCCAGACGCTCACAATCGGGGTAGTCAGGATGCGCAACTCTCGGAACATGAAGCACATCGGAAACCAACTTCGATGTGACTACTATGCGCATACCTCGAACGCGAGATGAAAGAGAGGTATTGAAGAATCAATTCCATACATGTTGTAGTAAAACTCCTTTATCAGCACGGAAGGACAAGTGATGGGACATCACACAGTGACTCTCAACCTCGACTGTGAATGACATCAGGTAGGTTAGTGCCGGCAAAGTCTGCCATAACAACTTGGCGTTCCAAATGAACACCACGTTTAGAAAAGTTCTCTAAGAAGTCCTTTTAGGCATTCTCATCATGGAACCGAATAGAGGAAGGAGTGGGATCAGAAAAAGAAGAAGCCCTAGAATGAAGAGGGTTCTAGGATGGAATGGACTTACGCTTTGGTGTCATAGACACTACTAACGTAAACAGAAAGAGAGGGAGAAAGAAAGAAACATTCAGAAAAGTCCCAAAAACAATTCAAATATAACAAGTATATTGAAGGGAGAGAACGTATGCATGGGAAATGCATGAACATGTGACATGCAACATGAAAAACATCATAGCCCAATCCAAACCTATTAGCACACAACCAGTTTGCACACATCTAAATGCACGAGATTATTGTTAGAATGCTAATGTGATGCAATGCATGGAGTTTTTAAGATCAAATCTACAAAACCCATCCCAAAAATTGCAACAATAACTCATCAATTTTGAAAAACCCCAAAATTTTTCAAAAACCCTAAAACTAGGTTTCAAGACATGAAATGCATGAAGTATGAGAGATTAAAAGCTTACCAAGAGAAGAAATACTGGAAAGAAGCTTGAAGAAACCTTGGGTAGAGGTTTGGAGTGTGAGAGAGAGGTTTGGGAGGTGAAAAACCAGAGCTATCGAGAAAGAGATCGAGAGAAATGAGAAGCCGGATTGCACAGAACCTTTAAATACTAGTTAAGTAAATCTAGATAGATATAGGTGTTGAGAGGTGTTGAGACATCTGTCGAGGTAGGTGTCGAGGAAAACAACGTCGACAGATACAGCTATTGAGAAGGTTTCGAGGAACAACACAAAGACAAGAGAACAGAAGCTCAATCGATCCATCAGCTATCGAGAAGCTGTCGAGAAGCTATCGAGAGGACAGAAAGTTTCTCGATCGATTCACCAGGTGTTGAGAAGCTGTCGAGATTGCGATAAGAAAAAGCTAAGAAGCTCGACAGACAGCCAAGTATCGATGAGGTGTTGAGGAGGTGTCGAGCCAGCTTTTAAAAGCAGTTTTTTGAGAAAAACACAGATATGAATGTAATCATACATGCAACTCAACCAATGATCCAATCAACAGATTAAGCTCTCAAAATTATCTCTCAACAACAATTTTAAGCACATGGATCCTAAAACACACACACACACACACACACACACAACAAGTCTAACCAATATTATATTTCAAAAATAAGTCAAGACAGTTTAGTAAGCATACATCCACACATGTAAACCTTGTGATGGCCATATCACATTGTACCTGCACATGTATCAAAAGTAGAAAAGAATATTGCATGTTGTGTGTAAAAAACATCACAAGATTGTATAAGTGTCTCAAAGTTATGACGATTTGAGATATGAGAAAATCTCTTTAACTCACACATAATCATAACGGTTTGATGAGGACTATCACCTTCGAGGTACATCCTATAACTCCCACATCTCTTAGAAAACACGTTTGGAATCATATTTTAAAGCATTTTGTTCTTTTTGCTTTTTATTTTCCTTTGCATATTTTTCTTTTATTAATCATATCATGCATGGGCATATAAGAGAGAAAAGAAATACCCAGTTATGTTAAGCTTGTTGACATTGCACTTTTGCTATGTCGAAGCATACAGATATCATTTCATGATTGGCGAGTAACAGTGGTGAGATGGTTATTTATGTCTTTTTCTTAAGATTTTCTAGTCCTACCCGTCAAAAAGAGTGATATGAGTGTTAAGTACAAGAAATCACTTAACCTTACTCATCACAAACAAAGAACCACAAAGTTCACTTGCTTAGTTTATGCATAAGAATGCTCATCTAAGCTATAAGAGATACAAAGTTTAGAAAACTCTGTTTCAATGGCCATTTTAAGGTTCACAAAAACCAAAGTACACAAACATACACTATTTTTGTATTTTTCAAATTTTCAATCTTTTTTTATTTTTATCTGAAAAGCAAAATAAAAAAAAAATTGAAAACAGATAAACAAAAACATGTTAAACAAAGCAAAACAAGGCATAAAGCTAGATGTAGATGCATGAGGAGGAAGGAAGATATAAGGAGATCAATCCATAGAGATGACATCGATGTTTGAATGAAGGAATTCAAAACGTTTACTATCCAGAGGTTTGGTAAACAAATCAGCCTTCTGGTCATCTGTGTGAATAAACTCAAGGGTGAGAGTACCATCTTCAACAAGATCCCTAATGAAGTGATGTCGAGTCTCTATATGCTTAGTTCGAGAATGTTGAATCGGATTCTTAGAGATATTAATGGTACTGGTATTGTCGTAGTAGATGGTGAGATGCTCTTGGCAAATACCATAATCATGGAGGAGTTTTTGCATCCATAGGAGTTGGGTGCAACAACTATCAGCAGCAATATATTCAGCTTCAGCAGTGGATAAGGAGATGGAGTTTTGCTTTTTGCTCATCCAGGAGACAAGATTATTACCCACATAGAAACAACCCCCAGAAGTACTCTTTCTATCATTAGCATTTCCAGCCCAATCAGCGTCAAAATATCCAACTAAGACATCATTTGTGTCCTTGCTGCACCACACACCAAAGTTGGTAGTAGTCTTGACATACTTTATGATTCTTTTTGAAGAAATCATATGTGACTCTTTGGGATTTGCATGATATCTAGCACACACTCCCACACTGTAGCTAATATCAGGTCTGCTAGCAGTAAGGTAAAGAAGACTACCTATCATGCTTCTATAAATTGATGAGTCTACACTTTTACCTAACAAGTCAACAGTGAGTTTAACATTTGGGCTCATAGGGGTTCTAACAGAACTAGTAAATTCTAACCTAAACTTTTTCACAAGATTCTTAGCATATTTAGATTGAGAGATAAATATACCTGAATCTTGTTAACAAATCTGCAATCCAAGGAAGTGAGACAGCTCTCTAATCTTACTCATCTCGAACTTTGCTTGCATGAGTTTTGAGAAGTCATGAGCAAGTTCAACCTTAGTTGATCTAAAGATGATATCATCAATATAGACTTGAGCAACCACCAGCTCGCCATCTTCTCTCTTGATGAAGAGAGTCTGATCAGCCTTTCCTCTTGTGAACCCATGGGACATCAAGTATTGAGTTAGCCGATCATACCAAGTTCTGGGTGCTTGCTTTAATCCATAAAGTGCCTTCTTGAGATACAACACATGATCCAGAAAGTGTGGATCAATGAATCCTTTTGGTTGAGCCATGTAGACATCTTCTTTAAGTAGTCCATTTAAGAAAGATGTTTTTACATCCATCTGGTAAATCTTGAACTTCAAGTGACAAGCTAAGGCAAGGAGAATTATGATGGACTCCATGTGAGCAACTGGGGAAAATGTTTCATCATAGTCTATTCCCTCCATTTGTGTGTATCCTTGAGCTACAAGTCGAACCTTGTTGCGGATCACATTGCCCTCTTCATCAGTCTTATTGCGGAATATCCACTTTATGCCGATGACGTGCTCGCCTTCCGGTCTAGGAACTAAAGTCCAAACGTCATTCCTCTAAAACTGAAGTAGTTCATCATGCATTGCTTCAACCCAACTTTCATCCTGAAGAGCTTCCTCAACCTTAGTGGGTTCAGCCTATGACAAATAACAAGAATAAGACACAAAGTTAGCAACGCATTTATCAATTGTATGTTTCCGTAATGTGAGTTCATTCATATTTCCCACAATAACTTCTGGAGGATGATTTAATTTGATCTTGGAGGAAGGTCCTTTTTCTTTATGAGATTTAGAATCAGGTGAAGTAGGCATATCTGCTGGTTCTTCTGCAACACTTGGAGTACTGGGAGTACTTGGGGATATGAGCCCTTGTTCAATGATTTCTTGAGTTTCCCTAGGTGGAGGAAGAATTTCTTTAGGGAGTTCCTTATTAATTTTTTCAGAACAAGAGTCTGAAGACTCATCAATAACAACATTCACCGTTTCCATAACCTTCATAGTTTTTTTATTATATACTCGATAAGCCTTGCTTGTAGAGGAGTATCCCAGAAATATCCCTTCATCACTTCTGGAATCAAACTTTCTCACATTCTCTCTATCCTTTAGGATGAAACAAGTACTTCTAAAGATTCTGAAATATTTCACATTCGGCTTTCTTCCATTCCACAACTCATATGGAGTCTTTTTGGTACTGGGTATAAAATACACTCTATTCACTATATGACACGCAGTGTTGACAGCTTCTCCCCAGAAGTTTTTGGCCACATCCTTACTGTGCAACATGGCTCTTGCCATCTCCTGAATAACCCTGTTCTTTCTTTCTACTACACCATTCTGTTGAGGAGTAATAGGAGTAAAGAATTATTGAGATATACCTGATCTTACGCAGAAGGACTCCATATATGAGTTCTCGAATTCTTTACCATGGTCACTTCGAATTCGGTCAATTTTCAGGCTCTTTTTATTCTGCAGTCTTGTTTACAATGCTTCAATGTGCTCAGGAGCATCAGACTTGGATCATAGAAGAATGACCTAAGTGTACCTAGTGATGTCATCTACCACAACCATGATGTATCTCTTACCTCCAAGAGACTCAGTTCTAGTGGGACCCATGAGATCTAAATGCAGTAGCTCCAATGTTCTAGATGTAGCTGATGTCTGAGTGCTTGGATGCTTAGCTTTCGTCTGTTTCCCAAGCTGACATGGTCCACACACCACATTGCTCAGTCTACTAAGCTTTGGCATCCCTAAAACTGACTCATGCTTAGATATAATAGAGAGATGTTTGTAACTAGCATGTCCCATCCGTTGATGCCATAGATCTTCATTAGGCAACCGAATGCTATTGCACACAATATCAGCATCAAGAACCAATCCATAACAGTTGTTTAGAGTACGAACACCACTTATGAGTTTCTTTCCAGACTCATCCATGACAAGACACTTTCCTTCGGAGAATAGCACCATGAAGTCTTGATCACATATCTGACTTATACTTAGCAGGTTCACCCTCAGGCCTTTCACATATAGAACATAATGCAATGTCCAGTAGTCCAAGTAGAGAGATAATTCCATTCCTTTTTATCTGTGATTTGCTCCCATCACCAAAAGTGACATTGGCACCTTTCTTAGACTCGAAGACTTTGAAGAGAGATCGGTATCCAGTCATGTATCTTGAGCAACCACTGTCAAGGTACCACAAGCACGTGTCCATAACTTTAAAAGCGGACTTCATCATAAAACACACTTCGTGCTTAGATGACAGATTAGTGAGAATGATGTTTTCTCTTATCTACCTTTTCCAAGATAGGCCTTTAATTTTTACTCTTCTCAGACAGACTCCTTTGCACATTTTCATTCTGAGACAGTCTAGTTTCTGCTTGTTTAAACTGAGATCCTTTCCAATCGTCATCATAAGAGAATTCAAATAACTTTTAGACTTGTATTTTCTGAAACACTCAAACAAGTAGAGATTGGAAAAACAAGATGTATTTGACAACAAAGATCTCTTCAAGCTGGTTAATGGCTTGACAACAAGGGTTAATGGATCACACAGCTGAGATTAAACCCTAATCAGAGTGTGGTTGCTTTGATACCACTTGATAGGCCACAAACACGTTGACCCCTTGTGATGAATTAAGTTGATTAATTAGTTAAGTTATTAATTAATCAAATTAACATGCGAATTGGGTGGTAGCATAAACAAATCACCAATAAACTAAAGTATGCAATGGAAATTAAATGACACAGTGATTTGTTTACGAATGGGTAAAATCTACACGGCAAAAACCTCACTGGGTGATTTTAAGGTCACCACTCTTGAAATTCCACTATTATCACAACAAGCAGTTACAAGTAAAGGAATCCCAAGTATTTTACCAACCTACAGTTGAACCCTTACCCCAATACCCAATTAGACTTGTTCTGTAGTAACAATTTCTCCTTTTGATGCACGGCCCCCAAGTACGTGACTAACCAATTGTGCGGATCCCAGTATGTGACTTCAATCACCAACTAGAGAGAAAGTTGTTGGCTGCAAAGTTTTTCAATTCATCCACACGATGAAGATCAAGAAGATGCTTGGTTACAAAACTTTACGGTGCATATTACACAACAACTTCTTCACAAGAAAGATGAACTAGGGCAAGAACTTTGTCTCAGGTCACAAATTGCTTGAGCAAGGGTTTCTCAATGCTTATGCAACTTGTGTACACTTTGATGGCCCTTAAAATAATCTTTTTATATGTCTAGGGTTAGAAGAAAAGAAGTCCCAAAGGCACATCTACGGATTAGAATCAAAAACAGAACTCAGAATCTATTTTTCTTAAATCTCGACAGCTAGAGGTGTCGAGGTGCTGTCAAGCAGCTCTCGAGCCTCGAGGCTGAACAGCTTCTTAAAGCTCAATAGATGCAGGTGTCGAGCCAAGTGTCGAGCTTTAATAATTGGCACTTCTTAACTTGAATCTTGGACAACTTGCATGGCTTTAACATTTGATCTTGAAACCTTGTTTCTTGAAGTATTAAAATCATCCTAGAGCTACCCAAATACAAGCTAAGTGCATTTTGTCAAAGGATAAGCCAATTACATAAAAGAATGACATATGTTCAAAATAAAATGAAACACATATGTCCTAACATAAAACATAACAAAGTTTATAATACAACTATATGGCCTTTCAAGACCATGAAAATATTACAACTTGAAAATCAGATAATATTTGTGAGAGAACTAATGTTTTTAAGAGAGAAGTCTAGATCGCTCAAAGCTCCTAGCTCGCCTTCCAACTTCGTAATCTCTTTCTTCAAAGAGTAATGTTATGCGGTGAAACCTTCTAACTGAGTGTGAAAGGCAGAACTTGCTTCTTACTGGGATGTTAATTCCGCTTGAAGTTTGATGATAGATTCCTAGAGTTGAGTGATTGAAGTGCTACGTACCTATAAGGCAGATTCTGTTCCTTTGCTTTATTGATACAAGAGTTTTCTTTAACTCTTAATTTGTGAAGTGAGGACAAGGAAGCATGAAAGAGGGTCTCGCCTTCATTAAGTCCCTCAATGCAGTGACATTGCTCTTTAACCGGTCGACATTGACACTTAGGCCCTCGGCTTCACTCAGTGTGTAAAGGAAATCGTCAAGGGGAAGAGACAGACAATCCTCTTTACCTTTTGACTGCAGTTGGAATATGATAGACCCAATTTGTTGTAAGAGAAAGCCCCTAAGTGACGAGGTCCATTTGCTGGTGCCTTTCATGGTTTCGGGATATTTTGAGAGCAGTTGAGAGTAGGTTGCTCTTAAATTAGAAGAAACCAATGAGAGCAATGGATCAGATTCTGTTTGGGTCCTTTTACTCTCTTGATCTTTAGAAGTAGCTTCAACTACATCGTCTTTCTCCTGAGGATTTTCGGCATACACCCAATTTGAATCCTCCCTTTTAGCATCAAATTTTGTTTCCTCATCAAAAGTCATTTCCTGTACAGAAAACTCTAGGGTTAAAGAGTGACTTTTGCTTTGGGATAAGCTTGGGAAACATATTCTATTACTTGTCAAAGGTCAAAAAGGGAGAAAGGAGGAAAATTTACTTGCGCCGTTGATCAAGAGGAGATATTACAAGAGCTAACCGCTATAAAGAAGAAGATGTACCTTGGGCTTTTCGGCAGAAGGGGATTTTGCGTTCTTCTTTCTCTTGGTGCTTCAAGGTTTGGCTTTAGAAAGGAGTTTCAAAGTTAAATCACCTTGAAAAATAGGTGGGACATCCACTCTCTGGGCACCACTTTCCCCAAAGTTCCTAACATGTTCCCTAATGTCAGACCACCAGGATTTGAACTTAGGTGAAGGCAATCCAGTTCTGGTGGGGGAAGTAAAGGAAATTTTAGGGCTTTTTACCAATAACTTAATGAGTTTCTCTCTCTTAAAGGCTAAGGAGGCCACTACAGCAAGCAAAGTTAAAGTAGAGAAGTGTCCTAGTATGCCTTGATCAAAACCAAATTGGCGGGAAAACCTATGGGGATTATAAGCTTGAGTCTCATACTCATCTTGAAAGCGTGCTTGGAGATGAGAGGGAAAAGCACATGCAACAAAGGAAAGTTCTTCCTCAGACCAGAGGGTATCTTTATAACGAAAAACAAGAGTACTTTCTAAGGAAGTAAATAGTGGGGGAAGTCCACCTTCTAAGGCAAAGTAGGGTCTGACTGTCCAGTCAGTGGGGTCATCTAACACTTTGCTAAGAAAATTGTTTACAGACACTACCATTTTGTTCCAATGCCAAGAATCTGGCAGTCCTTAGGGTGATGGCAGATTAGTTTTGTAAGAGCTTAACACCTTATGGACATGGGCATAATTCCTAAAGTGTTCCCACAGCCATATTTGTAAAAATGCAATGGGTACAAAGGTTTCTACTTGAAATCTACCCCCATGGACATTGCAAGCTAAGGGCAAAGTGATCTAAATGAGAATACAAAGTTCGTAGAAAATAAGGGGCAAGGGGAAAGGAATGTCCTTTGGCTAGTTTGATAGCTAGAGGGAAATGTCTACTTAGGATCTTCTCATGAGGATATCCCTCAAATAGATGGCGAGATAATAAGAAAGCAATTAAGGCTTCAAGTTCGTAAGGGCTAGAGTTACCATCTCCTACAACAAAGTCAGTGCCTTCCTTCAAGGAGTCTCCATTAGCTTCCTCATCTATACCATTAGCATACTCCGCCTAGAAGTACCTAATCCATGCCCAAAAGTTGGCTTTGGAACCTTTGTCTCTGTCAACACTAGTGACTTCTGGCACTTCTTCACTAGGGGCTTTCCCTTTTCTTGCTACCTTTAAGACTGGTTTCTTTAAAGTTTTCTTCACTGCATCTTCAAAAAGAAAGGAGATAAAGAAATGTTGACTACTTCACCATTTCTGAACAAGGGAAGTCTCAATATTTCATAAACATCTTCTAGAGATGGGGAGATTTCTTGACACTTTGTGAAGAAGGTCTAAGTAGTATTTTTCCTTCGATATAGGATGGAAAGAAGACTTTCACTATCCTTGCTAATCTCTAGACTAGAGAACACAAGAATGGTGTCCGCAAGTTTCACTCTGTGTAAGATGTCCATGAAAGGAGGATGAGCCAACACTCTTCGACACCAACTTCTCCAACCTCGTGAAACAGAAGTGTGGGATTTGAAGACCACATCTACGGTGGGAGCAAAGTCCCATCTATAGGTACCAAGCCTAGATATGTGTTTCAAATCAAGATCCATTGTTAGAAAATCATCGGGTTCCCCACATGCCGTGTAGGGACGGTCTTCAAAATAAGGGGTTGAGTCCCTCCCAATCAAGACTTTTATCGAATAGATAGTCCTCAAGGAAAGGAGGAATAATCTACTGTTCCTTTGTGGAAGGATTTTCATTTCCTTTTAGAAGTGGTTGCTGCTCTTTGAGGGAGTAGGTTTAGAAAATTTTGCATAACTGGATCTTAGGCCACGTTTTACACCTATGGTTTGGTATCTAAGAAAATTTTTGGGTTTCGAGATGAAGATGAAGAAGAAGAAGAAGATAAGGGAAAAAGGAGAGAAATAAGGAAGGAAAATATTTCTTTTCCTTTTACATTTTGAGGAGCTACCCTTTTCCCTCCAAAAAGAGGCTTGTTCAAAAATGGAATATCTTTTCAAAATTGACATGTGTCAGCAGAAAAGAAAAACTGAATTTTTGACAAAGGAGCAGTTAAGGGTGCTAAAAATAAGGAAACTGCCTTCACAGACAAAGCGTAAAGGCATGATCCTTTACCAACAAGTTTGTTTTACTTTGTCTCATTTCATTTTGTTAATTGACATGTCTACATGTTTACGTCTTTGTGCAGGAAATTTTATATGTGATAAAATAAACATAAAGCGTAAACATGAATATAAATGAACAATAAACATATGATAAAATAAACTTTCTTTTTCCATATATATTTCTTTGTGTTTAAAAATAAAACGAGAAAAATTGTCAATGTAAGTATGGTTACTACTACTTTCAATGATGCCATAGATCCTAAAATATAATTTAGCGCCAAACAAGAAAGTGCATAGCTTTGAAGTACCCAATTCATTGCAGAGTCGAAAGATAATTAAAGGCCAACGTAAGAGATTATTGTAATTTTCTAAGCACTCCAGTGCCTGGTTTGTAATTCTTGGACTCATTAAAAAATAGGCATGAAATTATAAAATTAACATTGGAAATTTGCTGTTTGCACCACTTTTGTTAGGTATGGAAGAATGTCCACTCCTTGCTGTCATAAAAATAATATGTAAGTGTTATTCTTTTTCTTAGATATATATGTCACTGTTATTGATATATGGCTTAATCCAGATATGAATATTTAGCTTTCTTTAAGATGGTTTATGCTAATACAGAAGAACATTTAATTAACATACACCTCAACAGTACAACACGTACACTAGTGCTCTACCCCAAGTGCCACATTCATGACAGGTTTAACATGCATATGTTCTCTCACTTTCTAATTCTTATTTATTTTCTATCCTCACTTTTTTACAATTCCAACAAAACGGACCCTTTGGCTTCTCAGTTAACGTGTCTATGACGTGCATCATGCTTGGACATGTAGTTCGTAAAAAAGAGAGAAATGTAATAAAGCTGTAAAAAAAAAAAAAAAAAAAAATCCAATTAGGTTCTAAATTGGATTTCAATTGTTGTTTAATTTTGTGCCACATGTCCTATTTTAGTTATTGAGGTGCAAAAGATGAAGAGTCTAATATAAATAAATCATAAAAAACTCGATAAACCAAAAAAGAAAGAGTAAACTTGTGTATATCCAAAAGAAATTTAAAATAAAAAAAATGAGAGAGAGAGAGAGTATAATTTGAATCTATATATGTGTGCAATTGTAATTTTTTTTTTGAAGTACCGTGCATATGCACTAGTTATACACTAGTAAGAGCAATATTACATCTACAATATTTTTACAATTATTTTACAATAAAACCTAGCCAGTAAGTTCTAATATAGGTCTACCATTGATATCACTTTTTACTCCCCAATAATAATATATTATCTAAATTTGTGGTAAAAATTAATATTGTGAACGTAACATTTTTCTGTAAATAAAAATGTATAGTGGGATTTTGACCGGGCGATCCACCATAAGAATTGATATCCAAATTCATTTTTCTCTTAAAATTGAACCCACTTTTGATCATCAAAATCATTGGTTCTGGTTCAACAAATTTTTATTTTTTCGGTACATGCCAAATAGCCAATAATCTATAAGACTGATTGATGGGCTAACCATGTGCCTCTCAATCCTGATATTTTTTGTGGTGCTGAATTTGTAGTATTTGATCATCCAATAATAATAATAATAATAATAATAATAATTAGTATAGAACCACTAAAATTTTTGTAAAATATTTCGTATAACTGTGGAAATGACATAAATGATTTCAATAATGGATCCAAAATAATAATAATAATAATAATAATAATAATAATAATAATAATAATAATAATAATAATAATAATAACAACATTGCAAAAAATAAATATTTTGAAGCATTATGCCATTATATACATAATTTTTTAATAAATAAAATAATAGGAGAGCAGTAACTTTCTTACTTTAGTGTTATGGTAGTAGTATCTTGTCCACTCGATTTGGATATGTTAGCAAGGGAATATTGAGCTAAAAATGTTTAACACTAGGAGTAGATTTAGGACCATAAATTATTTTACAACTTTTTTACCATAACTCTGATGTAAAAGATTGTGAGTGGTTAATCATCATTTACACATGAATTCATTATTTTTTTCTTCATCAATCATGTTTTGCCATATTACAATTGTGACAAAAAATTATAAAAAATTTGGTGGTACCTTTTCTTCTCGCCATAGTTGTTTTCCCAACCCATGAGCTTACTTGTAAGCATTGGACCAAGTGTGTGGTTTTTTTTTTTCCTAAAGCAATTCCCTTCGAATATGGGATGGACCCATTTGGGAGAAAGCCTAGTGATGCCATTGTACTTTGTAGACATAATTTTTGAAGCACAAGATTTTCAACTGATACAATGATACCAACATACAAAAATTGAGAGTGAGATCAAGTGCAATACCCTAGGTATTGCAGTTGATGCAATTCCTATGGAGGTTTGAGATTGATAGTTGCAAAAAACAACTTTCAATCTCAACCATTAATTAAAAAAGTTAAGAAAAAAATTGAAATAAAGTAAAAAAGTAAAACCTAAGAATGTAAAATGTAAATTTTTTTGTGAGACATAGGAGGGTGAATTGCACCCGGTGCAATACCCTAGGTATTGCATCAGATCGTAATTCCAAAAACTGGATCATCTTATTCAAGAAAAATAAAAATAAAAATAAATATTCTGGTTTTGCTTAAGTGGCACGAGGAAACTGTCTTGCCTAACTAGCTTGGCGCATGTCAAAAAAAAAACAAATGAGAAAAAAAGATAATATGGAACACACAAATATGTGGTGTGGATGGTACTATAATCTGTGACTTCAAATAACACTGATCCATTTTCCCCCAGACACAAATATGTGGCCTGGATGGCCATGGTACAATAATCTTTTATCTGTCACTCCAAATTGAGGGGACAGATCACCCCAAATTGACAAAATCTGTATGGCACCGGTTTAAAAAAAAAAAAAAAAGTTTACTTCCAAACTAATTACTAATACAAAGGAACTTATAATAATAATGTGTTATTTATGCAAGTTACATAATTTATTATAGAAAAAGGTTTAGTACTCTAAAACAATTTAGAGTTATTTTCCTCCAATCTAGTATGTGCCGAATGAAGAAACTATCAATGTGTAGTTTTTGTCACATGACTTTTTTAACGAGTGACATGATTTGTTTAAATAATACACACGTTGGTCTTATAAATCTTCATGTAGTAGGTTAGAGTTAAACTTTTTTTTTTCAATAAAAAAAAATCACGTGACTAAAACTATACATAAAAATGGTATTTTTAAGTGCCATATAGTGGGTTGAAGAAAACTTAATAGATTTACAAAGGTAATAAGTTAATTAAGTAACTCGTGAATAAGTACGAGCTTTACCGACAACAAAATGAACCAAACTTGAATATGTAATTTTGTTTGACGATGAGCTCGAGCTCGACTTGTGTTCGCAATAAAATTAAATGAACAAGTCTCTAAACCTTTGACAATAGGCTCGCTTATAGTTCCACACATAAGATAATAGTGTATATGAGATGAGATAAGGTCTAGATTTTTGGAATGTGAGAAGATCCACGATGGCTTTGTTGTGGCCTACATTTTGGGGGAAGGTGCACTTAACCTAGTGCGATACTTTATGGCTTTCTATAACTTATTCCACTACTAAGACCAAAATCAATATGCTCAAAACTATAAAATAGATTCATTTCAAATGGAAATATATATTCTAACTAATTTTATGGTTCTTATTTTTTTAGTTTTGGATCATAAATTTTAGTCATAGCAAGAACATGAATACCATATTTTAGTCATAAGCCCTAAGAACCATGAGCAAAATCAACCTTCTTGAAATTTCTATTTTCTATCAAACATAATGAAAGCAAATAACATGAATATTGGAAATTAATTTGTAATTTAATAATAAAAATATCATGAATGACGGTATAATGGTATTTCCAATATGAAAGGCTGTTGGTTTTTTAAAGGGCTATCTTTTTTTTTCTTCTTTTTTTTTTTAAACAATACACATGCTAGTCTTATAAATCTTCATGTAGTAGGTTAAAGTTAAACTTTGATTTTCAATAATAAAATATCATATTGATAGGCCAAGAATGTATTGACCCCTTGTGATAAATTAACCAATTAATTAGTCGAGTGAATTAATTTAGTTAATTAACATGCAATACGCGTGGTAGCACAAACAAATCACCAACTAAGTTAAATGCAATGGAAAATAGAGTTGACACGGTGATTTGTTTATGAATGGGGAAAACTTCCAAGGCAAAAACCCCACCTGGTGATTTTTAGGCCACCACTCTTGAGAATCTACTATTATCACAACAAACGGTTACAAGTAAAGGAATCCTAGTACCTTATACCAACTTACAGTTGAACTCTTAACCTAATACACAATTGGATTTATTCTGTAGTGACAATATCTTTTTTTTAATGCACGACTCCCAGTACGTGACTAACCAATTGATACGTGGATCCTAGTACACGGCTTACTCCTTTGCATGAATCCAAGTACATGACTAACTACCAACTTGAGAAAAATGTTGGCTACAAAGTTCTTTAGTTCATCAGCGTGGTGAAGATCACGAAACTCCTTGGTTACAGAACCCAATGACGTACAAACGCAACAGTTTCTTCAAGAGAAAGATGAATTAGGGCAAATTCTGTCTTTGGTCACAATTTGCATGGACAAAAACTTTGTCTCCCACTTGCGCAACTTTTGACGGTCCTTAAAATAATCCTTATATATGTTTAGGGTTGTCAGAAAAGAAAGCCCAAACAAGTATACACAGATATGTGTGAAATTAGATTTAAAAAACTGATTTTCGTAAATCTCGATAGATAAGTTATCTATCGAACAGCTGTCAAGTATCGGGCTAAAGATTCCTTTTAAATCTTGATAGATGCTATCTGTCGAGTTAGCTATTGAGCTTTAAAATCCAGCACTTCTTCACTTGTTTCTTAAACAGATTTGCATGGCTTCAATACTTGAACTTGATTTTTGTTCCTTGAAGTATTAAACACATCCTAGATCTACCTAATTACAAGCAAAGTGCGTTTTGTCAAAGGATTAGCCAATTCTAAATAACATATATTCTTAACATGATTCACATATGTCCTAATAATCTCCCCATTTGGGAATCCGTGACAAAGCCACAACAAACAAATGAACATATGAGAGAAGTCATAATTATTCAACTCATATTTACTTGTTGAATATAATAAAATCTATTCTAACACAAACTCTTGAAAAAACTTTGCAAGAAGAGAGTTTATGGCAAGAAAGACTTTGACAACATGTACTTCTGAAACACTTTAAACAAAACTCATCACGGCATCTTAGTATGAAACAGAAATAAAAGACAGCATACAAGTAATAAGAAGTATGTGCATAAAGAAGGAAAAGAAACAACACATGAAGAGATAGGTGAAAGAATGTAATAACAACCTCTCTCTCTCTCTCTCTCTCTCTCTCTCTCTCTCTCTCTATATATATATATATATATATATCAAAATGAAAACAAGGTTTGCTATCACAATGTATCCAAAAGAAAGAAAAGAAAAGATACAAACAGTCCTCACTACATCCCTCAAAAACAAAAAACACTCGCCCTAAAAAATATCTCCAAAACCAACTCTTCCCCTAAGTACATGACTGCTCTCATACCCAAAACTACTCCACCTTTTTGTTTGACGATGAGCTTGAGCTCGACTTGTGTTCGCAAAAAAATTAAATGAACAAGTCTCTAAACCTTTAGTAATAGGCTTGTTTATAGTTCCACACATAAGATAATAGTGTACATGGGATGAGATAAGGTCTAGATTTTGGACTGTGAGAAGATCCACGATGACTTTATTGTGGCCTACATTTTGGGGGAAGGTGCACTAAACCTAGTGAATACTTTATGGCTTTATATAACATATTCCACTACTAAGACCAAAATCAATACCCTCAAAACTATAAAATAGATTCATTTCAAATGGAAATATATATTCTAACTAATTTTATGGTCCTTATTTTTAGTTTTGCATCATAAATTTTAGTCATGGCAAGAACATGAATACCATATTTTCGTCATAAGCCCTAAGAACCATGAGCAAAATCAACCTTCTTGAAATTTCTATATTCTATCAAACATAATGAAAGCAAATAACATGAATATTGGAAATTAATTTGTAATTTAATAATAAAATATCATGAATGACGGGATAATGGTATTTCCAATATGATAGGCTGTTGGTTTTTTCAAGGGCTATCTTTTTTCTTTTCTTTTTTTTTTTGGAATAATACACATGTTAGTCTTATAAATCTTCACATAGTAGGTTAAAGTTAAACTTTTTTTTTTCAATAAAAAAAATCATGTGACTAAAACTATACATAAAAATGGTATTTTTAAGTGCCACATAGTGGGTTGAAGAAAAATTAATAGATTTATGAAGGCAATAAGTTAATTAAGTAACTCGTGAACAAGTATGAGCTTTACCGACAACAAAATTAACCAAACTTAAATATGTAATTTGTTTTGACAATGAGCTTGAGCTCGACTTGTGTTCACAATAAACTTAAATGAACAAGTCTCTAAACCTTTAACAATAAACTTGTTTATAGTTCCACACATAAGATAATAGTGTATATGAGATGAGATAAGGTCTATAACTTATTACACTACTAAGACCAAAATCAATATGCTCAAAACTATAAAATAGATTCATTTCAAATGGAAATATTTATTCTAACTAATTTTATGGTCCTTATTTTTTTAGCTTTGCATCATAAATTTTAGTCGTAGCAAGAACATGAATACCATATTTTAGTCATAAGCCCTAAGAACCATGAGCAAAATCAACCTTTTTGAAATTTCTATATTCTATCAAACATAATGAAAGCAAATAACATGAATATTGAAAATTAATTTGTAATTTAATAATAAAAATATAATGAATGATGAGATAATGGTATTTCCAATATAAAAGGCTGTTGGTTTTTTCAAGGGCTAGCTTTTTTTATTTATTTTTTTATTAAATAATACACATGTTAGTCTTATAAATGTTCATGTAGTAGGTTAGAGTTAAACTTTGTTTTTCAATAAAAGAAAATCATGTGACTAAAACTATACATAAAAATGGTATTTTTAAGTGTCACATAGTGGGTTTGGAGAAAAATTAATAGATTTATGAAGGTAATAAGATTTTCGGCTGACACAATGACACTAACGTACGAAAAGCTGGATCTTCTTATTTAGAAGGGCTAGCTTTTTTTTTTTTTTTTTTTTTTTTTTTTAAGAATACACATGTTGGTCTTATAAATCTTCATGTAGTAGGTTAGAGTTAAACTTTGTTTTTCAATAAAAGAAAATCATGTGACTAAAACTGTACATAAAAATGGTATTTTTAAGTGTCACATAGTAGGTTGGAGAAAAATTAATAGATTTATGAAGGTAATAAGATTTTCGCCTGACACAATGACACTGACGTACGAAGAGCTAGATCTTCTTATTCAGGAAAATTAAAAATAAGAATAATAATTATGGTTCTACTTAGGTGGTACGAGGAAACAAGTCTTGTACGACTAGCTTGGCCCATGTCAAACAGACAAATGAGAAAAATATGCTTTGTCTGTATATAGTAACTGTATAAACTTTATATTATATAAATAAGACCTCCCACTTCCATCAAAAAAAGAAAAATTATAACTCATAAAAAAGCAAAAACAAAGAAAATATAAAACACACAAATATGTGGGGAAAATATGAAACACACAAATATGTGGTGTGGATGGTACCATAATATGTTTCCTTAGCTTCTAGAGTTTTCATTTCAACCATATAAATGCCTATTAGTGTAAAGCCTTTACGCATAACAGAAATTCAGTCTTCTCTGCAGCAAAAGAAGCAGAAACTAGTTTTCAATCCTTTGTGTTCTAAACTTTTCCTTGCATTCCCATCTTGCCTCCTTCAATTAGCCAACATAGAATTGATCACATTCACAAATAATTGGCATTAGAACTTCAGCTATCTTTTTTTTTTTTTTTTTTTTTGACATCAGAACGTCAGCTATCTAAACATTAATAAAAAAAAATTTTAAAAATCTACATTTTGGCATATATTTCTATCACAAAAATTTTGTAGCATTATCCAGGGATTGCTTTTCTTATACTATCATTTATTAATTTAAACATTTTTCTTTCTATTTTTCCTTGGAAGTTTGGAATGTGCATATGTACAACTTGGAACATAACATATCTTTAACAATCATAGTATATGCATGTTTAGATCTATATATGCAAGACAGCAATTCCTATGCTCAATTATTGTCAAATATCATGATCATGCAGGCTGACCTGTATGAAGATAGGGCAAAGAAGCTGGAGGAAGAAGTGAGGAGAATGATCAATAACAAAGATACGGAGTTACTGACCACACTTGAATTAATTGATGACATTGAACGGCTCGGTTTGGGATACCGGTTCAAGGAAGAAATAATGAGAGCCCTTGACAGATTTGTCACTTTGAAAGGATGTAAAGAGTTTACAAATGGTAGTATCCATGACACTGCCCTCAGCTTCAGGCTCCTTAGACAACATGGGTTTGCTGTCTCTCAAGGTACCCACACTCTTTTAACTGTATGCAATTTGGTTTTGTCGTTATTGGAAGGAACCTAAAAGTGTGACTGTTTCCTTAAAAAACACAGATGTGTTAAATTGTTTCAAGGACCAAAAGGGAAATTTCAAGGAGTGCCTTAGCAAGGACATTAAAGGTTTGCTGAGTCTACATGAGGCTTCATATCTAGGTTTTGAAGGAGAACCTCTTAGATGAGGCCATGGAATTCACAACCATGCATCTCAAGGACCTTAAGGGAGATGTAAGCAGAACACTAAAAGAAGAAGTGAGACACTCTTTGGAGATGCCATTGCACCGCAGAATGCGTAGGCTAGAACAACGGTGGTATATAGATGCAAACAATAAGAAGGAAGCTCATAATCGCAAGCTACTTGAACTTGCCAAGCTAGATTTCAACATTGTGCAATCAGTACACCAGAGAGACCTGAAAGACATGTCACGGTACAATTCACTAAATGTCCCTATAATATTGCATATTGTCCATACACAGTTTATTTTACCCATATATATATTGCATTTTGTCCATATCCAGGGACCAATTTTTCCTCAGAAGATGAATCAAATTATTCCAATAATTTTTAAATATCTATTCAGTATTATAATTTTTAAATTATAATAAATTTGCATCTGATGATGTCGTAACATCTGCTCGCTTCTATTGTATTACTTAGATGGTGGAAGGAAATGGGCCTCGGAAACAAATTGAGCTTCGCCAGAGACAGATTAATGGAATGCTTCTTTTGGACGGTTGGAATGGTCTTTGAGCCTCAATTTAGTAATTGCCGTAAGAAGCTAACAAAAGTGACTTCACTAATAACCATCATTGATGATGTCTGATGTTTATGCCACTTTGGAAGAAAGTGGAGATGTTTACCGATATCGATCGTTCAAAGGTTTGTACCATAGTAGCATCCATCAAGGTTTTCAAACCCAGACCGTTTAACAAACTGAAAAAGGAAGAGGTTCAAAGTTTTTAAAGTCGAACCGAGGTTCAAACGAGGTCAAATCATGATGATATCATAATTAATTTAATAATTTTAATAATAATAAAATACAAATAAAGGTATTAAAATGGAAAACATTAACAAATTTTTGCTAAAAGTATGTCTAAAAAAATTAAACTTTCAAATGAATTTTCACCATTTTTATAAGGTTAATAGAAAATAATAAAACATAAACAAGTGTCAAAAAATTGTGTTTAGTAATCTTTCAAATAAAAAAATTAACTAAAATAAAATTATTTTCAGCATAAATTAATAAATTGTATATTCACATGTAAAAAGTATAGTTCTTGAACCTCTAATAAAATTATCAAATAATAATAGATTGAGAGGGGTAATATAATAAATTGGAAAACTATAATCTAAATTGTAAATAAATAAAATATTCCATCCAAGAATGACACAGCATAGCCTATTGGTCATTGTATCAGTACTGTGCTTACCAGGTCCCTAGTTCTATCCCTTGCTTGCTTCTATTTGGGATTTTTTATATTTAAATGGATTGAACCGTAATTTCACCTTAAAAAACTGGTTTGCAACCTAGTTCATGGTTACCCGGGTCGGACCGGCCGGTCCGGTCCGGTCCGGGTCTGAAAACTATGGTATCCATCACTATATTAGAGTTAAGTTTTTCTTGGATTCTAATTTAGTATTTTCAAGCAGATGGGATGTTAAAGCCTTGAAAGATCTCCCTGAGTATATGAAGTTGTGTTTTCTAGCTCTCTATAACACTATTAACGAGATGGTTTATGACACTTTAAAAAAGCAAGGAGTGGATATTCTTCCATACCTAACAAAAGGGTATGTTTTATATATATATATATATATATATATATAGCAATTTAATTTCCAAGGTAAGTATTTGTTCAAAATTACTTTAAACTGATAATTTTAGTACGGAGAAATTAAATGCTTATGTAACTAGCAATTTCTTCTTTTATTTTAGTGGGGGGATTTATGCAAGGCATTCCTACAAGAAACAAAGTGGCGTTACTATAAATGCACACCATCGTCTGAGGACTATTTGGACAATGCGTGGATGTCTGCATCAGGGGCACTAATCCTAGTTCACACCTATTTTTTAATGAGTCCACGTATCACAAACAGGGCACTAGGGGGCTTAGAACATTACCATAATCTCTTACGTAGGCCTTCAATCATCTTTCGACTTTGCAATTGTTAACGTGTATAGTATTGTGGGTTTTAGACCCAACTAGATTACTTGTATAGCACACATTCTTATACTACATTCTTACTTGTACTGCACTCATATTTAGTTGTGCTACACTCATATGCCTTCTACATAAAGGCACTCGTGAATATTATTTCAGTGAGAAATACAATACAGTTATTTTGTATTTTTAACATGATATCAGAGCCACTGCTCTGACTTTTTCTTAGCAATTTTGTCTTTATTGGTGTAACTCCATCCTCAATATCACTTCCCTCGTCTTAGAAACTGCCACAGTCTTTCGTCATTGAACCTCCGATGTCTTCCAGACATCGTCCTTAGATTTCAGACCTGTAGCAGCCGCCGTTGAGAAGTTTCGCCGCCGCAACTTTTGCTCTGATCAACTTTCTGCAGGTACCACTGAGATCGACTTGCACCATTCTACATGCCCGTGGAAACCGTGAAGCCATCGAAGACCGCACGCGTCACTCAAAGAATCTGCGCTGCAACCCATGCGCCCCACGCGCTGTCAGCTCTTCCTAGCTTATGTCATCCGTGACGTCAGCAGTGCCACGTCAAGCCTAGCTTACGTCATCATCCAATCACCTGCTGACATCAGCACCATGTCATATTGCTTATGTCATCTCCTCTGACCATTGATCGTTGACTTTGACCAAGCGTTGACTTTGACTGTTGACTTTTTCCAGAGTAGACTTTTTTAGTCCAGGTTCTCCTTACTCAGTTTTTCGCGTAGATTTCATTTTTGCAGTCTATTTTGGCATATTGTGTCTCTAAATGGATAAAAATGATGTTTTTCTTCCTTGCCCCATCAACACTATATTGGAGGGGAATAAGAATTACTTATCTTGGTCTCAAGCTATGTGCAGTTTTCTTAAAAGTCGTATGCTCTGACAATATTGTACTGATTTAATCACTATTCCTGTGAAGAAGGCAAGTGAAGATGATACAACCTTCCTTAGTCGTATGATTGAATGGGATAGCCACAACCACATGATCCTCACATGGATTCGAAACACTTCCATTCCCTCCATCTCCAATATGTTGGGCAGCTTTGAAGATGCAAAATTAGCATGGGATATGTTGGCCAAAAGATACTCCATTACTTACGGATCCATGAAATATCAATTAGTGGTTGAATTGCATCAACTCAGGCAAGAACCAGGGCAATCCATTAATGACTACTCTGATTAGCTTCGCTTCATTTAGGACCAAATTGACCTTTCTGATCCAACCTAGGCATGCTTAAAAGATGCTCAACAATATTCTGCTGTTAGAGATGAATTTCGTCTCTGTGAGTTCCTAATCTCACTCCACAAGGACTATGAGCCCATTTGAGTTCAGCTTCTTAATCCCAGTCCTCCTCCATCTCTTGATACTGCTATAAATGAGTTGGTTAGAGAAGAAGCTCGCCTTGCAACCCTTCAAGCCCAGAATAAGTTTAATGTTCTAGCTATTACTCCTTCTGCTTTGCCCATAAAGCAACCTCAGCAATCAGGTGATCCCTCTGGCTCTAGCAATTGTCGCAAGTAGACCAACAAAAAGTTCTGCAACTATTGCAAGCGTCCTGGCCACACTATTGAGACCTGTTACTGTAGCAACAAATCTACTGCTGCAGTTGCTAATACTGAGTCTACTCCATCAATGCCTCCTATTTCAGTAGAGCCCCAGTCTTCTGGATCCACTATCAACCTCACACCCACTAAACTACAGAAGATTATAGCTCAGGCTGTTCATATGGTTGGTAATGCATCTCTTTCCACTGTTCTCTCAGTTTTACCTAGTAAGTCTCAAACTTGGCTTTTTAATTCTGCCTGTTGTAATCACATGACACCTCACTCGTCCTTATTCTCCAAACTTGACCCTACACCACATCCCTTAAGTATTCATATAGCTGATGGTTCCACCATGCATGGAAATAGCCTAGGTTTTGTATCAACCTCCAACATCTCTGTTCTTGAGGTCTTTCATGTACCTAACCTATCCTATAATTTGTACTCTATGGGACAATTATTTGAACTAGGATATCGCCTTATTTTTTACTATTCTGGATGCATTGTGCAGGATCCGAGGACAGGACAAGAGCTTGGGACCGGTCCTAGAGTTGGGCGTATGTTTCTCGTAGACAATCTTCATCTTCCACCTGTTGCTCCAGTGTCTGTTGCTGCTGCTGCTGCTGCAGTTTCTTCCTTACCCTCTCTTGCACTTTGGCATTCTCGTCTTGGTCATGCACCCTCTCCTTGGATACAACAGTTAGCTTCTAAGGGTCTATTAGGTTCTATGTCCAAAGACAATTTTGATTGTACTTCATGTCAATTAGGAAAACAACCAGCTTTGCCTTTTAATAATAGTGATTCTATTTCTAATAGCATTTTTGAGTTAATTCATTCTGATGTTTGGGGACCATCTCTTGTTGCTAGTATTGGTGGATCTCGATATTTTGTTATTTTTATTGATGATTATTCTTGTAATAGTTGGATCATTCCTATGAAATCTCGTTCTGAAATTTTGCCAATATATAGTAACTTTGCAAAAATGGTTGAAACACAATTCTCCAAACGTATCAAAATTTTTCGATCTGATAATGCTCTTGAATATACTCAATATGCTTTTCAAGCTTTGTTACACTCCTATGGCACAGTACATCATCTAACTTGTCTAGGTACCTCTCAACAAAATGGTCGAGCTAAACGAAAACTTTGTCACATTCTTGACACTGTTCGTGTTCTTCTTCTTTCTGCCAAAGTTTCTCCCCCATTTTAGGGTGAAGCTGCTCTCCATGTTGTTCATGCTATTAACTGCATTCCCAGCACTATCATACATAATCAAACTCCATATGAGCGCCTCTTTGGGTCACCACCTGACTATCATTACCTTCGCTCCTTCGGATCAGCTTGTTTCGTTCTTCTTCAACCTCATAAGCACAACAAACTTGAGCCTCGGTCTAGACTTTACTGTTTTCTTGGTTATGGCAAAACATAAAAGGGGTACTGATGTTACAATCTTGTGTCTCATCGTCTTCGTGTTTTTTGTAATGTTGTCTTTTGGGAACACTGCTGGTTTGTTGAACTCTCTCACTTTCGTTCTTCCCTAACGACCTCATCTGTTTTAGAAGTTTTTCCAGACAAGTCTTATGTTCCTTCTCCAAATACTCTTGATCCTCCTTTGGACTTCTCTATCCCTCCTCTAGATATTTTTGATACTTCTTCTGGACAGGTTGAAGATGAACAGGTTGATGACGAGCTACCCCAACTTGAGCCTGGGTCCCCTGCTCCTACTCCTGCTCCACCTGAAGATCCTCCACAAGACATTCCACCCCGTCACTCAACCCTAGTAAGATCCTTTCCTACACATTTACTTGATTATCATTGTTATACTGCCCTTGCAACACTCCACGAGCCTCAGACCTATCGTGAGGTCTCCACTGACCTTTTATGGCAGATTGCAATGAAAGAGGAACTTGATGCATTAACCAAAAACCATACGCGGGATCTGGTTACTTTCCTTCCTGGACAATCTGTGGTTGGTTCCTCGCATCTCATCTGGTCGTGCCCTCTTGGCTATTGCTGCTACTAGAAAATGGGACCTTTTTCAGATAGATGTTAAAAATACCTTCCTTAATGGGGATTTGAGTGAAGAAGTTTATATACAACCTCCTCCAGGTCTCTCGACGTCATTGTATGGCCTTAAACAAGCTCCATGAGCTTGGTTTGTAAAGTTCAGCTCTACCATTTTTCGCCTGGGTTATACTGCCAGTCCTTATGATGCTACCTTATTCCTTCATCGCACTGATAAAAGCACCATTTTACTTCTCCTCTATGTGGATGATATGATCATAACTGGTGATGACCTCAGTGGCATACAAGAACTCAAGAAGTTTCTCAGTCAGCAGTTTGAGATGAAAGATCTTGAACACCTTAGCTATTTCTTGGGTCTTAAAATACTTATTCCACAGATGGTCTTTATGTTACTCAAGCCAAGTATGCTTCTGACCTTTTGTCTCAAGCTGGACTCATTGACAGCAAGACTGCTGACACTCCAGTTAAGCTTAATGCGTATCTAACTCCTATAGGGGGGAAACCATTGTCTAATCGTTCTCTTTACAGACGATTGGTTGGCAGCCTAGTTTATCCCACAATTACTCATCCAGACATTTCCTATGTTGTTCATCAGGTCAGCCAATATTTGTCTGCTCCTCGATTGACTCACTATGCTGCTGTTCTGCGCATACTTTGGTACTTGAAAGGCACTCTCTTCCATGGCCTTTTTTACTCAGCTCAGTCTCCTTTTGTACTCCGTGCATTCTCTGATGCTGATTAGGCAGGAGATCCCACTGATCGCAGGTCCACCACTAGCTATTGCTTTCTCCTGGGCTCTTCCTTGATTTCTTGGAAAAGTAAGAAGCAAACTTTTGTGGCCCGCTCTAGTACTGAAGCAGAATATCGTGCCCTTGCTGATACCACATCTGAGCTTTTTTGGCTACGATGGCTACTTACGGATTTAGGTGTGTCCACGTCATCTACTACTCCTCTTTATTGTGATAATCAGAGTACCATTCATATTGCTCATAATGATATCTTTCATGAACGGACTAAATATATCGAGATTGATTGTCACTTTATCTGTTATCATCTTGTTCATGGTGTTCTCGAGCTCTTTTCTGTCTCCTCCAAAGATCAACTTGCAGATATCTTCACCAAGTCGCATCCTAAGGGATGTCTTCAAGATTTAGTTGACAACCTCAAGCTGGTCTCACATCCACCTTGAGTTTGAGGGGGCCTGTTAACGTTTATAGTATTGTGGGCTTTAGGCCCAACTAAATTACTTGTATAGCACACATTCTTGTACTACACTCTTACTTGTATTGCACTCATATTTACTTGTACTGCACTCAAATTTACTTGTATGCCTCCTATATAAAGGCACTCGTGTATATTATTTCAGTGAGAAATACAATACAATTGTGGACGACTAAATTTCTCGGTTCGAAATAAATCAAACGAGTAAAATAGTTCCGCAAATGCGAATTTGTATTGATGAATGTGTGGTACAATTCTCTGTAATTACAAAGAGTGATCCTCTGATTCGATCTCCTTAAAAGATTTGTGATGTGATTTTTATTTGAACACAAAATATCCTTCAATTTGGCTGAAGAATGGATCGAAGATTGTTGAAACGGAATTACAATGAATCTCTAGCTATGAGCTTGTTATAAACTCTTTGTTCTTCATGTTCTTCATGTTCTTCGTGTGTTCTTCTTTACTGAGGTTTGTGGTGGAAGTTCTTTGGGGCTTTAGAGGCTTGAATTCGTAGAGCTTCACTGATTTGTAGTTTATGGGGTTTCTGGAGGCTTTTGAGCTTGATTCCAGTGACCTTTGAGATCTAGGAGGATGATTTGGATGATTTGGCTTCGAATGTTGTTCGTATTCGAAGGTTGAAGTTCTTGAAGTTCTTGGAGGCTTCAGGGCTTGATTCCAGCAAAGCTTCAATACTTCTTTGTTGTTGTTTGCGCTCTAGATGGCTTGGTGTCCTCCTCTAGATGTCTTCAGATCTCTCCTCCTTCCAAATGCCTTAGGAAGGCTTCTATTTATAAGAGTTTGGTGGTAGGTGAGCGACACGTGGTGGAGTTTGATTGGCGACACATGTCACAGCTTGATTGGTCTGCTTGTGTCATTGCTTACACAGCCGGATTGCCTGAGTCATCGCTTACACAGCTAGATTCGCTTGCATCATCGCTTACACGTGCCTTCATGTGATTAGCATTTTGCTTGCTTTTCATGTTTTTACCTTAATGGAATTTGGCAATTTTTTAGTAGCAGTATATGATGCTTTGTAATTAGCCATACTTTGTGGACTTTGTGGCATGACGTGTCAGCTTGTGATAGGCCGGGAATTTTCCCTCTCTATAACAATTATTCAGTATTTCTAACAGCAATGATTTGGGTACTTCAATGGTATGCTCTTTCTTTTTTGGCATTGAATCAAAGTTCTAAGAACTCATTAAGAGTGGCAGTGATTTATCTACGTTGACAAGTTATTAAAAAAAAAAAATTGTGATACGTACAGGCGGAGTTAGAGAGAGGTGAAACAGCAAATTCAATCCTGTGCTACATGCGTGAAACAAGTCTTTCTGAAGATTTTGCTCGAGAACATATAAGTAATTTGATTAATAAAACTTGGAAGAAAATGAACAAAGATCGGTTCAGCGATTCTCCATTTGAAGAACCTTCTCTGAAAACAGCAATTAACCTTGCTCGGAAATCCCATTGCACATACCAGCATGGAGATGGGCATGGTGCCCCAGATTCAAAATCAAAGGACCGAGTTCTATCATTGATAATAGAACCCATACCATGTTATGACCCTAGTACAAACTTCCACAGCAATATCCACCTTTAGACATAAACACCTGTATATTGTTAGTTGAGTTGCCTATGCTTAGTGTGTTATACTTTGGCAAATTAGGCACATGTTTGATAATTATTCCTGTTAGCCAGTCACAGCCATGTACGGCCATGTAGCCGAATATAAAGGAATAAATCTCATTTTAAGCTGCTCATGTTGAATAGTAATGCAATTGCTTAGTTTTACATTGAGATACTAGCTTGGAGGTTTGATTCCATTAAAGGGATTCTAAGGGGGCTTTTGGTTCACCCATAATGTTACATTATGCCATAATCTTACATTATTGTAATTTTATATTAATGTAATCTCAACATAAAAATACAATTTTACATTGTTTAAGAATCTGATGAGATTAAGATAATGAAATATATTTTGTAATTTTAAATTATAGTAATGTTAGAAAAAATAAAATAAACCAAAAATTTTTATGTTACATCATCATAATGTGCATCACATTGAAAACACATCATAGTGAACCGAATGTCAATTTAAACGTTTAATTCCCTAGCTCAAAGAACCATGTTCTTCTTTAATTCTGTGTGTTGCCAGAACCATTGGGCTCTTAACATACCCAACAAGCGGTTAATAGAAATGGGTTCTCAACACATTAAAAAAAAAAAAAAATAGAGTCTCTTCCCCGGAATAAAATGCATTTGAAGCATCATATACAATTACATAATTCTAGAAGTAAATTTTTATTTATTTATTTATTTTACTTAGGAATATAATTGAACCTAGCTATGTGACTTCGTTGTTGATAAACACCCCAATTCACATAGAATAATTGTCAGTTGATGCTCAGCCAATTACCAACTAGCCAGTTGGAGCTATGATTGTGGAGTCCTTGAATAAATTCCACATCGTTCGTGATTAGGTGTCTTTAAAGTTTTTTTCTCTTTTTTTTTTTTAATCAAATAATTTTAAATTATTTACTTAGATATTTTTTAATCTCACTTTTTTTTTTCTGTGTAATAACATTTTTGACAACTTCCAACAAATTAAAAAAAAAAAAGTTTGAATAAAAAAAGTAATAATCAAAAGATTCCAAACACGCACAAACATATAACGTGCATGTTGTTTTTTGTTTTTTTTTTTTTTTTTTTTTTTAATCAATGTAATATATATGTGATAAAACAATGCTATACATGTATGCTATACAATATATTTCTGTCAGAAGTATATTGATAAAAAAATATGCAAGTTATATGTTTGTGCGCTTTTGGAATCTTTGGATTAATTTCTTTTAATTCGAATTTTTTTTTTAAAAAAAAATTGTTGGAAGTTGTTAGAAAATTTATTGCACAAAAAAAAAGTGAGATTAAAAAAATCTAAGTAAATAATTTAAAATTATTTGATTAAAAAAAAAAAGAGAAAAAAACTTAAGTACACCTAGTCATGAACGTTGTGGAATTTATTTAAGAACTGCCTACAATCACAGCTCCAAGTGGCTGGTTGGTAATTGGCTGAGTAGCAAACGACAATTATTCTATGTGAATTGGGGTGTTTATCAATAGCTTTACAACTGGCTCCTGGCCAGAGATGGACTATCAATTTAGAGGGAGCAGGATCGAGATTTTGGAGGCAATGATCGCCAAGATTCGGGCAAAACCAACCCATATAATGGGGTCGTTCAACAGCAGACTTGTGAAGGCGTGGAAATTTATTTTTCCACTAACAACAAAGAGCGTCAGAGACGGAACAATAGCGTTGACAAACCCAGTGTGGAAGGAGGTTCTTAACCTGTGGTGGGATTTCCTAACGAACGTGCACTCATCGATGGAAAAGTGTCAACTGTAATGGGAGTCGTTACCCTAGATTTCCCCAACGCCGATCTTGTGCGAGGTGAACCTGAGCGAGTTCTTGTTGGAGCGGAAGATTTTGGAAGATCAGCCAATATCCACCTGCATCATGGGGAATAGAGCAACCACAAAATTGATTAAGATATTTCAACCAACCACGGAGTTCAATCTTCATGTTTTAGCACAGACGATGGAGATGGGGGTGTTGCAGCACAATTTGACGCTGATTCCAAGCAAGGGGCTGATGAAGGAGATGATGAAAAGGATCCAATAGAACTTGAGGGAGGAGGTGAAGAATCTGCTTCCTTTTTAGTGTCCCACCCCAAACCAGGTGTTAGTCATGAATATCATAGCTTGGAATTGTAGAGGTGCTCTAAAGCCTTCCTTTCAGAATCATGTGAGGAAGCTTGTGAATAATCACAATCCAGCTATGTTAATTATTTTGGAGACAAGAATCGGTGGTGATAGGGCTTGTGAAATTACTGACAGGCTTCCTTTGATAGGGTGATCCATACGAACACTATAGGGTATGCAGGTGGGCTTTGGATGCTATAGAATTCAAACAAGGTGGAGGTTTTGCCTCTTACAAACACAAAGTAAGAAATTCATGTCACCATCAAGGTATGGAGTTCTAAATTTTTTTGGGTTCTTTCAGCGATTTTTGCTAGTCCTAAGAGTGTCAAAAGGTAGGTTTTATGGAATAATTTGTCCAAAGTTACAGAACAACATAATATGCCCTGGGTGTTAGCTGGGGATTTTAATGAGCCTCTCATTGGGGAGGATAAGTTTGGGGGAAGGCCTTTAAGTGTGAATCGATCCCTGCTACTTAAGGACTGTTTGGACAAATGTAACATGATCGATCTAGGCTTCACTGGGCCTCACTTCACTTGAACTAACTGAAGAGGGGTGCAAGATTTAATTCAAGAAAGAATCGATAAAATTTTTGTCAAACCAAGCTGGTGCCTACTCTATCCTAAGGCAAGGGTGTCACATCTAACAAGTGTCACTCAGATCATTGCCCAATCCTTCTTGAGATGAAGCCTACAACATGGACAAACCAGCCCAAGCCCTTCAAATTCCAAAAGTTCTAGCTATCTGATGTGGCCTTTCCCAAGGTGCTGGAGCATGTGTGGAGTCAATCTCCTAGACTGGCTAAAGCCATAAAAACTTTTCAACGTGAAGCCACGGTCTAGAATAAATTGCAATTTGTGAATATCTTTATGAAGAAGAAGAGGATCACGGCAAGGCTGAATGGAATTCAAAAAGCAGTTGCAAAGAGGCCATCAAACTCCTTGTTGGATCTTGAAAACAAGCTCCTATAGGAGTTGGATGTGGTGCTTGGGTAGAAACAAGAGATGTGGGCTCATAAATCTAAGGTCAATTGGATGGTTCAAGGAGACAAAAACACCACCTTTTATCATGTCTCTACTTTGGTTATAAGGAAGAGAAATCAAATTATGGCTATTAAAAATGGAGTAGGAAAGTGGCTGTACAAGGAATCAGATATTATGGAATTTATTAGGAATGGTTTCAATGGCATTTATACTTCTTCCTTAACCTCCTTGATCAGAGACTTTTTTTAGCAATACATAATGGCAAGCCTGGCTCCAGGAAAAGGAAAAAGAGAGTATGGCGGCTCTGGTGATAGAAGAGGAGATTAAGATAACCCTTTGGACCCTTAAAGCTTTTAAAGCTCCAAGGTCGGATGGGCTACATATTGGATTTTTTCAACGCTTTTGGCCATCTGTGGGCAATGTTGTGGTGGAGGAAGTCAAGAAGATCTTCGGGGAGAGAACAATGCCTGAAATTCTAAACCAAACCCACATAGCTCTCATTCCAAAAATTCAGGGCTTTGAAAGTCTTGGGAATTATTGGGCGATCAGTCTATGCACCACTATTTACAAGATAGTAACAAAAATATTAGTAGCCAAGCTTAGACGGTATCTGGAGAAGCTTATATCTTTGCTATAAACGGCCTTTGTTCCAAGCCAAAAAAGGGATTGATAACACTACTATATAGTGCAGGAGATCATCCATACTATCAGCAAGAAGAAGGGCAAGGTGGGCTACATGGCCATCAAAATAGATTTAGAAAAAACCTACGATAAGCTTGAATGGAGCTTCATAAGGAGTATGCTAATCAAGATCAATCTCCCTGCCAATCTTATTGAGCTTATCCTCAGTTGTGTGTTTTCGGTTCTACTTCGATCCTCTTAATGGAAACCCTCTAGATTCGTTCCTCCCCTTTACGGGAATTAGACAAGGAGATCCATTATCCTCGTATTTCTTCATTCTCTGTGTTGATTATCTCAGCCAACTCATTAAAGAAAAGTGCAACAACAAACTATGGAATCTAGTCAAGGCTTCTAGAAGTGGACCGGCCTTCTCTCATTTGATGTTTGTAGACGACCTCATTCTATTTGCTAAAGCAGATCTCATAAACTGCTCAAATATCAAAGATGTTTTGGACGAATTTTGTGCTATGTCTGGCCAAACCATTAGTGAAGTTAAATCCAAGGTTTACTTTTCTCCAAATGTAGACTGAGACACGAGAAAGTCCTTAAGTGATATCCTTGGGTTTGCTTCTACCCCATATCTGAGGAAATATCTTGATATTCCTATTAAGCATCCTAGCTCCTTGTCGCAGGATTTTAATTTTATTTTGGATAGAGTAAAGCAGAAGTTATCAGTAGATTAATGTTGATCCAAGCTTTGTCTTTAGCCATTCCATCTTATGTGATGCAATGTTCCCATTTGCCTAGTCGTATCATGCAAGGCTTGGATCGTATGAACATAAACTTCCTTTGGGGATTGACTAAAACTATGCAGAAGATGCACTGGGTTGGATGGCACAGTGTCACAAAACCAAAGAAAGAAGAGGGACTAGGAATGCAAATTTCCAAGGGCAGAAATATTGCTTTGCTCTCAAAGCTTAATTGGCGGCTTCACACAGAATGTGACTCTCCCTGGGCTTGGGTACTGAGATCTAAATATTGTAATAATCGGAGTCTTCAATCTAGAAATGCAAACAAACTCCCCTGCTCTCGAGTTTGGTCAGCAATGAAAAAGGGGGCAGACACATTTAATTGGGGTATTAAGTGGGTGATTGGTAGAAATAGCAACCTCAGTCTTTGGTTTGACACCTAGACATCTGAAGGCCCAATTCGCCAAATGATTCAAGGCCCAATATCTTTGGAGGACCAGCAGCTGAGGATTCATGATATCCTCAAAGATGGCACCTAGGATTAGGGTTATCTTTCACTTGAGATTCCCTAAAACATTAAGTATATTATTCAAGCCACCCCATGTACTTTAGCATCAATTGGTGGGGACAGATTAGCTTAGGTTGCTTTGGCTCAAGGCAACTTTGACCTCAAAAGTGCCTATAAGTTTTCAATGGGTGAAGATCATGTTGAGAATTTCCCAGGTAAGTGGATTTGGGAAGTGGATATCCTCCCAAGAATTCAAACTTTTACCTAGCAATGTCTCCATAATATGCCTTGTGAGAAGGGGAATGCTAGAAGATGCTACCTGTCCTATATGTTTAAGGGACTATGAAACAATCCTTCATGCATTGCGTGATTGTAGGAAAATTAAACCCATATTGGATTCGGTTGGGAGTAAAATAGGCTGATCGAAATTTTTGGTCAGATGGTCTTCAAGCGTGGCTTAAGTCGAATGGGAGTATGGTGGACTGCCAAGATGTTCTTATTCCTCAGAGAATAACCTTCCTTTTTTCCATTTGGAGTATATGGAAGAGCATAAACCAAGTGGTTTTTATATAGGAAAACCCAAAATCCCAGGCTAGCGTTGGAGATTACGAGTAGAGCCATGGAGTTCACCTTTTGTGCATCCTCTATTATAATGAAGCCAATCAGATGGGAAAAGCCCTATGCGGGGTGGATTAAATTAAATACTGATGGGGCATTAGTGGGAGGCTTGGATAAGACTGGATGTGCAGGGATCATTAGAGATGAGCAAAGGTAGTGGATCATAGGCTTTTCTAGAAGGATTGGTGCCTCAAACAGCTTCATTGCCGAGTTGTGGGGGCTTCGCAATTTGTTTAGTTTATGGTACAGTAGGAATTTTGAATCTATAGAAGTAGAGTTAGATGCTAAAGCTATTATAGATGTTTTGCATAACCCTGACTATGTAAATAATATAGTGTACCTATTTTGGATGATTGCAAGACATTGGCTAATTGCTACCATGAAGTGAACCGGTGTGCTAACAAGAACTTGCTAGGATAGGATCAAGTCAAGTTTTAGATTTGTTGTTTATCATAGTCTGCCTATGAACATTTTATCCTTTCTTGAGGAAGATGCTAATGGGTTGTACTTAAACAGGTTTTGTCCTGAGACTTATTCTCTTTTGTTTTAATGCTTTATCCTTGTTTACCAAAAAAAGAAGAAGTCACATAGCTAGGTACAATTATATTCCTAGGTAAATAAAAAAAGAAATAAAATAAAACAGTTACTTCTAGAATTATGTAATTGCATATGATGCTTCAAATGTTTTTGATTCGAGGGAAGAGAGACTCTTTTTTCTTTTCCTTTTTTTTTTTTTCTTTCTTTTTTTTGTGTGTTGAGAACCCATTTCTATTAACAACTTGTTGGGTATGTAAAATGCTCAATGGTTCTGGCAACACACAGAATTAAAGAAGATTATGGTTCTTTGAGCTAGGGAAATAAACCTTTAGTGATCCCCTTTTTGGAATCAAACCTCCAAGCTAGTATCTCACTGTAAAACTGAGACATTGCATTACTATTCAACATGAGCAGCTTACAATGAGGTTTATTCCTTTATATTCAGCTACATGACCGTACATGGCTGTGACTGGCTAACAGGATTAACTAACTATCAAACATGTGCCTAATTTGCCAAAGTATAACACACTAAGCATAGGCAGCTCAACTAACAATATACAGGTGTTTATGTCTAAAGGTGGATATGGCTGTGGAAGTTTGTACTAGGGTCATAGCATGGTATGGGTTCTATTATCAATGATAGAACTCGGTCCTTTGATCTTGAATCTGGGGCACCATGCCCATTTCCATGCTAGTATGTGCAATGGGATATTCGAGCAAGGTTATTTGCTGTTTCTAGAAAAGGTTCTTCAAATGGAGAATCGCTGAACTGATCTTTGTTCATTTTCTTCCAAGTATTATCAATCAAATTACTTATATGTTCTCGAGCAAAATCTTCAGAAAGACTTGTTTCACGCATGTAGCACAGGATTGAATTTGCTGTTTCCCCTCTCTCTAACTCCGCCTGTACGTATCACAATTTTTTTTATTTTTTAATAACTTGTCAACGTAGATAAATCACTGCCACTCTTAATGAGTTCTTAGAACTTTGATTCAATGCCAAAAAAGAAAGAGCATTCAATTGAAGTACCCAAATCATTGCAAAGTCGAAAGATGATTGAAGGCCAATGTAAGAGATTATGGTAATCTTTTAAGCCCTCTAGCGCCCTGTTTGTGATACTTGGACTCATAGTTGTTAAAACTTGAATCATATCGTGAATCGATTTTTTATTTTTCTGTATCGTGTATCATATCGTATCGTATATCGTAAGATACACAAACAATAAAATTTATAAAAAATTATAGATATACATATATAAATGGTATATTCATTATAAATTTTAAATATAGTCAATTAATAACTAATTTATTCATCAGATATGCAATAATATTTAACAAGCTAACTAAATAAATCAAATTAGCATGTGTTTATAATATACATATTCAAGTTGCTTAAATTCAAAAGTTATAATATATTACAAATGACCCAAAAATAATAATTTATTTTCATCATATTGCCTAATAAACCCCATCTAAGTCAATGCCATTATCATGTTTATCATTTTGCAAGCTTATTTCTTTATTAAAATTTACTTCATTGTCATTAACATTTACTATCTCTTCTTTTTCTTTTTATTTTAATAATTTTTTTTTAAATCTTCTTGGCATTCTAGTTTATTGGACTTATAACAATAATGAAAAAAATAAAAAATAATTATATTGTCAATTAATACCTTATTTATAGTATAGAAAATAAATTTGCAAATATTAAAGTGAAGTATAAGTGTGTACTGTGTGGTCCAAATTATATAGAAGAAAGAGAGAGGAAAGAAACGAGGATGAATATTTTATTTTATTAGGCTAAATTAAGTAACTTAATAATTTTATATTAAAAACAAGTCTAAAAATTTATTAGATTCAAATTAAAAGTACAAATTTTAACAAAAAATCTTATTTTAAAGCATTTGTTTATGTATCATAAGATACGTACGATTTTACGATACGATACGATTCGTACGATATATACACTATATCGTATGAATCATAAACACTTACGATACGCTAATACGATACATAACTTTTTAGACATGATATGCTACGTATCATATGATGCGTATCGCATATAGTACGATGCTAACAACTATACTTGGACTTATTAAAAAATAGGCGTGAACTAGCATTAGAGCCCCTGATACAGACATCCATGCATGTCCATATAGTCCCCAGACGGAGTGCATTTATAGTAACGCCACTTTGTTTCTTGTAGGAATGCCTTGCATAAATCCTCCCACTAAAATAAAAGAAGATATTGCTAGTTACATTTAAATTCTCCGGACTAAAATTATCAATTTAAAGTAATTTTGAACAAATATTAACATTGGAAATTAAATTGCTATATATATAATACATACCGCTTTTGTTAGGTATGGAAGAATATTCAGTCCTTGCCCTTTTAAAGTGTCATAAACCACTCGACAGTTTTATAAAGAGCTAGAAAACATAACTTCATATACTGAGGGAGATCTTTCACGGCCTTAACATCCCATCTGCTTGAAAATACTAAATTAGAATCCAAGAAAAACTTAACTCTAATATTGTGATGGATACTACAGTACAAACCTTTGAACGATATCGGTAAACATCTCCGCTTCTTCCAAAGTGGCATAAACATCGTAGACATCGTCAATGACGGTTATTAGTGAAGTCAATTTTGTTAGCCCTTTACGGCAATTACTAAATTGAGGCTCAAAGACCATTCCAACAGTCGAAAAGAAGCATTCCATTAATCTGTCTCTGGCGAAGCTCAATATGTTTCCAAGGCTAGCTCATTTCCTTCCACCATCTAAGTAATACAATAGAAGCTAGCAGATGTTACGACACCACCAGATGCAAATTTATTATAGCACTAACACTGATAGATATTTAAAAATTATAGGAATAATTTGATTCATTTTCTGATGAAATATTGGTCTTTGGATATGGACAAAATGCAATATATATTTGGGTAAAATAAACTTTGAATGGACAATATGCAATATTGTGGGGACATATTGTGAATTGTACCTTGACATGTCTTTCAGGTCTCTCTGGAGTACTGATTGCACAATGTTGAAATCTAGCTTGGCAAGTTCAAGTAGCTTGCGATTATGAGCTTCCTTCATATAGTATGCATCTATATACCACCGTTGTTCTAGTCTACGCATTCTGCTGTGCAATGGCAAAATGTAGATTTTTGTGACAGATATATATGCCAAAATGTAGATTTTTTTTTGTTCTATTAATGTTTAGATAACTGAAGTTCTAATGCCAATTATTTGTGAATGTGATCAATTCCATGTTGGCTAATTGAAGGAAGCAAGATGGGAATGCAAGGAAAAATTTAGAACACAATTGAATGGATTGAAAACTAGTTTCTGTTTCTTTTGCTGCAGAGAAGACTGAATTTCTGTAATACATAAAGGCTTTACACTAATAGGTATTTACACTTGAAATGACAATTATAGAAGCTGAAAAAAATCCTGTACATAAAAAATATCCTGTACAGGATTATTATTGTTATTATTATTATTATTATTATTATTATTTGTTCTTAGTTTATAGAATTTTCATTTCAAGTATAAATACCTACTAGAAAAAGGAAAAAAAGAAAAGAAAAGAATTCTAGACACTTAGAGCCCTTGAAGAGACCAACAGCGTATACATCATATTGGAAATATCATTATCCCATCATTCAGGATTTTTTATTATTAAATTACAAATTAATACCATTTTCTTAACATGAGATTTTAAATTACGTGAGACTAAATGGAAACTAAATCCTTAGCATTCATCAATATAGGCCACATTTATCAATCTAGTAGTTTAAATGTCTTCTCCGTTTATTGCGTAGGCCACGTTGCTTAGCACTAGGCAATAATCAAACTTAATCAATTTGAAGTATGAACCCCATATACTCGGAAAATTATTAGGTACTCCGGGAGTATATAATAATTTTCCCATATACTCTTGTCCTTATTTATTTAACTTTTCAACATAAAGAACAAATATTAGACCCCACACCCCATCCACCGCACCCTCTAGCACTCATTTTGTAGCCACTATTGACTTGGGCCGATCGATAAGTTTACAATTTTTATCTTAAGCTTAGACATAGGCCACACATATTTTATCTCTAATTTTTTTTTTTTTTTGATAAGTTCTTTTATCTCAAAATTAATGGCTTTGTTATCGAATGCCCTAAAACACCCACTAACTATAAAAGAAAACCTACATGCTATTTATTCATTAAAAGAAACGATTAAATGGCAACATATATCTACCGTTTTTGTTAGGTATGGAAGGCTATCTGTCTTCTTCATTCTCCTTAAAATTGTCATATGTGTTAAATTAGCGATTGTTCCTAAAGTTTAAGCTATTAGGAAATTGTGAGTTTAATCACTTAATTATAATTTTGACACTCCCCGTCACTTGTGGATCTAAACTTTCCCTTAATAAGTGAGATCCCAACATGTGAAAATTTAACATTTCAAATGGAAGGTAGAGTAACACTACAAAAAACGCGGGTTATAGTCGCGTTTTTTTAGCCGCGTTTGCAAAAAACCCGGCTATACCTGACCTATAGCCGCGTTTTTTAAAACACGGCTATAGGTTAGCCTATGGCCGTGTTTAAAGTGCTTTTGGCTGCGTTTTTTTGTCGGACCTATAGCCGCGTTTATAAAAACGCGGCTATAGGTCCAGCCAAAATATATTTTCTAAAAATATGGCATGTACAGTCGGGAAAATTTTTTTTATAAAGGCGGGGCTATAGCCACGTTTTCTAAAAACGCGGCTATAGACCAACCTATAGCCGTGTTTTATGAGAATCACGGCTAGAGCCCTAACCTATGGCCGCGCTTTATAAACGCGGCTATAGGTTAGGTCTCTAGCTGCGGTTGTAAGTGCGTGCAGCTGCGTTTTTTTGTCGGATCTATAGCCGCGTTTTTTAAAAACGCGGCTATAGGTCCAGTGGGAAAATATTTTTTTGTAAGCATGCATATACAACTGAATAATATATTTTTTTTTTTTTTAAATGGAGGACCTATAGCCGCGTTTTAACAAACGCGGCTTTAGGTAACAAGGAAAAATAATAAAAAAAAGGGATGGCCTCAGATGCGTGTTGGTATAACATATTATTTTATTAATGGAGGACCTATAGCCGCGTTTTTTTAAAAACGCGGCTATAGGCAACATAAAAAATAACAAACAAAGGGCTAGCCTCAGATTTGAATAGGAATAAAATATTATTTTTGTAATGGAGGATCTATAGCCGCGTTTTTATAAACGCGGCTATAGGTCCAAGCAAAGAACTTTTTTTTAACAAGATGACTTTTACAGCCGAATACATTTTTTTTTTTTTTTTTTAGTTGAGGACCTATAGCCGCGTTTTTACAAACGCGGCTTTAGGTAACACAAAAAAATAATAAAACAAACGTGATAGCCGCAGATATGTATCGGTATAAAATATTATTTTTTTTAATTGAGGACCTATAGCCGCGTTTTCAAAACGCGGCTATAGGTCTTCCTTTAAAAAAAAAAAAGAAAAAGGATGATCTGACCCCCCACCTACCCCATTTATTCCCTACCACTCAATTCAAAATATCTCATCTTTCTCTCCTTGCTCCGTGTTCTTCATTTCATTTCTTTTCTTTTTCTCTCAACGCAAGCCTTCTTTCTTTTTCTCTCAATACAACACAATGAATTCTTTTCATTTTTCCAGCAAGGATGACTGAAGAACTTCATAGGAAAAGCTATGGTTCATTCATCTCTACTATTTGAGGTAAAAAATTTTAATCTTTTTATGGGTATTTAACTTTTGCTAGAGATTATTTTTTATCTAAGCTTTATGAGCATCTATATGTATGGGTTGTACATTGGTAGAATTATTTGATTTTGAATATGTTGGATCTATGCTTAAATTTGTGCTGTTGTGTTTGAATATTTTGGCTGTGTTTGTATTGTGAGTACAAGTGTTTGATTTTGAATTTTTTGGGTTTGTGTTTGATTTTGAATTTTTTGGGTGTGTTTGTATTGTGACTATGTTGTGTTTGATTTTGAATTTTCTAGGTTTATGTTTGATTTTGAATTTTTTGGTTTGTGTTTAATTTTGAATTTTTTTTTTTTGTTTGAATTTTGAACTCTCTGGGAGAAAAAAAAACCCAGAAATATTTTTTTTGTTTTTAAAAAAACCTGTAGCCGCGTTTTTAAAACGCAGCTCAAAGTGGGTCTATAGCCGCGTTTTTATAACCGTGGCTAAAGGTCAGACCTATAGCTGCGGTTTCAAAACGCGGCTATAGACCCTCTGGGGTTATTGCTGCGCAGTTTAGGCCTGGTTTGTAAACGCGGCTATAGAAAACGCGGCTATAGGCTATAGCCGCGTTTTTGGGGTCTATAGCCGCGTTTTTGAAACGCGGCTATAGACCCTTTTTTTTGTAGTGTAAAGACAGGGATCGAACTCAATATCTCTTGCTTTGATACTATGTTAAACTACTGATTGTCCCAAAAGCTTAAACTATTAGAAAATAGTAATTTTAATCATTTAACCATAATTTTAGCAATATGCCATCTCATTAATTGTGTTAGAGAGAGCTAAGAAGCTCAATTTCATACAGTTGGGAAGATTTTTCACCTCATTGATATCGTATCTGAAAAAATCATTAAGAATTCAAATTAAAGCTATGACTTGCTATTATATAAAACATAAAAATTGGAAGGTTGAAGAGCTGGTAAGTATAAACCTTTCAACGGCATCAGTAAATAGCTCTAGTTCATCCAGAGTACCATAAACATCGAAGACATCATCAATGGCGGTTATAAGACAAGTCACTTTTGTTAAGCCTTTACGAAGATGACTGAATTGAGGTTCGTAGGCCATTCCAACAGTCCAAAAGAAGCATTCCATCAGTCCATCTCTACTGAAGCTCAACTTGTTTGCTAGACCCATACCCTTCCACCACCTAAATGCATGTGGGAAGCAAAATTAATTAGTTCCCACTTAACATGCAATCTTTTTTTTTTTTTTTTTTATAACGTTATTTAACAAAAGCCCACCTAATTGATCACATATAACTACATTGAGAATTATCTTACCTCGACATTTCTTGAAGCTCAGTTTAATGTACTGATTGCACAATGTTAAAATCCAACTTGTCAAGTTCAAGTAGAACACCATTGGCAACCTCCCTCTTACTATAAGCCTCAATATACCATGGAGCTTCCAGCCTTAGCATTCTATGGTGCAATGGAACCTCCAATGCGTGACTAATTTGTTCTGCGATGCTTTTACTTACATCCCTTTTGAGGTCCTTGAGATGCATTCTTGTGAATGCTAGGGCCTCATCCAAGAGGTTTTCTCCTTCAAAAGCAAGATACGAGGCTTCATATAGACTGAGCATTCCTTTAACATCCTTTCCGAGGAATTCCTTGAAATTACCATCTTATAAGTGCGGGTTAAATGGCCTCCTGGCTTTTGAAAATCCGTCTCTCTCTCCTTTTTCTTCTTTATATATATATATATATATATATATATATATACTATGAGGCGGCAGAGCCAGCCAAGCAGTTATATCAAACTAATGTAATTGAAAGTAAGGCAGTTGTATCAAAATAAATAATACAATTGAAAGTAAGGCGGTAGAACCAGCCAAGCAGTTATATCAAAATAATCAAAGTATTGAAAACAGAAGTGTTTATTGAAAGTAATTCAAAACACTTACAGCAGTAGTAGTTACAAGATTACAGTGATCAACAGAGATAGTAGTACAAGGCTTAAGGGCTAGTCATCAACCTAGTTACAAGCTTTGTGGGAAAGTAGTGAGAAACTCTATGTGTTTAGGAGATTCTAAGGAAATCCTAAAGAAAGCTCTCAAACAATTCTGAAGTAAGCTTACAAAGAGAAATTCTTTCACAAAAAGAGATTCTGAGTTTAACAATAAGGGACAACCCCCCTTAAATAGGTAAATAAAGCAGTGAATAATAAAAGTGAATAGTGACATTTTCACTATTCATATCAGGGCCTGTGAAGGGCATCCAAAACAGTAGAAAGCATCCGGAGCACCTTTTCAGGAGCCAAAAGTATCTTGGCATGGAGTGCCAAAAGTAGTCAACAAGAGAATCATTTCCAAGTAAATCAATAGTGAAGGCAACATCATTATTAGCCTTTTGAGCTGGCTAGGCAGAACAGGGAATCAATCAATTTGCTCCTAGATCAGGAGTATCTTCTTCTTCATCATAATCTTCATCACGACTGAACCATTCTTTGGGAAATGGCTGGGGATGAGGGAAATAAGGGCTTGCTGTAATAGAACCTTCATCTGAGCTTCTAGAAGCAGTAGTTTCTTCTTTAATTTTTCTTTCAAGGAGAATGCAAAGAGCTTCCTTACTTAACTCATCAAAAGGAGAACTGCTTTTTATGGGTTTACTAGAAGAGGAAGGAGAATCAATTTTCCTATCCTGAAGAGCAGGGGAAAGTTTCTTGGGCAAAGGTCTGGCAAGATAGTTAATAATGTGTTGAACATATCCAAACTTATCCCACCATTTAACATACCAGCATCTGGTAAGAACATCATCATTCTTCTTATATTGCCATTTTAAAATCCAAGGAACTCTAAATTGTTTAACAAAATGGAGGAGAATAGGAAATTTGGCATTATGAGCATCAGTCTTGAAACTGCTTTCAAAGGACCTATAGGCAGTCAATAATGGTTCAGGGAAAATATCAATAACAGGGCCAAACTGAGTCCACCATCTGTTGAACCAGAGAGGCAAAGTAGTGCTAGCATTGAATTCTTTGTCACAGTTAACAAACCATGAATGAGTCATTGTGTCATTCTGGTGAAGCATGAATCGGAACCAAGCAGTAATATAATCATAATAGGAGTATGGAACTGGAGATCTTGTTAATCTTTTTAAAAAGGCAGGGGAAGGGCCCCATTCTTCTTCAGAAATGAAGCTCTTAATGTAAACACTATGGTAAATAATTTTGGATTTATCAGTGAGATCATAAATAGTTTTGATCAAAACGGCTTCTTCTTGTCGCAAAATCTCGGAATAGTATTTAAGTTTTTTATCAAAATGTTCCGAAATCCAATGGAACAATGGAGGGAAATAAGATCTAGCAATTTGGAGGGGGTTCCTAATTGTAGATCTATTTGGTTCAATGAAAAACAGATTCTGAAAATATTGTTTTTTAACATACTGGGCAGTATTGGCTTTTTTGGGGTAAATAGTTTTGACTGGTTGGTGAACAGGGGTTAAAGCATAAGGATTATAGGTTGAAGCTAGAACAGAAGAGTAGTTTGGCTTAGGAATTGTTCCTAAGGGAGTAAAACGGTTAACAATTTCGGTAGGAGAGACTGGTTCTTTTTTTACTAGCTGTGTTTGTGGTTCAATAGGGTTTTTATCCTTAGATCTTCTACCCGCCATTGGAATTCTGCAGGAATTCACGAGTAAGAAAATCAGGGATGCTATTTTGGGATCCTTTAATATAATCAATAGTAAAATCAAAAACACTTAAAATAGCCTGCCATCGGGCAAAAATATGTTTTGAAGCAATATTTTCAACATCTTTTTCAATAACATATTTAGCACTTTTACAATCTATCCGCAACAAAAACTTTTGGTTTAACAAATCACTTTGAAATTTTGAAATACAGAGAACAATAGCTAAAATTTCATTTTTTATAGTACTATAATTTAATTGTGCCGTATTCCAAACTCCTGAGTAGAAACGAACAATTTGTTCTGGAGAAGTCTCAAAAAATTTTTGTTTTAGAATGCCGCCATAACCAATGTCAGAGACATTAGTCTTGACAATCTTGAAGGCTTTGACAGTAGGAATACCAAGACAGGGCAGAGTTTTAACATGAGATTTGATTTGTTTAACAAGAGAAGTATGGATGTCAGTCCAAGGAGGAGGATTATTTTGCAGCCGATCAAAAAGCGGCTTGCACTGCTTCCTCAAATCTTTGTAGAAATCAGCAACATAATTTAGAGAACCAAGAAATCTTTGGAGTTGGGTTTTATCATTGATTTCATCAGGAAACTTATCTACAAATTGAATAGCTCTATCAATAGGATGGATCTGGCCTTCAGATATGTCATATCCGAGAAACCTGACTTTGGTTTGAAATAACTTTATTTTAGTGGCGGAGACAACAAGACCGTTTCTTTTTATGATATCTAGAAATGAGTACAAATGTTTCCAGTGTTCATCAATAGAGTTGGAGAATATCAAAACATCATCAATGTAAACAATAGTGAAGTGACTGAAGGAATTGAATATATCGTTCATGATATTTTGGAATTCACTTGGAGCATTTTTTAATCCAAAGGGCATAACATTCCATTCATAATGTCCAAAAGGAGTAGTAAAAGCAGTTTTGTATCTTTCTGCTTCACTAATTAGGACTTACCAAAATCCAGATTTCATATCAAATTTGGAGAACACTACAGCCTCACTTAACCTATGAACTAAATCATTCTTGTTGGGAATAGGATACCTAATCCATTCTAAGACTTTGTTCAGAGGTTTGTAGTTGATCACTAAGTGAGGAGTTCCTCTCTCGAGTTCGGCATTTTTCTGGACATAGAAAGCAACACAAGACCAGGGGGACTTGCTATTCTTAATCAGTTTTTTCTTGAGCAAATCATTTATTTCATTTTTACAGAATTCAACAGTTTCAGCATTCATTTGAATAGGTCTAGCTTTGGTAGGAATATTTTTCTCATTAAAATCTTTAACATAAGGCAAATCAACAATATGTTTTTTCCTATGCCAAAAAGCATTAGGGATATCAGAACAGACATCATTCATCAAGATCTTCTGAAAATTATCAATTTTAGACTGTAATAATTTATCAGAAAGCCGTTCAACAATTTTTTTGTACTTAATTTTTTGTTCAAGGAAATTAAGATGCTTGACTTTAGCATGAATAAGATTAAAAACATCATTATCAGTACTTTTTGAACAAAATCTGAATTTCACTTTTTGTCCAAAAGGATCAGTAGTAATTTCATCATGTTCAACAAGAAAGGGATACAAAGAAGCAATGAAAGGCAATCCAAGTATCACTTTATCAATCATATTTTTAACAAGCACAGAAGGTATCTTAAAACAAACATCAGAATGGCAAACATGAGCATTGTTCAATTCATATTTAATTTTCATTTGTGTGCCATTGGCAGATACCAATTTTTCAGTTGATTTTTCGAAGTATTTAGAAGGGATCAAACCTTCTTAAATGCAATTAACATCAGCACCAGAATCAATCATGGCAATAGTATCAAAAGCATAATCATGTGAAACAACAATTTTAACTTTAGTAAACCATTTCAGAGGTATCATATGTTTAACAAGAGCAAGCTGATTATCATTCCAAGTAATCAGGTTATTAGAAACATTACCAGAAGGAGGAGTTTGTTGAGAAGATCCTTCTCCATCTTGGTGCTCATCATTGTCAGACAAGTCTTTATCCAAATTTTTGTCAATTTTGAGAATCAATAATTCTTGTTTAAGATTATTATTATCATTTTTAACAATTTTGACATCTTTCTTTAATTAAATTATCTCTTGTTTAATAGTGTTAATTTCCTTTTGGAGATCGTTAACAGTTATTTCTTTGGATTTACTTTTATTAAATCTTTCCAAAGTTTCTTCGAAGTTAACAGGAGCTTTGGGTTTTTTAACAGTTTTGTCTCTTGTTAAGTTTTGTTTAAACTTATCAAGGAGTTCTTTCTGAAGCATAGAGTTTTCAATTTTAGCAATAGTGGTTAATAGCAAATGTTCTTGTTCTTCTTCTTTGGTTAAAACATTAAGGGATTTCATAGCATTACAACAAGATCCTTTACAACCAAATCTAATATTAGGAGTTTCAGAAGAATTACAAGACTGGTAAGACGAATCTGATGAGGAGGAAAAATCCTCTTCAAAAGACTCACTTGAAACAGTAGATTCGAGAATCTGAAACAGTTCATTTTGATCATTATCATTGATTTTTAACATTTTTAATTTGTTTTTCAGTTTACCAGGCTTTTGGGTACAGTCTTTACTGAAATGGCCAAATTTGCCACAGTTAAAGCATTTACTTTTACCTAACCTCTGTTTGACATGTTTTCGAAAAGCAGGTTTCTTTTCAAAATAATAATCATTGGGTTTAACAGAATGATTCCTGTATCTTTTATGCTTTTTATGGGAATAACTTTTGTAAACCTTATCATGTTTACTTTTTCCTTTTTGCCTGGAAGGGGCAATAGGAGGAAAACCATATTGTTCACAGAAATTACTCATTTCGTATTTAGCTTTCTTTTTATTTTTTAATTGTTGGCGTAAATATTTTTCATCATTACACATGTTAATACCAAGTTTTTTAATAGTACTGAAAATATCACCGTAAGTTAAATTATCATAGTCAATAGAATCACTTTTACCCATTAGTTCTTGTTTTACCTTATGAGCAAAGATAGGAGGAAGGACATCAATAAACTTCTCTATCCAGTAAGCTTTTTGGGAATCATTTCTAAGCATAACTCTGGAGAGAAAAACATTTTGGTACCATCTGTAATTAGACATAGTTGGACATTTCAAATTATTCAAATAATCAGAAATGCGAGATGAAAAATTAGATGGAGTACCAACAAAATGTTTGAGTATAGTATAGACCAAGGTATTGATACCATCAGGAATACCTCGTCCAATATCTTCATCAAAAATAGGCATACCATCATCATCTTTTTTAACAAAATGTTTAATAAGTTCTCTAGATTCTTCTGTGAGATGTTTATCCCACCAACCACAAAGAGTACCAGAAAATCCAGTGACAAGCAAGTTAACAACATCAGGATGGTCAAGATCACTATGATTGTTCATGTATGCAAAACCGACCATAGACATGTGAGCAAGTTTGTTAATAATTTCTTGTTCAGACAAACCATCAATATTCCATTCATACATTTTATCAGCAGAAACAGAAAACTGAGTTTGAAAAGATCTTTCTTCAAACTGCATATCAGGAGGAGTCGGTTTTGGATACCAGTTTTTTGTAAAAGTCATGGAATTGGGTTTTCCAATTAATCTTTTAATTTCTGGTTGTAATTCATCAAAAACATTTTCATAAGAAACATGAAAAGATGATTCAGAATCTGTTGTTTCTTAAAAAACAGGTTTTGTTTCATTTCTTGAAATAGCACAAGCAGCACTTTTAGATGCAGAAGTTTGCTCGGTTTTAATTTTTAAATTAGAAAGCATTTTTTCAACTTTGTCAAGAGTTGAATTTTGGGAAGCCACTAGATCAACAGTTTTACTCTGAGAAGTTTTAAAACTAATTTTATCACTTTAACTGGGTAAATCAATCAAAGGAATCTTAGGTTTTGAAACAATAGCTTTTTCAACAATTTTTTCTTCAATACTGTCAAGCTGTTAACCAATAATATATAAAGATTCATTAGTAAAATTTTTTTTTTCAATAATAGAAATAACAGGGGTTTTTTCATCAGCAATTTTGAAAGGAGAAGCTTTCACTTCGACTTTCTCATTAGCACTTTGGCAAGTGATCAAAACAGTTTCAAGAGGAGGATGACTAGACCGAACAATGGTTTTGTCAGGTTTAACAAAATTAGATTTTCTAATAACATTTAAATAATTAGTATGAACATCAACTTTGGAAACATAATAGTTTTCAAGGTAATCAAAGAACAAAATATGTTTTCTTTCTTCAACCATTTTTTCTTTCCATTTTCTTTTGACCCTGTCTTTTTCTGACTGAGCAAAAGTATCTTGGTAATACTTCCTTTTAGGACGGTTTTTTAATAACATAAATTCATTATACAGAAAAACCATATCATATTCAAAAGGTTCGAGTCTGGTAAGAACTCGGAGATGATTATGAAGGATAGGGGTTTCAATAGGAGGAAAATCAGATCCAGAAGGAGCATCAGATTTTGCATCGTCTTCGTCTTCATCAACAGTTTTTGTATTTTCAGAAGGAAATTCAGTTTTGGTTGAATAAAAAGCATTGCTAACTTGGGAGGTGTTGCTAGCAACTCCTTTTAGCTTTAAATCTTGTTTTCGAAAATTCTTTTTCAAAATCTCATCAATTTCATGATCTCTTTTAGCAAGACTTTCAGATCCAGCAAAGGAATGTCTTCCTTCGTTGATTCTCAAAGGCTTGTTTTGAAATAAACGGTTATCATCATCAAAACGTATTTTAACAGTTCCATCATTAAATTGTTGAATATGAGTAAGATCAAGTTCATCAAAAACAGGTTTGGTAAGTTGAATAGGAGGTGTTTCTTTTTCCAAAGTCCATTCTTTAGGAAGATTGATATCTTCCCATCGAATCATCTTGGGAACTCGAATCCTCGCATCAGGAGTAGAACATTGAATTAACATGGTATTACCAGCAGGATCTCTATCTTTAGAACAAGGAGTTAATTGAGAGCCAAGCAAACTATAGTAAATACGATAAACAAGAGCAAAAGGTCTACTACCATCATCCATATCATAACCAGATGTTAATATGTTCAAAGTTAAAGCTTTAACAATATTAGGATCATCCAGTGCAATAGCAAGATCAGGATAACAATTAAAGTAAACAGGACCATCATATAAAGAAGTAGTAATTATGCCAAGAATACTATCATTAAATTGTCTAAATCTAGCATCACGTAAACACATAAGCACAGAAGCATTGATACATTTTCTTGTTAAAGGTTTAACAGCCACTTGAACAAGTTCAATGTGTAAATATTTAACTTTCTTAGTCATAAAACTGTTAATATCTTTTTTGGAAAATAAACAGCATTTTTCATGAAACTTAGAAATAGAAAAAGTTTGTTCAACAGTTCTGACTCTATATTCAGAGAAAACAGTATTTTTAGACTAACCAAGTTTGTAAACAGATTTAGTAGAAACTTTGGGTATGTTCCATTTTCTAAAATCAGGGTACTCACTCTTCTCTACAGTATGATCTTCTTCATTCACAATATCAGGAGGACAACTAGTCCTGGAGCTAATAGACGAATTGGATCTCCACATTCTTTCTATAACTATCCTAGTTATAACACTCAATTATCATGTTTTTCTCGCAACTGTTGCATTTCGTAACACATACCGCAATCAACCCTTTTTCCTCTCTCGCCCTCACGCGCCTCTCTCTGCTTCACGGGCCTTACTGTTCCGACTCGGGAATTCACTTTACGACTACGGTGGCGCCAAGGACGACAAGATCAACACAACAACGAAGGGTCACAAGGTCTAACAGGTACAGGAAAAACAGGGAAACACAACAACTCTACCAGCGGCCAAAGAAAGAATGGCATTGATACCATAAAGGGAGGGGGACCAAGGCGCAGATAGCGGAAGCACAACTGATAATAGTAAAATGAGGCGGCAGAGTCAGCCAAGCAGTTATATCAAAATAATGTAATTTAAAGTAAGGCAGTTGTGTCAAAATAAATAATACATATATTGGACTTGTTCAAAATATGTACATTATATCACAACTGATAATAGTTGTGCTTCCTGTATCTGCGCCTTGGTCCCCTGCCTTATATAACTGTTAAATATTTACATATTCGACTTGTTCAAGTGGCTGTTAAACCTTTAACAAGAAAAGGTATCAATGCTTCTGTGCTTATGTGTTTACGTGTTGCTAGATTTAGACAATTTAATGATAGTATTCTTGGCATGATTACTGCTTCTTTGTATGATGGTCCTGTTTACTTTGATTGTTATCCTAATCTTGCTATTGCATTGGATGATCCTAATATTATTAAAGCTTTAACTTTGAACATATTGACATCTGGTTATGATATGGATGATGGTGGTAGACATTTTGCTCTTGTTTATCGTATTTACTATCGTTTGCTTGGCTCTCAATTAACTCCTTGTTCTAAAGATAGAGATCCTGCTGGTAATACCTTGTTAATTCAATGTTCTACTTCTGATGCGAGGATTCGAGTTCCCAAGATGATTCGATGGGAAGATATCAATCTTCCTAAATGGACTTTGGAAAAAGAAACACCTCCAATTCAACTTACCAAACCTGTTTTTGATGAACTTGACCTTACTCATGTTCAACAATTTAATGATGGAACTGTTAAAATATATTTTGATGATGATAACCGTTTATTTCAAAACAAGCCTTTGAGAATCAACGAAGGAAGACATTCCTTTGCTGGATCTGAAAGTCTTGCTAAGAGAGATCACGAAATTGATGAGTTTTTGAAAAAGAATTTTCGAAAACAAGATTTAAAGCTAAAAGGAGTTGCTAGCAACAGCTCCCAAGTTAGCAATGCTTTTTATTCAACCAAAACTGAATTTCCTTCTGATAATACAAAAACTGTTGATGAAGACGAAGATGATGCAAAATCTGATGCTCCTTCTGGATCTGATCTTCCTCCTATTGAAACCCCTATCCTTTATAATCATCTTCGAGTTCTTACCAAACTCGAACCTTTTGAATATGATATGGTTTTTCTGTATAATGAATTTATGTTATTAAAAAACCGTCCTAAAAAGAAGTATTACCAAGATACTTTTGCTCAGTCAGAAAAAGACAGAGTCAAAAGAAAATGGAAAGAAAAAATGGTTGAAGAAAGAAAACATATTTTGTTCTTTGATTATCTTGAAAACTATTATGTTTCCAAAGATGATGTTCATACTAATTATTTAAATGTTATTAGAAAATCTAATTTTGTTAAACCTAACAAAACCATTGTTCGGTCTAGTCATCCTCCTCTTGAAACTGTTTTGATCACTTGCCAAAGTGCTAATGAGAAAGTCGAAGTGAAAGCTTCTCCTTTCAAAATTGCTGATGAAAAACCCCTGTCTTTTCTATTATTGAACAAAACAATTTTACTAATGAATCTTTTCACATTATTGGTCAACCGCTTGATCGTATTGAAGAAAAGATTATTGAAAAAACTGTTGTTCCAAAACTTGAGATTCCTTTGATTGATTTGAACAATCAAAGAGAAAAGATTAATTTCAAAACTTCTCAGAGTAAAACTGTTGATCTAGTTGCTTCCCAAAATTCAACTCTTCACAAAGTTGAAAAAATGCTTTCTGATTTAAAAATTAAAACCGAGCAGACTTCTGCATCTAAAAGTGCTGCTTGTGCTATTTCAAGAAATGAAAAAGAACCTATTTTTGAAGAAACAACAGATTCTGAATCATCCTCCCATGTTTCTTATGAAAATGTTTTTGATGATTTACAACTAGAAATTAAAAGATTTATTGGAAAACCCAATTCCATGTCTTTTACAAAAAACTGGTATCCAGAACCTACACATCCTGATATGCAGTTTGAAGAAAGATTTTTTCAAACTCAATTTTCTGTTTCTGCTGATAAAATGTATGAATGGAATATTGATGGTTTGTCTAAACAAGAAATTATTAACAAACTTGCTCACATGTCTATGGTTGGTTTTGCATACATGAACAATCATAATGATCTTGATCATCCTGATGTTGTTAACTTGCTTGTCGGTGGTTTTTTTGGTACTCTCCGTGGTTGGTGGGATAAACATCTCACAGAAGAATCCAGAAAACTTATTAAACATTCTGTTAAAAAAGATGATGATGGTATGCCTATTTTTGATGAAGATATTGGACGAGGTATTCCTGATGGTGTCAATACCTTGGTCTATACTATACTCAAACATTTTGTTGGTACTCCATCTAATATTTCATCTCGCATTTCTGATTATTTGAATAATTTGAAATGTCCAACTATGTCTGATTACAGATGGTACCAAGATGTTTTTCTCTCCAGAGTTATGCTTAGAAATGATTCCCAAAAAGCTTACTGGAAAGAGAAGTTTATTGATGGCCTTCCTCCTATCTTTGCTCATAAGGTAAAACAAGAACTAATGGGTAAAAGTGATTTTATTGATTATGATAATCTAACCTATGGTGATATTTTCAGTACTATTAAAAAACTTCGTATTAACATGTGTAATGATGAAAAATATTTACGACAACAATTAAAAAATAAAAAGAAAGCTAAATATGAAATGGGTAATTTCTGTGAACAATATGGTTTACCTCTTATTGCCCCTTCCAGGCAAAAAGGGAAAAGTAAACATGATAAGGTTTACAAAAGTTATTCCCATAAAAAGCATAAAAGATACAGAACTCATTTTGTTAAACCCAATGATCATTATTCTGAAAAGAAACCTGCTTTTCGAAAACATGTTAAACAGAGGTCAGGTAAAGGTAAGTGCTTTAACTGTGGCAAATTTGGCCATTTCAGTAAAGACTGTACCCAAAAGCTTTGTAAACTGAAAAACAAATTAAAAATGTTAAACATTGATGATAATGATCAAAATGAACTGTTTCAGATTCTTGAATCTGCTGTTTCAAGTGAGTCTTTTGAAGAGGATTTTTCCTCCTCATCAGATTTGTCTTACCAGTCTTGTGATTCTTCTGAAACTCCTAATATTAGATTTGGTTGTAAAGGATCTTGTTGTAATGCTATGAAGTCCCTTAATGTTTTAACCAAAAAAGAAGAACAAGAACATTTGCTATTAACCACTATTGCTAAAATTGAAAACTCTATGCTTCAGAAAGAACTCCTTGATAAGTTTAAACAAAACTTGATAAGAGACAAAATTGTTAAAAAACCCAAAGCTCCTGTTAACTTCGAAGAAACTTTGGAAAGATTTAATAAAAATAAATCCAAAGAAATAACTGTTAACGATCTCTAAAAGGAAATTAACACTGTTAAACAAGAGATAATTCAATTAAAGAAAGATGTCAAAACTGTAAAAAATGATAATAATAATCTTAAACAAGAATTATTAATTCTCAAAATTGACAAAAATTTGGATAAAAACTTGTCTGATAATGATGAGCACCAAGATGGAGAAGGATCTTCCCGACAAACTCCTCCTTCTGGTAATGTTTCTGATAACCTGATTACTTGGAATGATAATCAGCTTGCTCGTGTTAAACATATGATGCCTCCGAAATGGTTTACTAAAGTTAGAATTGTTGTTTCACATGATTATGCTTTTGATACTATTGCCATGATTGATTCTGGTGCTGATGTTAATTGCATTCAAGAAGGTTTGATCCCTTCTAAATATTTTGAAAAATCAACTGAAAGATTGGTATCTGCTAATGGCATACAAATGAAAATTAAATATGAATTGAACAATGCTCATGTTTGCCATTCTGATGTTTGTTTTAAGATACCTTCTGTGCTTGTTAAAAATATGACTGATAAAGTGATACTTGGATTGCCTTTCATTGCTTCTTTGTATCCCTTTCTTGTTGAACATGATGGAATTACTACTGATCCTTTTGGACAAAAAGTGAAATTCAAATTTTGTTCAAAAAGCGCTGATAATGATGTTTTTAATCTTATTCATGCTAAAGTCAAGCATCTTAATTTCCTTAAACAAGAAATTAAGTACAAAAAAATTGTTGAACAGCTTTTTGATAAATTATTACAATCTAAAATTGATAATTTTCTAAAGATCTTGATGAATGATGTCTGTTCTGATATCCCTAATGCTTTTTGGCATAGGAAAAAACATATTGTTGATTTGCCTTATGTTAAAGATTTTAATGAGAAAAAGATTCCTACCAAAGCTAGACCTATTCAAATGAATGCTAAAATTGTTGAATTCTGTAAAAATAAAATAAATAATTTGCTCAAGAAAAAACTGATTAAGAATAGCAAGTCCTCCTGGTCTTGTGCTGCTTTCTATGTCCAGAAAAATGCCGAACTCGAGAGAGGAACTCCTCGCTTAGTGATCAACTACAAACCTCTGAACAAAGTCTTAGAATGGATTAGGTATCCTATTCCTAACAAGAATGATTTAGTTCATAGGTTAAGTGAGGCTGTAGTGTTCTCCAAATTTGATATGAAATCTGGATTTTGACAAGTCCAAATTAGTGAATCAGAAAGATACAAAACTGCTTTTACTACTCCTTTTGGACATGATGAATGGAATGTTATGCCCTTTGGATTAAAAAATGCTCCCAGTGAATTCCAAAATATCATGAACGATATATTCAATTCCTTCAGTCACTTCACTATTGTTTACAGTGATGATGTTTTGATATTCTCCAACTCTATTGATGAACACTGGAAACATTTGTACTCGTTTCTAGATATCATAAAAAGAAACGGTCTTGTTGTCTCCGCCACTAAAATAAAGTTATTTCAAACCAAAGTCAGGTTTCTCGGATATGACATATCTAAAGGCCAGATCCATCCTATTGACAGAGCTATTCAATTTGCAGATAAGTTTCCTGATGAAATCATTGATAAAACCCAACTCCAAAGATTTCTTGGTTCTCTAAATTATGTTGCTGATTTCTACAAAGATTTGAGGAAGTAGTGCAAGCCGCTTTTTGATCGGCTGCAAAATAATCCTCGTCCTTGGACTGACGTCCATACTTCTCTTGTTAAACAAATCAAATCTCATGTTAAAACTCTGCCCTGTCTTGGTATTCCTACTGTCAAAGCCTTCAAGATTTTCGAGACTGATGCCTCTGACATTGGTTATGGCGGCATTCTAAAACAAAAAATTTCTGAGACTTCTCCAGAACAAATTGTTCGTTTCTACTCAGGAGTTTGGAATACGGCACAATTAAATTATAGTACTATAAAAAAGGAAATTTTAGCTATTGTTCTCTGTATTTCAAAAATTTCAAAGTGATTTGTTAAACCAAAAGTTTTTGTTGCGGATAGATTGTAAAAGTGCTAAATATGTTATTGAAAAAGATGTTGAAAATATTGCTTCAAAACATATTTTTGCCCGATGGTAGGCTATTTTAAGTGTTTTTGATTTTACTATTGATTATATTAAAGGATCCCAAAATAGCATCCCTGATTTTCTTACTCATGAATTCCTGCAGAATTCTAATGGAGGGTAGAAGATCTAAGGATAAAAACCCTGTTGAACCACAAACATAGCTAGTCAAAAAAGAACTAGTCTCTCCTACCGAAATTGTTAACCGTTTTACTCCCTTAGGAACAATTCCTAAGCCAAACTACTCTTCTGTTCTAGCTTCAGCCTATGATCCTTATGCTTTGACCCCTATTCATCAACCGGTCAAAACTATTTACCCCAAAAAAGCCAATACTGCCCAGTATGTTAAAAAACAATATTTTCAGAATCTGTTTTTCATTGAACCAAATAGATCTACAATTAGGAACCCCCTCCAAATTGCCAGATCTTATTTCCCTCCATTGTTCCATTGGATTCCGGAACATTTTGATAAAAAACTTGAATACTATTCCGAGATTTTGCGGCAGGAAGAAGCCATTTTGATCAAAATTATTTATGATCTCACTGACAAATCCAAAATTATTTACCACAGTGTTTACATTAAGAGCTTCATTTCTGAAGAAGAATGGGGCCCCTCCCCTGCCTTTTTAAAAGGATTAACAAGATCTCCAGTTCCATACTCCTATTATGATTATATTACTGCTTGGTTCCGATTCATACTTCACCAGAATGACACAATGACTTATTCATGGTTTGTTAACTTTGACAAAGAATTCAATGCTAGCACTACTTTGCCTCTCTGGTTCAACAAATGGTGGACTCAGTTTGGCCCTGTTATTGATATTTTCCCTGAACCATTATTGACAGCGTATAGGTCCTTTGAAAGCAGTTTCAAGACTGATGCTCATAATGCCAAATTTCCTATTCTCCTCCATTTTGTTAAACTGTTTAGAGTTCCTTGGATTTTAAAATGGCAATATGAGAAGAATGATGATGTTCTTACCAAATGCTGGTATGTTAAATGGTGGGATAAGTTTGGATATGTTCAACACATTATTAACTATCTTGCCAGACCTTTGCCCAAGAAACTTTCCCCTGCTCTTCAGGATAGGAAAATTAATTCTCCTTCCTCTTCCAGTAAACCGATAAAAAGCAGTTCTCCTTTTGATGAGTTATGTAAGGAGCTCTTTGCATTCTCCTTGAAAGAAAAATTAAAGAAGAAACTACTGCTTCTAGAAGCTCAGATGAAGGTTCTATTACAGCAAGCTCTTATTTCCCTCATCCCCAGCCATTTCCCAAAGAATGGTTCAGTCGTGATGAAGATTATGATGAAGAAGAAGATACTCCTGATCTAGGAGCAAATTGATTGATTCCTTGTTTTGCCTAGCCAGCTCAAAAGGCCAATAATGATGTTGCCTTCACTATTGATTTACTTGGAAATGATTCTCTTGTTGACTACTTTTGGCACTCCACGCCAAGATACTTTTGGCTCCTGAAAAGGCGCTCCAGATGCTTTCTACTGTTTTGGATGCCCCTCACGGGTCCTGATATGAATAGTGAAAAATGTCACTATTCACTTTTACTATTCACTGCTTTATTTGCCTATTTAAGGGGGGTTGTCCCTTATTGTTAAACTCAGAATCTCTTTTTGTGAAAGAATTTCTCTTTGTAAGCTTACTTTAGAATTGTCTTAGAGCTTTCTTTAGGATTTCCTTAGAATCTCCTAAACACATAGAGTTTCTCACTACTTTCGCACAAAGCTTGTAACTAGGTTGATGACTAGCCCTCAAGCCTTGTACTACTATACTTGTTGATCACTGTAATCTTGTAACTACTACTGCTGTAAGTGTTTTGAATTACTTTCAATAAATACTTCTGTTTTCAATACTTTGATTATTTTGATATAACTGCTTCGCTGGTTCTACCGCCTTACTTTCAATTGTATTATTTTGATATAGCTGCTTGGCTGGTTCTACCGCCTTACTTTCAATCGTATTATTTATTTTGATTCAACTGCCTTACTTTCAATTACATTATTTTGATATAACTGCTTAGCTAGCTCTGCCGCCTCATTTTACTATTATTAGTTGTGCTTCCGCTATCTGCGCCTTGGTCCCCCTCCCTTTATGGTATATATATATATATATATATATATATAATTTATAACTCGTCAAGATTTTTTTTTTAAATTGTAATACATTTATATAAACTCATATTTTTGCAGATGTTATGTGCATGATTAGAGAATATTCTTTTTTAATTTGATAAAAAAAAATGTGAAATTACATTGTTGTTTCTCAAGTTTACTCTTTATGGGCAATAGATTACTCAAGTTTCAAGTGAGACCAATTGGTCCCTTAAGTTTTCAGAATGAGCAATATAATTCATTCTGTTATCTTTCTTAGTAGTGTTATTTATGTGGTTAACGAAATAATGACATGTCATTTTTTTAATGATGTGACATTTTTATTAAAAAATTACAAAAATGAACTTACAAGTTAAAAAAAAAAAAAAAAAAAAAAAACCGTTTTAATTCAAGCAAAACCCACGAGAGAGATATTGAACTTCCAAGCTGGCCATTATCTTTCAGATCAAAGACAAAAAGCTCGATATCGATCATGGAGGAGTGATGAAGAAGAAGATGAGGATGACTACAGCGTTCGCAAAAACCGGACAATATAGTTGTTTCTGGTGGCCAGAGATGGAGGAGTTTCCGACGTCGCGGGGTTGGATCTCACCTTGACTTTCGGCGAAGTCATGGAGCAGAGGCGTCATGGTGGTGGTGGTTGGATTCTATGCATAGGAATATGGTTCTTGTGCTGTTAGGCTTTTCAGAGACTTTTTGAAGATTGTTGGAGGGTCAAAAGGAATATGTATGTGTAAGAGAGAAAGCAGGAGTTTAGATATGGAGGTTGGGACACAAAGAAGATAAAGAAAATAAAATTTGCAGAGAGAAAGAATGTGTTATGTCATAGGCTATATGTGTCAGAGAGAAAGCATGGGTTTAGATATGGTCCATATGGAGGCTGGGACACAAAGAAAATGAAGAAAATAAAAGTTGCAGAGAGAAAGAATGTGTTATGTCAGAGGCTATATGCGTCTGTGGCAAAGATCAATGGAAGCTCTTGGTGTCTTTGAGAAGTTGAGAAGTCAGGGGTCTCAGAAATATGTTAATTTCTAGTATTGTTTAGATATCTGATTAGTTGAGCTGTTTAGATCGTGAATCAGTTGTTTTAGCAGTTTCTACCAATGGTATTGGGGCCACTTTAGCATATAAACTTTAGTAATACCTTGTCTTGTTCGAATTGTATTTAGATGACAAGGGTGTAATTATGGAATTGATTGGAAGGGGTCAGATTTTTTTGTTACATGTAAATTTATTTTTGTAATTTTTTAATAGAAAGAATACAATGTAATTAAAAAAATAACAAATTATTATTTCATTAGCCACATAAGCAATATTATTAATGGAAGTTAACAAAAGAACTTGTATATTTTGCATTTAAAAAAAAAAAAAAAACCATTGCATGCTTAGAGTTAGAGACTTATTAAATAAAAAAATAAAATAAAAACTTATTTCTTGTCATTATTTTTTTTATTCATATAAATTCAAGATTTATATATTTATCCAAAGACAATGTCATTGAAACAAAGCCATAAACAAAAATGATTTAAGGCATCAAAATATATGTATAGAATTATATTGAACCCAATTCCATAATATTTCGTTAATAACATTGAGTGAATCACCATGTTATCTAATATTTCTCTTCTCTACATGTAGCATTAATCTCAACCATCCATCCCACGAACCCCACCAGGTACAAAACAATGTTTGCAACCTTTAAAGGGAAAAAATCTCACAGATTCGATGATCTTCAACTCCATAATCAAATAATACTTACAGACCAAATCATCATGAGACCAAAACTAAAATAAAAAAATAAAAAGGGTCATTATTATCAGCCTCCAAAGTCGATCTCGTTTTTCAAATTTTTTATTCGAACAATGTAAAAAGCTAAAAGAGCCAAAAACCATTACAAACTACAAGTCTTTAGGCCTTTTATCAAACACAGAGATCGTTGACTGTATGCGAATATATCACTAGCCTTTCTGTGGGATTCTTTATGTCACTCAAGGTTAAAGATACAAGACTGCAAATGAAGAGAAGAAGAGATTAGTTTGCCCGTTGAAATAAGGGTCTAGAGAGAATTAGGGAGAGGAAGATGGGACAATTCGACATACGAAAACTACAAAATTATAAACATTAATACTTAACAACTGAACTGTGGCTTGAGGAGTACACTCTGTGGTGTGGTGTTGTGCGATTTTGGCTTTTACTTGCTTGTCTTTTAGTAAGCTCTGTGTTGGTCTTTTGCAAAGTTCTTCAAAAGCATTTATTTTTATGCTTCAAAGCAAGAAGGGTAAACCAAAATTGATTGCAACAAACTAAAAAGATGAGATATGTGATTGGGTTTTTAAACCAAACAGGAGTTGTGGGGTTTTTCAGTGAAAGTGGGATTTGAGTTATAAGTGATGAGTTTTGAGTTTTAATTATGAGTTTTGAAAATTGAGTTAAGAAAACTGAGTGATAGGCAAACCAAACGAGCCTAAAGTCTCAGGGCACGCCCTATTTTAAGTACACATTATTTAACTCAAAATTTAAAGTTCTAGCTATGTCCACAATCCAAAAAACAAAAATCTCGAAACAACTTTCTTGGGCAGCTCCCAATCTAGTAAGCTTGTCAGCACTTTTATTTGCTTCACAATAAAAATGGTTAAATCAAATCTGAAGAATATGGGAAGCCAACAGCCTGCAATCATCCACCAAAAAAGAAATCAAGTTGTTAGAGCAATTAGGAGAGGACATGACATCAATGACAGACTTAGCATCTAAATCAACTTCAACAGCAGAAAATTTCCTATCAACACATAAGGAAAGTCCATTGCAAAGAGCCCATAACTCGGCTTGGAAGATGGTGGTAATGCCTATGTTTCTAGCAAATTCCACAATCCAATCACCATTCTCATCCCATATTAAACCCCCACCACCTGCCAGTCCAGGATTTCCCAAAGAAGATCCGTTGTGTTTAGCTTCACCCACCCTCATGCTGGTTTCTCCCACCTGATTTTTACGCTTCAAAGCAAGAGCCTTTCAAAAATGCTACACAGCACAAACATACCTAAGTAAAAAATTATTAAAAACACACACACATAAACACACAGGCATGAATCACATCAAATTTGAAACTTAGCTAAAAATGTGGTATTCTCAAACGCCGAAATCTACCATCCCAAGGAAATATTATAAATCAAATTATCAAACCATCAGACCACTGACTATTTGACAAACAAAAGATTTAAAAGGACAAAATCTACACACATTTATGAAATAAAAAGTAGGGGAAAATTATATATATATGAGATATGATCAAGTTACACCTAGTGTAACTTTGCAAAAGTTACACCTAGTGTAACTTTGCAAAAGTTACACATTTTTTAGATCATTGATTTTTATTAAATCCAATAGTTAAAAACAAACTATTACCCATCTCACCATCTTTCTAAAAATAAGTGATAATGCATTAAATGAGTCTCTCCACCCTCTAAATCCAGCCAATATTCTTCTTCTTCTTCTTCTTCTTCTTCTTCTTCTTCTTCTTCTCTCTCTCTCTCTCTCTCTCTCTCTCTCTCTCTCTCTCTCTCTCTCTCTCTCTCTCTCTCTCTCTCTCTCTCTCTCTCTGGCTTGGACCTTTGTTTATAATCACGGTTAATAGGCACTCTAAATTTTCAATAATTAGTTAATTTCAATTTTTTGTCCATAATAGTTGTAAATTTTGCTGAAAACTAACTTAGTATCATTAGCCTAGATTTGGTCAATTTTTATATCAAAAAAAAAAAAAAAAAAAAAAAAAAAAAAAAAAAAAACCCTAAAGCACCTTTCTAAGTAAATATTGAGGATGAGAAAACATTGAACTTTTCTTTCATTTCTCTTAACAGCGGAATAGAAGCCACGTCCATGTTTTATCATTTTTTTTCTACTAAATTAAACCTCTAGCACTTCACTTGTTCCTTTTTTTACAAGTTATATAAATATTAGTGAGCTTCTTATATTTATTTCTTTTAGGTTATTATAACCCATCTTATAGTTTCGTCGTGGGCACATCAGAAAGTTTAGTATGATTTTTGAAATAATATAGTGTCTATAATTTTTGCACCTAATAATTCACTTAACACACAAATTTAAAAATTAGATGAGATACGTGGAGCAAAATTAGACTCCAATTTATAATTTAATTAGATTTTCTCTTGACTTTGCCTATATATATATATATATAGAGAGAGAGAGAGAGAGAGAGAGAGAGAGAGAGAGAGAGAGAGAGAGAGTAGCATGTAACCAATGCTTATGCATGCAAATGATGAATTGTAGTGGTGCTATTGATGTTAATTTGGACTACTGAACATAAAGGACATAGTTTGACTAGGACATCTGGAGATACTAAAATAACTATTTTAGTTCATGATATTGGCTATGCGAAGTTTATCATTACATTGCTATTACATATATAATTTTGAAAATCACTATTTGATACTACATACAATATCAATTCATAATAATTGTTTGTGAAATTCTACTAAATATAACACAAAATAAAATAATAAATTGGTCAAATAGTATGTTTTAAATTGAATGAGGATAGGTACATGAAATCGTTCAGCTCAATTATAGTTTGTTACGTTCAATATCTTCGCATACAAAATATCTGAATAGAAACAATATAAAAAATATGCTCTTTAGTTCAAAAAGGCAATATATATATATATATGTATTACCTTATTAATAATGGACTATATATAGTCATAGTATATTACTTAAATGACTTATAAATTTAAATTGTTTTTAGTTATACAAAAAAGGCTTATAAATATAAAATCATTCAAACTCTCTTCCTCTAATTTTATATATAGAGTTATATATATGATTTTGATTTTTATGATTTATTTATATTGGACTCCTTATTTTCTTCTTAAATTAATTCATTTGGCACAATAATTAAAAAACTTAGATTATATGAGATACGTGGCGCAAAATTAAACCTTAACTGAAATCCAATTTTTACATTAAATTAACTCATTTGACACAAAATTTTTAAAACTTAGATTAGATAGGACAGGTGGTGCAAAATTAGATTCTAATTGAATTTTAATTTGAAATCTAATTGGATTTTCTTCCAGTTTTACCTCTATAAGCAATGTGATTTGATTCTTCAATTCCTTGTTGGGTGCCGAATGCCATGTTCATGCTGGTACATGCAATTAATTTGTGGTCCGAGCAAAATCAATAACTGTTGGCTGGTTCTGTGAATGCTTTTGTATACAGCTAGCTCGATATTAGTTCATCTTCTTCCAAGATTCATCAATCAAGCTAATTATGAGATCACGAGCTTTCTCCTCAAACACACCAATGCCACACATGTAACACTGAATCGAGTTTGTACTTTCACCTGTTTAAATCAGCCTATAGAATTTTTTTTTTTTTTTTTTTTTTTTGAGAGAGTTTCAACCTATAGCGTCCGCTCCTAATGATAGCTCTTTATCATCAAATCAAGACACCAATTAGTTTTTAGTGTAGACGAAGTTTAAACCCTAGGTCACTTATACAACCATTAGAGACTTTACGAGTTGAGCTAACTGGAATCTACTAGCCTATAGAATAATTGAATTGACATAATACTAATTTTTTGCAAAGAACATTTGTGCTACTTCTTGGTGCCATAACAGTGATTGCTTTTCTAATGAAATAATCAAATAATATAAAGCAGAAGACAAATTACATACCTTTTTGTTAGGTTATAAATTGAACCAATTAATTAATCAAATTACTCAAGTTGATTAATCACTCAAATTTTATGCAAATTAGATTAAGGCACAATTATATCACCAAACTAAATTAAGTGTAGCAAAAATTAAGTTTGACACGGTAATTTGATCACAATGGGACATGTCATCGACAAAATCTCACTAGGTGAATTTCAGGTCACTACTCTTAAAAAATCCACTAATAAGAAAACTATTAGAAGACTAAAATATATAAAACTATTAGAAGACCATCCAATCTCAAAATCACTAAGCTTCTTTTCTTGCTCACAACACAACATTAAAACTCTCAAACTTGCTATTCTTCACAATCTGAAACTGGAGGGGAAAAAAGGGGGTGAGTTGGCAACTCAGTAATAACCAGAGTCTTGATAAGTTCTATCAAGTAATAGATATATAAAGTATAAGATGTAATATGTGTTTTCAAAGGTTATAATATACTATGTGTTTTCAAAATATCTGAAGAAGTTTCATAGTCTTAAAATAATAAGTTGCACATAGATCACATACTTTAATCTAACAAATATATCATAGATGGTTTAGAAAATAGTCAGTTTTTCATATATCAAAAGCTATAACTTACAATAGGTTCAAAAAATACATAAGCAGTTTTAATGACTCAAAATAGTTCAAATACTCAAAACATTTTCAAAATCACATATGTAGTTTTAAAGACTCAAATGGTTCAAATATTCAAATGTAATTCACATAGTTAACAATATTATGACTATGGTTACGCTATATCCCCGTGACTGGGCATCAGAGTACCAATAAATAATCCTCATTGGCTGGGTATCAGAGTAGCAATGAATAACTCTCATTGGTTTGGGTATCAGAGCGCCAATGAATAAACCTCATTGGTTTGGGTATCATAATCAATTCATAGTCAGACTGTCCATAATCATATATATGAAATCATAATTTCTAACAAAAATATATCTTATTCAAATGCATATACATATAATCATATATTCGATATTTCAATACATTTGTAATATTTCTATATTCCTTACTTTAAATCAATATAGCTAAAAAAAAACAATTAAATAAAATAAATCTTATATTCAATGCTCATATATATATTTATGGAAATTCTTTATTCTTTACTTTGAATCAGTATAGCTAAAAACAATTAAACCAAACACATCATATATTCAGTAATCAGATATATTTGTGATAATTCTTTACTTGAAATTAGTGATACAATAGAAATAAAATTGTAACAATTATACACAAGTTTTTAGTAGTTAAAAATACATTAATATATGGAGAAATTCCTTTTCTTCTCCTCTGAGTAGGAGCGTTTCTTCTCACCGAGAGTGAGCCTTTTTCCTCTCTTTTCTCTTAGGCTTTCCCTACGAGACTAGAGAGCCGTTGCCATTGGGGCTTCCCTGTCGAGGGTGGAGCACCATGGAAACTGATATCCTAGACCGTATTCAGCAGTTGCAGCTAACAACAGAGGAAGATGAAGCCATTTCAATACGTCCAGTAAGAAGAAAAGAGATTTTGGAAGAATACTCATTAAGTTTAGTTGGGAAATTCCTTACAACCAGATCGATTAATATGAGAGCCGCTAAGAATCTATTGCGATCAATGTGGAAGATGGGAGATGAATTAAAGATGGTGGACGTAGGGGATGGTCTACTGCAATTTAAGTTCTCAATGGAGAGTCAACTTAACTGGGTTTGGAACAATGGTCCTTGGTGTTTTGACAATCAAATCCTTGTCCTATGGAGATGGGAGAAAGGCATGACAGCAAGAACAGTGCACTTCACTCACATACCCTTGTGGGTCCAAGTTTGGGGGCTGCCATTTGATTCAATCACTGAAGAAGCTGGTTAGGACATAAGGCAGGGGCTGGGTAGAGTCATAGAAGTGGACAGCAAAGCAATCAAAGCTGATCAAGCCCGCTTCCTTAGAATACGGGTCGAAGTGCCTTTGGACAGGCTGTTGCGGCGGGGCGGACCGATTGTTAGTCCAGAGGGTGACGAAGTAAAGGTGGCCTTCCGATATGAACGTCTTGTGGGATGGTGCTTTGCATGCGGAATAATAGGCCATGACACGACGGAGTGCAAATCGGCAAACGAAGAGGACAAGAACGGCAAGCCTTATGGGGAGTGGTTGAAGGCTGGAACTCGGATCAGACTGGAAATGCAGAAAACGCAGAGAAGCAAACCCAGAGGTCCGGACAGACACAGGGGAGGTACCACCGGCCCGACTGAAGCGTCATCACTGCCAGCGGACCCCACAGTCACATGCAATACGTTTCAAGAAACAGCAGAAATTTCGAAAACTCCCATGCCAAGCCCAACACGTCCGTTACAGCAATCAATGCAATCAAATATCCCATTATCCTCTCCTTTTACGTTACCAGCTGACCCGAAGACTACGGAAGGAAAATTTATGTCAGATCAAACCCAGAATGGCATGGAAACCGATAATTATAAGGGGAAGCTTTATTGCGTGCTTGTCAGTTATGGGAAGACAACTGTTAATGTAACGTCTCCACTTGCATCTCCACGTGCACCAACAGAGGACCCACCGGTCAAACACACAGCCACCTGGAAAAAATTAACAAGACCAAAGCAAAAAACATCCACGTCAAACACCACATCCTCAATTGGAAAAAAAGACGTCCCAGCCATGCAAACATCCTTGAAGTCCACGTTGATGAAGCAACAACTAAATGGTTTAAGGGTGTGTCCATTACAACACAACCTACTGATCAAACGGTGGAGGCTGTGGCACAGCCCCGCCGACCACAATGATTATCATCAGCTGGAACTGTCGGGGGCTTGGGAACCGCCGAGCAGTTGAGGTTCTTGCTGACTTGGTGAGAAATAAAGCTCCCACTATTTTGTTTCTCATGGAAACAAAAAAGACAGTCCGAGAGATGGAACCAATAAAGGCAGAGTTGGGATTTCAAGGAATGATAGCAGTATCCAGTGAAGGTAGAAGAGGTGGATTGGCGTTGCTATGGAAATCGGATGTGGTTATTGACATGAATACTTACTCCCCTCATCACATAGACTCACAGGTCCTCCCTCCCTCAGGCCAACCATGGAGACTAACGGGAATATATGGACGCCCCGAGGAGCAGCAAAAATCGGAGACATGGAGGTTACTTCGCCACCTTCACAGTCGCTCTACACTACCGTGGCTGTGTATTGGTGATTATAATGAGATATTGAACTCTAGTGAGAAGAATGGCAGATTACCTAAGCCGTTACACCTCATGGTTGAATTCCAAAGTGCTCTGCCCTTTTGTGGACTAATAGACCTTGGTTACAATGGGTACAGGTTTACATGGCGTAATGGGAGAACCGAAGAAGATTTTGTGGAAGAAAGATTGGATAGAGTGTGCGCATCAATAGAATGGTCGGAAATACATCCAAGGGTGAAGGAGACTCATTTGACAGCCTCCTATTCCGATCACGACCCGATATTATTGGACACTACACTAGCTACTGCCCCTACCCCTCACCGGAGGCAAAAGATCCATCGGTTTGAAGAAAAATGGGTATCGCATCCGGAGTGTGAACAAATAATTCATGACTCGTGGACCCAATCAATAGTGTTTGGTAGCCCCATGAACAGACTATTTGCGAAGATAAAACAATGCAGATTAGCCTTGGTAGCATGGAGTCGGCAGTCTTTTAGCAACACACGGACCCCCCTTAATGCAGAACAACAGGAGCTTGAGGAGGTGATGGAACAAGGATACGGACAGAATTTGCACCGTATCAATGAACTTAAAAATGAGATCAACTCTTTGTTGCACCATGAAGAAGTATTCTGGAGACAGTGGTCTAGGTCCATATGGCTCAAGGCAGGCGACAAAAACACGAGGTTCTTCCACCAAAGAGCAAGCCAAAGACACATGAAGAAAAGCATTGATGGTATGAATGATGGAGAGGGGGTATGGCAATCTGATATGGATAGAATCAGCAATATTGCTGAGGAATATTACACCAACCTATTTACCACTTCTCAGCCAAGGAACATGGAGAGGGTCTTGAAGGTGATTGATAAGGTGGTGACTCAAGACATGGCTTACTCACTTACGAGGCCATACACTGAGGAAGAAATACAGGTGGCTCTCTTCAGTATGCATACATCAAAATCACCGGGCCCAGATGGTATGACTCCTTTCTTTTTCCAAAAATATTAGCACATTGTTGGACACAATGTAACACTTGTTGTATTATCTGTACTGCATTTTCGTAAATGTTTGAAGAAAATGAATTTTACACATATTGTACTCATTCCTAAAAAGAATGACCCACAATATATGACGGAGTTTCGTCCCATAAGTTTGAGTAATGTTGTCTCAAGGATTACATCCAACGTCCTAGCTAACCGGATAAAATCCATTTTACCTAATGTTATTTCTGATGCCCAGAGTGCGTTTATTCCTGGTAGGCTCATTACAGATAATACTACTATTGCATTTGAAATGCTCCACCGTATGCGAAATCGGAGGAAAGGAAAGACCGGTCACATGGCAGTGAAGCTAGACATAAGCAAGGCCTATGATAGAGTGGAATGGGAATTCTTACAGCAGATTATGTTGAAGATAGGGCTTCCTGAACAATGGGTGAATTTGGCTATGGAAACGGTGCAAACAGCCGCATATTCGATACTCATTAATGGGGAACCTAAAGGTTTCATCACACCAAGCCAGGGCATTAGGCAAGGTGACCCTTTATCCCCATATCTCTTCTAATTTTGTGCTGAGAGGTTGTCCTCCTTGATCCGAAAGGCAGCAGATACAAATAGATTGAAACGTATCTTCTCTAGTCGGGGCAGAGTACGTATTTCCCATCTCCTCTTTGCTGATGATTGTCTGCTATTTTGTGAGGCAAAGATGGGAGAATGTCGCCAATTACTGGATATCCTTACACAATATGAGAAGGCCTCGGGACAAGCTATCAATAGGGCGAAGACCACTCTCTTTTTTAGTCAAAATACAAGCCGAAGAGAAAAAGAAGAAATCCAAAATATGATGGGGGCACAAGTCATGACAAACTGTGAAAAATACCTTGGATTGCCCATGGTTGGGGCTAAATCCAAAGTAGGCACATTCAAAGGGATACAGGAGACAATAACAAAAAAGATGATGGGCTGGAAGGAAAAGACCATATCAAAGGCAGGAAGAGAGATTTTAATCAAGTCGGTGGCGCAAGCAATACCTACCTACTCTATGAGTATTTTCAAGATTCCAAGAAGTGTATGCGAGGATATCAACTCAGTTTTGGCAAAATATTGGTGGGGACAAACAAGGAGTGAAAAAAAGATCCATTGGATTAATTGGAAAAGATTATGCACACCAAAAAATAGGGGTGGCATGGGCTTTAGGGATATTCACGCTTTCAACCTTGCTATGCTAGCAAAACAAGCGTGGCACTTGGTCACCGGTTCTCACTCCCTATTCTATCGGGTCTACAAAGCCAGATATTTTCCACGGTGCTCTTTTATGGATGCTGAGTTAGGCCACAATCCCTCTTTTGTGTGGCGTAGTTCATTGGCTGCAAGGGATGTAATTTGTGCGGGATCTATGTGGAAGATAGGAGATGGATAGAGTATCAAACTTACCAGTAATAACTGGCTGCCACACCCCCCTCTTTTCAAGCCTGAGGCCGATACTACTCTAAAAGTGGGGGACCTCATACACCATGAAGCTATGCAATGGAACCGACCATTGATACAGGCCACCTTCTTGCAAGCTACACAAAATGATATTTTCAACTCAGCCGCACACGGACAAGAGATAAGCTATACTGGAGAGAAAACAATGCCCAAGTGTTCACAGTTAAAATAGCCTATCATGTAGCCTTACGGTTGCAATGAGAGGCAGGAGTGGAGCACTTTACGGTTGGAGAAGAGAAAAGATTTTGGAATAAGATTTGGAAGCTGAATGTGCCACCAAAGGTTCGAAATTTTGTGTGGAGAGCAAGCAGCGATATTCTGCCGACCCGAGCCAACCTCTACCGTAGAAGAGTTTATATAGACCCACTGTGTCCAATATGTGGGCAAACCGAAGAAACAATTGGGCATGTGCTTTGGGAGTGTCCCATGGCTAGAAACGTGTGGGCGATGATTGATGGACGGCTGCAGAACTGTGGAGCTGTAGTGCAAAATTTTTATACCTTGGCGCGACAGATGGATGAAAAACTCACAGAGAAGGAAATGGAGACTTGGGCGGCGGTAGCTTGGTCCATTTGGAACGCCAGGAACAGGTTTTGTTTTGAGTCAAAACAGTCCCAGCCAAAAGACATAGGCCAGGCCGCTACAACACTTATGCAAGACTACCAGCGTTGGAACAGACGTCTGGCTGAACCGTGCTAAGTAAATAAAGGAAACAGAGAGGGTGACAATTCTGGACCAGCTCTTGTCATAATAGACAAAGTTACTTTTGTATGGGGTTATTTTTCTGCCACAGGGAGGCTTTGCTTTAAGGCCTTATATTTGTATACTTTATGGGGTTTTTCTTTCAACCTAGTTTTTCAATAAAATTCTATCTTCACAGTAAAAAAAAATACATTAATATAAGCAAAATAAAACCCAATTAGGACAAGGTTACTTACCTCCAAAAGCTATTTCAAAAGAAACTTTTCCTTAACAATTCTTCTAAAATCCTTAAATATCACCTAAAACAATTTTCAAATATTTGTACTCAATAATCAAATAATTTAAAAAGAATTTATAATGGTACCCGGCTAGATAGAGAGACTATGAAAAAAATATCTCATAAACTATCCACTGTTATCTCACACCAAAATTCCCCCCTATTCATAATATTTTTCTATATATATATATATATATATATTCTTCTGCCACAACTAAAACCCCAAAGATAAGACCATAACACCATAGTAATATGTGGGCCATCTTCAATTTCAAGTGTTCCTTTGTTTGTTTCTCTTCTTCCTCTCTCTTTTTTTTTTTTTCACTATAATTATGACTTGTCAAACTTCTTTGACTTCCTATTCACCCCTACCAAAACCAATAAAAAATATATATAACAATAAAAAGAAGTTGAAGGCTGCTTTGTTTCTTGTTTTAGCCTTCATCTATACTGACACACTCACATCAACAATATGATGCTGCTGCTGCTGCATCGACTTTCCTATTCACCAAAGGTACAAATTTTTAAGGCAAAAACTATGTAGAACTGGACCACCATGACCATGCCTAATTTTCTGCAGATCCATCCATACTTAACGCAATAGTGGCGTAGGAAAAGAAGATCTATTATTGAAAAAGTACGGATACCGGGAATATAATTTAATCCCTTCTTTGGTTCACTTCTTTGGTTCAGATAGTAAAATTCATTAGATATTTATATAGTTTCACTTCTTGGCCAAAATACCCACATAAAAAAAAAAAAACTCTAATACCACAAATTCTAAGTTTGACAAAAGAACAAGATTTCTTAAGCTCTTACCTCTAAGGTGCAGTTAATCCTTCTCTACTTCATTCTTTTGGGTAGTCTCCTCTCTCAAAATATCTCTCTATATACATTGAGTTAATAAGCTTATATATAACTAGGGTTTCAACCTTATTTTCTAAAAACTCCCTTATAATTATAAATTATAAAATTAACCCCAAAAAGATTTACTTAAATACCCTTTCTTTTAACTATAATAATTTTTTTTTTTTTGAGTATTACAAATCCCCCACTTATAAGAATTCAGTCCTCTGAATTCATCACAAGAGGAACCAATTTATCATGCTTCCACTGCGCTACTCTAAAGCCACAATCGTATTGGTCTATCCAAATTTATCACCCATCACCACAATAAGAGCAATTAAACTATGAAGAATTCATTTTTGATGCCTATCACTCGACCCAAATTACACTATAATTCACCTCTAGAGTGAATATAAATTTCAAAACCCACATGTTCAAGTAAACTGAGTAAAAACAATAGTTTCCTCAGTAAGTAATCTCCAATAATTCTAAATGGTGAAGGAGCCTCCAAGGTTGTGATAAAAGAAAACCACAATCGAAGTCTACCGTAAATCATTATGCTTTGACATCCCATTGAGTTGTATATTACTTCCACTTAAATATTAGTTCGAAACTATTTCACAATATATGCATAGACCTTTCCTTCATCAAAATTTGTAAACTAAAAATTTCTGAAGCAAATGGAGCCATGATGCTTTCGCTGCATTCTACAATACCATTATAAAATCTCATACTCAATTACCCATAGTTTAAGAACAACCATATTACGAAGAATATATGATTCTTTAAAGATATACATATCTCTAGTCTAAATAGCTCTCTAAGTTCCTTTCAATATGAATAAAAGTTCCAAGGCCCATTCATTTAGATTAACCACAATAACTGATTTTCCATTCAATTATTAATTTCAACAAAATTCCAAGGCCTAAGTAGACTCCAAAAATTACAATGGAAATCCACAATTTTGATATCCACCATAGACCATTAAATGCTAGCTTCCATTTGATTCTATACCTCAAAATTAAGTAGTGCATCCAAAGTTCCATTCTTTCATAAGTTCAAAACTCATTTACAATATGTGTATATCTTTTCTTCCTTGAGTTTTGTAAAATAGAAATTTCAAAGTCTCCATAAATGATCTATTGAGTATTGATATAAGGGTTAGTCATTGGACATCTATCTTAATCATAAATTATCTTCACAAATAAGCAACATTTATTCACCTTTAACTTCTAGATGACACTTGGGCTGGAACTCATTGAAGAGATGGGTTCCTTATAATTACATTGCCTATTATGAAAGCAAGTCTCTAAGTATACATCAGCTAGAAGGGAATAGTCCATGAAGTATCTCAAACCCTCTTTTGTTTGTTTGTTTGTTGTTTTTTTTTTTTTAACTTGCCGATAATATTGTCCAAGCAACCTAAAACTTAGAGTACAATGCAATTTATAATCACTAACCATCTGCCAATATAGAACAAAAGGTACAACAATTGACTATAATTCAAATTGTAAGTCTTTCAAGTTAACTCTCTTGCCATCCCAACTCTTTCTATATCCAATCAAAAAATATGGTTCGCTAGTCCAAATCAATACTACCATGTACTTGTGTTCTATCCCCTTCGTTTTCTATTGAGCCAATCCATTAACTCTTATCAGTTAAGTTCAAAGAATTACATTTCTGCCATCAAAACTTATTCCCCAGGATATGAAACAATCCTCCAAGTCCATAGAAAGAAATTGCGGTCCTCAAACTTCTAAGTAAAAAAAACATGTCTCAAAAACATTTAAGGACTACCTCACACATAAATTAGGCTATGGTAATCCATGTAGATCAACCCTAATAAGAACAATGATCCCTAGGAAGTCAGTCCTTAACATTAGAATCCAAGGAAGTCCACCGATATATTACTAAATTCTTTAAATACCCTCCGAATTATATAATAATATATAATATAATGTGAACTACAATAACCACAAATTGATTTTCCTTCACACTACGAACCTTCTATTAATTTCCTAACTCTATATAAACTAAAATCAAGGAATCATAGCTCTAACATCAAACCTTAACCCCTAAATAAAGTTTTACAATTTCCAATTCCCTAAAAGCACTCCAAATTCTGCATAGGACATATAGTAAACTATCATTTAATAATTAGACCTATGAGAATCGCCTACAGATCAAACTAACCTCAAGTAGGTCAACTATATTAGGCAAAACTATCAAATGAGTTTATAGAAGATCAGTCACAAAATAGCAGGAAGATTTCCTTGCGTTGTTCTTTTCTTGCTATCTTTCCATTTTTAATAAGAAGAAGAAGTTTTAATAACCAATATAATCAATTACAAAATTTTCAAGAGTAAAATATACCCACTTAATACTAGTATAAGAACATAGAAGTATATCAATTAAAATCCTCCTTTTTGTTTTATAAGCCATGTAGGCATAACCCAAGAGACATAAATATCAAATCTTTCAAATATGACCTAAAAAATCATCATACGATGGAACCTCACTTACATTTCTCATCAAGTCATCAAAAGAACACCATCTATTACCTAAAAACCTTCATAAACAATAACTAGAATTGTAATGCCTATGGCACAAATTTAATTCTAAATCAAAACCTAGCATAAAGACTATAAGATCATAACCTAAGCTCTGATACGACTAAAATTGTCACGCCCCGAACCCAAGTATAAAGATAGGCACGTGACAACTGCCGCACGCTTATAAAGTAAGTACCCTACAAGTGTGCAAGGCCTTCTTAGCAACTAAAGAATTTATCCTCAAAAATATTAAATCAAATAAATCCAAAATACCTCAACAATTTCTTTATGAATAGACCTCCAATAATTTAATGGGAACAAAATCCAAACCTCATGTACATAATGCCAATTGGCCAATATATATAAGACTATTAGAAGACCATCCAATCTCAAAATCACTAAGCTTCTTTTCCTGCTCACAACACAACATCAAAACTCCCAAACTTGCTATTCTTCACAATTTGAAACTGGAGGGGAAAAAGGGGGGTGAGTTGACAACTCGATAAGTAACCAAAGTCTTAATAAGTTCTATCAAGCAATAGATCTATAAAGTATAAGATGTAATATGTGTTTTCAAAAGTTATAATATACTATGTGTTTTCAAAATAACTAAAGAAGTTTCATAGTCTTAAAATAATAAGTTGCACATAGATTACATACTTTAATCTTACAAATATATCATAGATGGTTTAGAAAATAGTCAGTTTTCCATATATCAAAAGCTATAACTTACAAAAGGTTCCAAATATACATAAGCAGTTTTAATAACTCAAAATAGTTCAAATACTAAAACATTTTCAAAATCACATATGCAATTTTAAAGACTCAAATGGTTCAAATATTCAAATGAATTTGTAAGGTCCAAATTTCCAAAGTGGGAAGAAGCCCACGTTACAATGATGGAAAGCTAAAGCCCACTATGGTTCTTGGCCCATAACAACAAAATTTGTAGAGAGTAAACCACACAACAATGAACACACATGTCCCAAAGATTCTATGATCTTGAATTCTCTCCTGCACGTTACGTTTTCTAGTGATCCTCCTTCATCCCAATCCTTCGTTTACTGTTTCTCCCTTTTCTCGCCGATCCCCTTATTGTATCTCTCTTCCTTCTATTTATACCTCTTACTCTTGTCATCTCAGCCCTTCATCTTTCACCTCCCCCTCCCCCTTTGGTGACACCTGTGTTCTCTTTTTATAGAAGATAATAGCGGTAAAATATCTAGAAACCAACTACACTGTTCAGGTCACTTCCTTATTAATGTTAATGATAAAGCTGCTATTTCCTCATTTAATGTGGTCAGGAAGCTCTATCTACAGCATTCAATGCTTCTAGATATTTGTTAGGGCTTGCGCCGATTGCCGAAAGTTCCTGGGGTCTTCTATCTCCATCCCGAGCAGGATTTCTTATAAGCTATTCATTGGTCCTCGGGTCTCTTGATCCTCGGGTCCTTGGGTCTTCAGGTCCTCACAATAGTCCCTTAAAACTTATGCTATTGATTCGGGATCAGAAGATAAGTTTTAACTCAATTAAATTGCCACTTATGTACCATTCAGTTTCCCATGTGAGAATGTCTTTTCGTGTTCCAACGCACGTCCCTGGTGCTTCGGTATCCACGATCAGTCATTGGTGTCAGGCGGCTCCATGCTTGCCCACGTTCTACGGTGTGATCAAAATTTTACGGTACTGATTTACTTTTACTGAGCGGGAAAACTGGCGCGCCTTTTTTTACCACTATATATATAAGGGTTCGAGCTAGCTGAAGCTCATTTTTGCATTTTGAAGAAAGGAAAACTCCCGAGGAGCAAAATGAGAGTTCTGTAAGAGTTGTGTTAACTTTCTCGTTGGTTCTCCCTTGTCAGCCATTTCTATTACTATTTTTCTTTATTTTTTATACGATTCAATGGGTAGATATGCTAAGTTAGTCAATACTGACGAGGCAAAAACAAAATTTAAAGCCCAATATAGGATCCCCGACGATGTCTTCATTCAACACTGTGAGGAGGGGGAATGGTTAGTTTTATCCCAACCCCTCGAGTCAGTGATAATCCCGATGATTACTTTTATTGAGGGCGGGATGGAAATTCCCATGGGTAGGGTGACCCGAGACTTTCTTTTAAATTTTAGATTGACCCCGTACCAATGCTCTGCTAATGTCCTTAGGATTTTAGGGTGCGTAGATGCCTTAAACCGAAAAATGGGGACCAATTTGACATGACATGATGTTAATTGGATATAGAATTGCCAAAAGGGGGAAAAAACCAAATACTACATGAAATGTAGAGTTCCTGTCGTTAGATTAATCTCCTATTTGCCCGATTCAAGCAAGGGCATGGATGAAGATCTTCTCATCATGTCTGGGAATTGGTATGACAGGTTACACTGCCCCACTCAAGAGGGGGAGCCAGGTAGTGTTTCCAATGATTGAAAAGCCATTAGGTTCTTCTTCTTTTTTTCTTCTTTTTTTTTTTACGCCCATGAATCTATGCTGGTCATCTTACCAATGGTGCTTGTGTTTTGTGGCAGACGAATATCATACTGCTCCGACCAAACATCGAGTGAACTTTGAGGACCTAAACAAAATCCTTAAGTCGGAGATATTTCTTCACACAGAAGGACAACTTAGGGTGGCTTACGTGATCCTCGGCTACAAACCGTCTACAAAACGTTTCCAGAGTCCTGAAGAACGTTATCAGAGCTAGGGATTTACGCCTAGCAAAGATAGACGTGGTCGTACTAGGATTCCTGCGGGACGTACCCCCTCTAGGAGGAGTTCAAGATGCCCAGCTTCCAGCATCCTTAGTATCCCAACTCATTTACCCCCAAGCAGTTCCCATTGTCGCTGAAGAGGAAGTCAAAGAATAATCCCCTGAACCCCTGCAAACCGAAGCAACCGAGAGGGATTTTGAAGTTTTTTACCACAAAGACGCTCCTAGCACCTCCGCCGCACCTTCCTCGGGTGCTATAGGTTTTCAAGAGAAAGAGCCTGACCTTCTTGCCCTGCTGCAAGCCCACGCTGGGCGTTCTTCCCCAGCCGTTGTGGTTCCACCTCGCCCCATTACGCCCGCAATATCTCAGACGGCACATGTTAAGGTGCTGAGAAAAAAAGGAAAAGAGGCCAAGGTAGCAAACACCCTACTGAAGCCGAGGAAGGGGAAGTAACTGAACCTCTCACCAAGGAGGCTCGAATGGCCAAAGGCCATTCAAAAAAGTCTGCTCATATAGGGACTTCAAAGGAGATGGGCAACGACCAAGCAAAAAGGGCTTTTGCTTGGCGTCCCGCCTTTACGCTAAGTACCGGCAGCCTCGTTCTTGACGATGCTAACCTGAGAGACCCGCAGAAAGGGAGCTCAAGGTTGGTGGCCGAATGTTTAGAAAAGGCTTTATGCCTTCCCGAGGACATGGCAGAGTTAAGATCTTTCTAAAAGAGGGAGGTCTTTTTGTCCTTGAAGCAAGATTTGGCTAAGGTATTGCACTTTTATACTCCAATAAAACGTCTGTTTGTGATCCTACCTTTACTTTGCCGTTCTGTTTTAACCCGTGTGATTTGTAGGCTGTCCAAGCATCTTTTATGGCCAAGGAGTGGGTAGATCACTATCTGGATTTGGCCAGAAAAGCTGAGAACAATTTAGAGGTTGCTGCCAAAGCCCAAGCCGAGGCGGAACAAAAACTGAAGGATAATCTGGGTAGGCTTTCCAAGACGGAGAAAGCACACAAAAATACCGAATCTGCGCTCGAGAGTTTTGAGAGGCAAGCCAACAATACATTAGAAGCGCAGAAGAATACCCAAAACCGCCTTGCCCTTACAGTTGTAGAGCTGAAGCAGACTCAAAGGCAACTGGAGGCTAAGGAGCAGGAGAAGGCTGAAGCAGAATAGGCTGCTTATGATGCTGGGATGAAGAAAGCGGCGGAGAGCCTCACAACCCAACTCCGGGGTGTAGCCCGTACTTTCTGCTCAGAAGTATGGGGTTATGCCCTGGATGCGGCGGGAGTGTCTGGTGACTCGGAACTCCATGATCCGGATAGAATACACATCCCGTCTGCTCTGCAAATGGCACCTCCTCCTTCAATGCCTCCAGTTGACCCTAGTCCCGCTCACTCTCCTCCGGCAATGCATTCAGAACAAGACCCTTCGTCCACTACTCTAAAAAGCAAAAAGAAAGAGAAAGCCCCACTATCCCAATCTGATGTAATTGCAGTGGAGGACGAGGAAGAGGTGGTGGAGGTTGCGCTAGCAAAGAAGAAGAAGAAAGACAAAGAAAAAGAAAAGAAGGAATACGAAGATAAGCAGTCAACTGCTTGAAGTGTTTATCCAAGGCCTTGGTGATATTTTGCAATAGGACAGCAATCTAGCTTTTAGCTTTATTTAAAAAGGAAAACAATAGATTGGCATAGTCGTACTTAATGACATTTTTGATCAGCCTTAGTGATATTCTTGATTATTTGTACTGCCTGTTATTTTATATACTTGTAGCCATTTTTAATATCAACAGCTTCCTCTACATCATTATCTTGACTTCATTCTTGCAAATCTCTTCCCGTACTTAAGTCATTATTGACATAACTTGAACAAAATCATTCGTATAACTGAGATTGAGCTTTGCGCACGTTTCTTAATTAGCGTTGACCCTTACTACGTTGGTGGCACACAGTGCCATCCAAAATTGATTTTATCACTACCTTAAAACTTAGTTTGTGACAAAGCTAGGTTCGGTTTAACACTTAGAGAATTTTATGATTGTGCTAATTTTCCCTAAGTTTGTGACCCGAGGAGCCAGGCAAGACCTAGGTTCAGCTTAACACTTAGAAAAATATACCGTTGTGTTAATTTTCCCTAGGCTTGTGACCCGAGGAGCCAGGCAAGTCCTAGGTTCAGCTTAACACTTAGAGTAATTTACTGTTGTGTTAATTTTCCCTAGGTTGGCGACCCGAGGAGCCAAGCAAGACCTAGGTTCAGTTTAACACTTAGAGACTTTTGTCGTTGTGTTAATTTTCCCTAGGCTTGTGACCCGAGGAGCCAGGCAAGACCTAGGTTCAGTTTAACACTTAGAGTAATTTACCATTGTGTTAATTTTCCCTAGGCTTGTGACCTGAGGAGCTAGGCAAGTCTTAGGTTTAGCTTAACACTTAGAGAAATCTGTCATTGTGAGAGATTTTACTATCCATCCACGAAATGTAATGAATTAACCAACGTGCATCCTTTGCAACAAAGACGGCCAGTTTTTAATACTAGTAATAGTAACGTCGTAAATTATTTACATTCCATGGGCGAGGCACTACTTACTCATCCAAATCTTCCAGGCGATAAGCCCTGATGCCGGCTACAGACGTAATTCTATAAGGTCCTTCCCAGTTAGGCCCTAGCTTTCCCCATGATGGATTTCTCACTGTCCCTACTACCTTCTTCAACACAAGATCCCCTGGTACCAATGGTCTTGGCTTCACCCCCTTGTCATACGTCTATTTAAGTTTCTGCTGATAATTGGCCAACCTTACGTTGGCTATCTCCCTTCTCTCTTGAATGGTGTCAAGACCATCACGTAGCATGCTGTTATTCCCTTCCTCACTATACTGCTCGGATCTTAACGTTGGGAAAACTGATTCCAAAGGGATCACTGCTTCCATCTCGTATGCCATTGAGAAAGATGCCTTTCCCGTCAACCTTCAGAGGGTAGTGCGATAGGTCCATAACACGTGAGGCAACTCTTCCACCCATTTGCCTTTGGCATCATCCAGCCTTTTTTTCAACCCGGCCAGAATGACCTTGTTAGTGGCCTCTGCTTGACCATTTCCTTGTGGGTACGCCAGCGTCAAATACCCATTCCTTACCCCCATAGTCCCGCAGTACCTTCAGAAGGCTTTGCTGTCGAACTGAAGTCCATTATCTGATATCAATGTATGCGGGATTCCAAACCTAGTCACTATGTTCTTCCACACAAACTTTTTTGCATCTACGTCTCTAATGTTAGCCAGCGATTCAGCCTCTACTAGTAAAGTAATCTGTACTGACGAGGAGCCATCTTCCGTTTCTGGTGGCCCGAGGAAAGGGTCCAACGATATCCAAGCCCCATTGAGCAAAAGGCCACGGACTGGAAAGCGGGTTTAGGACTCCGCCCAGTTGATGCACATTCAGGGCATATCACTGACACTAGTCACATTTTTTAACATAATGTTGGGAGGTTTTTTGCATATTCGGCCACCAATACCCCTGGGTCAAAGCCCGATGAGCTAAGGACATTCCTCCAGTATGACTTCCACACATGCCCTCATGCAATTCTTCCAGTATGGGCTGAATGGCCTCGGGGTGCACACACAGAAGGTATGGTCCCGAGTAGGAGCGTTTGTACAACTTCTGTTCCTCGGAAAGCCAGTAACGGGGGGTAGCCCGTCGTACCTTTTCCGCCTCCACTTTGTCTTCAGGCAATATTCCTTGCTTTAAATAAGTCACAATGGGATCCATCCAACTTAGCCCCACTTGAATATTATGAATTCCGATAGCAGGGGTGCTGGTGAGATTGGAGGTCATCATGTCTTCTACCAATACTACCCAAGGAAGCTTTGACCCCAAAGAGGTGGCTAACATAGCCAATGAATCAGCATGTGCATTCTGTCCTCTGGGGATTTGCTTGACCGTGACGGCTTTAAACAGGCTCAACACAGCCTTCACCTTATTAAGGTATTTTTGCATTCTTTCATCCCGAGCTTCAAACTCTCCGTTGATTTGCCCGACGATTAACCGAGAATCACAGAAAAATTCCACCACTTCTCCTCCCAAGTGTTTAACTAGTTGGGCTCCTGCCAAGAGAGCCTCATACTCGGCTTCATTATTAGTAGCTACAAACCCTAACCTCAATGATCTTTCTGTAATCAACCTTTCAGGAGTGACCATCACGATCCCAACTCCTGCTCCTTTTCGGTTGGACGCTCCATCGGTATAAACCTCCCACGGAGGGGCTTAATCGGGCTCTACGGCCATAACTGTTAGAACTAGGTTCTCCTGCTGAAAGTCACTACGAGTAAATTCTACCACAAAGTCAGCCAAAACCTGCCCCTTGATGGCGGTGCGAGGCATATATTTGACATCATATGACAGGCCACAAATGCGTTGACCCCTTGTGATAATTAGATTAATTAAATTAGCCCAGTTATTAATTAATCAAATTAACATGCAATCACGTGGCAGCACAAACAAATCACCAAACTAAGTTAAGCAGCGGAAAATAAATAACACGGTGATTTGTTCACGAATGGGGAAAACCTTACGGCAAAAACCCCACCGGGTGATTTAAGGTCACCACTCCCGAAACTCCACTATTATCACAACAAGCAGTTACAAGTAAGGAATCCCAGTACCTCACTAACCTACAGTATCACAACAAGCAGAGGGTTCTGGGACGGAATGGACTTACGCTTAGGTGTCATAGACACAGCTAACGCAACCATAGAGAGGGGGAGAGAAAGAAAACACACAGAAAAGTCCCAAACAGTTCAATATTGACAGAATAATATTGAATAGTAAAGAACGTATGCATGAAAATGCATGGACATGTGACATGCAACATAAAAACATCATGGGCTCAGCCCAATCCAAACCTAACAGCACACAATCGATTTGCACACATCTAAATGCATGAAAATACAATTAGAATGCTAATGTGATGCAATGCATGTGGTTTTGAAGATCAAAACTAGGAAACCAACCCAAAAAGTTCATGAATACCCCAACAATTTTGAAAACTCCCAAAAATTTTCAAAAACATAAAACCTAGGGTTTTAAACAATGCAATGCATGAAGATGAGGGATAATGCGCTTACCAAAAGATGAAGATCGCAAGGAAACTCTTGAGAAAGCCTTGGGAGAAGGTTTGGAGGGAAAAAGAAAAAAATTTGAGAGAGAACAGTGAGTTTTCGAGCGAGAGAGATCGAGAGAATGAACTGAAAATCGCGAAGGTTCATCTTATAGCGCTTCAGTAATTCTCGACAACTGAGGGTATCGAGAGCTGTCGAGGTAGCTGTCGAGGTAAGCTATCGAGAAGTGCAAGTGGACAGATGCAGCTATCGAGGTCAGCTATCGAGGGAAAAGAAACAAACAAGAGGGAACCTCGATCGATCCAGCAGCTATCGAGGAGCTATCGAGCAAACAGAAAGTTTCTAGATCGATTCAGCAGCTATCGAGGTATCTGTCGAGACTGCGACAAGAATGAGTCTAAGGATCTCGACAGATAGCCTATGTGTCGAGAGGTGTCGAGATGCCTTGAAAAGCAGTTTTTCAAAAGAAGAACAATACAGACATGAATGCAATCATGCATGCAACTCAACCAAAGATACAACCAACACATTTAGCTCTCAAAATCATCTCTCAACAAGAAATATTTATGCACATGAATCTCAGAACACGCACACACACACTAAACAAGTCTAACCAATTTTATATTTCAAAAACAAGTTATGACAGTTTAGTGATCATACATTAACGCATGTAAACTTTGTGATGGCCAAATCACATTGTACCTGCACATGTATCAAGAATAGCAAAGAGTATTGCGTGTCGTGTGTGAAAACATCGCAAGATTGCATAAGTGTCTCAATGTTATGACGATTTGAGATATGAGAAAATCACTTTAACTTCACACGCAATCATAACTGTTTGATGGGGACTATCACCTTCGAGGTACATCCTATAACTCCCACATCTCCTAGAAAACACGCTTGCAACCACATTTAAAGCATCTTTGATCTTTTTGCTTTTTATTTCTTTGCATATTTTCATTTAACAAGCAAATCATGCATGGGCATACAAAAGAAAGAAAAGAAATACCCAATGATGTTAAGCTTTTGACACTACACTTTTGCTATGCCGAAGTATACAGGTGTCATTGACATCGCACTTTTGCTATGCCGAAGCATACGGATGTCATATTATGATTGGCGAGTAACAGTGGTGAGATGGTTATTTATGCCTTTCTCTTAGGATTTTCTAGTTCAACCCGTCAAAAAGAGTGATACGAGTGTTAAGAAGAAGAGATCACTTAACCTTTCTCATCACAAACAAAGAGCTACAGAGCTCACTCGCTTAGTTGTGCAGAAGAGTGCTCATCTAAGCTACAGATGATACAAAGTTTAGAAAACTCTGTTTCAATGGCCATTCCAAAAGTTCGCATGAACTAATGCACACAAACACACACTGTTTTTGTATTTTTCATTTTTCAATTTTTTTATTTTTATTTTTATCAAAGAAGCAAAAAATAAAACACAAAACTGAAAACACATAAACAAAAACAAGTAAAGCAAAACAATGCATAAAACTAGACTAACTCAAAATAGTAAAGAAACACACAAGTAATGCAACACACAAAGAAACAGGAGAGAGAAGAAGAAGTGACTAAAATCACTTAGATCCCTTTGGCTTCCACACCTTGGAAGATCCTTTCCTATTGGTCAACTCTTGAACCGGTAAAGAGGGAGAAGAATATGAACCGTTCAAGTTCGAAAGGAACATGAGGGCTTTAAGAATATCTCCAAGAGGAGCGAGAGAAGACTGAAGCTGATTCTGGCTCCCAGATGCTATTGCGCCATTGCTCTGTTGAGTGGCAAGCCACTTGTAGCAATTTGGTCGAGTGTGACCGGCGAGACCACAATGATAACAGAGATGCGGCTTCTTCTATTTGGCCTTTTGAGAGTTAGCCTTCTTATTCCTAGGGTTTCTAGATTCCCTTTTCTTAGGGGGTGCTCCTAGGATGGACTTGCCCTTGTCTACGTTCTCACTAGCTAATTCAGTTTTAACATTATTATCCTCAGTATTAATGTTATTAGCAGGTGGAACAAACACAGTAGTACTAGAAGTAGGAGTATTAGAGAGAGAGAATTCATACCCTAATCCAGTACGATCTGAAGATGATCTCTGAGCACTTAGCATCTCGTTCAGCTTTGCACTTGATGTCCTCTCCAATTGTGCTCTGGCTTGAGACAGCTCCGCTTCAAGCTTCTTGGTCCTCTCAGCCAAGAAATTGTTCTCGAACCTCAGTGCTCCAATGGTTTGATTCGCTTGATCAACCTTTGTGGACAGCTCCTCACGGTCAAGTTCCACATCACTGAGCTTCTTGGTGGCCATCCTATAGAGCTTCTCATGCTTCTCGGAGAGCTTGTATAGCTTCTCATAGGCAGTGTGGATATCATCTTGGTCATCCATGATTTCACACTTGGACTCCACCAACTCTTCTTCTTCATCTACTTTCTCGGTAACCCCATCAGTAGGATTAACAGTGGCAGTGAAGGCATTCAAGATTCCGTCGTCTTCATCTTCGGAATCGTCTTCGGGCTCCGTGTCGCTTAAGGTTACAGCAAGTGCCTTGCTCTTCCCTATGCTCTTAAGATACGTAGGACACTCTTGTTTCATGTGTCCAAAGCCTTGACACCCGAAGCATCTTGGTCCAGGGGGAACAGTGTACTGACCGCCATCCTTGACATCCTTCTTCCCTTTATCCGGATTCTTGAATTGTGAAGAACTGGATTGTCTACGGTCTTTGTTGAAGCCCTTTCCATTGGCATTCTTCATAAACTTCTTGAATTGCCTCGTGATGTAGGACTTCATCTTGGAATCTTCATCATCTGACGAGTCATCCGTATCACTGTTTTTGGCCTTTAGTGCCAAACTCTTGCCCTTGGTTGACTTGCCCAACCTAGTCAGCCCTAACTCATACGTTTGCAAGTTTCCAACCAGCTCAGTCAAAGGAATTCTATCAATGTCCTTTGATTCTTCGATTGCCGTGATCTTAGCATGGAATCTTTCTGGCAACGATCTGAGCACCTTCCTTACTATCTTGGGTTCTGGGATGGTCTCCCCAAGATTGAAGGCTGAGTTCACTATGTCCTTCAGCTTGGCATAGAACTCATCGAACGACTCATCCTCCTCCATCTTTATTTCTTCAAAGCGTGCGGTGAGCCTTTGCAGCTTTGAATCTTTGACAGCCTTGGTGCCCTCATAGGTTGTCTGGAGGATGGTCCATGCTTCCTTAGCAGTTTCAGTTGAGGAAATTTTCTTGAACTCCTCATTGGTGACTGCACTGAATAGGGCATTCAATGCTCTGCTGTTGAAGTTTGCCACTTTGATCTTAGCTTCATCCCAGTCAGCGGGCGCTTCTGTAGGCTCGGTCCAGCCTATCTCCACAGCTTGCCACACTTTCTCATCTAAAGACTGCAAGAAAGCTCTCATGCGTACTTTCCAGTATGCATAGTTAGTGCCATCAAATAAAGGAGGTATAATTAAAGATTGTCCTCTATCCATGACAGCGGGAGTCAATGGATCACACACAATAGATTAAACCCTAATCAGAGTGTGCTTGCTCTGATACCACTTGACAGGCCACAAATGCGTTGACCCCTTGTGATAATTAGATTAATTAAATTAGCCCAGTTAATAATTAATCAAATTAACATGCAATCACGTGGCAGCACAAACAAATCACCAAACTAAGTTAAGCAGCGGAAAATAAATAACACGGTGATTTGTTCACGAATGGGGAAAACCTTACGGCAAAAACCCCACCGGGTGATTTAAGGTCACCACTCCCGAAACTCCACTATTATCACAACAAGCAGTTACAAGTAAGGAATCCCAGTACCTCACCAACCTACAGTTGAACTCTTACCCCAATACCCAATTGGACTTGTTCTGTAGTGACAATTTCTCCAGTTTAATGCACAGCTCCCAGTACGTGACTAACCAATGTGATGCGCGGATCCCAGTACGCGTCTTACTCCTTTGCACAATCCAAGTACATGACTCACTCACCAACCTGAGGAAGAAAGAATGTTGGCTGCAAAGTTCTTCAAATCATCAGAGATGAACTAGGGCACGAACTTTGTCTCACAGATCACAATTTGCATGAACAACGAGTTCTCAGAGAAGATGCAACTTGTATCTTGTGATTCCTCTTTTTACGGCCCTTAAAATAATCCTTTTATATGTCTAGGGTTAGGAGAAAAGAAGTCCCAAAGACATGCTCACGGATTGGACTTGAAACAGACTTGGAATTCTGTTTTCTTTAATTCTCGATAGATAGAGGTATCGAGAGGTATCGAGACAGCTGTCGAGGCTCGGGCTAAATAGCTTCTTTAAATCTCGATAGATGTATCTGTCGAGGTATCTATCGAGCTTTAAAATCTTGCACTTCCTTGCTTGTTTCTTGGACAGACTTCGACGGCTTCAACACTTAATCTTGAACCACAGTTTCTTGAAATGTTTAACACATCCTAGATCTACCCAATTACAAGTAAAGTGCGTTTTGTCTAAGGATAAGCCAATTACATAAAATAGCGACATAAGTTCACAAACTTGAACTACATATGTCCTAACATCATACACCCTTAGCCTCGTCCCCCATTTTGCAACTTGGCCGGTGTAGTCCGATTTCCTCATAAGAGCCTACAATGGCAAATGAGTGAGCACAACTATCGTGTGAGCTTGGAAACAATGAGGGAGTTTTCTCGTAGCATGTACAACAGCCAGTATTGCTTTCTCCAAGGGAAGGTAATGCATTTCCACTTCTTGCAGGGACTTACTGACATAATACACAGGTTTTTGAACACCATCCGCATTGCGCACTAAGATCAGGCTAACAGCATACTCCGTAACGGCCAAGTAGGCATACAACACCTCTTCCTTCTCGGGTCGGGATAGTATTGGCGGGCTTGCCAGATATTGTTTTAAGTCATAAAAAGCACGGGCACAATCGTCAGTCCACTGAGAGTCTTTCCACTTATGCAAGAGTTGATAAAAAGGTCGGCATCTATCCGCGGACCGAGAAATAAACCTATTTAAGGCTGCTACCATTTCGGTTAACCTCTGCACCTCTTTGGGATTTCGCGGGGGGTGCAAGCTCGTAATGGCCTTAATTTGGTCAGGGTTAACTTCTATCCCACGATGCGTGATCATGTAACTGAGGAACTTTCCCGAGCTGACACCAAATGAACATTTGGAAGCGTTCAAGCGCAGTTGATGCCTTCTCAATACCGAAAAAGTTTCCTCCAAATCACCCAAGTGATCCTCCACCCTCTTACTCTTTATCACCATATCATCAATATAAGCCTCCATATTTCGCCCCAATTGTACTTCAAACATTCAGGTCACCATTCTCTAATAAGTAGATCCTGCATTTTTGAGACCAAAAGGCATTACCCGATAGTGGTAATTGCCACTGGGAGCCCGAAAAGCCGTTTTCTCCTAGTCGGGTGTCGACATGGGAATCTGATGATAACCCTAAAATGCGTCCAAAAAACTCATCCGATGATGCCCTACGGTAGCATCAACTAACTGGTCAATTCTGGGAATGGAGAAAGGATCCTTTGGGCATACCTTATTCAGGTCAGTAAAATCCACACAAACTCGCCACTTACCGCTTTTCTTTTAACCACCACAGTATTAGCGAGCCATTTGGGCTAAAATATCTCTTTAATGGCTCCAGCAAGTTTCAACTGGTTTACCTCCTCCCACACGGCTTCGGCATGTTTATAGGACATTCACCGAGGAGGCTGTTTATGGGGGACAACGTTGGGATCAACATTCAAATGATGGCAAATAAACTTCGGATCGATTCCCGGTACGTCATACGTTGTCCAGGCGAAGACCTAAATATTGGCCTTCAGGAATTCCACCAATCTTACTTTTTCCGCATCAGGTAATTGAGAACCCACTCGAAAATACCTCCCTTCCTCCTCTCCTATTAATATTTTTTGAAGATCTTCAGCTGAATCTGCAACCCCCGAAGTGTTCTCTCCCCCGACAAGACTCTTTGACTGCTATAAGGTCTTCTGACTTGCCTCTGCTTCCACATTTCTTGCTGTCTTAGTAATTGCCGACATCAGGCATTGCCTCGCCATTGATTGACTGCCCGACAACACTCCTACTCATCCACAAGTGGGATACTTGACCTTTACATGCAAGGTAGAGGATACCGCACCCATGGCATGAAGCCATGGTCTAGCCAGTATAGCCGTATAGGGTGAATAGGCCTTAATGACTATAAAGCTAACCTGTACCTCCTCATCCCCTACCTGAACAGGAAAATTAATCATTCCCTGAGGGACTACCGTCTTCCCATCAAAGCCAACTAGTGGTGAATCATATGTTTATAGGTCCTCGGCTTTTAATTTCAAGCCATTGAACAAGTCGGGATACATGATCTCAGCCCCACTTCCCTCGTCCACCAAGACTCGCTTTACATCATACCCCCCGATCCTAACAGTGACCACAAGAGCATCATCATGCGGCTGAAATGTGCCCTTTTTGTCCTCCTCAGAGAATCCCAAGGTAGGAATTAACGTCAACTTCATTTTTTTACTGGTCTGATTATCCAAATTTTCTACCCCATCCTCCAAGCCACCCCACACGGACATGATCCTAAAAGGTGTTACGCATTCTCCCATTGGCTTCTCTAAAATGACATTGATGGTTCCTAGTGCTGGCCGAGCAGCATTATCAAGTCGGGCACCACCATTACGATGCAATGGTCCTCCCAGCTGTGATAAAAAGTGATTGAGTTTTCCCGCCCTAGCCAATTGGTTCAAATGATCGCGCAACATCCTGCATTACTCCGTGGTATGCCCTTTATCTTGGTGGTAATGACAATGAAGGCTCTGGTTTCTCTGGGATGGATCTCCATTCATCTTACTAGGCCATCTGAAATAAGGTTCATTCTGTATTTTCTCCAATATTTGATATATTGGCTCTTTGAATAATGCATTAATTGTGGGCGTCCTGGGTAGAGGTGAATGACCCAAAAAATCTCTCCTGGGCTGATTGTCTTGGTAACCCCCACCCCATGAATCCTTCTTCTTGGGAAACATTCTTGCTTTACCCTTGCTTTGCATCTGATCTTCTTCCACCCGTTTATACTTATCTATGCGATCCATAAGTTGACGCATATTCACTGCAGTTTTCATTATCAGAGACTTTCTCAACCCATGTTCAGTCAGGAGCCCCACCTTGAAGGTTCTCACCGCGACCTCTTCCACATCACCATCAATCTCGTTATATGTCTCCCAATACCTATCAAAATACGTTTTAAGAGTCTCGCCTTCCCTCATTGCCATTGATAATAGCGCATCTAAAGGTTTTGGTACCCTGCTACATGTTATAAACCGCGTGCCAAACGCCTTTGTCAATTCCTCAAAAGATTCCAATGAGCCCTCCTTTAGTGCATCAAACTATCTCATGGCCATCGGTCTTAAGCTGGACGGGAAAACCTTACACATCAGTGCCTCATTATGCGAGTGGACCACCATCTTTTGGTTAAAGTGACTTACGTGCTCCATGGGATCAGTCATTCCATTATAAATAGCAAAAGTGGGCTAGGAAAATCTGTGGGGCAATCTTGCCCTGTTTATCCACTTCGCAAATGGAGATTTAGAGATCTGTCTCAAGGCTTTACTCATAGCATCATTCCTTATGCCTTGATACGACCACCTCTTGGCATGCTTATTCCCCACCCTCTTAGACTTGTTTAACGGGCCTGAACTTAGATAGGATCTATCAGGGGGAGATTTAGACTCTTGACAATCATCTTTCTCTCTACTGAACTCCGAACTATCGCTGGACGAAATGGAGGAACGCCGTTTATTATCTCGCCTTCGCTTTAGTTTTCTTCATAAATAATTTATTTCTGACTGCATCCTCTGTATGTCGCCATCACGAGAGGCTCGATCTCCAGTATCTGAGAGGCTTCTCCGTGTTGGGCCATTAGGATGTGACTCCACTACCATACTTGGAGTATCATTCCTTTGATGATTTTCATTCTGCGAATCTATTGACTCCTCCCTATCTCGGGTCGTACTTGCCATTTATCCTCAAGACAGCATGCTCAACCTTGTTGTTCCCACAGACGACGCCAATTGTAAGGTCCAAATTTCTAAAGTGGGAAGAAGCCCACGTTACAATGATGGAAAGCTAAAGCCCACTATCGTTCTTGGCCCATAACAACAAAATTTGTAGAGAAGGAACCACACAACAATGAACACACATGTCCCGAGGATTCTATGATCCTGAATTCTCTCCTGCACGTTACGTTTTCTAGTGATCCTCCTTCATCCCAATCCTTCGTTTACTATTTCTCCCTTTTCTCGCCGATCCCTTTATTGTATCTCTCTTCCTTCTATTTATACCTCTTACTCTTGTCATCACAGCCCTTCATCTTTCACCTCCCCCTCCCCCTTTGGTGACACCTGTGTTCTCTTTTTGTAAAAGATACTGGCGGTAAAATATCTAGAGACCAACTACACTGTTCAGGTCACTTCCTTATTAATGTTAATGATAAAGCTGCTATTTCCTCATTTAATGTGGTCAAGAAGCTCTATCTACAGCATTCAATGCTTCCAGATATTTGTTAGGGCTTGCGCCGATTGCTGAAAGTTCCTCAGGTCTTCTGTCTCCATCTCGAGTAGGATTTCTTATAAGCAATTCATTGGTCCTCGGGTCTTCTGATCCTCGGGTCCTTGGGTCTTCAAGTCCTCACATAATTCATATAGTTAATAATCTTATGACTATGGTCATGCTCTATCCCCGTGATTGGGTATCATAGTACCAATGAATAATCCCCATTAGCTGGGTATCAGAGTACCAATGAATAACCCCCATTGGTTTGGGTATCAGAATCAATTCATAGTCAGACTGTCTATAATCATATATATGAAATCATAATTTCTAACAAAAATATATCTTATTCAAATGCATATACATATAATCATATATTTGATATTTCAATACATTTGTAATATTTCTATATTCATTACTTTAAATCAATATAGCCAAAAAAAAACTTAAAATAAAATAAATCTTATATTCAATGCTCATATATATTTGTGGAAATTCTTTATTCTTTACTTTGAATCAGTATAGCTAAAAACAATTAAACCAAACACATCATATATTCAGTAATCAGATATATTTGTGATAATTCTTTACTTGAAATTAGTGATACAATAGAAATAAAATTGTAACAATTATACACAAATTTTCAATAGTTAAAAACACATTAATATAAGCAAAATAAAACCCAATTAGGACAAGGTTACTTACCTCCAAAAGCTATTCCAAAAGAAACTTTTCCTTAACAATTCCTCTAAAATCCTTAGATATTACCTAAAACAATTTTCAAATATTTTTACTCAATAATCAAATAATTTAAAAAGAATTTATAATGGTACCTGGTCAGATAGAGAGACTACGAAAAAATATCCCATAAACTATCCACTGTTATCTCACACCAAAATTCCCCCCTATTCATAATATATATATATATATATATATATATATATGTATGTATGTATGTATGTATGTATTTTCTTCTACCACAACTAAAACCCCAAAGATAAGACCATAACTCCATAGTAATACGTGGGCCATCTTCAATTTCATGTGTTCCTTTGTCTGTTTCTCTTCTTCCTCTTTTTTTTTTTTTTTCACTATAATTATGACTTGTCAAACTTCATTAACTTCCTATTCACCCCTACTAAAACCAATAAAAAAAATATATAATAATAAAAAGAAGCTGAAGGCTGCTTTGTTTCTTGTTTTAGCCCTCATCTATACTGACACACTCACATCAACAATATGACTTTGGTGCTGCTGCATTGACTTTCCTATTCACCAAAAGTAAAAAATTTTAAGGCAATACCTATGTAGAACTAGACCACCATGACCATGCCTAATTTTCTGCAAATCCATTCATACTTAATGCAATAGTGGCGTAGGAAAAGAAGATCTATTATTGAAACAGTATGGATACCGAGAATATAATTTAATCCCTTCTTTGGTTCACTTCTTTGGTTCAGATCGTAAAATTCATTAGATATTTATATAGTTTCACTTCTTGGCCAAAATTCCCACATAAAAAAAAAAAAAAAAAAAAAAAAAAAACCACAAATTCTAAATTTGATAATAGAACAAGATTTCTTAATCTCTTAGCTCTAAGGTAAAGTTAATCCTTCTCTACTTCATTCTTTTGGGCAGTCTCCTCTCTCAAAATATCTCTCTATATACGTTGACTTAATAAGCTTATATATAACTAGGGTTTCAACCTTATTTTCTAAAAACTCACTTATAATTATAAATTATAAAATTAACCCCAAAAAGATTTACTTAAATACCCTTTCTTTTAATTATAATAATATTTTTTTCCCAAGTATTACACCACAACAACCTTTGTGATTGTTATAGCATTGCTGGGTTCTTCAATACATGCTTGGATCTATTAGAAGTAGCTTAGTACAAAGCCCTAGGCGCAGAAACGTCACAACAACTTCTATTATGTGTGTGCTTTTCTGTTTCTTTGATGACGACTATAAAATATTTATTTTATATGTTCTAGAACCCTAGTGCACAAATTCCTAGAAAACCAATTCATCATGAGATGAAAACATAACTTAATATTCAGTTTTTCTAAAGCTTTATATATCAAAAGGTGTCGAGCTTGGTATCGAGACTCAATAATTCTCAATAGATCAATAGATATCGAACCAAACATTGATACCTGCAATTTCAACTTTCTTTAGTAGTTTGAGCAATCTTATTTCTTCAATAATATCACTTATTAGTATTGTTTTAAAAACCGTACCAGATTGGCTGGTTCAATAAGTTGAATTAGGAACTGAACCTAGAACCAGTCTGATAAAAACTGGAATAACCTGTAAAAAATTGGTGAAAATTAGTTAAGAACCAGGAAAAATCGAGAACCAGACCCTTCCCCGGTTCTTTGACTGTTTTCGTTTATAAAACCATGCTTGTTAGTGAACAACATGTTCTTCTTGAATGTACTTAGAAACTAAGACTCAATTACAAATAAAGTGCATATTGATCTCAAATATGCCAATACATAAAAATATGACCTTTACACCTTTAACTTGAGCTAACCAAATCGTTGTTGTTAGATTTTATAAAAATATAAAGAGAGAGTACACAAGGAGTACGTGATTTGGCCTAATGGCCTAATGCAAAGGTTCCTCAAATCCACAATGAGAGATAGTCTAGAATTAATTCACTAGAGAAACAATGGTGAAAACTCTATAATAAATTAAATTTGAAGAGGCCTATTTAAAGGCTCAGTAAAACTTATAAACAAGAAAATATATTTTAAAATAAATCCTAATTAATCCCTAACCATAATGGAAACCTATTTTGAAATAAAATTCATTAAAAGAACCTAAAAATGAAATTATATCAAAAATTACCCTAAAAAGGAAATAATAACCCTAAAACTAAAATAACAAAAATTACATAACAATACCAAAATGAATGGATTACAAAAATTATATTGTAGATTCAATCCTACATTGCAACCTATGTTTACAAATGAAATTTTTGACAACTACATTTTTACTATAATCTCAATTGTTTGGTTATAATAAGGATTAAGAGCTAGGGTTAAGTATAAATTAAAATTATCATACAATATAATTGGGCCTATACATATAAACCTAATATCTTTAATACCCCACATTCTCCAAACTTAAGATGAAAGCTTGATGGAAGCTTGAAGTTAGAATGTAACTTATGTAGATAAAGATGCCTCATAGATGACCGTGAAAACAACTTTATTTAAATAAATCAGACAATGTACATGCAAACTACTATTTATGACAATGACAACAGCAATGAATGAATGTTGGAAGATATTAAGGAGTGTTTGATAAAGTAGTTTGAGATGAGCTTTTTGTAGTTTTTTGAAATACGTGTGAGTAAAAAAGTGTGAAAATGTATGTAATGTTATTTAAAATATAAAAATGTGAGTTTGAGATGGATGACCAAAAAGGCCCTAAGAGATTATGAAAGTTGCATCAGTGACCAATGAGAGGCTATTATGATTTTTTTTTTTTTTTAATACAAGATAGAATTTCTACTCTAGCCTAATCTAAGTGTATATGTGTGTGAAACTCCTTCTTAGAGACATAAATCCCGACCCTTACCCCCCACCTCCCACACTCCACAAGTATTTATACTTATGAAATGATCGCCACACCAAAGATGTGCAGTGGTGGCTATTATGACTTGAAAATGGCTAAATTGAAGGCCTGAGAGCCATCAACAAAGAGAAAATATTATGATGAGGGCTCTTTCCTCTCATACTCCACAAGCATTTTTACTTGTGAAGTGACCACAGCACCAAGAGTGCGCAGTTGTGACTATTATGACTTGAGAATGGCTAAATTGAAGGCTTGAGAGCCATCAACAAAGAGAAAATATTATGATGAAGGCCCTTGCCCCCCACACTCCACAAGCATTTATACTTGTGGAGTGACCACTGCACCAAAAATGCACAGTTGTGGCTATTATGAATTGAGAATTGCTAAATTGAAGGCCTGAGAGCCATCAACAAAGAGAAAATATTATGATGAAGATGTGAATGAATTAATGATGTCATAAATGTAGAGCCCAACGAGAAAATGATCAATTTTCTTGATTTGTGAGCCTCAAGTGAGAAAACAAACTCTAAAACTAGAATCAACACTAAACAATAGATAGAGACATTATTGGAGATGGAATATTATAATATTGCTTAAAATATAATATTGCTAAGTGGAGATTTATTTTTAGATGTTATTGTAGCAAAATGTAAAAAATCTCAACAATGTTGCATGACTAGGTGTGGGTCATTTTTTTGGCGCTGCAATTAGGTGCAAAATAAATAAAAATGTCTTTTAGAGCACCTGAGCACCACATGCGAATACTCTTATTACTCCTATTGATCCATATATCTATCTCTCTAACTTATATGAGATGAGTTCAAGTTATACTTAGTATAACTTTTGAAAATTTACACATTTTCTAAACTATAGATTTCAAAAAGATTTAACGATTAAAAAAACATCATTAAATGTGATTGGTTTTCACCTTATTACCTAATTAATACTAGTACTCTCTCTCTCTCTCTCTCTCTCTCTCTCTCTCTCTCTCTCTCTTTATTACTTTCTAGTTGCCACTAGATAATATTTTATTCAACACAACCTAACAAAACAAATACAATACAAAACAAAACAAAACAAAAAAAAAAAAATCCAATTTCTCTAATTTCACAACAACTACCAAAAACAAGAGTCAAATAAAAATAACTTTCAATTGCTCCTTGAAAAAAAAAAAAAACCAAAACTTCAAATCTAAGCCTATCATACTCTAAACAAGCAAGCCTCCCTTCTCGTCACCAAGCAATTGAAATTTTGAAAGGTAGACCTTTTGTCTGGACTTGCTGCTTCAACGTAGTCTAATAAAAAACAGAAATATATATATATATATATATATATATATATATATGTCACACTTGATATAATAATTGCGTTGGTTTGTTAAAAATTTTAATTATGTAAATATTTTTTTGTTTATATGTATCTATTAAAATGTTGATATTGTAGAATGCAATTAAAAAAAATTGATATTTTGTTTAGTGCATGATAGGCTCAGATTAGTTTTGGTTTTTTATTTTTTTAAGGAGCAATTGGAAGGTTTTTTTTTTGGATGAAACTTTTCTTTTTGTTTTGTTTATTGGTGTTTGGCAGCCACGGCTTACCGGGGTGGCCCCTGTGTCCAGACCCTTTTCTTTCTTTGTTTTTTGTTTACACAAACATATACTTCTATCTTCACCGTAAAAAAAAATAATAATAATAAAAAAAGTGACTAGTAATTGTGATAATAGAGAAAATGAGATTTTTTGGTTAGGTTGCGTTGAACAAAATATTATCTTTTGGAAAGCAATAAATAAGGAGAGAGAGAGAGAGAGGGTTCAAGTTATACATTTTTTAAATCGTTGGATTTAAGGAGAGAAAGAGAGAGAGAGAGAGAGAGAGAAAATGCTAGCATTAATTAAATAATAAGGTAGAAAGCAATAACATTTAATATCGCTTTTTTATCGTTAAATCTTTTAAAAATTTACGGGTTATAAAAGATGTAACTTGTATATGTGTATATATATATATATATACATATATACATATATATATATATAGAGAGAGAGAGAGAGAGAGAGAGAGAGAGAGAGAGATATGGTGTAATTTTTTAAACCATGAGATTTAAGTAGATCCAACAGTCAAAAAAAAACTATTATTATTACAAATATTCTTATTAGGATCTCATTAATTACTCCCATTTTTTACATTCTAAACCAATCTCTAATGCCAAAAATGTTTGACGTCTGATTCTCTCTCTCTCTCTCTTTACAGGTTGCCAGCAAAAGAAAAAAAAATCAAGCCGGAATGCCAATTAGAAATTATTGTTAATCAGAAGAATTAAGATGTCAATTAATAATGCAAGAGGTAGTTTCAAAAAGCAGAAAGGTTGATTAGACAGGAAAAAAACAATAGTTTGTAAAATGCAGAAGAAGAAACAGAAAGGATAAATTCAATGTACTGAGTATAAGGAATAAATAGATTTGGTTAAGGAAGTCTTTTTTTTTCTTCTTTACACATTGAAATTAGACTACAATGAGACTTGGCAGAGGTAGTAGCTACGATGAGCGAGCATGTCCAGGAACATCAATTTCACCCAATACATTGATCCCTCGTCTTTGAGCATAACTGCAAAAATTAATAATCAATATATGAGAAGAATAATGAAAGATGAAGGTAATAACTAGATAGTGAAGTAGATTCAAAAATTACTTGCCTCACAATTTCTTCAGCATCTGTTAATTTTATATGTTTTATGGTCCAACTACCTCAGAATTTGTTTAAGATATATTTAATGGTTATAACAGTCTTCATAAAAATGTGTCAATATTTCCTTAGGCTATTAGCTCAATGGAGCAAAATTTAATTTGGTAAGACGAATACTTTAGCCTTTTTACTATGTTGAAATCAATCACCATGCATGTAATGAGATATTGAATGTCATAGCAATATTTTCAAAGAATGACAGATTTACTAATTCTTGCTTTCATTCTCCATGTTAAAGAAAGATACCCTTGTAAATATCCTCAAGACAAAGGTCAAGGTAATTCTCAATATGTCAAGGTAAATCTAAAGAACCTTAATATGTAAATTTTCAACGTGTAAAACAAAATTCAATCTATATTAAGTGATAATGTCCCAAAACATAGCACAAGAAAACTGCATAATTGTAAATTTAAGCAGGTGGTAATGCAGATTTATAATCTACAATGAAGTGATATTCTAGGATGATTTGTTGGAGTGCTTATAATACCATTCTCTCTCCTAATTTAGTTTTCTGATGCCATTTGTATCTCTTACCCTGAATATTTTTGCTTGAACATTTTGTAAAACAGGTATAAGAAAAGTGATATTCAGGGAGAAAAAAACTAAGAAAGTAGAAACATAGGAGAAATTGCACAGAAAATGGAAAGAAAAACTTAATAAAGAGAGAGAAAAAGAGACATAAGAAATATTTAATAAGGAGAGTGATAATGAGAAGACTATTAATTAGGTAAGTATTTAATGTTGTAATGGATAATGAGGTTTTGTTTTTATCTATTGGATCTCTCATAAATTTATGGTTAAAAAAATGTATAACTCTTGTGGAGTTACACTAGGTATAACTTGAAGGGCAAAACTTAGATACAGTACCTTAGGTACAGTACCTTAAGTTGCCCTCTTGAAATGAAGTCACCTGTCAAATTAAAAAAAAATAAGCAAACGGCGCTAAAATTGTGCATGTCTTTCTTTCTTCTTCTTCCTTTTTGCTTGACCTGTGAGAAAACCCAATGGCTTCACAGTTAGATCTCTCAAACTTCTCACCCCAATCTCATAAACACCCGATGGGTGTAGGACTTCTTATCAAAATTAAGCAAAAGAAGGACAAAGGGGTTGGAAATCGTTGCTGGGGACGATCAGAAACAAGGCTAGCTCTTGCTATTGTCAGTCATCAGCTGGTATTGCTTTCAAGAAACTGTAATATGATTCAAGCCCTCATACACTAGGATTTATGGAAGCTATTTGCATAGAAGATTTTGTTGTTCATGTGGTTATGTCTAGCTTTAATCCTCTTCAATCCATATCAATTAAAATATAAAAAATTAATCCTAAACCACACTTTGTTAAGATTTGGAGTTTTCTAAGAGAGGTTATTCATCTATAGGCAGAGGCGCAGAGCATTGAGATGTCTTTAGAAGAAACAATGAAGATTAATAGAGCCACTTAAAGGGAAGGAGCGGGCCCGCCTCATCATTCCCCTTCTCCAAAGCAATCAATAAAGAAAAATCACCATGAAAAAGGCCTGTCATTTTTTGGTATAAAGCTCCAAATCCCATTTGAAGCCATTGGTTTCTCATGAGATTTTTCTGAGAGATCTAAAGCCATCGATGCTTCTGAGATTGAGTGTGAGAAGTTTGAGAGATTTGAATGAGAGATCTAAAGCATCGTTGCTTCTAAGATTGAGGGTGAGCAGTTTGAGAGATCTGAAGTATAAGCCATTGGGTTTGTCACGGGTCAAAGAAGAAAAAAGAAAGAGTATATTTAATGCCGTTTGTTTTTTTTTTTTTTTTTAACTTGACAAGTGGCTTAATTTCAAGAGGGGAACCTAAGGTACTGTACGTAAGGTACTGTATCTAAGTTTTACCCTAACTTGAATACATCTCACTTATATATATGTGATTGTTTTTTAATGCACTCATGTGTATGCATGGAGTTACACACTAATATATATTGATAGACAAAGCTTAGAGAAATCCAATTAGATTTTACAATTGAAGTCCAATTTTGCACATCCTAAATTATTTATTTTAGAAAGTTTTATTTCTTAATTTTGGAGTCAAATATGAAAACACATTATAAATATCTATCCAAGTGAGTTATTGCATACAAAAACTAAAGAGTCTAGAATTAATGAACATAAAAAATGGACAATTTACATTTTATACCTAATAATATTCTTACAAGACTTTTTAAAGAGTTTAAAAAAATTATATAAGAATGACTATCAATAATATTTTTTTTTTTTTTTTGAGAATGACTATCAATAATATTAAATTATATATGTAAGAATTATATTATACATCTTAATATATAATTTTTAAGTATGTTCATGTATATGCATAGAGTTACAAGCTAGTTTTACTAATTGAGAACAATAATATTGGAGAAACATTGTTAGTGAATTAGCTGTTGATATTATTGGGCTTTCTTTTCCTCCTTTTTTTTTTTTTTTAAACTATATAGCTAAACATAGAATCACTTACCGCGAAATGCGAATATATACCGCTGTACTTAGGAAAGAAAAATCCCTTTTGAGGGTATTTTGGGAATTATGTGCCATATTATCAACGTATAATCTTTAATAGTCCCTTTGAATTATGAGAGAAATATAGGGAGGAGAGTAGAGTAAAGTAGAGTAAAATTAGCCTGTTTTTAACTATGTCTACTTTACTTCTCTCCACTCCTCCTCAATCCAAATGGACCCTAAGATTCTTGTCATACACATAAGAGTAGGAGATAGGATAGGATCATAGAAGGATTAGAACATCAAAGTCCCACAACAACCATGGAGTGATGGAATTATTTGGAATTCTTCGAATAGCAGGCCATGAGTGATCACTATTCACTAATCAACTTAACTTTCCAAGGTCTAGGTCCGTTCAAAGGCCATAGGCCATGGCTTCTATATTAGCCCATGGTCGGAGTGGTCTTATTCTCTCTTCAATTTGTTTTGATCTTGGGGCCTTCAATTTGTAATATTATTGTAAATCCGGAAAAAACAGTTTATTAAATTGGTTTAAAATTTTAATTAGCAACTTAGTTGGGTTTAAGGAGTAAATTATAATTTTTTGTAGAAATCCAAATACGAGGTTATTTATCTGTTGAGATCAAGATCAACTTCCCTTTGGTATCTCTCTCTCTCTCACAAAAAACAAAAAAAGTAAATAATAATTATAAAGAACGTTTCGAGAGGTGGAGCGATGAGGAGAGTAGGGTTTAGAAGGGCATAAGGCTCCTCTAGTCCTCTGCTCTTAAGTAGTTTTTCTACAAAATAAGTGGCAAGAGAAATGCGATTCTTTAACTATTTAAAGTATGGGTAAGAACTAAAAATTTCTTCTTTCTATTAATTCTAGTTTCTAAAGAGAAGGTATACGTAGGATTTTGTAGATTTTTTTTTTTTTTTTTTTGTTATTTCTATAATATTATTTGATAACAAGCCATTGATGAAATTGGGTTCTAGAGTAAACTAAGGGTTTCGGTTAGGGGTTAAAACGAATTAACTATTTGTTTGTTAGAAAAAATAAATGGAGTTTTTCTGCAATTTGGTTACGACATTATTTGGTTTACTATTTCATGTTATTGAGATTTTGGCATCAAATTTCTAGGTTGGACTTATCATTTTATAACAAGGAAGTTAATCTCATACCGGAAGCTGTACCGGTTTGACCAGTAGAATGATATATTTCGTTACCGGTCAAAACCGGTGTACCGTTTCGAGTTTACCGTTATTTTTTATATTTATAAATATATATGTGCGTGTGTGTGTATTATAATAAATATAAAAGTTTACCATAAAACATTTTCTCAATTCAGAACAAATTTTCATGATTTTAGACTTTAGTATCAATTAAAAGAAAGAAAAAAACACATATAAATAATAGAAAATTTAATTGTTCATTGCATACTAAGATAACAAATAATATTAATAAGTTAATGCCAATAAGTTACCATTCTACCATAACAAAAATTCAAAAATTACAAAACTCTATTAAAAAAAAATATATATGTACCAACCGGTAGGTCCAGTATTGCTTGAAATTGGCCGGTATAGGCGGTACATGACCGATATTTAAACCGGTATGAAACATTAACATTTCGATACTGGAATACGTACTGGTACAGTACATACCGGCTAGTGTACCAGTACACTATTAACTACCCTGTTTTAGAGTAAACATATACAATATGGAAAATCACTTGACCTTGACCTCTTTAAGTTGGAGCTATTTGTCTCTTTGATATTAGCTTCAATTTTTAGTTTTTATGTACAGTTTTTCAAGATCTCAATTTTTCAAAAATTTTAAAAGCATGAGTATACTTTACTTTTAATTAAAAAGTTTTCAGTAAAAAGGTTAAATAAGTTATTCTCAAATAGAAATTATGTAGTGTTTAGTTTATAAAGCTGGGCATGATAAGTTGCAATTCCAATTTATATATGGAAGTGAAGAAAAAATAAAGTAAAAAAACAAAAAATGAATAAGCATATCCCACAATTTCCTTTGACTCAACATCAACATGTGTGCAACTGGAAAGAAATGATCAAACATGAAAGACAAAAGATGATGCTAATCCAAATGAAGTTTTTTTTTTTTTTTTTGGCTGAATTAAATGAAGTTAATTTCATCCCCTTCTCTCTCTCTCTCTCTCTCTCTCTCTCTCTCTCTCTCTCTATGTGTGTGTTTCTCAAAAAAAAAAAAAAAAGAAGTCAGTTATATATATAAATAACTTTTGAGTTTGTACTTTGGGCATTGCATTTCTCCTTGAAAACGATGAATCATGGAATAAGGTGGACTTGATTTTTTAAGGGTAATTCGCTGGAACCAAGAGAACGTAAATGAAATGCTGCACTCTTTTTTCTTAGACGTCACTCGACCTCCACTCCCAATTCCCCAGGACTGAACTGAACATATATTATTTGATCCAAAATAATATATTAATATTACCCTTTTTATTCATGGAGATATTAATAGAAAAACATCCTGCATTACTCAAACTAATACTTCCGTTTGAGGTATTTAATGCAGGGAACGCTATGTTCATTGTGTTTTTTAGCTGCTGCTTCGACCATCGCAGGAATTAAAGCCACGTACTCTCTTATAAAAAAATAAACAAATAAATAAATCACCAACTATAAGAACTTTCGGTGGAAGCAAAAAATTTGACCATGGAATGTGTGTGCTTTTATTTATTTATCTACTAATTTAGGAGGGAAAAAAATACCTGGCCCATTAAATATTTTAAAAAAAATTAAAAAAAGGGAATTAGTTTAGAGGAAAAACAATGTGTAAGGACTGAAAGAAGAATTGATATCTGGCTATTGCAACATATGTAATTGCCTTCCATCTTAGTTATTATATAAATAAATAATATTAAAAGAAGTTAAAAAGTGAAATGGTAAAAAGAGAAATTGTAAAATTGAAAGGAGCAATTGCATCTTACACAATACCCTAGTTACAAGGTATTACATTGGATCTTGATCTTCAAAAAAAATTTCTACTTCTTCCTTACATATATGAATTTTAAAAACATAATTATTAGATGAAAAAAATTAACTGATACCCTAAAGAAATTAGTTTATTATATATTTTTAGAAACTCTTTATGAAAAATAAAAAACTAAAAAAATTGATTTCCTTTTACAATTTTTTATATTATTTATAAAATTAGTATCAAAACTTTTTCTTTTTCTTTTTTTTACGTCTTATGGGTCTGACCCACCAACACAAAAATTTGGCTAGACAGTCACCCATCACTTGACACGCACTAGTATTGTAAAAGTGGCTTGAATTAAATTCTTTTTTTAGAAGTAAATTGGGATTGAATAAATTAACTTTTGACAAAACTAATAACATTATTTTTACTTAATATTTTTTTATTTGAGATGGATTCAAAGTTATATTTGTATAATTTTACAAGATATAATATATATATATATATATGAAAAAAAAAAAAAAAAGCCTTATCTCGTGAAATAAAGACCACGGGTCACGAGGCCTATTACGTGAAGAACAGTGGTTGTGTACTTGTGTTCCACGAGAAACCTGTTGTCTGTAGAAATTAAAAAAATAAAAATAAAATAAAAACCCCCCTTTTGATAAAAATTTATGATTTTTTTTCTTTTTTTCTGAATGATAAAAATTTATGATTGTTACCTCTAGATGGCACTTTACCATACCTACGAGCTGCTTTTTCAAAAATAAAAAAGATAACGTTACGAGATTGCAAAAATGAGACAAATAATTGCATTTCTCACTCACCTATTGCAACTTAGAGCATTCTCACTAAGAATGTTAAATGCTATAAATGTTAAATTTTAATATCAAGTTTGTAAAAAATATCAAAAAGTAAGCTACAACAAATATGCTAAACTGAAAAAAAAAAAAAAAAAAAAAAAAAAAAAAAAAAAGAGAAGAACCTGAGCTATAGTGAGCTTTCGTCTTTGAAAGCTCACTGTAGCTCCAATCTTTAAAAAAATATTATTATTTTAATGCTTGTGGTGAAAAAGGTGATTTGTACAGTTTTTTTAATTATTTTAATGAGTAGTTTATATTATTTTAAACGAAATAATAAAAAAATAGAACATTTGATGTTGGGTGTACTATAAAATAAGTTGTTAAAATTGATAAAGTGGCTTTTGAGACGTTAAATGCTAAAATTTTTAAAAACTTTAATGGGAATGCTCTTACTACCTTAGACAATATTTTTTCTTTTCTTTTTTTAATTTTTAATATAGTATGTATGATTTGAATAACATCATTTAATTTTTATAACACTTTTAGAGAGTATTTGGTATTGTTGTTTAAACAACAGTTTTCATTATTTAAATAATATTACATATATTTTTATATACTTTTTTACTCACACATATTTCCACGAAACAACAATAACGTTATTAAAAACCTTTTACTAAATGGGTCTTATTATCTCTAAAAATGTTTAAACATTAACTGGCCCCCACAAACCGTGGGCTGTACATGGGCCATGGCACCGGCTTATTTTGTGACATAGTCGGTGCGAATATTCGTTTCAAGAAGTGAATAGTGATACATTTAGAAAACATATTGTGAATGCCATGTTTCAGAGGAAATGAGGAATTCGAGGTACACCAAATGCAATATATATCAGGTTTCCATGATTAAAGGTCACACTTATAAAATTCTTAATGCTTGCTTCATGTGGGGTTGGGGTACATGGGGTGTTAGATGGTCATGGTGAACACTTTTGTATATCAAGGTCAAGGGTTGCCCTACTTTGTGGTGCTTCTGTACATTGGCCTTACTATTGCAGGCCATTTTGTTACTCAAAGTGGAGCAAGGGAAAACAAGTGAAATGGAAGTAGGGCTGTTCTGTTTCTTTCTAATTCCTCCAACTATATTAAAAAAAATTAAGAAAAATTGACGGATGTATTAAGTTATTGGTTTAAAAAATATTTTTAGACACTTTTTAATGTGTAAGAAAAAAGTAAATGATTTTTTTGACAATTTTTTATATTTTTCATGAAAATAATATTAAATTTTTTTAAAATATAATCCATTAACAAATGTACTAAAGAAAATTATTATCCAGACCTTATTTTTTAATTCATAACTTATTATTGCTGGGACAGCCTTATAATTCACCTAATCGATGAAAATTCTTCCATGTGTAGCTGGGTTTTGCTGTTTGATTGGTAGCAATATGCTATCATTAGTTCATAAAGGGAATAAGAATCAGTATAATTGTTGATCTCGGTTTGTAGGCTATATTCAGGAGTGGTTGGAGATCCCCATCATGATGTTTGGTACTTATATTGCTCTTCAATTTTTTTTCCAGGACAAGTCAACTGCTACATTGACCATATTATCAAATTGCCATTTTTAATTTTTGTTTTGTTCTATTAGTTGACTGTTTGTTGAAAACCTATGATAAATCAACTTATATAGCATTAACATGCGAGAGGCATGGATTATATCTTCTAGTATTTCAAACAGGTCGCCCCCACAAATTTGGAGATCTAAAGTGATATATTTAAATGAGACCTTTTTATTATCATTTAAATAATATTTAATTAATATTTAATATTATAATTTTTTATAACAAAAATCTATCCCTTTTATTTTGTAATCTGCTTCTTTTTTTTTTTTTTGGAAAATGCTAAAGATATAACAAATTTTACTAAAAAATACTTTCAAAAGATGTAGAAATGAATGTGATTAATGACACTTCAAGAAGATAATAAAAAAGTCTTTGAATGAAATGATGTTAGGGATAATATAAATTTTATAACATGAGACTTACAAAGATATATCAGTAATCATAACAAATAATTCAAAAATGTATTTAATAGGTTATTGACGTCCCCATATCATATTAACTGTCACATCAATTTGTAAAATTTTCAAGTAAAATAAATAATATTTCTAGCATTTTCCTATCTGAATTATTTCTTGCGATTAGTGACACATATATTTGTAAGGGAAAATGCTAGAGATACAAATTCTGTTACAAAAACTTTTACAAATTGATGATGTGAAGAATGATTATAGGGAAATAAAAAAGTGATGTTATTAGTGGGTCCAGATGAGAACCAGTAAGAAGTTTGCTATAACAACAGTTTGTAAAAATGTTGTAAAATAGTTTGTAAAACTATAGCATTACTCTATTTGCAAGACTCATGTATTTAAAGGTGTATTATCTCTAACATTACTCAATACTTTGGGATTTCTTGAAAGTAAAGGAAAATTATAAAACTAATTTTTTCCTATATCTCCAATTTTTTTAAAAAATATATATCAATTTTTGTCCCAAAATTTGGGGCTTTCCTCTGATAGGGGGCCCTAGCCGGTGGCCTAAGTGGCCTAAGCCTATGGCCGGCCCTTTCAAATTGTGGCATACAGTTTTCAAATCTCTCAACTCCAAGTATCAATATATCAAAAACTTAGCATTAACACAAAATTGAAATAGAAGAAAGAAATTGTTATTCTAAGAACACTTTTTAATGAAGCAAATTCACTGATGATGCTAGTAAATAGGCAAAGGGATCATTTCTACAATTAATTAAGCGTGGGTAGTTTGCTCATGATTTTTTTTATTATTATTTATTTAAAGTGTTTTATCATAAATTTGATTTCCATAAACATGCATAGCTTTAGAATCATTCCATGTGCCATTCATGCAGACCATTTGACAACTTGCACTACAGACTATAGTTGCGTCCATATCCGTGTCACATGGAAATAAACTTAACAACAAAGACCACCTCAAAATTACAATGAAAAGGACTTCACCTTGAAATCTCTCTCACAACATTACAGAGAAAAATGCACTATTCTTTCTTTTCCTGTGACTGTACAACATGATCTCAATCTCTGTAAAAGAAACTACTCTCCCCAAATTTAGCTTTGTAGAAAAGAAAGGAAAAGTGTTAAGACACCCCCAAAAGAAAAAACATTCCCCTTGCTATACAAATATAAATTACATCAGAAATACAAATAATATGCAAAAGTTGCATCATGAACAAAGCCTGGGCAAGGATCTTGAATGGCCATGGCTTGATACTCTTGATTTCATGATCTTTGCCATCTGCGTATGCATTTTTCTACAAACTTTTTCCAATTCCATAACCCTCCATTGCATTCCTTGCAAATGTGCTTTGAGTTTCTCATTATCGGATATAACATCAAGTTTCCCAGCATAAAGCACAACTTGTTCACTGGTTTCATCTTTCTTTCCCTTGCTTCTAATTTCAATCGAAGTACAGGACAAATCAGCGTCCTGTTGAGAAATGTTCTTTCCTTGGAGTAAGCTTTTGAGTTTGCACTGCTGAGAAACAACACCTTGGACAGTAGCTTTTGATGGAAATTTTGTGTTCTGAGAAAGGTGTACGCAAATTTCAGCTGAGAGCTTCTCATAATTCAATGCACAACATATCTTTAACTTATCTTCATCTGGCAATCCTGCATGTACCTATGAAAAAATGGATTTAATCCAAACACACCCGATAAGAAAGCGTTAAATTTGAAAAAAAAAAAATCAAGTTTTTAAGCTATTGGATCCAACTAGAATTCAATGGTTGTATATGTCAAATTAACTTATAAAAACATGCATGAGAAAATTATTAAACTCACTATCTAATATTTTGATAGTACTTAAAGAATGATACGCTATAACAAGCTACAAAATTTGCAACCCTAAGAAGTTTTTGAGATCAAGTACTACCTCTAGATACATGTCCATAGCTCGGTAAAGTTCATCATAAGAGTCCCTAGCTGAATCAGGCAGGGCCATGGCTATAGCCTGGAACTTTGAAGGTTTTAAACAAGGATCTGGGGCTACTTCTGCCATATACAAATCCATCAGGATCGCAACTTTCCTCAATCGTATAGCAGATAATTGACTGCTTCTTCCATTTAGAAATGCTTTCAGAAATCTCAGGACAAGATTCACATCATATAAGTAATTAATCCCATAGGGAGAAGGAACAAGCAGATTATCTAATGTTGCTTGATCCAACTGTGAACCAATCATACTCGCCAATTTATTCTTGCTGCTTTTGTTTATGTTCAAACTCATAGAAACTCGAAGAATCCCAAATAAACTCTTGTAAGAAACAGAGCTCCAATCAAGAGTATAAAGCATATCAATCACAGTTTCTACAATTTTTCGCTTCTCATCAGATGTGGCAGTATAAAACTTTGACTTATGATAATAAAAGAGGAACCTACTAATGATAACATGGTTAAATTTTCGTTCGACCATTGATTTTACCAACATTTCAACCAGATTAGGACTCAGAATCAAAAGGTCTTCATACCACCAAGTTGCTCGAGAGGAGCTGGTCTTTACACTCTCAGTGCTTTTAGTGTCGCAAGAAAACCGAAACCCAGAGCTGTCCGGGGAAGAAGTAGATGGACATGGACTTGCTTCATTAGTCAAAGCCAGCCTGCCGACAAGAGAATCCAAGCATTTCTGAAGTATAACTGAAGAATTCACATATGGAAGAAGATCCTGACATTGCTTCAAAGCAACCAAAAGCTCAGACCATGTCCAATAGTTGATCTCTTTAAGTGATTTATCTGTTTGTTCTAATAAATTATGGGTTCCAGAGATGGAATTGTTCATTTCCATGAATTGTGCAGCACAATGCAGGAGGCATATATTGTAAGGACTTATTTGAGTCTTGCCATTGTTGTAACAGAACCTAGACATGAGCTCAAAACTCTCTGCTCCGCCAGGAAAGTCATGGAAAATCACTTTAAGAAAGCTCGTGGTTCCTTTTGTCTTACCAAATAATTTACTCAATCTACCCGAATATGAAGTAATAATTTTCTACAAAGGCCATCAGGGAATAGACTTAAATCAGAAATATCAAAATTAATACAATTCTTGAATAAAAGAACTAGCCAACATCAATGCCCTCCCATAAAAGATACAGAATATTTATCACTGTAAAAAAACTAAAAGAAATTAAAACTAAGTATAGCAGGTTCAAACTGACTAACATGTACCTCAGGAGATATAATAAGGACAACCATCAATCATTTAACAATGAAACCTTTCACAATACTTTAAGTAAACCAACCAAAAGAATGGACTCACTGAATGATTTTAAAACAAAAAAGTGGGATTAAAAGGAAGATTCTACATCAAACCCCTGCAAAAAAGCTCGCAGAGATCGTTAGAGATAATAAATTTTTAAGGACAACAGGTAAAAGATGCCTTCTAATTGCCCCAACAAAAGAGGGGATAAAAAGAAGTAATAAATGCTAGGAAAGAAACCCTTTGTCTTCTTAAAAGGAGTGAATATAGCAAATAAAGGTGCGAATATTTCAGACCTATAACAACAGCATTAAATGAGAAAACAAGCAATACAGAATGCCCTGTCGTTAACTTGATAGCAAGCAGCCACAATACATGAAGGAAGGCTATGGACCTATGCCCCACATCATTGCTTTATTAGGTGCAAATTTAATGGTGGACCGAAGAGACACATTTATAATCATTAATGCATTGAGGAGGACACCGTGAAGAATAAGGGAAAAAACCAACCAAAAAAAAAAAAAAAACAAACAAATTGCAAGGGATCGTACGAATCAGGGAACTGTAAAGCTAATGACCAAAAAAAAAGGGCATAAATTCTGCCTTTGACACACGCATAATAATCAACAAAAGAAAAAAAAATGATATAATTAGCTATAATTCTACAGTTAAAACAAAATCAGAACATGTCACCACAAAAATAAGAAAAAACTCAGATCAGCACATATGTGAATAGCATTGGGAATTACATGTAGAAGAAGCAATTACACAGATGAAACTCAGTTGAAGCATAGCTAACCAAACTAATAGAACAAAAGTTGGGACTTCGGAGTAAACATGGCATTTTACAGTAATAATTGGCAGAAAGAAAAATATTTTGAAAACAAAGAAATGGAGAAGTAGAGCATGAAAAGTACCTTGTCCACCATGAAAGTCTCTTCCCCATTGACATCCACTTCAAGATCATAGCAAATTTCCATTATAATATAAGAAAAGCCCAACTCAAATCAAGATTCCTTTTTTGGAAGTTGCATCAGAAAGAAAAGAAAAGAAAAGAACTTTAACAACCCAATAGAGAGAGAGACAGAGACATGAGGTGGCCAAATGGGAAGTGAGGAGTTGCAGATAGAGACATATTCTGAGATGAGAAAGAAGACAAACACAAAGAGATAAACTGACTTTGCTGCTGCAAAGAGGTGGGTACTATGGTATTAGTGTATTACACAAACTGGTGCATGAGAGCAATGTGGTTCTCAACTGGGATACAGAGACAAAGACTCAGAAAGAGTGTAAAAAATAAAAAAACAACAAGATGGATAATAAGACAGAGAAGCAGGATATATAATATAAGACTTGTTGAATTACTATATCAGAAAAGAAAAAAACAGTTGGAGTGTGTGTGTCTGTGTGAGAGAGAGAGAGACTAGTGACCACTAAGCTCTATCTGACATTCCTATAAAAATATGCATATATCTTACTTAGAGAAAAATAAGCAATAGTTTATTGTGTATATTTGTGATTTTCTTTGAAGCTTAAGAATCAAGCTTTCTTTCTTCCTGGCTTCCCTCCTCTTATTCCATGTTCATCGCTGCAAGTCTCTATAGCTGTGCACCCACTATCCCATTATTTTACTCTCTCTCTCTCTCTCTCTAAAAAGTTAAGCATAATGACTGAAATGCCCATATGGCTCTTTTTAAGATTGGTTTTTGGACCAACTATATCAGTGGGTGCTGGTCCCATTGATTGATCCATCTCTTTGCCCAACAATGGATCATGTTGGAAGAGGAACCCGTAGGTATATTCCCAACTCATTGGAATGTTGTCAAATAATTATGTTTTCGTCAAGCGAAACCAGCGCGTCGATATGTCCGAGTGGTTAAGGAGACAGACTCGAAATCTGTTGGGCTTTGCCTGCGCAGGTTCGAATCCTGCTGTCGACGTCCCGTAGTTAGCCTTTCCTGAGTTTTTCCCTCCTGGTTTTTGGTATTAAATTATGAATAACCAAATAAGTAAGAAGAAACATTACTGATGAGGCTTTTTGCCTTCGGGGACTAAAAACCTTTCCTTTTTTTTTTGGTTCCCGATAGTTTGAGAAAAAAATAAAGGAAGAAAATCTTAAAACAAACGATGAAAAAAAAAACCTACAATCTAGATCTTACATGTCCTGAATCAAAATTTTGATTTGGAAAAACTAAAAAATAAATTATGTGGCCCTTGCTCTAAATTTGTTTGTTCTAGTAAATTATGTGGCCCTTGCTCTTTTTAAAATTTTATAAAGGATCTAACTTATAAATTATATCTTTTAGTTAGGGTGATAAATGAATTGTGCTGTTTGTAAACAGTTTTGGTTTGGTTCAAGAAAAAAAAATTACATTGCTTATTTAGCAAAGAATGAAGCTCAAGCTCAAGCTCAAGCTCATTTTTAAACTCAACTATTAAAGGAGACAAATTCAAATATAATAATGTGTTCATAATATAAGCTTGTGAGTATGAGGTTTGATTTAAGTATATTTCATATTATATATGTTATATGTAAATATATGTTTATATATAACTTGAGATTGAATTTCTACATTTGTAAATAAGTTTTTTATGACATCATCTTATTATTTGTAATTTATTGATAATAAAAATAATTCATTTTGTAGTAAGCATTGTCTATAATTTTTAAGAATTCAATATGGATGAATCTAATTTTTATAGTTTTATAAATGAAAATTATTATATCTAATAAATTTAAATAATATATTTTTAACTATAATTTAATTATTAATTATTTGTGAGGGGTAAAAATGACTAAATAATTTTAACAATATTTTAGTTATTAATTTTTTTGAGAAAATATTTATTAATTGTTAGTATAGATGTGGAAGGGATAAAATATTTTAGTCATAATGTTTACCATATATGGGGAAAGAATACATAAGTAACTCATGAAGAAGTTTGGGATTTTTTTTTTTTTTTTTTTTTTCTTGAGAAGAAAGAAAGAACTTTGGGCTTATTTGACAAGAAAATGACCTAAGTTTAAACATTTAATTTAGTATGGGGATGAGTGTATGCTTGACCTTGTATTCGAATCAAATTAAATGAAACTATTTATGAACTTTTAATACTTTGTTCGACTTGTTTATATTTATACTTTTTAAATCTAAAGTGATGTACACAAGTAGAAATAAAATCACGTACATAGTTGCCTTTTAAGGAAAGGCTTAGGGGACGAGTTGAACTTGAACTTACAACTTGCAAGGCTTGCAACACATAGACTAGGGATTGTGGATTCCAGAATGTCAAAATCATTAACAAAAATCTATATAAACAAATAATAATATATAAATGAATGGAAAAAAGTTTAAAAAAACTAAAAATCTTAAATTTTATGGTCCTTACTGTAAATCTGTTCGCTCTATTTTGGTGTGGTTGGATATAAGATTTGTAGGCAATACTTGGACACACAATAAAATTTAAAATTCTACCGCATAGAATTCCTTATTTAGGAGAGTCATAAAAAGAAATATCAAAATGTTTTAAAGAAATATTAGAAAAAATTTGGGTATGCAAATTCCAAGTGACTCTACTTTCACTAGTTAGTAAATTAATTTGATATTACTTTAACGATATATTTCCTAAAATTAAGGGATAATATTTAATAACTATTCAATTTAAATAAAAACTTTATCATTTAAATTTCAATAAATTTAAATTCTATTCAAAACAAAAGTCTAATTTTGAAAATTATAAACTTAAATTGCAAACAACAACCCACTTTTGAAGAACAACTTTAAATTATTCATAATTTTATACTGAAGAACTATAAAATAAAAAAGCTTTAAACAACGTGTTCAAATAATAGTCAACACACCTTTCAAATTATAGTCAACACACCATTCAATTTCTCACCAACACTATTCAATTTTTCAATAGGTTGTGTATTTTTGTTTTTAATTAAGACTTTGAAATTTTGTGCTCACCATGTGTTTGACAAAATGCCTTGGTTTTAATTGCTACTGATTATTGACTACTTTTTGTTATGTATCAATCATAAGTTATGATGATATGAAAAATATTTTGTTTGTACCCAACGACCGGAAAAAGATATGTTTGGCCAAGTCATTGCTGTCTATATTAAAGGATGAAGAGATCTTAGATGTTAGTTCTGCTAAATAGCCAATGTACTTAATTAGTAGATTTGATTTCGATTGCCAGATTTTCAATTGATATAGAAATAATGGAAGGATGGATTGTTGTTCTTTTCAATTTTTTTTAATAAAAGCCTTATGGTCAAAGTGCAGTTTGTCATCGTTACTTTCAACTTTCAAGCATTCAAATTTAGATAGCTGCTTGGTAGATCTTTGTTTCTAAGGTATTTAATTCAATGCATTGAACAGTCTTTTTTCTTCTTCTCTTTTTTCAAATAATGCAGTAGCCGGGTATTCATACTGATATTTTCAATGCTTTATTCTTTGCTCTCTTTTTATTTTGAAAAACTTTTTCCTGGGGTGAATGAGTTGTCTACTCTATTAAGGTTACGACTCAGACACTATATAGCACTTACATCCATTCAAACGACCACATAAAGCTTTACATGAATCATTCTTCTTTTTTCCTTGCTTTACCCACTACAACAAGCATGAGCTTTTTCAACATATTTTTATCTACAGTCACTATAAAATGTTGATAAAAGCCTTTAGTTTCTACATTTGCACTCAACTGTTGAAAAATTCACATATGTATTTCTACGGTTAACATAACTATTGAAATAAGTGGTGATAAATTCACATAAAATTATTGAAAAGGTGGACCAACAAAGAGTGGAAAATTTGTGTTGCATAATTATTCATAACTATTGAAAAGGTGGAGGATCCTTCAAAAATGGAAGTTCCACTTTGCCTTCTGAACAACATAAACTGAATTTAGGCTTCTTAGACTTCCTAGATTTAATTGTTCTCTCCTCATACCCAAGTTGAGCTCCACAATGTTCACATACTTGTGTTGGAGTTCCTAAATTCATTGCCTCCATAAATTTTCCTACCAAAAAAAAAAAAAAAAAAAAAAAAAAAAAAAAAAAAAAAATTGAAGGATCATTTTTTGGGAACCTAATATTTAAGTTTGGTATTGAGGACTAAAAATTGCAATACTTATGATGTTTTCGTCTAGGGTTAGAGGTGAAAAGATTATTTGATTCTCTATCAGAGTCATCACAAAAATCTTGTTCAGCAACTGTAATATTCATTGTTGCTCTCATTTGTCCGTTCCAAATCTAAGATGTAAACAAAATCAAAAAACAAATTCTTCAAAGCAAAAATACTATTCAGTATAATAAAAATCTTAATATACCTTCAGCTGCAACAATTGAATGCTACCTTCTAGTAATGGCAATTGTTGCTCAATTATATTGGTGGTGACACTCCCATCTTCATTCACAATAGTTCTTCCTAATATATTCACTAATGAGTTTCTATTTTCAGCTTCGAGATTTTATTGTCTTCGTCGAGTTCTTCTTACAAATGTTTCATCATTGCTTCCCAAATGCAATGATTGTGTTTCATGAGTAGTGGTGTGCGACAATACATTCCAAGAAATTGAGTCTCTTTCTATTGAAACTTCTCCTTGTAAAGCATCACCACAAGATAAGGGAATGTGTACACCATCAGAAACATTTCTCTTTTTATTTAATAGCATTCTTCTAGTTACTAAAACATCTGAAAGACTTCCCTTTAATGAAGAATTTGTAAATTTGGTAGGTACATTTCTGTTGCTTTTCTGTGATAGAATCAGTTTTCTTCTCGCTCTTGAAAATAAAGCAGACTCCATACTTCGGAAATATAATTAAAAACAAAGTATTTATAGAAGATCAAGTCATAACTATTATTGTATAAATCAAAGATAATGTACAATAGAGGGAAAATGTGAAGTTACAGGATATAGATTAAATCAAACAGATATTACAAATTTATAGGTCAGTTCAATCCAAATACTTGAGGGAAAAAAAACCCAATTGGATAGCAAAGCAAAAAACCAATCCTTGATATGCAAACAACACTGGTTATAAAACATATAACATGGAAAAATAAATAAATAAATGCAACTTATGCATAGGTTAGTGCTTTTTAAATAACTTTCGTATTTATTTGTTTCTAATTTCAGTAAAAATGAAAGTCAATTATAAAGTCATCAATGGATAAATATAATTAAAAAATTAGTAAATAACAGAATACTGGAATTGTTCTTCCATGAAATGTAAAGACCAAAACCCACAAACACCAAAAAAGAATAAATGCTATAGAGAGCACAAACCAAATATAAAACTTGATTTGAAAATGAAATTAATGATTACATAACCATTACTAATAGAAACTCAAATCCTTCAAAACTAACATAATGTAATCATTGAGCTATACTGAATAGCAAAATTGCACAACAACAAATAAGCCAAATTGATTGCAAAGCAAAGCAAACATAAAAATAAAAATCCATGGACTAATCAAAAACATTAATGTGTTCATAAGATTTTGGTTTCAAGTTTAACACTTTTACTATTGCTTTGGTATCAGTTTAGTAAAACTACCATTATTTCTGATTGTTCAAAAAATAAATCATAGCAATTTTAAATTATAGTAGAGAAAAATGAAAGAAATACTGCAAAAAAAGCCTAAGAAAACATTGAACATATGGGTTGAATTGTCAACAACACATCATTTAAAGTTGTTGTAATTTATAAAAGCTTACTGAATGGTTGAAATATTTTGAACAACAACCATTATAGTTTGAACAACAACCCACTTTTGAAATATAAATTTACATAAAATTATGCAAGGCTTCTTTGAATGTTGTTGATCAAGACATTTTATACCCTATTGAGTTTTTAAACAGCTTAAGATTTCCAGGATTGCCAAATCATAAGTTGACAATAAAAGTAGGCTTGCCTATTATGTTGCTTCGAAACATGAACCAAAATGAAGGGCTTTGTAATGGAACAAGGCTAATTATTACAAAACTGGCTACATGAGTTATAGAAGCAAAAATTATTACTGGCACTAATATAGGCACATGTGTGTTCATTCCGAAGATAACATTATCTCCAAGTGATTCAAAATGGACTTTTGTTCTAAAGAGAAGACAATTCTTAATTTCTGTGTGTTTTGCAATGACAATAAATAAGAGCCAAGGACAGTCATTGAAACATATGGGAGTTTATTTGCCTAAACCTGTTTTCAGTCATGAACAATTGTATGTTGTAGTTTCTAGAGTAACAAGTAGAGATGGGTTGAAGTTCCGCATAATTAAAGATGAAACTTATCAAAGTTCTGGAACAAAAAATATTGTGTACAGGGAGGTTTTCACCAAACTTATTTAAGTTGTTGGTCATACAAGGTTAAATGATCATATATACATCTACATTTATATGTTAAATTGTTGTGGTGTCTTTACTTCCTTTAGGCATAAAAAATACATTGTCTTTCAAGCTTCAGCTCAAACTTACAATTGTAATGGTATAATATTTGTGGTACTTAACATGTTGAAAAATCGCTTTAACTCCTATAACAATTGTATGGTCGATAATTAAATAGAAACAGACCTCATTCATTTAAAAAATTCAAACCAATATGGTTATTGACTTAAGCAGTTACTAGAATTAAAAAAAAAAAATTAGGTGTGTCTTGTAACTTAAAAATAACAGACTTATTAATGTGTTTGAATTTATTATTATTATTATTATTATTATTATTATTATTATTATTATTATTATTATTATTATTATTATTATTATTATTATTATTCTATGTGGTTACTACTAAAGAAATGAAACTATAAATTAAAATTTTGATTACTATTGAAATGCTATCACTTTATTTCACTAATTGTCATATTGAATGATGTATACAGGCATAGGTCAAAAACTTAAAGATGATGGAGTTCAATTTTCTTAATCAGCTTTCAAACAAGAGTGACAAGTCCAAAATCAGAATTAGAGTATCAAGGATGTGGGATGCTGTAAATACAAACAATCAAGAAATTATTAGTTCAGATATGATTCTTATTGATGAACAGGTTTGTATAAGTTTTTTAAAAAACACATCAAAACATTTCTTATACATTATATAGATTATTCACTTTATATACCTTCAACTAACGTCTTTTACTTGCAGAATAATGCAATACATTCTACCATTCATAAGAATATTTCAAAAAAACTCAAACCTTTTCTGAAAGAAGGGCAGCTGTATGCATTATCAAACTTTGAAGCTGGTACTTGCAATGAATTCTATAGGCCAATTCAAAATGAGCATAAGATCATATTCTTGTCAACAACCAACATTCAAGAATTAACAGAAAATGAAGTCAATATACCTCATCATAAATTTGAATTTGTTGACTACAACACCATCGTTCAACAACTTAACAACAATGTCTGGCTATAAGGTATTAAATCAATTTATTATAAATTTTGCATTCTATTATTGTTAGAAAATCTTACATTATGTTGTTGTTATATAAAATACATTATATCATTAAAAGTATTGCCCTCAAAATTAAACATACTGGACAATGCAAAATGTTATTGCTAGAATTTTACATCAAGTACGGCTAGACAGTGCAGAATGTTACTACTGGAATTTTGTAGCAGGTACGGCTGGACAGTGCAGAATGTTACCATTGGAATTTTGCAGTAGGTACAGCTGGACAGTGCAGACTGTTACTACTAGATATCTGCATCAAGTACTGCTGGATAGTGCAAAATGTTACCGTTGGAATTCTGCATTAGGTACGGCTGGATAGTGCAGAATGTTACCATTGGAATTCTGCAGCAGGTACGGCTGGACAGTACAAATTTCTATGTTGGAATTTTGCAAATACTGACAATCAAATCAAAAGTTAAGGCCTCAAGAAGTGAGCTGATGTGCTTTGCATAGATTTTAGGATATCTCAACTATTTTAACTCCAATTTCGACCCATGAATAGTTGTTGGAAAATGAATTCAATAATCTTTGCAATGAAGCTAGTCTTAACCCATTTTAAGGCCAGATCAAAATTATGATTTTTAGGGCCCTAACGAGTCAACTTCAGGTCAAACTTGGTCAAAGTTGACAAAAATCACCAAGTAGTTTGGGTTTGATGTAGAAACATGAAAATGTTGTTTTGGGATGATTTTGATCAACTTTGACTTTTGGTTAACCCAGGGTTGACTAGGGGCATTTTGGTCAATTTGACTTAAAATGGCACTTCGAGTGCTATAATGCCTGAACGAGTTGCACCATGTCAATCTAGATATTTTTGCAACCCCATGAAGAAATTTAATATTTTTGGAATATAATGTTTTTTTACTATAGTTTGAACAACAACCATTTAAAAGTTAATATTTCAACCATGAAATTATAGTTAACACACCAGCCAACTAGTAATTTTATTGAACATAATGTTTTTTGTCTCCGCAAACAACTTTAAACAATAAAATGTATGAAACACAAATTTGAAGAATTACTTAATCAATATTTCAAATAAATTGAAAAAAAAAATAGCTTTAAAGTGTTTTCTTGTAAGCCTGGCAATAGAATAGGTTGATGACGAAAACAACAATAAATGAAATTTTTTGTAGTTAGAAGCACCAACAACAAACAAGAAAAAAAAAATTGAAAGTTTCAATTTCATACTTTAATTGAAAAGAATTATAAGAATTGCAGTAGCAGCATAATTATTTTGACTCTAATTATCTCTTTGTAATAAATTTTTCCACAATACAATTAAGGACCAAAATGGGTTATGTATGAACTCCATATGCTTTTCCAAACCCAAAGACTCATCTAAACTACAATTCAATCAAATGTAGAATACAAAACAAACATAAGTACCCTCTAATATGAGTACCCTCTAAAATAATTATTTACATAAAAAGAATTGGGTCGAAAAAAATCAGCACAATCTATTAAATAATAAAATTTCAATATAATTTTTGAAAAATATTGCTCCCATTGTCATCTTCATTGTTGTACATTGTCATAATACCTATAGCTACATGGGGTTTGTGATTTGCATTGAATCATAATGTCAGACAAATAGTGCAATACATGTATTAGTAGTAAAGTATACACTCCTTTATGGCAAACACCATTCTAAATTTAAATATACACATAACACCATCTATTCCTTCATCACCTATTTTGTAAGATCAGCTATGTATTCTTAACTATAAAATAGAACACCTTCTAATGGTGATTACATTATTGTAAGAAAAGTTTAAATAATTTGTAACATAAGCTACAACAAATTAAAGGACTCTTTGTTTCCTTTTCCTCTTTTGTCGATCTGCAATAGGTGTGAGCTATACATCACTTGCATCATTTGTAAGATTAGCATCTTCTTCACTTGGTAAGTTGTTGACAGAATCATTTGTAGCATCACTCATATAATATTGTTAAAAGAATATGATGTAAATTGTATTATGATATGAATAAGTAACATTAAAAATATCTAATTTTTTTTATTTAAATTTAATATAAAAGTACTCACATCAGTTATTTGATCAAGTTAAACTGAATTGTCAGTCTGTAAAATAGGATCAAAAACTTTCTTCATAGTGTAGATCTCCCATCCTTGTTTGAGGTTATAGTCATTGAGTTCTAATTGGAAGACAAATGTTTTCCCAGTAAGGTTTGCTATTTGCATAGGCAGGTCAAACTTTTCAGGTACCTTGTAGAAATAGTAGGTCATAAAGTGTAAGTTCAATTATACTAAAGAATATATTAAGTACTATTTGTGAATTTCAAATTCTCACCTATGAACATTTATTTATAAGTTCCTTTGCTGATATGTGGAGTAATTTTTCAGTTATATAATCAAATAAAATGAATGTTGCCAATCATGTGTCATCTTCAACTTTTAGTTCAATTCTATATCTGAAAGAAGGCATGGTAGATATAATTTTAATTTTTTTTTCTCTTTTCTTTATATATATATATATATATATATATATATTTGTTTATTTATTTATACTTTTATATTATACATACCTTGGGATTGGGTAGCCTGCCAGTTACAGTTTGTTACGATGATCACACCACAAGTGTTCATCTCTTGGTTTAACCTTTCTATGACATATTTCGCATGACATAAAGTACCAACCAAAAGCTATTTCAATTTTTGTAATCTTTCCATGGCAGGTGAAGATAGTCTCCTGGAATTTCAAATTTATTCAATGATTTATTTGTAAAATTTAACATGTCATTGACAATTTCATTTTTGCATTTTTCTTTTGAAGAACTATTCCCTTACCTTATTTGCAAAGTTCTAGACCATGTTTAATATAACAATTATGGTTCTTTTGTTATTGTTCATCTCTCCTTCAATTGTTCTTTGTGGCTTAAATTGTCTTGGCAGTTCTTCTATAAGACGGTCATTTTTCACTTCCCTATGATTGTAACATAAAGAAGTTAGTATAAACTTGCGTATACTGTAAAATATTATAGAACATATATTGCTAAAAAGATATAAATTACTTACTGATCCATAAACACAGAAGTCTCTGGAATCTCCAAATTTATATAAACTTTTGTTCTGCTTGTAGAAGATAAGTTATATTCCCCTACATTTATATGGAGGAATTTTTTTAAAATGCACATATAATTTATTAATGTACTTATAAATATGCAAATAAAAGTAAAAATGTACTGACCTTTAAAAGTTTTCACAATTAGACATGTAGCAACTATAATAAAAGGTCCCGGATTCCTTTTGAAGAGGTTATCATCAATTTCATTTGCAACTGGTCCCCCAAAGGTAAGCTTTATTTTATTTCCTCTGTTCAAATATTGTTATTAATGTAAGTTTATATTTATATAAATTCAATGTATTACAACTTGTAAGAGTTAAAGCGTACTATATAGTCATGACAGTTATGTTCGTCATTGCTACATTTGATCCTTTAATGCTAGGATGTTCAATTGGACCGATAGCAACCACTTTTGCAATAATATCTATGCATCATAAAAATTCAAATGTTAGTTATTTTCATTTATGATAATAACATAATGTATTTTATATAACACCAACTATTCCTTCGTCACTTATTTTGTAAGGTCAGCTATGTATTCTCAACAGAAAATAGAACACCTTCTAATGATGATTACGTTATTGTAAGAAAAGTTTAAATAACTTGTAACATAAGCTTCAACTGATTAAAGGACTCTTTGTGAGTTGTACAAACGTATATATGACCTTTTAACATATAAATTTATTTTACCATGTATGACCAACAACTTAAATAAGTTTGGTGAAAACCTCCTTGTACACAATATTTTTTGTTCGAGAACTTTGATCAATTTCATCATTAGTTATGCGGAACTTCAACCCATCTCTGCTTGTTACTCTAGAAACTACACATACAATTGCCCATGACTAAAAACTGGTTTAGGCAAATAAACTCTCATATGTTTCAATGACTATCCTTGGCTCTTATTTATTGTCATTGCAAAACACACAGAATTTGGGAATTGTCTTCCCTTTAGAACAAAAGGCCATTTTGAATCACTTAGAGATAATGTTATCCTTATATTCCTAATATAGAAAATTATAAACTTAAATCGTAAACAACAACCCACTTATATATATATATATATATATATATATATATAGGGTTGGGTTCAAGTTACACCTGGTGTAACTCTAAGCAATGTTACACCATCCAATAACTTGTTATTGAATTAATATTTTGAAAATTCAACCGTTGAATTACATGTTCTATATGTTCTTAACAAGCATGCAAATTTTCATATCAATCGGATACTATTTACCATTTGATCCATAAACTCATTTTTTGTGCATTATTTTAAACTACAAAAATTTGAACTTTAATAATTGGTTGATGATATGGCTATTAATATTTGATTACCTTGAAATTTTGCAAGCATTAAGAATATACAAAGATAATGTAATCTAACGGTGGATTTGTCAATATTCGCATCCAATTAAAAAATATTGAGTGGTATAACATTACTTAGAGTTACACCAGGTGTAACTTGAACCCAACCCATATATATATATATATAAACAAACCTCACACTTTGACTTCTACACCAACTAAAAGTCTGTTATCAATATCTTAAGAACAACTTATTAGTAAATTAATTTTATACATTTATACTTCAATAAATTTAAATTCTATTCAAACTAAAATTTATTATCAAAATTTTCTAAACTTATATATTTCAAAAAATTTAAATTATATTCAAATTAAAAGTCTATTTTAAAAATTCTAAACTTAAATCCCAAACAACAACCCACATTTTCTTCCTTAAAAAAAATAGCCTTTTGACTTCTACTCCAACTTAAAGTCAATTATCAACATTTTAAAAACAACTAATTAGTAAATTAATTTTATATTATTTGTTATGATATATTTCCTCAAATTAAGGAATGATATTTAACAACTATTTCATTTAGATAAAATTTTATCATTTAAATTTTAACAAATTTAAATTCTATTCAACCTAAAAGTCTATTATAAAAAATTCTAAACTTATGTGATGCATAGATAATGTTGTAAGCTCCTATGTGAGAAAGTTACATAGACTATTCAAAATATTTTAAAGCAATAACATCAATCAAATAATGTTGAGATAACATGAAGAGATTTTTGTTAAATTAATAAAAGTCTGGCCTAGATTCCATGGTTGCACCAAGTGGCTACTTTCACTAGTTAGTAAATTAATTTTATAGTATTTGTTAGGGTATATTTCCTAAAATTAAGGGAAAATATTTAATAAATATTTAATTTAGGTAAAATTTTGTCATTTAAATTTCAACAAATTCAAATTCTAGTCAAAATAAAAGTCTATTATAAAAAATTCTAAGCTAAAATCGCAAACAACAACCCACTTTTTTATATATATATAAACAAACCTCACTCTTTGACTCCTACTCCGACTAAAAGTCTATTATCAATATTTTAAGGACAACTAATTGATAAATTAATTTTATATATTTAAACTCAATAAATTTAAATTATATTCAAACTAAAAGTCTATTATCAAAATTTTCTAAATTTAAATATTTCAACAAATTTAAATTATTTTCAAATTAAAAGTCTATCATAAAAAATTCTAAACTTAAATCCCAAACAACAACCCACATTTTCTTTCTTTAAAAAAAAAAAAAAAAAACAACAACAACATTTTGACTTCTACTCCAACTAAAAATCAATTATCAACATTTTAAAAACAACTAATTAGTAAATTAATTTTATATTATTTGTTATGATATATTTCCTCAAATTAAAGGATAATATTTAACAAATGTTTTATTTAAGTAAAACTTTATCATTTAAATTTCAACAAATTTAAATTTTATTCAAATTAAAAGTCTATTATAAAAAATTCTAAACTTAAGCCCGCGGGATGCACGGACAATGCTTAAGCTCCTATGTGAGACTATCCAAAATATTTTAAAGCAATAACATCAATCAAGTAATGTTGTGATAACATGAAGAGGTTTTTGTTAAATTAATAAAAGTTTGGCTTAGATGTTGTAGTTGTGCCAAGTGGTTGCTTTCACTAATTAGTAAATTAATTTTATATTATTTGTTAAGATATATTTCCTCTAATTAAGGGATAATAACCAACCTTTTGACTTCTACTCTAACCAAAAGTCTATTATCAACATTTAAAGAGTGACTAATTAGTAAATTAATTTTATATAATTTTTTATGATATATTTTCTCAAATTAAGGCATAACATTTAACAACTATTTAATTTCAATAAAGGCAAAAATCTAAAACCCACCCTTTAAGTTTCACTTGAATTCGTTTCAATTCTTTAACTTTACTTTCGTTCAATTGAGTCCTCTAAGTTTCAAATTTGTTCAATTAAGGCTTCTCGTCCACTTTCATTAGCTACTTGCCATTAAGTCTCTAATTTTGAAATTTCAAAAACCAAATAAAAATAAAACTAATTTTTTAAAAAGAATAAGAAGAAGAAGAACGGTTGAGGTTGATCTTCCTTAGCCCTACTTCAAACCGAAACTCTATTCATCAATTCCCTCACTACCTCCTACAAACCTCTCATGACTTGAATTCGAAGAATCTATTTTATTCAACATTTGCAACTTTCAATCAATGATTTCTCAATGACGAAAATATTCAATTACTCATGCTTTCAGCCAAATCACATTTTAGATTCACGTAGATCCTATAGCCTTAGTAGCGTCCTTAAAAAAATCAATAGTAGGCCATTCCTCCATGGGAGAAGTAATAGAATCTTACATTCGTTGACTAACAATTGGAACAACAAGCTTATTCCAATGACCGAAACTTAAAAGTAAGAAAAACCAAACAGCAACATACTAATCTTAAAAATGTTCATTGGTCAAAACTTCCAAAATAAAACCCACCAAGTTGGTCAAATTCTAGTTGCAAAAATCAAAAGAAAAGAGAGTGAGGGAGGGAGGCTTATGAGTATGAGGAATTCAAAGTGTTGGTCACCAACTCCTTGGTCTGATTTATGGGGGTAGTGAGGGGGTTGAGAACTAAGGTTTGATTATGAAGTGGGGTTGAGGAAGAGATGGAGATAGAAGAGAAGGTGGTGAAGGTAAAGAAGAAGGGCATTTCTTGGTTTGGGTTACCGTTTGTGTTTCTTAATTATGTAGATTTGGGAAACCATATATGTTTTTTTTTTTTTAGATTTGAAAAAATAAAATCAAATGGAAACAAAAAAAAAAAAAAAAATTAGAAACTTTAATGGCATGCATTTAACAGAATTAGATAGAAACCTTAATTGAACATATTTGAAATTTAAAGGACTTAATTGAACGAAAGTAAAGTTATAAGACTGAAATAAATTCATGTGAAATTTAAAACGTGAGTTTTGCATTTTTTTTTTCCTTAAATAAAATTAAAAATCTCTCATCAAAATTTTCTAAATTTAAATCCGACACCTCACTTTTTTTCGATGCAACTTATGCTTATATTTTAATTTAATAAATTCATCCTACTTATCATTCTTTGCTTCTGAATTTGTGTGCAAAATATTGCCAAAAGAGGTTTACTACAAAGAAGCAAAACAGTGGACACCCATTAAAGTTCTTAGTTCTCTTATTTAGGTTTTTTTTCCTCAATTTTTGAACTCTTTTGTGTATGTTTTAATTTTTGGTTTCAGTTATTGTAGTTAATTTGTGGTGTATTGATTTTTTTAATTAGACTGTCACAAGGAAAAAATACGTATTGAGAAACTATTTTGTTTATTATTGTTTGTGTTGATTAGGGTATAGATTACAAATAGCCCAAATAGGAACGATCAAACTCATACCACATCTTGTATTAAGAAATTAACACAAAACTCTAACACAAAGATAATTTTAAGATATAAAAATAGATAAACACTTATAAAACTCTAAACTCTAAAAAATTAGAACTTAAAGTAATTTTTTATTAAAATTATTTACTTATTTTATAATTTATTGTTACTAATTATTTATTAATTTAGTTTTAATTATTTTTAAAATTTTTAACTTACATATGAATCTTCATCAAGTTGTGCATTGCACGAAAATAATACTAGTACATACACTATTTCCCAAATTCTTCATCTACTCTCTTGTGCTCCCTCTTCCTCCCCTCTCTTATTTCTCTTTTTCTTCCTTCACTAGTAGTTAACCTATGCCACCTTGCGACACATGGAAAAACTTGATATTAATTTTAAAGTTACGCATTGAAATGTCACATGAAATTTTATTCATTATTGCATATATAGCTGCATAGATTACATTTATCTTACACATCCAAAGGCAAATAAAATAATTTCAACATTTGTTGATGCTCACTTTTGACAAAAGACCCAATAGCAAAAGAAGCCCAACAATATGAAGAAAATGGGAAGAGAAAGTAGTAAAGTAAGCTCAGCAAGTGAGAATGACAGGAATAATGGTCAATATGCTCATAAGAATAATAAGAGATGAATAGGAAGTAAATGGGTCGAGGAAGCCCAATGAATGAAGTAATACACTCATGAGAACAATAAAAGGTAAAAATGAGGTAAATAGACTGGGGAAGCCCAAGAAATGAATTAGTAGATTCATTGGATTTGCTTAAAAGCCAATAAGCTAGAAAAATAATAAGAGGTAAAGATGTGGTAATTGGGCCGAGGAAGCTCAAAGGATTTAGCAAAAGCTCATAGGAGTAAAAGAGGAAAAGAAGAAGCAAATGGGTTAAGGAAGCCCAATGATTGAAATGGGTTGGCAGAATAGGAATGTTGGCCAATAAAACCTAAGAGAGGTAAGGATGTGGGAAATAAGCTAGTATAGCAAAAATGTTGGCCAATAAAGCCCAAAAGAAGTAAAGACATGGAAAGTGGAGTGACAAAAACATCAGCCCAAAAACAAGAAAATAAAAGAGAGGTAATGATATAGTAGGAACTATGCAGTGGCATGGCAAAATCCCCAGCCAAAAGGCCCACAGATATAGGAAAGAAGATGGGCTAGGCAAGAAGGAAAGGGCCTTCACCTTAAGCAATACCTAGTCCAAAGAAGAGATGGAAGGTAGAAAACGTGAACCTAAAGGTCCATATGTCTTTCATGCCACAAGAGTTAAACACCTACTAAAACGTACAACGGGATCAGACAAACACGGAGGCAATAGCAAAGGCGTGAAGACTATAAAAGTAATGAATTCAAACGGAAGTAAAGCATACATACAGGGCCCAGGCACCACCTACTTGTACCCAACCAATATATAGGAGGTCAGCAATAGGTCAAGGGTATGAGAGAATGTGGTCTGGCGGTGGGAAGAAAAAAGGAGTCTATTTTAGAGTTCTCGCTCAAACTTCTTTAGAGAGAAATGTCTTGCTGGAATGGCATCTCACCCAAAAGAAGTGAGTATGAGTTAGAACCACTAGATGCATGCCATAGAGGTAGGTGAGAAAGGGGTTTAACCCTTATCCAAATGAAAGTAGTGAAAACAAAGAGAGGTTAGAGACAAGACAAGTCGTTTTTGCTTGGGAATGAGGCGTGATGCAGCCAATACAGTATAATGGTAGTGGCTGGGCAACTGGTAGGCCAATGGGCTATCTTTGAAGGACATCCACAATGAGCCAAAAACAATTGAGGGGTAAAAATGATAAATCCTGTCATGGCAAATAGTATAAAAGGCAATAGTTGTGAACAGTGAAAGGGGAGAGAACAACCACGGCAAGAAAACAAAGATAGAACAAGGAAAAAAAAGAGAGAAAAGAAAAACACAGATTCAGAGAAAAACATGAGTGATAGGAATAGAGGCATGCATCAATAGGCTACCCATTTCTCTTCCTTTTGACAAACCCACTCTTTGAGAAGTTAAGAATTAGAATTTAAGTCATCAATTAGAATTTAAGTCATCTAGGTCCTTTTTTTCAAAATGTGTAATTTCTATAGCAGGAGCCTTCTCTGAGGTTACCCACATTGGAGATCGACTCCCTTTCTAGACTTGTGTTTGCTGAAAAGCTAAGCCTATTTCTTTAACAGACAAGTTCTGCTTTTTGGTTGATGAATGATTAGCTTGTAATCTTGTTACTGAATTGTTTGATGTAATCTAGTTATTCGTGGTTGTATCATTCTGCCACGACCTTGTTATATTCCTTTGTTGTGTTATTTAGGCGTTGGTGTTATTCATAAAATGTTTTAGTTATCTTGCCATATTGTGTTTCTTGTTGTAATATCTGTAACAGTTATTCCTACCGTGAGCACATTGTACATTTAAGACTCCTGCCAAGGTGCATCTACATTGGGATGGCCCAACTTGTGCACAAGTTGGCCTAAGGTATGTTTTACTTAAGCCAGTTCCAACTCTCCTGCTTCAGAATCACAATCCGTGGTACAGCAAGAGAGATCAAAGCCCAACAACACAAAAGGCCCACCACAACATTTAGAATACCAAATTTACATTTAAATAGTAGATTTTACAGCCAAAATATACATAGCAAATAGATAGATAGATAGCAATCACTAAGCCAAATCTACTAAGTTTTCATCTCCGCCTCCATCCCACTTTCTATTCCCCGTCCACCTTCTATTTACCTCCCCCTCTCAGTTAATGTAAATGTAATTAGTATTAATTTGATAGGATTTAAATGATAAGTATAAATTTTTTCATCCAAACACAACATTGATTCATTCATTTTATGCCTTTTAAAATCTGAAGTGTTGTATACAAGAAGAGATAAGTATCTCGTACATCGTTGTTGTGCATATTTATATAGTCTAAACAATTATAAAATGCTTTCCTATTACTTCCTTAACAGCCTTGTTTTTCTTATAAAGGACATCAAATAATGTTATCGAATTATAAGGCTTTTAACAATTTATTAGGCTTTTATGTACATAATTTAGGATTTATGTGATCTCAATAATATGTTCCTACAATAATTTGAAAGAGAAGATTATTAAATTACACCCACTAATTACAATCCTTATAAAATAGTGAAGGAATTTTTTTTTTCAATCCCTTTAGAGCACTAGCAACTGGGTTTCTATCACAGTCTCTATTTTATTATCTAGAAAGTTACTTTATTTATTATTAAAAGCATATTTTTACAATACATCTTATATTCCAATTTCTATTCTTAGATACAATCTAATAAAATAATATAAACTATTTAATAAAATAATAATAAAAAACTTATTTCACTTTCCTCTCTCGTCTTTCTCTTTCTTCTCTTCCTCAGTCTCTATCTCTTCGGTCTGTATCTGTCTCTCCAGCGAACTAGTAGCAGCCACCACCCCACCACCACACGCACCCCAGCAACCACCGCCACCAACAACAAAAAAACCCACCCAAACACCAACCAGCCCCCCAAGCACCAAACCACCATTGATCCGGCCACCCAAACACAGAACCGACCAACCCAAACTCCGCCAACCCAAACACGGCCAATACAATGACAGATCCAGACATCCCATGGCAGATCTGGCCCTGTGGATTTGTCACTTGTGGGACCCAAAATCTGAGAGGATGAGAGAGTGGGAGGAACTCTTGAGATTCAGAGTCCGACCACCCAACCAAGACGCATGACCATGCCACCACCGCGCCATAACCATTGGACTACCCCACAACCCAGCAGAAACCCATGCCACAAAACCCACAACCCACAACCCTCACACCACCATTGCCACGACCATGCCACCGCCGCACCGCCACCATCGAGAGAGATCGGCAACAAAAGAGAATAGAGAGAGTACGGTTGCATTGGTAAAAATATATTATATTTGAAAAAGATAAGATTTAAAAAATTAGCAACAAATAAAGTATCATTTTAAGTTAAAACAAACAACACTAATTTTATGCCACAATAATTTGTTTTATTTTTATATAAAAACTACACAATTAAAAAAATTGTAAGATTCATTTCATGATAATTAATTTTTATTATTAGGTAAAGAGATCAATAACTTGTATTTAGCCACAGGTCCTTAGTTCAAGGAAAAGAGACGTTACCTATTGAGAAAATTATTGTGTACTCCTGAAGTATCATAAATGCATACACTCTCCTTCCACGTAAATGGTAGATCCCACTAATTAAATTTATGGTAGGACCCACCATTCATGTGAGAGGAGAGAGTACGCATTTATGGTACTCCGTTGATCTAACTACAATGAACCCACACTATATTTACCAATAAAACATTTAAGTTTATGCCCAATTTCTTAACAATGTATTGATTTATATAGATTTTAGATCCTCTATAGTGTATATGATGTATATTGTCACTCCTGACGATTAAAAAACCTATTTATGTGTGTATTATTTAAGTAAGTCACATGACTTATTAAAAATATCATGTGATTATAAGTACACATGGATGATTTTATTTATTTAATCACCATGTGGGTTGTATAAAAATTTCTGTAACCCAAATTGCATTAAAAAAATTCCTAAAATTACAACAGAAAAAACTTATAAACTAGTATATTACACTTTTTTTTTAAGAGGATAGTAAATAAGATTCGTTCCATTTAAATAATATATCAAATAAATATTTAAATTATTTGTTAAATTAGTGACACGTACATCAGTTTATAATTAAGCTTTGCATATTAATATTTGTATTAGATTAGATGTAGCAATACATTTATTTATTTATTTTTGTTGAGAATCAGTATTACTGGAATTTCAATTTAATTGCTGGAGGCACCGCACAACTTTTTCGTTTATGCGAAAAAGCATAAAGAAACATGAGTTACGTGATTCACAATATCCAAAGGCTGCTTTACCCTGTATTTAAAGTTTATACGTCTTATTTACTCTTCTCACAAGTACCATTGAAGCGATTTCCAAGTGTCCCGTGCTTTTTTGTTTTTTGGGGAGAACTAAAGTAGACCCTTTAAAAAAATAAAAATAAATAAAACTAACATCCAAAAGGTATGGTTCTTTTGATATTCTCGTTAAATGATTTGGGCAATAATCTCTCCGTATTAATGTTCTCTAGACCAGGACAATGCATCATTGATATGATCGTGAGAATCATTGCCCAATCATCTACCCTGGTCAAGCGAGAAAGCAATTCTACATTTTTTTTTTTTAGCAAGAAAGCAAATCTACGCTAATTGTTATGTGACCGAGCACCTTATTTATTATTTTTATCGCAACTTACCAAAGTGGTCGACTTAAATCATAAACTATTTATTTCACATGAATGTGCCAATATGTTTTTATCTATTAGTCATAGTTGGTTATACTGGAGTCGTGGCAAAGTTGTAATATTAGACTTTTTGATAATACATATCTAACAAATTTCATAGTTGTTTGAGCCTTTGAGGTGATACTCTATGATTTGTGTCATCAGTAATCACTTTTAAGTAGGACTTTACTGGCATTACCTTTATTACTTGTCTATATCACAACTTACCGCTTCAGCAATCTTTTATGCTTATAACTCAATTCATCCAATTACTAGAGGGATATTCAGCAAAAAAAAGAATTACAAGAGGGATGAATCCAGTCCGGAATATGAACCACTTGGTTGGATCACTAGGGAGTTGTTTGGATTTTGTATTTCTATCGCTCATAACTCTGTTTCCATCACCCATAACTCAAAATATGTGGATCCTACGGCTGAGAAGTTTGTTTGTTTTTGTTTTCTGTTTTTGTTTCCATCACTCAATTTTCTAATTTTTAAGTAGCGAGTTATGAAAACTAAAAACACATTTTAGGTGTTTTCAAAACTCAATTTTCAATGGCGTTTTCGTAATTAAACACTCATTAATGGGACCCACTTGTCTTGTCAAGTCGAATTCCCACCGGTCACTCTCTCTTTTCTTTCTTTCTTTCCCCCCCCCCCTTCTTCTCCACTTTTCTTTCTTTCTCTCTTCTTCTTCATTTGTTCTTCTTCTTCTTCTTCTTCTTCTTCTTCTTCTTCTTCTTCTTCTTTTTGGGTAAACTATACCACCATTAACTCAGACCCACCATCTTCTTCATCCTTCCAAAATCAAGAAACAAACTTTTCAATTCAAACAATCTCCAAAGCAAACCTCAACCCAAAACAAACACAACCCCAACTGCACAAAAAACAAATCAGGCAGGATGTTTGTGTGTGGGTATTGTTGTTTTTCTTCTCCATTTCCACCACCAGCACCATCTGAAAAAGTCTCAAACCCATAAAAAAAAAAAAAAAAAAAAAAAAAAATCAAGAAGACAGAGCTAGGGCTTGCCACTAGGTTGCGCTGCTAGGTCACACTGCCGCTAGGTCATGCCGTTCTCACGCACCGCTGGGTCACGTTGTTCTCTAAGTATATCTCTGGGTCACGCCGTTCTCTGTGAATATCTAAAACCCACTTTTTCAAATTTGAAGATTTTCTCTTTTGCTTCTTTGGTTTTCTGTCTAAGACACTGTTTTCTGTGTATATCTGTGTCTGAGTAATTGAACAAAAACTTCAACCATTTTGAGAGGTACATATGAGGCGGGTAGGCTAACTATACTCACTAACATGGTGCTCAGGCAGTGGGTCCCACAAACAGTAGAAAAATCTAAGTGATGTGAAGTGAAAACAAAAACCAAACAGGTGGGTATTAGAAAATTGAGGTATTTTAAATGACGAGTGACGAGTAATGAAAATTGAGTAAGGAGTGATGAATGATGAAAAAAAAAATCCAAACATGCCCTAGAGTTCTAAAAAAAAATTTAAATCTAGCCCAAGTCTGACAAACAACATTTTCCACCAACTAATTCATATGTCAATTTAAAATTGTTAAAACAAATTTTACCAAATTGCCTATCTAAGCTATTCACCGGTCCTCCTGGGCTTGTTTACACTGCATATCGTATCATGATTTAAGAATCCAAGAATTCATTTTAAGACTAATCAAGTAAGTATATATATGTGGATTCCAGTTAGCTTAACTAATAAAATCTCTAATAATTAAATAAGAGATCAGAGAATGCTATAAGTTTAAATACTCTCAAAAAACAAAAGCAGGCATGTATATATCTCTCCTATTAGCAGTTTTCCTTAATTTCCTCAAATTTAAGCTTGAACTTTCCAAATGAGGTCATTTCCAGATTTTTTTAATTAATTGATTGCATATGTATATTACTTTTTGTGGATCTTAATGTTACCTTTAACGAAGACAGAACCAATCCAAAGGATTTTTTATGGGTGCAACGACAACAAAAGAAATTGTTTCGATTGGCCTTTCTTTCGTTTGGATTAACGCCGTGGAGTTTCAAAATTCAAACTTTTAGAAATTCAAGCTCAAAACAAGAGGGCTCGGAAAATTATTGAGAATCTTGAGCGGGTAACAAAATGCCAACGCTGTCACTACGTAGTTAATTTGGACAAATTAACTTAACTTTTACCTAAAAAGAAACAAATATAACTAAGATGAGTGACTACCGCATGATTTTCATATAATATGACATGTGCCTTTTCAATGCTAAACGAATGGAGTCAAGCTACGTATTAAATATTCAAACAAATTGGATTGTAATGAATGGTACATATATAGGGTTGTAAAAGAATCAAGTCGAATTAAATATTAAAAGATATAAAATTATTCATTTAATTTTATTTTGAACAAGATTCGAGTTTGAACTCACTAAATTGCATTTTTAAACTTAGCTTATTGGTTTAGCATTCACCATCATATTTTCTATTTCCTATATGTTGTATTGTTAGCATAGGACAAAGTTGTCGAGTTTCTTGTGTAAGAATTAAAGTAATACACATGCTAGATACTAAAATACAAACAATCAATAAATCAACGAGAGTTTAGATACATACCTTCTTTTTTTTATTTTTTATATGAAGATACATACATTTAGACACCATGAACAAACCTTAGTAATATTAGTATGTAACCCATGCTACAGCACGGGAATGAATATAATTTAATAAACCAATAAATATATTGCATTTTATTATTTAAGTGATGCTGTTGGTTTTGTTATTTATTTATTAATCATTAGTTTAGTCATGTTTAAAAGACTTAGTTTATTCATGTTTAATAAAACTTAGTATTATGTAATTTTTTAACAAATATTTATATCATACAAAATTCTAATGAAAGAATGCTACATAGATATATATATTCAAGGTTGATTCATTTATGGTACATATAACTATGATTAATTTGCTTTATCAGAAACCATTTTTAACAAAATATTTTAATCAATTAAATGTAAATCTCATAATGTGCATCTAATAACAATATATAACAATAGAATGCCATGAATCTCATAAAAAAAATTTATCAATTAAAAATCACTAAAATTATGAGTATAAAACATAAAGACAAACAAATAGGATAAATACTAATTTCTTAAAAGAAAACTTACAGTGAATTGAGAAAACTATATAAATAATCTTTGATATTTGAAGAATAATGGAATTACAACTTCCTTTCGAAATTGGGTAGAGACTCGTGCTGATAAAGTATTATGAAAAAGAAAAGAAATATGCAACATCAATGATAGGAAAACAAAACAATTTTATAATTAAATAATAAAAATTATTGACAAAAATGAAAGAAAGTATAGGCAGATGAAAGACAATAAACATACAACATCAATCATAGGAAAACCACAAAATTTAAACAATAAAAAATTTACACAAAAAGGAACGACAGTATAGAGAGATGAAAGAAAGCAATAATCAAACTTTAGGAATGGTTGAAATTTGTTTTGCAGAGCATAAATCAGGACCATGAAAATTGTAAAGACAGTACAATCGGAATATTTGGAGAACCTCTTCTTATATAAGATACAAAAATACTCAAATACATTCATTATTGATACTAAGAAATTCTTTTGAAATTCCATGTGGAAAAGAAAGGTGGACCTGAAAATACGTGAGTATAGAAAAGAGAGGTGAACTGGAAAAGAGAAGTGAACCTGAAAATACGTGGGTGTGGAAAAATAAGGTGAACCTGAAAGAAAAGGAGGTGAACCTGAAAATATATGGGCGTGAAAAAGGGAGGTGAACCTAAAAATACATGGGTGTGGAAAAAAAAAAAAAAAACAAAACAAAACAAAGAAGCACATCGAAATTACAAATTTGACTCTAATTTCATATTTACATTGACACGTGGCACAACAATAGATTAGAATTTTAATTTAGAATTCCAATTAGAATTTCTATCTGCTTCACCTATTTTATATATATATATATATATATATATATATATATATAGATAGATAGATATTAGTGGTAATATGAAATCACATGCGCCCACTCAGCAAATGCCCAGGATACTCTTCCTTTCAAGATGGCTCTCAATAGGGGCCACCTTAATCTCTAAAAGAATGAGATATAGTCTGCTGTTCAGAGTGGAAAGGGAACCTAGTCCTATATATGTGGTGAACATCTACCTATCATGGATCAGGCTTAAAATCCTATACTCTACCTCAACATCAAAGTAGGGCATAAGTCTAATAGAAACAAGACTTACCAAGGCCCAACACTAAATATGACCACAATAAATTAATGAGTATTCAGTGTATATTAACTGAGCCACGTCTAATTCGTTTTTTTTTTTTTTTTTTTTAAAGAAAACTAAAAATCCTGTTATTGGAAGCCCAATTTTAACGTCTTGCTTCCTCTTATTTATCTTCAAATTAAGCATCTATTAGTAAGAGGAGGAGGTAATAGTTTCTCAAGAACTATAAGTTTATATTATAAAAGAAAATAAAATGAATTTTGGCAGTAAGTATTAGGCTTACATCTAGTTTAAGAAAAATAAAAGAATCCTACTAAATACAATTAAAAGATCATTGAACAATTGTGAAGTAGTGAAATATCATTATAAAAAAGTAAAGGGTAAATTCTACTAATATATCCTAAGATTTGAGCCAATGACAATCAAGTTCAAGACTTTTAAAAAATAGCCAATTTAGTCCTTAAAAGTCAACTTAGTCCCTAAACAACTAGTTATTTTTTCTCAATTGTTTTAGGGATTAAGTTGACTTTAGGGACCAAATTAGTTTATTTTGAAAAATCTTAAACCTGATTGGTATTGACCCAAATCTCAATCTTTTAATAGAATTTATCCTAAAGTAAATAAAGTAATAAACCGATGGAGAGGTGGGAGGTTCGTGTTTTTCATTTTTATAGTTGACAGTATCAAAAGCCTAAGGCTATCCAACTTCTTTGTAGCAATGTCCCTTTAGTTTAGGGTGAGTTTGGTTTAGATTTTTGAAACTGTGCTTTTTGAAAAAGTGGAGTTTTCAAAAAATACGGTATGAAATTGGAATTTTTGAAAAAACTGAGTATTTGGTAAAACCTACTAAAAAGTGCTTTTTGAAAAAGCTGAATATTTGGCTAACACTTATAAAAGTGGTGGTTTGAGTGGTAAATTACCAAAAGAACAATGTATATATAAGGGATTTTGTTTTTTAGAAACACACACACACACATATATAAGGGATTTTATTTCATTTTTAAATCAACTACTTCCTAATACTTACTCAAAAAAAAAAAAAAAATCTACTTAATAATAATAATAATAATAATAATAATAATAATAATAATAATAATAATAAACATATTATTTTCATAATTATTTGTTATTACTATTACTATTATTGGTATTATTTTAATAATGTTAGTTTTTTTTAGCATCAATTATTTGTTATTCTAAAAATTTTGAACCAAGTATGTTGTCTTACTTTAATAATGTTATCTATTTTTAATAATATCAATATCACTATTTTAATAATGTTTTTGTCTTATTAAATATGGTGTTATCTGTTTTGGCATGATGGTTTGACGGGGTTTCAAAGGGTAAAGTTGGGTTTTTAATAAAACAAGTGGGCAATTTGGTAATTGAACCAACAATTCCTAAAAGTTGAAGTGGCTTTTTTGCAAAAGCTGGCCAAAGGTCCTTTGGCTTTTTGGGGGGTTGTGCACTTTTTGAAAAAACAACTTTCTTGCTAAAGCAGCTTTTTAATACGCACCAAATACCTAGCATTTTGAACTTTGAAGTAAAAAGTGTTTTTTGCCATCTGAAAGTGCAAACAAACGGGCACTTAGTTGTTTACTTTTGTTTTATAAGAGCATTCACAACCGCAAATCCTATCATATTCTATTTTACCATCTCAAAAACCTACTTTATCAATTATACAATATTATTTTACAATTCAATCAACATCTCAACTTTTATTTTACCATAATACACATTAAAATAATATAAAATAAAATAAAAATAATATAAAAATATTTCTCACTTCTCTCTCTGATCTCTATTTCTCTTACTCTCTCAACCACCCACCACCACCACCACCACTGTCCAGCTTCTCGGTCACACCACCCACCTTCGCTGAGCAACATAGTTACACCACCCACCCACCCAGAATCCTAGTTTCGTTACCCAGCCAAAATCCATAGCAAAATCAAAACTAAAAATTCATAGTAAAATCAAAACCCAAAATTCATAGCAAAATCAAACTTGACCATTGATCTTGCCACCCAGCCAAAATCCATAGTAAAATCAAAATCCAAAATCCATAGCAAAATCACCACCACCATGCCATCAAACCAAAATCAGAAAACCACCAATCACCAACAAACCAAACTCTAAAATCCATAGCCGAACCCCAACATACCACTAGATGTGTGTGTGTGTGTGTGTGTGTGTGTGTGTGTGTGTGTGTGTGTATGTGTGAGAGAGAGAGAGAGAGAGAGAGAGAGAGAGAGAGAGAGAGAGGGTCATGCTTCATCAACGGCCCCAGCTTATGCTTCATCAGCGGAGGCCAAGCCACCAGGCCCACGCCGCCATAATCCCCTACCCTTGTCGACGCTACACCACTTGACCCACGCCCACATCAGTCACAAACCCACCACCACCACTAGGAAAAAAAAACCGGTGAAAGAGATAAAGAAACCCACAACAACCACCAGATGAGAGAGAGAGAGAGAGAGAGAGAGGGAGGGTCATTGGAGAGAGCATATGAGAAAGAGAGAAGGAAGAAAGAGAAGAGAAGAGAAATAATGAGAGAGAGGAGAGAGAAATTTTGGGGAATAAAAAAGTATGAGAGAGAGTGTATTAAAAGATTATTTTTGTTTGTACCATTTAGCTACAATACATCATATATTTAGAGCATTCCCATCCCAACTGCCAAATGGGAAATTTTGAGATGATATAGCATTAAAGGCCAAAATTCACCAACATTCGAACTTGTAAACATTCGAAATTGTAAAAGTTTTTACAATTGTGCTACAATAGCATCTTATTTATATGATGCTACTGTAGCAGAATGGTATTTTTGAAAATTAATTTTTAATTTTCTCTCTCCTCTCTCTCTCTCTCTCTCTCTCTCTCTCTCTCTCATTATTGCAAATATATATATATATATATATATATATTGTATTGTGCAGATACATTATTTTAACTAGCGTATGACCTGCACAATGTGTGGGCTATGTATAGTATCTGAAAATTATAAAAAAATTTATTAGTATGGTATTACAATTTTCATTAATTATTAAAACCTGCCATTATCATAGTCAAATTTTTCAACACAAAAAAATAATAATAATGATAATAAAATAAAGAATAATTTGAACAATTATTCTACATGAACTTTTCACTGAACAGCCAATCTAGATTCAACTTGCACCTATGGCACACAACAAACCACTTCCCAATTTTCAATTTCATTATTAGCTGTCTCAACTTCATTTTGCAACTATAACAAACACCTATTCAAATGCATACTTAGAAGTGTAGCATTCCATAAAAACCTCTTGCATGATTGACATTAAGCTAGAAAAGCAAATAGCCCTAGAAAACATGCAACTACTTCACACTGTTGGCATTAGTTTTCTTGGAAACAAAAGCTTACTAAAGATTAGATTTTGTATATTAAATTGTTGCACACTTTGAATGCTTTTATTCATCTATTAACAATTTCCACAATTACTACAACAGGACTTTGAAAAAAAATTATCTAGCATTAGTAACTAACAATGCTAGGTCTATCTTTTTCTTAAAGCAAACATAATGATATTTGAGGGAACATTTCAACTTAATGGGGTGTAAGCGGAATGCAAATCAAACTAAACTCATAGGATAAACCACTGCTATTAAAAAATGCAAGTCCTCCCATTCCTTCTTGCAAACCAATATTAGCTGCAAGAGTTATCAAGATTGCTCAATTCCATGAGAATATTCCACCCAATGGTCTTGATCCAAGCATCCACCCAATGGTCTTGATCCAAGCATCCTCCTCCTATATCCTATCCCCTGCATGTTAAAATTTTTAAGAATGAAATTTGTCGATAAGTGGTGTCAAGCAAAAGTCACATTTGTACAAAATATAAGCAACCTAACTCACTTGAGGAAAGAAAGATCAACATCTGAGTAAAAAATTTGACTACCAATAAGCAATTACTTCAATTTAGCCAAAGAAAAAAAGAAAAATGCAAGTCTACAACTCTTCCCATACTTAAAAGAAAATTAAAAGAATGAAAGAAAATGTTCATCAATGAACATTCACAGTAACAATATACACACAAACAAAGAGCCTCATGTGAGGATTATGCTACTCTTAAGCTCTTTTGTTTTTTGTTTTTTTTTTTTTTTTTAATTACTAATCTCACTTATCAAAAAGTAGATTTTTTTTTATTCTCACTATTTTCTGAGTACCATCATCAATTGGAAGCAACTGGAGCTTCATCTTCGTAGGAGTATATTGTTCTCAACAAAACTTATTTTTGCAAAAAAGAAGGCAAAGGAGGCTGAACTTTGCCAACAAAATCAGAATCCTTTTGGTCTGGAATTTAGATTGGAAACAAATCATGCCATCAAAAACTTTAAATATCTAGAATTTAAATCCTTTTAGGAATATAGAAAGAAAAAAAATAGGCACCCTCCTAAAGCACCTAGGTCATGTTCAACATCTTTATCCATAGCTACTTGCTACAATTCCTTAGTTATAAAAAGAAAAAAAAAAATAGGCATCCTCCTAAAGTACCTAGGTCATGCTCAACCTCTTTATCCATAGCAAACTGCTACAATTGCTCAGTTGCATTGAAAACCAAAGAGAACCCAACAAATGCAGCTTTTTTGCATTTATTATATGTATATGATGAGACGACACCAGCTAATATTCATTTTAATGACCTTCATGAAATACTAACATTGTGAACTTGTGATGTTACAGAAAGCAAGATTAAAGATGGTTAGTCACTATGGTTCTCTTGTCAATCATAGTAACAGGGTGCTAAGTAAACTTCTTAGCCCCTCAAGGGTGAAAAGCCCTTGAATTAAACATCTCATATGAATGAAAGTATATGCAGCCAATTACTACGATTTAACCCAACAGAGCAAGTTGTTAAACAATTTTTTTTGTTGAAAATAAATAATTTTCCTTTGAAACTAATAGAAGCTCATTTAGCAAATATTTGATCTTGGGAAAATGGCAAGAAGTAGATGTAATGGAAGATGTAGCCCACATTATCAACGAAGAAAAGCCAAAAGTAATAGGTGCATACAAACGTGATTTTATCAAAAATTTCTAACTGCCATTAGTCACAACAGCATACTAAATTCCTAATCAAGAATATAGTCAAAATAGACAACACAATAGTTATAGTTCCAAAGCCCAAAAAAAAAAAATGCCGTTTCCAATTCTTTCAAAATCATCTATGCTTGTATATGCAACCAAGGAAGACTCTATTCAGCATTGCAGTAATAAATGCAACAAATTATTTTAATAATGAAAACCAATATGCAATTTAAGATATTTCATCAACACAAAAGTAACATTCTAGGCAGCAAAAATTCACACACTACAAAAAAAACAACAACAAATGAAACATGACAAACATCAATTGCCCTGCCATAATTCAAAATAAGGAGCACAAAAACAAATACCCAATTGAAATTAGAACGAAGCAAAGTTCCATGTACCTCGCATATGTGTTTTTAGTTGAAAGTTCATGTTGTCCTTCCCACATTGCTTGTTGAATTTGCACATCCTTGTCATTCTCTAAATTCATTCTAACTTGAAAAACTTAAGTGATTCCAACCAAAACAAAAAATATATGTATGAATTTAAAAAAATATATGCTGCAAACAAAAGCTATCTGCAATTTGGCACAAACCAAGAGAAAAATATTATATTACCCATTGAAATGTCCTAAAAAGACACAAACAAATTACCTGCTATATGAAAAATAAAATCATTAATGTAAGCATATATCGTATAGACTTAAAAAAAAAAAAAATTGAAAATCTTCAAGACAAAGTAAGCTTAGAGTCATATTTATTTCATTTGTTTTTTAAGTCAATGTCAGATTGCTATATGTGAGACAGATAAGTTTTTATTAAGTAATACCCAGCAAGGTTTTCAGCAGATTCATGAAATTTCATTCAAAATGCAGCAAGAACTGTCCAAAATTACAATGAAAGAAGTCCAAAACTCACAAAGATAAATAGCAGTACAGAAACCCCAGCTAGGGGGCAAAGATTAACAAAACAAAAATAAAAAAACAGAGGAAAGTAGCAAACCTATTAACATCATAAAGATGGATCATTCAATCGCAACCCCCTAATGCCAGGAACAATTGACTATCTTCGACTTCTTCATAATTAGCCTCCTTTTTACTTGATAAGCTAAAGCTCAATGAGAGGATCTCTACATCATGAGCACCCTGTCAAGATTTCCAAAATTTTAATATTCTAAGATGCATAGGACCTAAACGCTTGTCAGAAAGCATAACCTGAAAGGAATATTTTTATTGAATGCATTTACCTGAAAGCATGAATAATCAGAGGTTTGTAGGTAATAGATATGGAGGTTTCCCTCACAAACACTAGCACTGAGGTACTTGCAAGGCCTGAGAAAATTTAAAAGCATTCTTATTAGCTATGTTGTCACAAAACATTCTCTGAATAACTAAAATCAAGAAATTCAAAAACCTAAAATCAAAATTCTAAGTAGGAGTGGAAAAATTAAGAGCCAATTGGAATCCAAATATCTACCAAACTGAAAACCCAAAAAGGGAGAGAGAAAAACCTGAATGGCTAGTGCTCCAAAGAGAGAAAAAAGAGAGAACAAAATTACCTATGAAAGAGGAGATTGGTGGTGAATCAATAGCAAAACCGGTTTTCCAAATCAAAACCCCAGAAAGAAAGAAAGAAAAAGAAAACTATGAATGCAGATATTAGAAAATAGGGAAAGGCTTAGTGATTTATGTAATCCAAAATAGGGAAAAAAGAAAAAAAACAAAAAAAAAATTGAAAAATTGAGAAAACAAACATTTTCATGGAGAACCCAAAAACCCAAAACAAAAAGGAATCAAAACCAAAATCAAATCTAAACCTATCCAACAAAAAAGCTCAATAAAAAGTAATGTTTCATACCCAAATCTAAAAAAATGGAGAAAAAAGTACTGGAGCCAGTTTCGATGATCTGATAGTGGTAGATATATAGCCTAACGGTGTTGATGCCCATAGATTTTTCTTTCTCTATGTGCTTGACGGCTTATGAACTCTGCCACCTTCTGTCTCTGCATCCTCAACAACCAAATAGATGCTCAATTTGGTTAAGTTTGTTTGATTGTGAAAATATTTTGGAAACTTTATATCAAATAGATGGTGTGCATTTATGAAAAGTGAAACTATTTTGATTCTAGGGAAGTAAACTAACCTGGGTTGGAGGAGAAAGATGAAGAAGAAGAAGAATAGAATTTATCGGCTATGAAATCAAAGAAACAAATCAAATTAAAAAAATTAATTTAAAAAATTCTAAGGGGTAAATGAATTCAAATCAACAGAAGTCAAACTGAAAGCAATTCAGACATTAACAAATTAGTAAAACTAAATAAAATTTAAAACGTTTCACAGATATGTGATGCAATTTGTTCAGACGGATTTAATCGTAAAGAGAGAAAAGTGTTATCTTCTTGGAAGAGTCTGCAGTTTGGGCTAATACCTTAGAGAGAATGATAGAGAGGATTAATCCCAGATTTTGAAAGAGGGAATGTTTTACTTTATTGAGGATGAAACCCATCTACGTGCTTAGATGAGACCGAAGAGAAGGGTAATTGTCGAATGCTTAGGAAGGGGTTAGAGAAGAAGGTTTTGGATGAGTATGCTTAATAGAAGGTTTTGATCAGTTAGTTTTCTTTTAGAAGGTTTTGATTGGGAAATACAGTTTGGGTCTTAGGGTTTGCCTTTTTTTTTTTTTTTTTTTGGTGGATAAGCGGCTTGGAGTTTTTATAAGGGATTGCGTTTTCTTTTTTGTTTTTGGATAAGCAGATTGGTGTCTGAAACTAAGTCTCCCAAACGCACCCTATGGAATTTTAAAGAATGAACTTCATACGTGTCAGTTTTTAAAGGGGCCTTTTTTCCTAACGTGGCAGCACCACCTTAAAGGCTTCTGCTTTAATATATAGTATTAGATGTGTTATATAGGAATATAAAAGTTGGAATATTAAGTGTATTGTAAAATGATATGGTATAATTGATAAAGTAACTTTTTGAGATGGTAAAATAAGATAGGATAGGATTTTAGGATGGGGATGCTCTACGATGGCGCTATTACACTATGACAAAAAATTTTACATTTTTACATGTTTAGTATTCCAGCTACTGAGCTACTTTGGGTCTCACATGCTAAAATTTTCTTATATTTGGCATATACCATGCCAATTGTGAATGCTCAATGGGGTCTGTTAAAGGCTTAAAGTTCTATTATATTTTTATAAAGAGAAATTAATGCAAGAACCGACCTTAGCTCAGTTGGTAGAGCGGAGGACTGTAGTGGGAAGACTCCTGTCTGGATATCCTTAGGTCGCTGGTTCGAATCCGGCAGGTCGGATTGTTTTTTAATTTTTGGTTGTGGCTTTCCTTCTTTATATGTGATTGGTTTAAGCAACTTGATTTTTTTTTTTTTTTTTTAAAAAGGCATCTACTGTGTAGCTGGACAAATGGCCAATTTTTATTTGCATCTAGCTACCACTACAACATGGAATTTTTTATTGATTCAAAGTATTTTTTCAAATCACTTCTTTCATTTAGTGTATGAGAGCAGATCCCATCTCAGTTAAGGAATAATTAACAAAAAAACAATTTCACAATCTATTCTTAGTGCCATTCACGTTTTCTTTAATTATGTGTTTTAGATGAAGGAACTGAGATTTGAACGGAGAACTCAAATGATAGGATTGTAAATTCCACTGATCATTTAGAAACAATTATAAAATTTATTATTTGGAAAGGGGAGGGAATTTGTGAACTTTTAGTCACCCACACCTTAATAAATAACAAGTTCTTGAGTCATGGGTTAATTGTGTTAGCATAAATAAAAGATCTTCATCAAAGATTGAAAATTGAACAGGTAAACAAAATCACTGTGGGTGGGCCGGTGGCAGGGAAACGATTAGGAAAGCAATCAAATAGTTAATTCAGCCTTATCCAGTGCACGGACGAGTCCAGTTGGAACATATCCAAAGCCAACAACAGATTGTGGAATTCTACAACCTACAATTTTTCTAACTTAGCTAAAACTAGAAATTGTTGGTTGTAGAATTCCAAACGTAGAACTTAACCCAAATCCCGGTTCTAAATACCACACCCAAACTCACGGTGCAACTTGCTTAGTTTAGAAACTTTGCTTGAATGGAAAGAGATGAGAAAGGTAAAAAAGAGGATAGGGGATGGGATAACCAAATTTACTATGTATTGCTATTGTATCGCAACCACCTCTTCCATTCTCTGCACTCTCCCATGCAAATATAAGAGGTGCTTTCCTTCATAAATTCTCTTTTCTCATCTAAATCTTTTTTCAAAGTATTATGAGCTAATTAAAATTAAAAATGATCATGGATCTTCTTCTATTTTTAAACCCCTAATCATATTGTGATAAGCCTAGAACACCAATTGCTAGGTTCTAAAAGTTTAGAATAGTTGGCAAACCGTGAGCACAAACTTGTCTGGATATAAATCTTAGAGTCTGTAGGGTATATTAGACAATGTTCAAGATGCTACAAGTCAAAATACAAAAACAAGAAAATTTCAAGTTTAGGAATTTGAAACATGTCAGGCACGATTGATCGAGAAGATGGTTTGATCAATTGAAAGACAATTTTGCAAAATTTTAATCAAAGTCCAACAACCCATCAAGTGATTAGGGTTTAAGATATAATTTATATAGTATTTCAAGGAAACCTTAAGGCACATTTTAAAGAGGCTTTGGAGATTTTCTTTTGAGATCTAAAATGTTTTGTGCCTTCTCCTTTCAAAGTTGCTACTAGAAATCAATCTACTTATCATTAGAACCAGTAGATCTGAAGTTGTTACATCACTAGTCATCAAAGGTGCTAGAGACTTAAACCTTTAAGGGTAGTCTGGGAGTCATAGATTGGAGGTCTATGTGAGAGATCTAAAGCATGAATAGATGGTTCATGTGAGAACAAGATCCAGATCAACGAAGTTTATGGATTCAGAGCCCAGTTTGGTAATTGTGTTAGATTTATTACAAATTGGTATTCTTGAACTATAAATCTCAACTTGATATAGTGACTAGTTCTCATGGGACCATTCCTCCCAAGATTTTTTCCTTGGAACAAGTTGTTTCATTAGTTTTTCTAAGTCATCATATCGTGTCTTATTTACTTTTCCACTATGTTTATTTTCATATGATGATTGTTTACCCTAAATCTAAATAATTAACCTAAATAACAACTTAGTTATTATATTAGGTTAAACAAACTATGTTTTCCAGGGATCTAAAACTTAACACTAACAACAATCTTCAAGCGGATATGTTGACTTGTTGAACCACTTCATTCTTAGATTGATGAGAGAGAGAGAGAGAGAGAGAGAGAGAGAGAGAGAGAGAGAGAGAGAGAGAGAGAGAGAGAGAGAGATGGCAAGTGCTTTCCATTCAAATTAATAGGTTAAAGGTTTAATTCTGAGCATTAGTCTTTCCAAAAAGTATATTGAGGGTAAGGTTTTTTTTCTACCAATTGTCTCTCTCCTAGGCTCCGCAAAAGTGGAAGTTTCATGTACACTATATACAACATTTTAAATGGGAAAGGAGACAAGGAATAAAAGGCATTTACAAGGACCTCGTCTCTTGAAGAGATGAGATCCAAGTAGACTGAATTTTTTTTAAATGGTTGTATCAACTTAACCAGCATGTGCACGGTGGCGTAGCCACTTTGAGATTGAGGGAGGCCTGCCCCCCCCCCCCCCGGTCCTCCCCTAAATTTTTGAAAAAAAAAAATTAAATTTTTTTTGAAAATATCTTAAATAATTTGAAAATTTTTAAATAACGTTATCATTTTGGCCCCCCAAACCTGATAATATACATATATATATATATATATATATATATATTTAAGAAAGTTTAAAATAAACATAATTTTCTTTGAAATAAATACATTCCATAAATACATATATCAATAAATTACAATAATTAAACATTCAACATCCTTAAAATGAACACAAAAGTATTTTAATAACTACCTCAACATAAAAGAGGGAAAAAAAATTATAATTTTCATCTCAACATATCTAGAGCTTACTTGTACAGAGTAGTAGAAAAATTGAAAAGTCATAAACTTTGTTGATATGCTACACCACCAAGTCTCTCTCTCTCTCTCTCTCTCTCTCTCTCTCTCTCTCTCTCTCTCTCTCTCTCTCTCTCTCTCTCTCTCTCTCTCTCTCTCTCTCTCTCTCTCTCTCTCTCTCTCTCTGCGCACGCGTGTTTACCTCACCTTTTTTTTTGTACACAAGTCACAAGTGAAAAATTGAAGTTTTTGTTTGTGTTGTGGGCCCCTCATCCTCATCCCCAAGTCCCCTGACTATGTAGCAGTGCTCTATCTATGTCCCATAACTAACCAGCTCTATCTATACCCTGACACCAATTGTTCTTAACTCTTTCCAGGTACTATTTGCTTTGTTATGATTTTTTAAATTTATTTTTCATTACTTTCTTTTTTATATTCATTATAATATATTAAACCGTGTTGTCAATTTTGTCTTATGATTGTTTAATTTTAATTAAGACACTTTTTTTATAATACATATTGAGTTATGAAGTATTGTACATTACTATTTTACATTTTATACACACAAATATATATATATATATATATATATGACTCCCCCTAAAGATAAATTCCTGGTTTAGCTGCTGCATGTGCATCTTGTCTCTTGAACCAGTTCTACTTTAATAGAAGAGGTCACTAAAAAAAAGGCTCTTTCCCTATAGAGTTTTTGAAAAACATTTATTTACCAAATAATTTTTAAAATGTATTGCTAAGCAGAAGTCACTGGTTATATAAGGAATTAATCACTATAAGGTGTAGTAAACTAAAAATTGCAAAAAATCATTAATTCTTTTGTTGTTGATTCAATTTGAAAGGATAAACATTAGTTTAAAAGAAATAGTCCTTAGTAAATTATAGAATGGCAACTAAAATGTGAATTTTGTAAGCAAAATTCCTCCCGATTACGGTCACATTAGTCAAAGAAGTAGATTTCATTAGGGTAATAAAACTTTTTTTTTTTTTTAAGTACCACACTTAATTGATCACATATAGAGATTGGGATATTGAATTTACCTTCAGTTTGTCAAGATCAAAGCCAGATGACGCAGATCACATTCTTTTCTCCATTAATCTCGAAGAAATAAAAAAACATTCTTCCTTAATCCCAATCACTGGTAAAACAAAAATTATCACTTTATAGAACCAAGGCAAAGAGCCAGATAAATCAACTAACCAAGCAATTCTTCAAGATTAAGGGCACGTTTGGTGTGTACATGTGCTGTAATAAGTCTTGTAATAGAATAGTTATTCATGTATAATAATCATTCACTTATTTGGTTGCATCTTTATTGCAAGAAATTGTTATTTTTTAGTGATAGATATTCCTTAAATTTAGAAATAGATATATTTATTTCTAAAATGCCTGTAATAGCTAATACATGTAACAAATTTTAAAATTAATGTATTTTAAAAAATATAAATTTTCGATATGCATCATTTGTTACAAACTTTTCATACGTAAAACTAAACTTAGGAATACAAATAATTATTTTATTATAACATCTTTTTTTTATTCCTAATAATAATAATTATTGTTTTGAACGACTTACGCTGTTTTAGGTCACACACATTTTTTCCTCACCTAGCTTATTCCTATTCTACTGCAACATGGATACTACCAGATGCATCTTGTGATTTCAATTCTTCTTACCATTGTGTCTCGATAGGATTTAATCTCAAAGGGATTTCACAATGTTGTGATTTCATGTGCCATTGGTTTCGTGTTTGTCTCCGTTCTAATTAAGCTCGTTGATGGGTATGTATCCTCTGCGATTGGGTGTGAACTGGTATCAAAGAACTTGAAAGTGTTCCTATGATTGTTTGAGGGTCACGTACAAAGCACGCAACTGTTAAACTTAATATCTAGATAGATGCTGGAGTGTAATATACGAGGTTTGTTATAATTGGCATGGCGGTTATCACATTTGGGGTGAAATTATAAGCAATAATATAGTTCATGGTAGATTTTTGCGGTTGACCAATTTTTTTGAGCATATCAAAATTCAAATCAACTAACCCCTATCAGGAGTCAGTTTTAGCATCACTTGGTGTTAGGCCAAAATTCTCCACCTATCTGAAAATTTTGGATCCTATTTCTATTTTTTTATGCCATATTCACAATTTGCAAACTAGAAATCTATAGCGAGAATTGAGCATTGATGTTATTCTATTTCTAGGCTTTTGTTGATGGGTATGGATCGGTTGTGATTGGGTGTGAACTGGCATCAAATTAGGACTTTTTGACCTGTCTGAAAATTTTGGATCCTATTTCCATTTTTTAATTTCATATCTACGATTTGCATACTGGAAATCTATTGCCAGAATTGACCATTGGTGTTATTCGTTATTAGTTAAAGTCGTCTCATTTATAAATTTTATGTAAAACAAGGTTGTTGAAAATAACTGGTTATTTATGGACCGATAACCTATGTGATTATGAAAGGGTCAGTGAGTTACTTTCATTCTTCCTTGAAACAAGAACATGCATACATAGGGAAGAAAAGTGATAAAGATTTTGTCTCATACAAAGACAATTATGTACAATTTATCTCTTGCCCTTCATGTGAGCTTCGCTAGAGCTCCAGTACAAAGTAGGCATAGAAGTTATTCTCAAAATGCTGCCTTTTGACAAAGAGAAAAAAGCAACGTGTTTTGTCAGTGCCTCTTCATCATCTGGACCACTGAAGAAAACCCCAACCTCCATCTCAATGTAGGTCCAATTAAGCGACTTTTGTAGCATTTTGTTAGGACACTTCAGTCCATACCCGCTTAATCCTCCAACCCATTTGGGATCCAAGCCGTGGCAAAGACTGAGTTATGACCCTTCCATGTGAGGACCAACATATCTTCTTCCTTCTTCATGCCCCATCCACTGGCATGTTCATCAAGCAAGTCCTTCACTTCCTTCACAGTCTCTTCGCAGAACGGAATGCTTACCCAACCAGAGTTAGTCATTCTTTGGCACAATTTAATGCCAGACTCTAACCTCTCTATTCTTTGAAACCCTTCAAAACTAATAATGTTTTCAATTTTATGACCAATATCGGATTCATATTCCATCCTTTGGCAACTTTCTTTGGGCAAGAAAGTTTCCAAGGCATCAAAGGGTATCCATAGGTAATTAAAGCAAGTGGTAATTCTTGATGTGAGACTTGAAGCACTAAGATCAGAATCTTCATCAACTATCACTACAATTTGAGGGTTAAGGCTTTTAATTATATCTAGGAAAGTGTCTCTCAATGAAGCACCATGAGGACTACCATTTTGCTCATCAGACAAATAACGTAGCCAGTGTTGGCAATTTATTACCAAAGCTTCATCATCCCTAAGGTTTAGAGTGGAAGGATTCAAATGGGCCAATGGAGATTCAAAGTGAAAACTAGGTGACTCGTTGCACTTAACTACTTCACCTAAGACACGAAATTCAAAAGGAACATCCCTAAACTTAGCAAAATTTCCCAAACGAAGGCCAACTTCTTCAGTTGATACATTAAGTAAAGGAGGGACCGGTGGCCTACTACAGGGCACTGTGATTCGAAGTGAAGGAGGACCTTCTGGCCTTTTAGCCAGCGTGTCGATGAGAGTAGGCCATTGCATACAATGAGTGATGCTAAAATCTAAGATATGAACTCTTGGAAACCCTTGAATTGCATTCAAAATGGCACTATTTGATGCACAAAAGCCGAACCGATGCCAAGGGATTAGATCAACATACCCGGCTAGCTCGGTCACCGACATCAACCTCCTTTGAATGGTGCTGCTTCCATTAAAATTCATCGCTGTTGGGCAAACCCTAGAGGCCCTTGAGATTAGTGCCCTCAAAAACCAAGAAGCAAGCCTTTGGTTAGGGTCACCAACAGAAGAAGCAACATTGTTTAGCACCCACATAACTTGTTGAGCCAAAGTAACATCGTTGGTCTCTAGAGCACTTGCACAGTGAAGTATAAGCTTTTCTAAACAAGCTCCATCAAGGCTTCCGAGACACCCATTAAGGGCACCTGAAAGAGGACTGTGAAGGGTGTTGTTGAAGAGAGTAGGGTTTTGTAGAGAAACAGACGTGTTTCCTCTCAGTTCAGCTCTCATGGCTCCTATGTTTGGTAAATAATTGATGAAGAAAAAGTAGGAAAGAGTTAGGTCTCTGTTGATTGGACTTGCATGGCGGCCTTGGAAGTTCAGGGAAGAGAGGGAGGAACTATGTTGTCTTGTTTTTTTTGACACGCGTCCAGTGGATATTGGTGGGTGGGATATATTGAAAAGCTAGGGTTTTATCTTATTGTAGATTTGAATCCGCAGGTTCAAGAAAGATGAGGTCTTGGGAGTTGGAAGTCTATATGTACATGGCTTTTGTGTGTTAAAACATTTATGTGCTTGAGAGAGAGAGAGAGAGAGTGAGAAAGTTAGACTCCTAGTTTTTTCTGGTAGCTACTTGAACCATATATATACTAGAGAAATGTCTCTGTTGAATGATTATCAAGATGGTATGAAGCCAAAAATTGTACTAGTTAATTGAACCTTGAGTCCGTACTAACTCGACAACTGTAGCTGGAGTTAGCAATAGTAAGCAAGTTTTCTCTTTTCAGGAAAATTTCATTTTTTTTTTAATTATTAATTTAAGGATATGATATTTTATGTATCAAGGAAATGCTATCATTTCTCTTACCATATATAGATTGTGGCACATACCCTGCATATTGTGATAGATATTACAATTATGCTGGATACATTTTACTCTGTTTGTCTTTAAGTTAAATTGGCTAGGATTGTCTCATTGTTTTTGCAAAAGTTACCATGCCATTACAATAGTGTTGTACTATTATAAGCTAATAAACTTTAATTTAACTGACATATTATCTTTCTATTAGTGCTAATTTTAGACAAGATCACTGATACAAGCCATTGGATATGCGTGTAACTTACCAGTAAAAAAAAAAAAAAAAAAATATATATATATATATACCCAAGTTCAACTGTTCAAGTCACAAATTGACAAAAGCTCAACTGAACGAGTTGAAGCAGCAAGGATACTGAGTCAACCCACGCCCTGTAATACAGATATGCCTCTTGTTTGTTTGCTTTGCTTTTATTAATTTTTTTTTCCTTGATGTATATATCCCTCATGCATTTTTGTTATTTAGCATTACTCAAAATTATCATTACTAAGTATCCATCGCTGTTTAGTTGGGCGTGGATAGAGATTTTCTAAGCAAATGTGGCACGTTGCTAATCACTTCTGATAAGCTTCATTTTAAATAGACAAACTGATTATGGCAACTCTACAGAACAGTGGGTAGTGAGTAAGTTAAGATAGCTGTCTTAGCCGGCCACTCTTTTGTCGAATTTGTTTTCATAAATTGCGATTGGAGACAAAACAAATATCCTTTTTTTTATTGGTGGGGGTATGAGACAAAACCAATATTTCATTAATTAGTTTAATTAATTAATCTAGTTTTTTTACATGGAGTTTATTGATGATTGATAGCTACCCTTCATTCCCATCCTTGCACAGAAGAGATATAATATGAGAGATCAACTTGGTTGCTTGTGCCATGTGATGCCACAATATAAGACAAAACACACCTCCTCCCCCACAAGGACGAATTAATTAGGTTATTTCACTAAAATGTCACACCGCGTATTGAATAAAGACCGTAGAATATTTTCTTCATATTTTACATGTCGTCTCCTTTCATCAATATCTCTTCCCACCCATTCATAAATAAAAAAAATAAAAATAAAATCTCTTCCCACTCAAACATTGTTTGGCGAACGTGGAATGGAATTATGAGATGTTGTACTAAGATATTGGGGGGGGGGGGGGGGGGGGTGACAACTTTTATTTATTATACTTGGAACTTGAAAATTTCTGTTTTTTTTTTCATGCAGAGCAAATTGTAAAAGGAGATTCAGATGTTGATAAATTTTTGCTGAAAGTATTTTAAAATTTATTTGTACTTTAAAAAATGAGAAATTTTTTTTTTTAAAAAAAATGAAATTTTAAAAAACAGTATGTAAAAACTAAAAAGTAAGAAAAAAAACTAGTTTATAAACTAGTCTCAAACACCTAATTATTACACCAACTAGGAATTCTAGTCGGCCTAAAAAGATTACTCTTTCTTTTTGAAAAATATTGAACATATTACAAATTTTATAACATAATATTTAAAAAATTATTTGAAAATAAATATTATTGATGAATTCCAAAATCATTAAAAAAGAATGATAGATTTTTTTTTTCCTTTTGTTGATTAATGTGTCGCATTAATTTATAAAGGTCATGAAATGAAATGTGTAGTATCCTTAACATTATTTTTTCCTAATTTTGCAAGCTAAAAAGGATAAATTTCATTTAAAAAAAATAAAAAATAAAAATGACATCCTATGCAGTTCGCAATTCTAGCTGAAAATTCATCTCAGGATTTCCAATTTGAAGCTATATGTCAATGCAAAATTGCATGTTACAATTTGTTTAATTAAAGTGATGGTTTTGCATACTAGAACACACCAAGAAGGGGAAACTGAAAGAAAGAAATTGATGGCAAATATATACTAGAAAAAAACTTTACCCAAAGAAAAAAGTATACAGGAAGAAACAAGGGAAGCTTTTGAATCCTGATTTGAACCATCACTTGTTTAGTAACATTTCTTTTGAATCATTTGTTACTGCAAAGCTGTAGGTTTTGCTGCACATAAGACCTGTCTCAGTCACTTTACCATGACAATCCAACGAAAATCTTGTGATTTAGATTGTACACTCCCTTATAGGTAAACAGAAATTTTTTCTATGTTCGTGCTAGAGCCTTGTCTCCATGATTCGTACAATCATACAGAGTTTGTGCAAGTTTTTATATGCAACTTCAACATCTTCACTAATCCATTAGAGGATTATGTATCTTGATCATGTCTAAGATTGAAGATAAAGCACAACACAAAATGAAATAAGCGCCAAAAGTTTTTGTCTTCCATGCTGATATTTGCAGGCCCAATTGGCTAATCTAGTACGTAGATCCAGTGGTAACTCTCTAGCTGGCGTGAAGTTTTGTTTGTTTGAGTAAGAATCTTTTTTTTTTTTTTTTTTTTTGGCTGAAGTTTAAGTAAGAATCACTACATGTGACCACAGATTCCTTTATCACAGTAAGTAGTCAGAATTCTTGGGTTAATCATTCCATTTATTAAAATAATAACCTTAATACAAAATAGCAGTTCAACACTTCAACCAATCAAAAGAAAAATGAATTGTCCGCATTTATGCTTTATTCCAAACAGATCAAAAGCATGAAAAGAACAAGACGCAAAAACCTTGAACGCTTTTTTGTTTTCTTGTGGGGTTAAGTAAAGCAGATATTACTGAATAATTGGGGTGTCTATAATTGCATTATAAGATAATTCAGTCAGATAAAGACAGCACCTATGCCACGGAAAGCAGTGAGAGTATTTTTTTTTTTTTTTACTCGTTTAATTTGAGTCATGATATTAAGACATTAACTAAGCATAGTGATTTTCACCCACTTTGGATCCAAAATCATAAGAATATTTATCCCTTTGTCATTGATGATATAATTGGACCGGAAAAAAACAAGTCGTTCTTGCACCACTTCTATCATATATATGCCAACGTCGCCAAAGCTATGGTTAATTTTGAAGTTTAAATAATTGCTAAAGACAGAAGCTGCCGAATTTATTTCAAGTTTAAAGGGATATTAAGGCCTTATTTGGATCATTTTTTTTTTTAACTCAATTTCTGTCACTTATCACTCATCATTTATCACTCATTACTCATCACTTTAAAATACCACACCATTTTGACACCATTACTCACTTCCCATTACTCCATATTTTTCACACTATTTGTGGGTCCCATACCTGTCACTTGGTGTAGCTTTTTTTTTTTTTTTTTTTTTTTTTTTTTTTTTTTTTTTTTTTTTGTACCCAGATCACCTGAACACAGTGAAAAAAAAAAAAAAAAAAAAAAAAAAAAAAAAAAACCTAGAACTAAAGACCGAACCTAGTGAAAAAAAAAAAAAAAAAAAAAGTCAGTTGGTCAAAAGTTGCGGCTGTGGGTCTCCACGTGTGTTTAATAATAAAAATGCCATTGAGTTATAAATTATGGAAACTGAAAATAGACAAAATGTGTTTTCGGTTTCCATAACTCATAACTCAAAAATCAGAAAATTGAGTGATGGAAACAGAGTTATGATGCTCCCAAACGAACTTCTCACTATGAGTCCTACCATTTTTGAGTTATAAGTTATGGAAACAGAGTTATGAGTTATGAATTATAAAAATTGATAATCCAAGCAGCCCCTAAGTATGCTTATGTACTTCTTAAAAAAAAAAAATATATATATATATATATATATATATATGCTTATGTACACTTCTGGAAGTTTTGAGAGGGGGTTTAGTTTCATGTTTTGGTACAATTTCCACATCCAGACCGTCCTTTTCGATTTTCCTAAATTCCTTAAAGCTACATATCTAATAAGCAAAGGGCTTTTGATTGTTTCACATTGTTAGAGATATATCAACCCAAATAATCAAGACCCAAACTCAATCATCCTTGGTGTGCAAGTCAAGACATACTTATTATAAATAAGTTAAGCCTATTATAAATAAGTTATATTGGGTTCATTGTAATACAGGAATCTTTTCAAGCTTATCCAAACTCAAGGTTCCATCAATCTTCCACTTTGAGTTTGAAAGAGGTGTTAGAGATATATCAACCCAAGTAATCAAAGCCTTAGCCCAATCATGCTTGGTGTTCAAGCCAAGACACATACTTGTATTGCAAATCTATTAACTGTGTTTAGTCTAGGATTAAGCCTATTATAAATAAGTCATATTGGGTTCATTATAACATAATATTTGTACTTCACTTATATATCAAAGATGTAACATTTAGGAGTTTCTTCCATGGACGTAGATCGTTAAACCAAATTACATAACTCTCTATGTGTTCTTGTATTACTCTATTTTACGCTTTCACTCACTTCAATATTTCTCCATCTCCCACAATTATTTTAGCACACATCATGTGTAAAAAGTGGACATTGAACCTAAAAGTATTATGTGAAACTATAATTAGCCATAAAAATAAAAAACAAATAAATAAAAAACTTTGAGTGAGAGAATTTGTGACTCTAAATTTTTATTCAAGTTTACTTTTCATACAATAATAAACAAACAAAGTCCAATAATTTATTTTGCCTCCATGACAGTTTTGAGCATGAATTTGATAGGAAACAAATTCACTTTCATCCATATATTTTATGAGATATTTTAATGGGTTAATTACATTGTCCTCCTTAACTATTGGGTCATTGCCTAAACTATTAAATTGACTAATGTCCTCTCTCAACTATTGAAAATATGCAAATAGAACATTATCATCCGCTTTGCTGTTAATTAAGACCCAACAAAATCTTTTGATTCCCTTTATATTCCATAGCAATCTCCCTCTTGTTGCGAGGGGAATTGCAAACGACATAGCCCATAGTTAAGGGAGAGAAAAGTATATTTAGCGCGTTATTTTAAACAAATAAAATAAAAATTATTTTTTTAAATCAATCCAAAACACGCCTCACGTACACCTATCGTAGATGACCATCACAAACCTGATTAAAATGAAATTAAATTGGATTAGCACATAAGCTGACTCAATCAAGACGAAACGATAAGAGTGGCATCATCTTTGGGTTGATGGCTTGACCCATTTGTTTTGGTTGATTGATTTTGCGATTTCAAATTTAGATTTTTCATAACTAGTTTATAGTTATGTTTGTGAAAATGTCCAACTAAGTCACAGTAGTATAATTGTACATTCTCAGAAAATTGGTTGAGTCATTGTCGTATAATGTTGCATGATGATTTGTTTTGTAGGTGTAAAAATATCATATTCAAGTAATAGCGGTATGAATGACTCGATACTTAAGAAGAGATAAATGTAATTAACCCTATTATTATTTTATTCGGTTGTTATGAAGTCATGATTTGATTTGATTAATTAAGGAGGCCAAATTTATATGAATACACACTTTTTTTGAGAGGATTTATATGAATACACACACACGTATGCTGAGTGATATATTAATGTAAGGAAACTTAAAAAAAAAAAAAAAATGATATTCTTTCTATTTGGTTTATATGTTAAAAGTTTTCTTTTTCTTGGACATGAATAATCCCTTTTTAAGATTTTGTTTCAAATTTAAAATTTCCCTCATGAATAAAATATTTTTGATAGTTAGATTGACATTAACTACAATTTATGCAAATCCATATTCTTATGTAATTATCTCCAAATTTTATTACTTACACAAAAAAAAAAAATTGTAAAAAATAATAAATTATTATATAAAGTATTTGAGATTCTATATGATTTGAGATCACCTTACAATAAAGTTCATCCCCCTTCTCCCTACTCCTTAGCTTCTTTAATTTCATCTTGTTTTTGTTTCTACCTTAATTTTCCTTTTATAGATTTTGAAATTTAAGAGATATTATAAATCTAAACAAAATTTCTTTTAGTTTTTAGAATGAATCTTAATATGTAAAAGAGATAAAAGTATATTGTTTATAATTATGATATAAAAGAAGTATATTACCCAAAAATACATTAAAAAAAATCCACCAAAAAATAAAAAGGGGGGGGGGGGGGGGAATAGAGTTGGGTGGGGGGGCTATTTTTGTCCCTTTTGATATGAATGATTTGAACTTTATATGAATGATAGAGCTTTACAGAAGTACTGGAATTTACAAATGTCTGTGTCACCATCCTACAAGCATAAGAAGGCGGATTCCTCTCTCTCATGGTTCCCATCCATGCGAGAAATTGGCTATATACCAAATAAATAAACGTTGGGTTATAGTAAATTCTACGAAAATCCCATTACAAACTTCAACTAGTTAGCTGTTTAGGTCTTCAACTTCTCTATCACCTGTCTGTGTCACCATCCTACAAGCATAAGAAAGCCGATTCCTCTCTCTCATTGTTCCCATCCATGCGAGAAATTGGCTATATACCAAATAAATAAACGTTGGGTTATAGTAAATTCTACGAAAATCCCATTACAAACTTCAACTAGTTAGCTGTTTAGGTCTTCAACTTCTCTATCACCTGTCAGATAATACTTAATAGCTTCCTTGTTATATCTCTAGGATATGTTTCTGGGGAAATGAGGTGGGGTGTGAGAATTAAAAAATATTAAAAATGAGTTTTAAAGGTTCAAGTGATAGCTCAATAATTATGACATCTTATTGGTGTCTCACGTATATGGTTTGAGTCTACCTCCCCTTCCCACTAGTTACAACTCAAAAAAATGAAGAAAAAAAAAATTGGTTTTTCATTTTTTGGTGGGCTAAGAGGCAATTGCCACTCCTCGACCTCCCTAGCTCCACTTACAATTTTGGTCTTTATATTTTCATATGTTTAATTTTAATCATTGAGTTTTGGGGCAAAGTTTCACTACAAAAATCCGGGGCTATCCTAGCATTTTTAAATCGTCAGGATACACCAAAAAGTGCCGACATAGCCTAAAATGTCTTATCCCAACGCTTTTTTTCCTTGCGTTTTGTAGCGCTGTGCAACGAGTATGACAATAGATCTGCCTAACTGTTAGGACATATGTAGTTGTTCAAGCTTGTGAACATATGTCGCTATTTTATGTAATTGGCTTATCCTTAGACAAAACGCACTTTACTTGTAATTGGGTAGATCTAGGATGTGTTAAACACTTCAAGAAACAGAGGTTCAAGATTAAGTGTTGAAGCCGTCAAAGTCTGTCCAAGATACAAGCAAGGAAGTGCAAGATTTTAAAGCTCGATAGATACCTCGACAGATACATCTATCGAGATTTAAAGAAGCTGTTAAGCCCAAGGCTCGACAGTTGTCTCGACACCTCTCGACACCTCTATCTGTCGAGAATTAAAAAAAACAGATTTCCAGGTCTGTTTCAAGTCCAATCCGTGTGTGTGTCTTTGGGACTTCTTTTCTCCTAACCCTAGACATATAAAAGGATTATTTTAAGGGCCGTCAAAGTAAGCAACAAGCAGAATTCACAAGATACAAGTTGCTTCTTCTCTTTCATGCAAATTGTGATCTGTGAGACAAAGTTCGTGCCCTAGTTCATCTCTGATGATTTGAAGAACTTTGCAGCCAACATTCTTTCTTCCTCAAGTTGGTGAGTGAGTCACGTACTGGGATTCGTGCAAAGGAGTAAGCCGCGTACTGGGATCCGCGCATCACATTGGTTAGTCACGTACTGGGAGCCGTGCATTAAACTGGAGAAATTGTCACTACAGAACAAGTCCAATTGGGTATTGGGGTAAGAGTTCAACTGTAGGTTGGTGAGGTACTGGGATTCCTTACTTGTAACTGCTTGTTGTGATAATAGTGGAGTTTCGGGAGTGGTGACCTTAAATCACCCGGTGGGGTTTTTGCCTTAGGGTTTTCCCCATTCGTGAACAAATCACCGTGTTATTTATTTTCCGCTGCATATCTTAGTTTGGTGATTTGTTTGTGCTGCCACGTGATATTATCTGTTAATTTGATTAATTAATAACTGGGCTAATTTAATTAATCTAAGTTATCACAAGGGGTCAACGCATTTGTGGCCTGTCAAGTGGTATCAGAGCAAGCACACTCTGATTAGGGTTTAATCTATTGTGTGTGATCCATTGACCCCCGCTATCATGGATAGAGGACAATCTTTAATTATACCTCCTTTATTTGATGGCACTAACTATGCATACTGGAAAGTACGCATGAGAGCTTTCTTGCAGTCTTTAGATGAGAAAGTGTGGCAAGCTGTGGAGATAGGCTGGACCAAGCCTACAGAGGCGCCGGCTGACTGGGATGAAGCTAAGATCAAAGCGGCAAACTTCAACAGCAGAGCATTGAATGCCCTATTCAGTGCAGTCACCAATGAGGAGTTCAAGAAAATTTCCTCAACTGAAACTGCCAAGGAAGCATGGACCATCCTCCAGACAACCTATGAGGGCACCAAGGCTGTCAAAGATTCAAAGCTGCAAAGGCTCACCACACGCTTTGAAGAAATAAAGATGGAGGAGGATGAGTCGTTTGATGAGTTCTATGCCAAGCTGAAGGACATAGTGAACTCAGCCTTCAATCTTGGGAAGACCATCCCAGAACCCAAGATAGTAAGGAAGGTGCTCAGATCGCTGCCAGAAAGATTCCATGCTAAGATCACGGCGATCGAAGAGTCGAAGGATATTGACAGAATTCCTTTGACTGAGCTGGTTGGAAACTTGCAAACCTATGAGTTAGGGCTGACTAGGTTAGGCAAGTCGAGCAAGGGCAAGAGCTTGGCACTGAAGGCCAAAAGCAGTGATACGGATGACTCGTCAGATGATGAAGATTCCAAGATGAAATCCTACATCACAAGGCAATTCAAGAAGTTTATGAAGAATGCAAATGGAAAGGGTTTCAACAAAGACCGTAGACAGTCCAGTTCTTCACAATTCAGGAATCCGGAGAAAATGAAGAAGGATGTCAAGGATGGCGGTCAGTACACTGTTCCCACAAGACCAAAGTGCTTTGGGTGTCAAGGCTTTGGACACATGAAACAAGAGTGTCCCACGTACTTAAAGAGCATAGGGAAGAGCAAAGCACTTGCTGTTACCTTAAGCGACACAGAGCCCGAGGACGATTTCGAGGATGAGGACGACGGAATCTTGAGTGCCTTCACTGCCACTGTTAATCCTACTGATGGGGTTACAGAAGATGTGGATGAAGAGAAGGAATTGGTGGAGTCCAAGATTGAGATTATGGATGATCAAGATGATATCCATACCGCCTATGAGAAGCTATACAAGCTTTCTGAGAAACACGAGAAGCTCTATAGGCTAGCCACCAAGAAGCTCAGTGATGTGGAACTTGACCGTGAGGAGCTGTCCACAAAGGTTGATCAAGCGAATCAAACCATTGGAGCACTGAGGTTCGAGAACAATTTCTTGGCTGAGAGGACCAAGAAGCTTGAAGCAGAGCTGTTTCAAGTCAGAGCACAACTGGAGAGGACGTCAAGCGCCAAGCTGGACAAGATGCTAGATGCTCAGAGATCTTCTTCGGATCGTACTGGATTGGGGTATGAATTCTCTATCTCTAATACTCCTTCTGCTAGTACTACTGTTTTTGTTCCACCGGCTAATAACATTAAAACTGGGGAAAATAATGTTAAAACTGATTTAGCTAGTGAGAATGTAGACAAAGAAAAGTCCATCCTAGGAGCACCCCCTAAAATTGAGAAAATGGAATCTAGAAACCCTAGGAATAAGAGGGCTAACTCTCAAAAGGTCAAACAGAAGAAGCGACATCTCTGTTATCATTGTGGTCTCGCCGGTCACACTCGACCAAATTGCTACAAGTGGCTTGCCACTCAACAGAGCAATGGCGAAATAGCATCTGGGAGCCAGAATCAGCTTCAGTCTTCTCTCGCTCCTCTTGGAGACATTCTAAAAGCTCTTATGTTCCTTTCGAACTTGAACGGTTCATATTCTTCTCCCTCTTTACCGGTTCAAGAGTCGACCAATAGGAAAGGATCTTCCAAGGTGTGAAAGCCAAAGGGATCTAAGTGATTTCAGTCACTTCTTCTTCTTTCTCTGTTTTCGTGTGTTGCATTACTTGTGTGTTTCTTTACTGTTTTGAGTCAGTCTAGTTTTGTGCATTGTTTTTTGCTTTCTTTAACATGTTTTTGTTTGTGTGTTTTCAGTTTTGTGTTTTATTTTTTGCTTCCTTGATAAAAATAAAAAAAAAATTGAAAAATGAAAAATACAAAAACAGTGTGTGTTTGTGTGCATTAGTTCATGCGAACTTTTGGAATGGCCATTGAAACAGAGTTTTCCAAACTTTGTATCATCTATAGCTTAGATGAGCACTCTTTTTGCACAACTAAGCGAGTGAGCTTTGTAGCTCTTTGTTTGTGATGAGTAAGGTTAAGTAATCTCTTCTTCTTAACACTCGTATCACTCTTTTGACGGGTTGAACTAGAAAATCCTAAGAGAAAGGCATAAATAACCATCTCACCACTGTTACTCGCCAATCATAATATGACATCTGTATGCTTCGGCATAGCAAAAGTGCAATGTCATAAGACACCTGTATGCTTCGGCATAGCAAAAGTGCAGTGTCAAAAGCTTAACATCATTGGGTATTTCTTTTCTTTCTCTTGTATGCCCATGCATGATATGCTTGTTAAAAGAAAATATGCAAAGAAATAAAAAGCAAAAAGATTAAAAATGCTTTAAAATATGGTTGCAAGCGTGTTTTCTAGGAGATGTGGGAGTTATAGGATGTACCTCAAAGGTGATAGTCCCCATCAAACAGTTATGATTGTGTGTGAGTTAAAGTGATTTTCTCATATCTCAAATCGTCATGACATTGAGACACTTATGCAATCTTGCGATGTTTTCACACACAACACGCAATACTCTTTGCAATTCTTGATACATGTGCAGGTACAATGTGATTTGGCCATCACAAGGTTTACATGCGTTAATGTATTATAACTAAACTGTCATAACTTGTTTTTGAAACATAAAATTGGTTAGACTTGTTTAGTGTGTGCGTGCGTGTTTTGAGATACATGTGCATCATATTTCTTGTTGAGAGATGATTTTGAGAGCGTAATGTGTTGATTGTATCTTTGGTTGAGCTGTATGCATGATTGCATTCATGTCTGTGTTTTTCTTCTTTTGAAAAACTGCTTTGAAAGGCATCTCGACACCTCCTCGATACCTCTCGATACATAGCTATCTGTCGAGATCCTCAGACTCTTTCTTATCGCAGTCTCGACAGATACCTCGACAGCAGCTGGATTGATCGAGAAACTTTCTGTTTGCTCGATAGCTCCTCGATAGCTTCTGGATCGATCGAGGTTCCCACTTGCTTGTTTCTTCTCCCTCGATAGCTGACCTCGATAGCTGCATCTGTCCACGTGCTTTTCTCGATAGCTTCCCTCGACAGCTCTCGACACCTACAGCTGTCGAGAATTACTGATGCTCTATAAAAGGGTCCTTCGCGATTTTTCAGGACATTCTCTCGATCTCTCTCGCTCGAAAACTCTCTGATCTCTCTCAAAATCTTTTCCCTCTCCCTCCAAACCTCTCTCAAGGCTTTCTCAAGTGATTCTTCGTGTTCTTCATCATTTGGTAAGCATTTTATCCCTCATTTTCATGCATTGCATTGTTTTAAAACCCTAGGTTTGTGTTTTTGAAAAATTTTGGGAGTTTTCAAAATTGTTGGGGTTTTCATGAAATTTTTGGGTTGGTTTTCTAGTTTTAATCTTCAAAACCACATGCATTGCATCACATAAGCATTCTAATTGTATTTTCATGCATTTAGATGTGTGCAAATTTATTGTGTGCTGTTAGGTTTGGATTGGGCTGAGCCCATGATGTTTTTGAGTTGCATTTCACATGCTCATGTATTTTCATGCATACGTTCTTTTCATTTCAATATTTCATTCTATCAATATTGATTTGCTTGGGACTTTTCTGTTTGTCTCTTCTTTCCCCCTCTTCTATGGTTGCGTTAGTAGCGTCTATGGCTCCTAAACGTAAGTCCATTCCGTCCCAGAACCCTCTGCGTTCTAAGGGACAGTCTTCTTCTGACTCTACCCCTATCTCTGTCCGGTTCCGTGATGAGAAAGCCCATAAGGACTTCTCGGAGAACTTTTCTAAACGCGGTGTTCATTCGGAACGCCACGTCGTCCTGGCAGACTTTGCCGACACTGACCTACCTGATGTCATTCACACTCGAGGTTGGGAGTCACTGTGTGACGTCCCGGTCACATCTCCTCTCGTGTTGATTCAGGAGTTTTACTCCAACATCCACGGGATAGATTCTTCAGTACCTTCTTTCTATTCTTGCGTTAGAGGTACGCGCTTCTGTGTCACCCCAGAGGTAGTCTCTGAGGTTCTCCATGTACCTAGGGTGGATCATCCCGATTACCCTAGCTGTGAGCGTCTCTGGACTGTGTCCAAAGACGAGATGATCTCGGCGTTCTGTGAACGTCCTACCTCTTGGGGAGATCACATGTACACACCATGTAGACCTTTTGCTAAAGGTCCTAGATTCCTTAACATGGTGATGACTTTTGTTTTGCACCCACTCTCTCACTACAACTCGATCACAGAGCCTCGAGCTCGGTTCTTGTTGTCCCTCCTTGAGGATCTCTCTATAGACTTTCCTTCTCACTTCATCTTTTCTATCATAGATGTCTATAGAGATACGGCCACCCGTGATAAGCTCATTTTCCCTTCCGCTATCACGAGGATCATGAGTCGTTTTTCCATTCCCTTCCCCACGTCCGATCACTACCATGTCATGTCTGCCATAGACGCCGCTACCGTAAAACGTAGCGAGGCACAGTTCCGATCGCGACAGCCGGATGCTGCCACTCCTTCCACCCGTCCGACCACCTCCAGATCAGCTCGTGCATCTGCTTCTTCCTCCTCTAGCGACGTCACGTTAGGAGACATCATGGCGCAGCTACAGCGCATGGATGCTCGCCTCGATACTCTCTCCACAGAGTTGTATCAGGTGAATGTCCGTGTTGGTCGCATCGCCAGGCGACAGGCGACCATGGGCGGCTTTGCCTCAGAGGTTTCTCCTCCGCCACCTCATGTGTCGACTGAGACCAAGGGTGATGATGATGGCGATGATGATGATGCTTCCGACGATGATGATGATGGAGATGCTAGCTCATCGGATGAGATGTCTACTTGACACTCTACCCTTTGTCACTCGTGACAAAAAGGGGGAGTAGTTTTGTATGAGAGTAGTCATACTTAGGGGGAGTGTTAGCATAGGACATTTTTGTTAGGGGGAGTGTGGATTGAGGGATGTAGTGAGGTGATCTATGTATTTTTTTCTTTTCTTATCTTTTAGAGATACATTGATCATGTACTTACATACATTGTACTTATTCTCTTTCTCTATATGATGATGTATGTTTTCTTTTTCACCTACCTCTACATGTGTTGTTTCTTTTATGTCTTTATACACATGTTTCTTTACTTGTATGCAATCTATTATTTCTGTTTTACACAAAGATGCCTTGATGTGTTTTGTTTACAAGTGTTTCAGAAATACAGGTTGTCAAAGTCTTCTTGCCATAAACTCTCTTCTTGCAAAGTTTTTCAAGAGTTTGTGTTAGGATAGATTTTATTGTATGTATCAAGTGAATATGAGTTGAGTGATTTATGACTTCTCTCATATCTTCATTTGTGTGTTGTGGTTTTGTCACAGATTGCCAAAGGGGGAGATTGTTAGGACATATGTAGTTGTTCAAGCTTGTGAACATATGTCGCTATTTTATGTAATTGGCTTATCCTTAGACAAAACGCACTTTACTTGTAATTGGGTAGATCTAGGATGTGTTAAACACTTCAAGAAACAGAGGTTCAAGATTAAGTGTTGAAGCCGTCAAAGTCTGTCCAAGATACAAGCAAGGAAGTGCAAGATTTTAAAGCTCGATAGATACCTCGACAGATACATCTATCGAGATTTAAAGAAGCTGTTAAGCCCGAGCCTCGACAGTTGTCTCGACACCTCTCGACACCTCTATCTGTCGAGAATTAAAGAAAACAGATTTCCAGGTCTGTTTCAAATCCAATCCGTGTGTGTGTCTTTAGGACTTCTTTTCTCCTAACCCTAGACATATAAAAGGATTATTTTAAGGGCCGTCAAAGTAAGCAACAAGCAGAATTCACAAGATACAAATTGCTTCTTCTCTTTCATGCAAATTGTGATCTGTGAGACAAAGTTCGTGCCCTAGTTCATCTCTGATGATTTGAAGAACTTTGCAGCCAACATTCTTTCTTCCTCAAGTTGGTGAGTGAGTCACGTACTAGGATTCGTGCAAAGGAGTAAGCCGCGTACTGGGATCCGCGCATCACATTGGTTAGTCACGTACTGGGAGCCGTGCATTAAACTGGAGAAATTGTCACTACAGAACAAGTCCAATTGGGTATTGGGGTAAGAGTTCAACTGTAGGTTGGTGAGGTACTGGGATTCCTTACTTGTAACTGCTTGTTGTGATAATGGTGGAGTTTCGGGAGTGGTGACCTTAAATCACCCGGTGGGGTTTTTGCCTTAGGGTTTTCCCCATTCGTGAACAAATCACCGTGTTATTTATTTTCCGCTGCATATCTTAGTTTGGTGATTTGTTTGTGCTGCCACGTGATATTATCTGTTAATTTGATTAATTAATAACTGGGCTAATTTAATTAATCTAAGTTATCACAAGGGGTCAACGCATTTGTGGCCTGTCACTAACGTATACCAACGGTTTTAAAACCGCCGATATGGGTCCCAACGGTTTTGAGACGCTATCTCGACGCTTTTCCCCCTGGCATTTTGTAGCGGTACACAACGAGTGTGGAAATAAGTCCACTTGACCTACACAAGCGATATAGGTCCCAGTGGTTTTGAGACCCTATTTCGGTGCTTTCTTTTAAGTGTTGGGAGATTCTTCATTAATAGTTTCAAGACCTATATCAACACTTTTTAAAAATGAAAATAACAGCAATTTAAAAACCGCCCCTACAGGATAGGGAAATAGAAATACATTTTATACCAGTGGTTTTAAACCACTGTAATAGGTACTGGCTATGCTTGTGCTTTCGAAACTGCCAGTATAGGTCATTTAAGGATATGGAAATAAACCTTATACCAGTATTTTTAAAACGCTGTAATAGGCCCTGCTTATATTAGCAGTTTCAAAAACACCCCTATAGGGTATTTAGGGAAATAGAAATACATCATATACTATTAGTTTTAAACCGTTGTAACAGGTCCTGCCTATGCTTGCACTTTCAAAACTGCCAGTATAGGGCATTCAAGGATATAGAAATAAGTAGTATACCAAAGTTTTTAAAACATCGTAATAGGCTCTGCAGATACCAACGGTTTCAGAAACACCATTATAGGGTAATAAACAAAATAGAACAATACCCTATTCTAGCGGTTTTAAAACGTCCAATATATATATATATATATATATATATATATATATATATATAAGATTTTTTTTTTGTTTTTTTTAGGCACCTGTAATAAACCTGTAATGTTCCCCTACAAATTGCTTTAACATCCTATAATATATATTTTCCAATCACTTGTATTGTAATCAGAATACAATACCAGATACTAAAACAGATCCACTTAAAACCAACGAGCCAAATATATTTAATCACACCATATCAATAAATATATACCAAATAATACATCCTAAATGTCTAGAATGTTATGCATAAAATAATATATCCCAAATGTTTAGAATGTTATAAACAAAATAATACATTCCAACTGTGTAGAATGTTATGCACAAAAGAATGCATTCCAACAATTTAGAATGCTATGCACAAAAGAATACATTCCAATGGTTTAGAATATTATAATAATGTTTCCAACTATGACATATATATATATATATAGACACACACACACACACACACACCAAATAATACATCCCAAATGTTTAGAATGTTATGAACAAAATAATACATTCCAACTGTGTAAAATGTTTTGCACAAAAGAATACATTTCAATTGTCTAGAATGTTATAATAAAGTTTCTAACTATGACACACGCGCGAGCGCACACACACACACATGTGTGTGTATATATATATATATATATATATCGAAGTTTGAAACTTTATTATAAATATTAGAATGTCCAACTAGCTATTCCAAAATAAGGCCCGCAATTTACGTCATCGTCTCCTAATGCCTGTCATCGCATGATAAGCATTGATCACATGGAGCATGGACATCCGTTGCCAAATCATCATCTCCATCCTACAATATAATAAATGCACAATAAATTAGCTTATTTAACAACAAAATTAGCAACTAAATGACACAATATCACTAGTCTATTATCAAATGAACACATTACATGAATAACTTGGCACATGCACTTGAACACATATATATTTCTACTCAATTCTTCTCCTCCACAACCTGGTCTCAACAGTATAGTCTAGCTTCTTATTACTTTCTCAATTCTCAATTTCTTATCTTTAGTAATTATTTAAACAGAGATTGCACCTCTAAAATTTATCGTGGCCTCTTTAGTTTCCACACACCTATTACTACAACTAGTTCTTGTAATCTCTTTCTTCCATTTCAACTTAGCAATAAGGAGGCTTGCTAGTTTAGCTGAAACCCAACAACCTTTACTCTTCCAATATCATAGTGGCCTTTATCTTACTAGGAAAATATCCACCAATCCCAACAACTTTTATTCTTCCAATACCACAATGGCCCTCTTCTTATTGGAAAAATTGCTATCAATCTCTATCTAAGGCTATGTGTTGATATACAAGTCCAATCCTTTTTAAGTCTAATGTTCATTATAGTGCAAATATTATAACATTTAGCTATAAAAACGTGGCTAATGGACTTCGAACTTTTTTACCTGAGAGAAAGTAAACATTTGGTTTAGTTGAGAAAACATTTTCCTCATCAACATCACTTCAACTTTAAAGCATCAACACTATGGCATTTCTCCTTCAACTAAGCTATTTCAGTAGTTATCTCCTTAATCCTCTGGTTTATTGCAGTGGATGTCAATGGTGGCGTACAGTTTTCTATAATCCTCGTACGAGTGCCAAAAAGGGTTGTTCCAAAGCCTACCCCCTGGACATGGCCACCTCTCTTTGGACCCATGACTTGAGCAAATGCATCATCAGCTCGCCATAAAACACCTCCCTCACTAGCCTCACCCTGTAACTGTGATCTAGCTACCAATAGCTCTTTCCTCTTTGCTTAATATTCACAAATAACCAACACAACATATTAGCAACAATTATAATACCACACTTGACAACATGAGTTAGGTATAATATCTCCCAAGTACTTTCTATATAATACTTACAATGTTTTTTGATGCTTTTGCTGTAACAACAGTACCATCCTTGTGTGAATACACCACTTCATAAAAACTCTGCTTTCTCTCTATTGACTTTTGATTCGTTTTTTCCTACAACATGGTTATTACATTCATTCAAATAGAGCAATGGTGTTGAAACACATTTCCTTCTACTTTAAAATGCAAAATAATTTAAGTTTTGTTATTTTTTTTTTGCATGTTAGTAATATATAAAATCTAGTTCTTACAAGGAGATTCGCGGTCTAGGAAAAGCTTCTAGATCCACAAGTATGTATCTCCTCCTACTTCTGATGGCGGGCTTTGTTTGCTTTAGACAATTCTTACAAACATTTCAACAAAATTACTACCAATTCCAAAAATAGTCTAATATATTCTTCAAGTCCACTGAATATAATACTTTTAAACATATATCATATAAAAGCAAAACATATCTAATACTGAAAATATTAATACCATGTCTAGCTTAGAGAACCAATACTCCACCTATGTGTGAAACTGATCAAGATCAATCTCTAGCGGTCTCAACTTGAGTGAATCTTCCTTTTCAAGGCCCTCCATGCAGTACTTCTCCTTCAAATAAGCTTTGTGGCTCCTCCACAGCTTCCCAATCTGTGGCAAAGCCCACTTCCTCTGCTTGGTAGGTTTGATGCGGTTTGCAGGAATTATTCATCGCTTTTAGTATGTATAAAGTTGAGTTAACACACATCACATTTTCAACATAATAACAAACTTGCATAATACTTAGAACAAGTAATAAAGAAACCCCTTTTACCATTTTTTTTTAGTGTAATATCTAAATGGCTGCCTAACATAGGTTCTTATATTGTTGCGGCACTAAAGGCCAATGAATGTAACTAATTGGGCACATTGATAGCATTCTAGCCAAAGTTCCTAACCACCTTGCCCAAGAACCATCTTTTTGCCAATCGGTTGACCTGCTTTATTTACTCTCAAGAAGAGTCTTTTCCTTTGGGGAAGGTTCCAAACATTATTAAACCTGTTAATTCCACATTTTTTTTGTACATTGTCCGCTCTAGCTACAGGTATGTCTTCAATATCTATTAAACCACCAACAAGTTGTATAAAATTACAAAGTACTTGTAATTTCAAACTATGAGATCATACAAAATACAAGTACCCAGTGGTTGTGTCTCATCATCACTCCTAGGGGAATGTCATCTATCTTCCTTAGTTGGAGGGGTTTCTTGGACTGCCTAGTCTTCATTGGATTCAACTTGTGAAAAGCATTCACCAACATAAACGAACTCAAACTACTCTTCCTTCCCATTCATGTGTGCTATAACTTAACAATACAAAGTTGATAGTTATAAAAAAAACATATATATGCAAAGCAATTGTTGATCATATTGTCGAACTAGAAATAAACCAACATTATATGCTAGATAACAATCTAAATACTCACAAATTGAACCAATTTAATTAGAAGGAAGAAAAATTCACAATACAATCCTCAAAACAAAATGAAACCGTAGTACGTAATGCAATTAATCCACCAATTAATCTCCTTTACATGATTACAAGTAATCTGAAGTATTATAACAGGAATATAGTAGTTCAAAAGATAATATTACTATAATAAACTACTAATCGTCATTGTACTCATTTTCACTATAGTCCTCATTGTTGAATTCATCATCAATAAAGTCATTACCACCTATGAAGTCCCCTTCTTGCAAGTCCTTCTTAGCAATGATCATTGCATCGAGTATGGTTCCTTCTACATCAACTCAAGCCAAACTAATGTTGTCAGAAACTGCATTGTTAGTAGTGATATTGTAAGGAACATTCTCGCAATAAGTATCTGTGTCATCATCACCGCACAAGGGACCATTGCCAGCGTCAAACACATCCCTTGCTTTAGTTTTCAAAACTATGAACCAATCCTTGTCCCTTTTGTCTTCCACATAAAATACCTGTGAAGCTTTAGATGCCAATACATATGGCTCATCCATCATTTCATCCTAAACTTGTATCAAGTGGGTAACATTCACAAAAGGAAACCCTAACTCATCAATCTTATACTCCTACCTACTCTAAACGTCAACCCATTTACAAAAGAATAACACATGCCTTTCTTTATCTGAATAATTTAACTCAATAATATCAGTTAAAACACCATAGTAAGCAACGCCACCTTCAATCACGACACTTACTCCACTATTTTAAGTTTTCTTATTTGTTTCGAAATATTTAGTTTGAAATTTTAAACCATTTGTGACATAGTGCTTCGTCCGCTTGGCTCTAGTATATGGGCATGCAACAACTGTTCTAACGGTAGTACTAAGTTTCTGCCTCTCATCATCTTTCATGGACACAACCTAGCACGTTTATACATGTATATCATAAGTAAGTTATTTACTTTAAGTTTACAACCATAAATCTACACACAAAAAACAACTGTAAACTCCTCATCTTAAAACCTCTTTCCATGAAACTCGTGAAAAACATAGAAAGTCGTGATCCTTATCTGCACTTCTAGCCTTTTTCACATGCACTATCAAACTATCAACATTTTAGATGCATAAATTTCACGCCCATATTACCAAGTAACAAATAAATTATTTATGAAAACAAAGTAATAAAGAAATTGATAATGGTCAAAAAGCAAAAATCTTTAAATTAAACACAAAGAAACTCCATTTTATGAAACTGTCAAAATGATCTAAAGAGTTTCTAATCACATATATATTGTCACGACCCAAATCTATACTTCAGAATTTAGAGCATGACCGGCATGTTAATATCAAGTTTACCTCAATACAAACATGAACCAACCTAAACTGACAGTACTTATCAAGAATTGTTTCCTGTATACCTGTTTATTTTCTTGCATAAAAGTCATCATATACAAAAATGATGAAAACCTTGAAAATTCATTTTATTTGAACTTTGCAAGATTACCACTTGCCTGAAACTTAAGGTATTCATGTAAATATTACATAACTAAACATTTAGCAAAACTCTTAATTACAAACATAACCCCAAAGACATACAACTGGGGTTCAAAACAAACTAATGTTCCGAATTACATCTATGCTCAAAGGATCAAGTACATCTTGATTCCTCCTATACAACAAAAGAGCTAAACTATTATACAACAAAAAAAACTATACAATCTAACAAACAAGAATCATAGAATCCTTGCCACCTCTAATACTCTCGCTGCTTCCAGAAAGAACCTGTGCATTGAAATATAATAGGGTGAGTTGCGAAACCCAGTAAGGTTTTATGCTCCATGGGCCTTTGATAAGAATGCATGTAAAACAAATATTTGATGGATATGTCAACTTTGATAAAATAGCCTTCATACTACACATATTGTTCTTAAAATAACTTATGAGCTTTTAGATGAAATACGTCACTTTCCTTTCATATAATAATAAAAGAACATAGTAAGGAATTGAAACATAATTCAGCATACTTTTCTTATCATCATACTTTTCCTATAACTTCCAAATAGCTTAATAGCTCATTTATAATACATATTAGTTAGTCCAATTGTAAGTCTGTCACTACTTTAGGAGGCTTCCAGCACATAGTGCCAGGCATCCAGCATTCCCCACAATGCTAGGTTATTCCGGAATCATATCATAATACATTCTTTCAACCATGGGGGTAGGTTGACATCCTCCACAAGTTGGCGGTTACCAACAAGGGCAGATATAGCAGAGCCAGTCCCACTTTTAATGGCCAATCAGAAATCTCCATGAAAATACCAATACTATAACCCCTACTGGCTGAGTTCAAATCATAACAATGGAATAACTGAAAACTATATTTTTCAGATATTATACTTTTACATAAATATTTCATAACAGTAGCATATCCATTTTAGCCTTTAAACATTACATTCGTGATATAGGTAATAGTATCAATACGCTAAAATTGTCGTATAGATAGGATTCAATAAGTCACGAACATAAATCTTTACTTAAATCATGCTTATATGTAATATCTTTAATTAAAAGGTTTTGATGCATAATAATTTTATAAATAGTCCTTATACTTATCAAATGCACACGTCGCATTTCCCTTACCTGAAAACAGAAGATGCGAGAGATTTGTACAAGAGGAGCTCAAGTGTCCACGTTCTCGTTCTCGTCACCTAAATGAAAAACCAAAACTTATTACTAACTACTCTTCCTAAATATATAAACTTATACCTCAAACACAACCTAACTTTCAAACTTAATAAAATCCTAATTCCCATCACATAGAGTTTCCCCAAAAACAAGGTACAATCATCAAACACAAATACATACCAAAACACAGCAAAACCAAGGCATAAAAGTTCTTCTATGATCTAAACATACCAAACGATAAGCACATTAAATTATAGCTCAAAACATCCATCCTAACTTCAAAATTAAATCCACAAAGTTAGAGTTATCCTTCTCTGTTTACTGCTCATTTCAGCAGCAATTGCCTCGATTGTAAAATACAAATGGGCTATCTAAACATATCCAAATGTCATGAAATTTTATAGAGTTACTTCCCTGTATGTATACTATATACCGTATCAATTTCAGAGCCAAAGAATAAAACCATGATTTATTAAAAATTTTACAAAGCAACATGCTCAAATCTGTCCTGACAGCAAATCATGCAACTTAGAAATTAAACCATTATTTTTGTATCAATCCAAATGCAGTGAGACCACTTCCATAACAACCATATGTGTCTTAGGATTCATAAAAACTACTCCTAGCATCCTAATTCACAGCAAATGATTTAATACAGAATTTTATTTTGGTAAACATCAAATCTGTCACAGTGACAGCTTCAGTGCATGTTCTTACAAAATTCATCAATTAAAAGCAAATGGTCTTCATTTCATTTGGGTATTTTTATACCAATACTATAAACATTAAAATAAATTATTAAGCATCCAATAGACCATAACACCATCAATCTTTCAACTTACTAAAACAGAAACACAATTTCAGCTTCTGAAATCAGATTAGAGAATAAAGAAGGAAAACAATTAAACTATCAAAATACTCTTAAATCAAATGAGGTTTTGATTACTTACCCCCGACTTTGAAGCTGAAACTTTAGTATTAGGCTTTTAATTCCTTCTTTAGAGTGAGATATATATTGTTTTGGTGAAAGAGGAAGAAAGAGCTCTTGCCGTGTGAAAGCAAAGGAAGAAGAAAAACAAAGGAGCAAAGAAAAGGAAGAGAGAAAGAAGAAAAATGAGCTGGACTTGCTGTCTGATGCAGCCAAGAAGATAAGGGAAGAAGACTTTTGTGGGGCACGTTTAATGCAAAGGAGAAAAAAAGACCAAGACCCACCTTTCCAATATTTTGGCATTTATACTTTTCACCCCATATAAGCTTATATTTCAAGAAAGACCCAAAGACAAAATAACTTTGCATATATATATATATACACACACACACATATACATATCCTTATCTTTATAAAATTTCTCTCTACAACATTAAAAGAGCATATATGTTTTATAATACCACAATATCAAAATTTATGCACTTAAATTAATTAAGATGATAAAAGGCATATAAACTCATAAATTTAATTATGCAATTAGGTTGGGGTGTTACATATATACACACACTAAAACTAAAGGGAATTAAAAAGCATGAAAACTTGCTTCATGAACTTTACACTACTACTGTATGTAAGTACAAACTAAAGGAAATAAAAAAGCATGAAAATCATACCTCTAACTTGCTTCATGAATTTGTCAGTGTTGGATTTTTCAGAACAAGATAATTTATGCAAAAAATAGGAAGAAGCAAGAGTCTCAAACACAATCCATGATCCATACCATCACATCAACAACTCATTGCACCGTATCCAAAAATCCATTGCAAACATGAGAAACAATTCAAAGTTAAAAAAAGCACAAATGGCACCTAAAACAATTCAACCCTTCAAAATGAAAGGCAACGAAATTGAAA